>JAWNPK010000060.1:2671250-3877500 GCA_035047565.1 Drosophila mulleri
GAGCGAAGTTCAAGCGACTCGAGCTCGTCACATTCAGCTGTGGCAAGTAGGCAGTCTCTCCATTGTTGGTCACCTCATAGTTGATGCGGAAGGTCTTGCCACTGCCCAGAATATAGCTCGAGCTGTTGGAATAGAAAAACCTGTTATACAAACTGTTCTCCAAACGTTGCCTTGGCTTACCTCAAGTCCTTGGCAGTCAGCTTTAGATCGGCTATGCAAATGTCTGTGGCACAGCCCGTGCTGAAGATGATTTTCTCCGAGTAGACCTTTGGATCATCGGGATCCACAGCCACACAGGTGTCACAGAACACTGAAAGAGAAGACGGAGAGGTGGGGGTTAGACCAGTGATGGATGATACACTTGAATCCTTCAGCTTACCTTCCGAGTCTGGCACCTTCTTCGTCAGCTCATAGTGCATCTCTAGCTCAATGGGCTGGAATATGTCCTTCTCGCTGTAGCGCACCTCGCAGTCGAAGACGCGGCACTGCTGGGTGGTGCCCGCCGTGGCATTGAAGCTCAGCTCACTCGACTGGGACTGCGTAAAGGTGGCACGCTTCAGCTGCGCATCAATCACCAGCTTCATGGCGATCTCCTGCTGCTGGGCGGAGCTGCCCTTAGCTGTTGTCGAGAGTCCATAACAGGCCGTGATTTGGACTCGATTCTGATCTGGTTTTATCTCACGACTCTGTGAGCGCACGGTGGCCAAGATCTTGACCACGGGATAGGCGCGATAGAGGAAGACGGCCTCCGCGTTCGGCGCACCCACGGCAAAGTCGTTGAAGCCATTCCCATCGATGTCCGAGCCACGTGAAAGCCCATGCCCGAACATGTGCTGGCCATACTTGGAGGGCTGCTGCTGGGGCGAGTCCAGGCGCTGACTGGGCTTATCCCGCAGGCCCGACTCGCTGCCCAGGTATATAAAGACGGATCCATTGCCCGCAAATGGAGCACCGACAGCAATGTCTGAAATAGAAATGAAAAGTAAGAGGAAGAAAGAGAATAGGATACATTCAAATAATTTAAGGTGGATAAGCGATGGGAGAGTAGAGCAAGATGAAGGATATAAATGAAGATATAGGAAAATATGGATGCTATAAATTTGATGATATATTATTGATCTGTATGCTTTGATTATAAGTCTTTGCGTAAATCCCAATTACATATATGACTAATTTATAATGCGATTTTTACATAGAACTCAATTTTAGAAGCTAGTAAGAATATTATTTAAGTATATAACGCTTTAGTCTATAAGGTCTAAAATAACAAAGGCTCCCTCGTGCTGCCTGATCTAGTTTGATGTGATCTTGAAAAACTAAAACAAGTTTCTACACAGAAATTCCATTTGCTCTTAATTATTAATCATATTACAACGAATTACTATTTATTCACTTTTGTATACAAGCTGTAAGAGACTTAAGAGATTGATTGACAGATGATTACTAATGAAACGCATGAAAGAACTCTTACGACTGTACACAATATATATAAAATGTATATATTAATACATTACACTAACTGAATAACAATATCTAGCCATTTATAACTGCTTATAATCATTTGCTCAGTACTGTATATATGACAGTTATCTATGTGGAATAGCATAGTAGCTCGGGCAAAACAACGCTAAGCAAACAAAAGCAAGGCCATGTTCCAGTTGAAGAACTGTTGTTAAAATATTGCAAATATTTCGAAAATATTTCTCTGTTCCTGCCTTCAAGGAGAGGGGAAAGACAGTAGCCGAGCCAAGTGAGCGAAGCAGGGCGTGCATAAGGCATTCGTTTAGCCCATGTCCAACTTACCGTTATAGCCATCGTGATTAATGTCGCCCAGTCGGGTGAGCGTGGTGCCAAAACGTGCCTTGGCCGTCACAGGCGGCGGGCAGAGCAGTTGCTTCATCTCGAAATTGAACTGGAATACATACACACACATATATATATACATATATATACAGCGATTAGTCATCAGGAAACAAAAGCTGCGTTTGCGGCATTACTCACCCGTCCCTTGTTCACGAACACGTAGATTGCACCATTATCGTGCGAGTCTTCGACCGCGTGCTGTGGGCCAGAGATGACCACATCCGTTAGGTTGTCTCCGTTGAGATCCTCGGCGAGCACCGCGTAGCCGAAGTACTCCCCGAACTGCTCGCCGCGAAAGATGTGAAACCTTTCGATATTCGAGCCGTGTATATCAAAGATATACGCCTCGCCCGACTGCTCGTTGGCCTGCGGCGCCGTGGCCACGTACAGCAGGCGCTTCAGGTTGGTGCTATCGAAGTGGCCGGAGCCCACCGAGTAGCCGAAGTATGAGTCATCCGACTGGCCCCAGTTCTGTGGGTTTGGTATGTCCGTCTTGTAGTACACCTCCGGTGCATAGTCGATATAGTCGCCACTGCCGCGTGTCCTGCGACGCATCTGACGACTCGTGTCACGACGACTCGCTGACGGATCGTCCACCTGGGTGACCTTGCGATAGCGGATGACCGAGCCGCGCCACGTGTAGATGCCCGGGGCACCGATCAGGAACTGCTCGCCGTCGTCCGACACATGGGCACTGAGACCCTCCTCCGCCAGGATATAGAAGTAATACCGATGACCGTTGTCCTCCTTCACCTGCTCCGTCTTCAGGCGCAGCGGCGAGATTTTCGTCACATTCTGCGGCTGATCGGCGAGCGTATCGGCCACCCAGTAGCATATGCCATGCATATGGTAATCCTTCGACGAGGGCGCTATAAAGTGCGGCGCGCACACCAACAGCTTGTCCCCATCCCGAGTGCCGCCGTCCATGGAGCCGCCCAGCCACTGAAAGTCCCGGCGCTCCGAGTCCCATGTGTATTCCGTATTCTCGATGTTCCGATTGCCGTTGCCATCGAACACATATGGACTGCAGGTGCCGTTCAGCAGCGAACACTTGTATATGGCGCCCGTCTCATTGACCTTGCGCTGCGCCTCCAGCGTCGACTGAGCCTGCGGTGCGCCCACAAAAATGCTGCAAGCGAGAAAGAGACAGATAGAGAGGGAGAGAATTACAAATCTGTTGACAATGAACCTTCGATCATAAAAATTGACTTTAGCCAATTGCTCATTGGAATTAGTCGCATTTGCTTCCAGCTAAATTACGGCTCTGTGTTTTCAGTGTATTTTCAGCGACGATGACCAATCGATAAAGACATTATCAACCAGCATAGCTCAGATATATATTTATCAATATATACATATATTGATAAACATGGGCAGCAGCAGCAACAGCCAAAGTTTATTTAGCGTTTGCAATTTAAAATTGGGTGTGTTGGTCGGTTTTTAAGGGAACGGTGCCTAAGGGTGCGGGAGCTACTATTGATAAGAAATATTTCCGAAAAAAAACGGCGCATAAGGCTAACTCTATTTGGAAATATTTTATTATCTGAGGCATCGACAAGGTTTTTGAATCGTGCTATTTATGACGATTTATGAGTGAAGCGAAAAGAAGGGAGAATATAAAATAAATTGTCAGAGAGAGAGAGAGAGAGATAGAGAGAGCAATGGGAACTGCATGAAATAAACAAAGAAGTTTAGTGGAATAATAAAAAGTTAATTTGATTCCACAAGCCACAATAGACAATAATTCATTTTGCTTGAAATCATTGTTAATTTTGAATTTCATTTAACACTATTTCTTTAAAAAAAATGATCTGGATCTACTTGGCATTTATTTTTGCCATAACGATAGATATATTTATACATGTCTATATATACAAATATTTATATATAGTTAGTTATACATACACATATAGCATATGCCACCTTTACCTAATCTTATCAAAGAAACTCGACTAAAAGCAAAAGCTGATAAACAACAGTACAACAAATGATCGCCATTGACTAAACTTTTTTAGCTAGAAAATGTGAAAGAAACAATAGCTTCAATTGCCGCAAATTGAACATGTATCATTCGACATATTATACTATATAGAACAAGATGATGCATACATACATACATAAGTATACGTAATGCCCATAGACACAACAGTGTCTCAAGTTATATCTGCTTAGAAGGGAAGTAACGTACGTGCACTGCCGGAATGCTTCAATATTTGCATAACTTCAGCTTTTCGTGTTTGATATCAACCCAACGAAAATACACTGAAAATAATATGCCTAACATACTGTTCTATATTTGTCTACAAATGTTTCGACTTTACTATTATTGAATAATAAGTGCATTTAATATACCAGCTGTTAACGGTATGCGGTGCAACCAAATTATATTCTGATTTATTTCTTATATTTCTTTGAATACAAATTTATATTTCTTTGCTTGCGGCTTTGCAGAAGTTTCCGCGTAAGAAGCGCTCTACTTTTCCCCAAGTGTAGCGTAATCTCACCTACGCAGCCCACCACCTCCCCCCACTCCACTCGCACACACTATCTGGCCTTTCCGCTTGTCAATTGATAGCTGCATAAAAAATGACTTCATCGTTTGTACAACTTATTAAGTTGTGCTTTATTTTGTTCATTCAGTTTTTTTCTTTTATGATAGCCCCCTGAACAGCATCCCACTTCATCACTTCAGTTTTGTGTCTCGCTCGCACTCCGATTCAATTTCGATTTCGATGAATCATCATCATCCATGGCGCAAACTCCAACCTGTTTGCTCTAACGGGCGCGAGTGCGAGTGAGCGAGCCAGTGAGAAGACGCGCCTAGAGCTTTGAGTTTTCGAATCGAATCTTGGAATCTTGAAAACGGTACACAACACTTACCCGTGCGGTCTCAGGTTGAGGCTAAAACCGAAATATGACGCACGCACTTTCGGCATCGCCGTGGCGAATTGTGGATCTCTGATCTCCCTATTGGGGCGCGGCGACAAGTTGTAGGCGCAAGCGCTGCCAGCCAGGCAGGCGGCGGCCAGCAACAGCCCCAGCACCACCTCTCGACCTTGCCAAGCCATGGCTTTCAAACGAAAAGCGTTGCAATTGATGCAATCAATAAATGTGAAACGTTAAATGTTGAACGGGTTTATGCTATGGCTGATAATATATTATCACAACTGCCACCCAGCAACAAACACACTCACACACACGCACAAGGCACAACGCACAATGCCTGACGCGATGCACACAGAATGGCAATTAATACTGCTCCGATCGCAACTGTCTCGGATGAATGTCTAAACTCAACTGAAAGCTGTTCGCAGTCGAAGTAGTCGTCGCAGGTAGCTTTTTGAGCGTGCGCTCTATGCTGGAAACCGCTCTCACTTACATTCACTCATACGTACGCTCGCCCGCTCTTGCACTCACAACGTGACCGGCTTACTCACTTTACCGTTGCGCGTCTCGTGCTTTGAGCGAGAGGATGAGAGTGGAAGTGTTTGAAAAAACTGCGTTTATTTTTATTATCTTTTCTCATACTTCCATTTAAGGCTAGAGTCAATATGTATGGCCTTCCCGCATTTTATGCTTTTTCCAAGTGCATTGGAAGCAACCGCATAGGAACAACAACACCTAGAGACATACAGATGCGTATGCATGTGCAAATGGCATAGCTTTGCGTAGCTGATAACAAAACAGATTGAGAAAACTTTAACAATAACCGGTTAATCGAGCTTTATAAATAGCCCAGTCTTAAACTTAACAACGACTTTAAGAGAGCTAAAACTTTATTTATAGCTTCTGATAAGCAGATTATTATATGCATGCGTATAGGATCATAAAAGAGAATACAACTCAGATTTGAGCTTAGTCAGTCTAGCTTGAAATGGAGTTGGGGCAGATGAATCATATCATAGCTGTGCATCCATGTAATACACTCCATTAAGTTTATGCAAGTTTGTATGTGCAAAGGTCATTAAATTGTCAACTAAGCAGCATACGTACATACATATATAAGCTACCTGTAAGACTTTTACGTACTTGTGCCAAAACAATCAACAAATATTTGTTGATACTTAAGCGACAAGCATGAAAATCAAAACATAAACACAAAACTTTGAATGAGTACGAGTGCGTGAGCGTGCCTTTGTGTATGTGAATGTGTGTGTGTGTGAGAGTACTCACAGTCGTAACTGACCGCCTTCACGCCCAACACAAACTTTTGAGTATTTCCCAAAAACAAGTAAAAGAAATAAAAGATTATGAGTCACTCGCAAAGGCCATGTAATGTGTCACCCAGTTATGCACACAAACATACAGACACGAAGGCATCCAAAACTACATACAGTCCAAGGCATTTGTGTAGGTACGCTGAAGCTTGCGATTGCGAGTAAGCAAAATACATACATGTATGTATGTATGAATTTGCATATTGAATATTGGTTTGTGTAAATCTGTCACTGATCTTTCGACGGCGATGTCGACTACTGTATATATTTAAATGCTGCTGGGTGTAAGAATTTCCCATTGGAACTGCAGCCAAAGGAACTGTTTCTATTGCAGTGTTGCTGAGTGTATGAAATCTTGAAAGCAAATTATGTACTTGGAATGCCCTATTGGAAGTGCAGCAAAGCAGTTGCCAGAGGGCGCCAGTGGGTGCATACGCCGCTATACATGCGATATGCATATGTACACACATATGTATGTGTATATGCCTTTGTGTGCATATGTGCTTGTTTTTGTCGCAGTCTGGCGCTTTGTTGGAAATGATGTACGTGCGCATGTTAACGGACAATAAGATTAAGCCACGTCGTGGACCACACAAATCTTCTTTCTTTCGCGCTGTGATTGCTGCCATCTCCATCAACAACAACAACAACAACAACAACAGCAGCAGCAACAACTTGCGGTCAAAAACTGTTTAAGAACAAAAGCAGCCGCTGCTGCATTTGCTGTTGCTGTTTGAATCGGGTTTAATGACCAAGAGAAAAGCAGCTAAAAATATTTTTTTGTGCGGTGCTAACTCCAGCGGGTTGAAGAGTCTCTATCCATATATCTCTTTTCCTCTACCCCTGTCTCTCTCTCTCTCTCACTCTCTCTCACTTTTTCTTTGGCGACGCGGGGGCGCGCGTGACGTATGAAAATGGCGCCGCTATAAGCAGACAGCACTTTGTGCATTATAATATGCAGCTGTTGTTGTTGTTGTTGTTGTTGTTATTGTTGCTGCTGGTATTGCAGGCAGACGCCACTGCCGGCAATTGTCGCCGCATTTTGTATCCATGTGCTGTTTGTTGCGCAATTCGCTTGCCTTCGCTCACTTTACACATTTGATATTCGTTCATGGGAAATGAATCATAATCTTTTTGCAGCAAATGAAGAAGAATTGCCAAATGGGGTTCATTTGCCCCCAGTGCAAATTGAAGTACAATTATTAATTGCTTCTGCTAATCTGTATATTTATTTCAGTTAACTATTTGATTACACCTCTAGACCCAGGGGAGAGTACTCAAGATATTATATAGTGCTCAAATGGAGAAATGGATTATAGGCACATTTATCGTTATCACAAATTGGCTCTTTGTAGAAACCACTAGCATCTGTTCAAAGCTTCTTAAGGTACTATGTCTATCGGCTCAGTACAGTTATCGATTGTCCCTAATCGACATTTGAAGTGATTTTATTTATAATTTTATTGAAATATTAGTAGTATCTCTCTTAAGCACTTGTTGGTACCTTAGTTCAGTGAACTTCTGGCCCTTACAATAGCTGTTTACATGTAGGGTATTCTCGTTCCCATTAAATTTAAATAGTTCTAATCTTTTTTTTTTTTTTTGGTTTATGGCTTTTTGTTTGTAGCAACTTCAATTGATGTGAAATAAATTACACGTTGTCGTGATTTTACGCGTAATTTCCGTAAATAATTAGACGTACTCTCAGCTAATGGTGGGGCTAATACCAACAAAAACTACGGCAACTAGAGAAAAATAAAATTTGTTGCTCATTGCATTGGGATGTTTTAAAGTGCGAGTCATAAAAAGTGGGCAGTAACCGGCAGAGGAAGTATCCCAATTAGCTATACAAATGTCCATCCAACTAAAAACAGAAGAGAACCAGAAAGCAACTAGCATAGCTCAACACTCAAATGCGAAACTCGTTATAAACACGTACTACCCATAGTCGCACGCATACACACACACACACAGGCGCACAAAAACAACATTGTCAATTGTCCAAAAAAAAAAATAATAATAATAAGAGAAACATACATAAACATACGAGAAAGAAAATTATTACTATAAAAAACGCGCGCGAAATAAACCGAAAAATTAAAAAAATTAAAAACCGTACGAAATGTGATGCTTTGTCATCTGAATCTGTGGCCCAAATTTGGCGACTTTTTCTTATGCCCTCTCCACTGCAAGAGGGCATATGAAGCGCGTGAATCAGCTTGCGAAAGTACAGCCAAAGATCTACATATATTATAGATCTGTGATTTAGAACGTTATTGACCAGATGCTGATAATGCTGAAACTACTAATAATGATAATGATAATCATGATGATTAAAATGAAAGACCATTTCTATAAAAATGATAATGTTCATGATAATTATAATGGCAATGATGATAACAATTGCACACAACACTGCTAATAATAATAATAATATCGATAATGCTTAAGACAACGAACAATGACAATGATCGTAATTGTAAGCCAATGCCAAAGTTTAATGTTCAGCTTTATCCATAGTCGGAATCTTTTTGGTTGCTATTATACAATGTGCTATATAAGTACAACAATAGCATATAGAATCCATATCATCAAAGCGTCTATCCGAAAACTTCACGACTACTTGAAATGATTTATTTCGTCAATGAATCATTCCCACAAAACTTGTTAATGTGCACTCAAATGTGCCGCATTTGCATTCATTCTTATCTGACAATAATATGAGGCTTTTCGTTAGTTATAAAAGCTATACATATATATAGAAAATATATATTTTGATAATACATATACTAGAAATACTTTAGCATAGCTAACCAAAGTTTTAATTTTACTTTTTATTTCTAAAAAGAGAGAATTCTATACATATAGGGAATACAAGACTATATACAATTGTCTTAATCATTCAGTATTATATGACTCATCTAGAGTATTTCCCTAGCGACTTGCCACATTTAACTGTTGATGTTTCTCTGTCTCTGTTTTTTTTTTTTTTTTCAACTTTTTGGTTGATTTGATTTGATTTGCGGCTTTAGTTGCTGTGATGTCATTGCTTGGACCAGTATTCTAAGCATAAGTACAAGCCATCAGGTCTATGTACAATGAAGTATATACATACATACATATAGAGGTAGCTACATATGTATGTATGTATATATACGTATTCATAACGTATGTGGGTCGCGACAACACAGAAGTGAGAGTTTGTCAATTGCTGCGAGAGATACGAGATACGAGATCTGGGATCCCAGTTTGAAGCAGCGATCTGTGGCAATTGGAATTGAAGGCAATTGTAGTTGAAGTTTGTTATTTTAAGAGAATGCTGTTTTGCTAAGTGTTTTTCTAGTTTTATTTCACTTTTGTTCAAGTGGCGCATTTTGTTATTTATTTTTAACTATTTCTTGGCGGTTTTTGGGTTTTTATTTATGCAGCTGCCAATTCAAAAAATTTACGGCTGAGAACGAGTTTTGTTGCGCTGTCTGTCATACTGTTAGACTGTCGGACTGCCTGTCCGTTTGTCAGAAACTATCGCCATTATTTGGCGCTGGCAAATAACAAACATTTAATTATGTGCCACATAAAGGTAGTCGATGGTGCTAAATGCCAAAAACGCCTAAAACAGTCCAAGAAAGAGACACACAAGCGCTAATTGAAGCTAATAATTTTACTGTGTGTGAAGTATGCTTCACATAATACCCTGTAAAGACCGAAATTGGGGTAGTATAGGCTATGAAGTAGCTCTACTAGAGCACAACAGGCTGGATAGTATACGAATGCTCTCTCTCTGTATCTCCTATGCTCTCTATATAACTTCTCTCTGCTTTCTTCTCTCGATTTTTATCAACAATCGCCGGTGGGTTTTTATTTGTTTTGCAAGCTTTCTATATTTTACTTTTTTTTTTTTTTTAACCTAGCTTGAGGTCTGTGCAAAACTCACAGATAAATAAAAGCTATGATAATGTTATCAGCGCCCATCTAGACACTTCCTGTTATTCGTTCTGTCTGTTCATCCATTCATTTGTCTGTTTGTCAATATATCTATCCGGCTCTCTGATAGATTGTTTCGCTATCAGACCATAAATATAGATACCCTATACCTTAATGTACTTACTACAAAGTACCGGATCGATTGGCTGGTTTGTCTCTTAGAAATCTATATCAAGGTTCACTTTATAAATAAGGTCCAGATTGTAAAACTTCTTGGATCAAGACATACCGTGGATTACAGCTAGAGCTGCTTCAAAGTAGATTTACTTAGATTGGAGGCATACGAATGACTATGCTCCTTAAATAAGTCTACTCACTTACAGGGTATCTGCCAGTGAGTCACTCTCAAGCCACACTCCAACTTATTTACTTATGTATATTCGTTAGCTGTCTGCCCCGGGTTGAAGTTGCTTCTTTGATTGCTCAATTTTGGGCAAGCGCTGAAAAATAATTTCAAGCATTTGTCATAAAATTGAGCAGCAGCTGCGAAATATTGACAAAGGTGTTGCCAAGCAACAGCAGCAACAGCTCAGTGGGCGGGGACAGTGGTGGGCTAGTGCGGGGGGGGACAACACTAGAAGTCATTGCTTCTGCAGGCGAGATATGACATTCGTTGCACAAGACACAAATTTACACTGCAAATACAAATGCAGAGGGCTCCACACAGACACTCCCTAACTGCCTCCCTGCCCCTCTGTCTTTCTTGTTCTCTTCCGACACTCACCTGGTGGGGCGTATGACCAGTGTGTAGCCAAAATAGCTGCTGCGCGTTTGTGGCAATTGGAATTTCAGGTGCTGTGGCGCGCGTATAACAACATTTGCGCGCGGCGCATAGTTAAAGGCGTTCGCATAGCTGTGTGGGCGTGGCAGCAGCAAGGCAAGCTGCAACAGCAGCAGCACTGGCTGCAGATGCCTAAGCAGCAGGCGGCACATCTTTGTTGTTGTTGTGGTTGCTGTTTCAGTTGTTGTAGTTTTGGGGCAGTTAAAATTCAATTTGCATTGAAAGACATCAAATTCAATTTGCGCATGCGTAATTTCACTTGCCTTCAATTGGCTTTTATTAACAGACAGATAAAGCAACGTATACTACATATATATAAAATACATGAATATATATATAAATATATTTGTATATATGTATATATTCACATTCAGCTTTGTTAAGCTCATAAATCACAATCAAAGCGTGCGTTTTTGCGCGATTTATTATGAATTTTATTTCGCTTTATATGAATATATTTGATTGTTAATTTTTATTTAATTCTTTAATTTTTATTTATACGTTATTTCTTTAAAATATTACATTTGCTTCAAAGATTAAATATTTAGTGTAACCTTTTTATTTTATTTTAAAATGATTTGGTTTTTTTTATGTTGATCTTATTTATGTTATTTTATAATTAAATAAAATAAAATAATAAAGCTTCAAATTTGTAAATATTTTATTTACGTATATGCATATATTTTTTTGTATTTGATATATTATATATTTTATTTTTTTCTTTTTTTTTATCAACTTAAAAACTTTAAGCTGCGTTTTATATGTTTTTATAAAATTTGAAAATATATTTCTCTTTATTAATTTTTTCAAATCTTAAATTTTTATATTTTTTATACACTTTTTTATTTCACAATTTTTTTCTGAATTTGTATATTTGTTGTGACTATGATTAAGTCAATGTAATTGCTGATTTCACACGCATTTTTACGCGAATTATGTGCACATTTTTGTAGCGTTTGCAAAACTTGAATAAAACTTGAATTAAAGTACGAGTACGAGTACGAGACACGCTTTACAACAATTTCGCTTTAATTGCACTTATATAAAAGTAAGGAAAATAAGCAATCCAAGTCGCGTATGTTGCAAACGCCTTTGTCGCAGCCTCAACTACGCTCTGCTCTGGTCTGCTCCGACTATATAGCGATCATGCGTGCCTTCGATTCGTTTAACGTCGCCGGCTCGTACTCAGAGTTCCCGGATTACAAACTGACTACACTCGCCGACCGCTTGAAATGGAATGAATTCTCTGTTCTCAGTTTCGGTTCGGTTGCTGCTCTGTGCTCTGCTTTGATTTCGATTGCATGCGTGTACACACACTTACATGTGTTTGTGTGCGTGTATGTTTGGGTAACTGTCTCTGCATGTAAATACAAGTGCAGGCGACAAGTGTGTCGCAAGCAATATATTTGAAGCAACAGGAAACAGTTACAAGTATTAACCTCTGCAGGAAGTTATACAAATATATGGAAGACAATTCAAATGAACAACGAAATCTAAGTAAATCAAATGAATATTTTGTCTCATATCTTCATATTGTCAGACCACCCGCATTAACATTGTGCATGAATATACATTCAAGCGTTTTATAGCTTTCTACAGATACGTTATTTACAATACTATTTTCATCTGAAATTTTAAATACTAGTTTTCTAACTATGCCGATTTTGGTTTTATATACTTCTACACGTTTCCCTTCAGTTGCCTTTTGGTTTCCTTCATTTTTGTCGCCTGTCGCACAATTCTCTTTCAATTCCATTCACAACCACCCGCAGTTGCAAGGCACTTGCATGCACACACCCTCTCTCGTATCGCTGTCTCTCTCTCGCCTCTCACAAATGTAGATTGAACGAAGACCGTTTGCATTCTTTATTGTCACCATGGAGCCAGAGCCAGCGCCTGTCTCCTCTCCATGTGAGTGGACGTACTTGTTTCCTTTAATGAGTAAGAACTCACTGCCATATGGGGAGCTGAGGCAGAGGCAGAGGTAGAGGCTGAAATGGGCCCGGCGATTTGTCAGCTTTTATTTAATAAAATGCGCATAAAATACATATTTGCTTATAATTAAAAATGAAAATGGTTATTAAGCATGCAGAATGCCCGCAGATCAGCTTGGACATGCAAATGAGTAGCACATGTCGGCCATAAAATAAGCAAAACAAAGGATGGCGATTTATATAGCAGATATATCTGTAAAGCCTTATGCATGTGTGTGTGTGTGTGTGTATATAGTGCATGAGTGCATTTATTGTATATGAATTAGCTATGTTTTTGCCGAAATTGTTGAGCCTGGCTGCAGTCATTGAACTTATGTGGGTAAACGGAGGGGGAGAGAGAGAAGGAGAAAAAGCATAAATAATAAATAATCAAGCAGCAGGCATTGTTTATATACAATAAACGTGCTTATCAGCTGTACGGCGATATGATATAGTCTGGCAACAATTTCTTGTTGGGGTAGGTTCGCGTAGAGCCGGACAAGGGAGCAGCTCAATTTGGTGCCCCTGGCATGGAATTGAAACAAATTATATAAGTTTGCCAGGGCAGAGCTCAATTAGAAAGCACTTAGAGAGGGAGAGAGTGAGAGAAAGAGAGGGCGAGTCAAGTCTAGCCACCAAGAGACCGCTGATAAGCCTGACTCTTACATTAACTGCACTTGTCTATGTAATTGAATTAGTCTCAGTGTTTATCAGCCGCAATTGCAGAGCAATAAAAAGGCAAAGGAAAATAACGAAGTTTAACGCGCTGATAAGCTTCAAATAAATGTCAATTCACAGCTCGTGAATATGTGCTACGAAATATCAATTTGGAATTTGTTCAGCCGAGTTGCCCATTCGGGGCACACGTTTTATGCATAAATAAGATTCCTTTTAAAAACCATCTAAATACGTAATACTAGAGTTGTAGGTCGTAAACATGTGTGTTTATTTTGCTTTTCAGTGAAGATGGTGGGGGAGCGGGAAAAGGGAGCAGCAGATATCAAACAACAGCAATATGCGGTGCAAACAGGATGGTATGCCCTGTAATGAGAGACAGAGCTACCAGCAAAGGGTAGATGGGCGCAACGTTCCATATATAGACGTATATTTATATTAATTTAGTTTTATAAGAGCTTTTTATAATCAAAAATACATGTCTATATATATATTTTAAAAACTTTTACTACAGGGTATATCATAGTTTAAAACAATTATCCCACACAACTTCATAGATATATATTATCTTCCACTTAAGATCTCACCCATTCACAATCTCTTGCTACAGGGTATCTCATGGCTGAGCTTTCAACAACCCCTGTTACATACATATGCATTTAAGAATTTTCCATTTCAAACTTTAAGCAGCAATTTAAAAGTTTTCAATGTAAACATTGATGGCGGCAAATGCAACTTGGCCGCAGCGTGGCAATGGATGGTAATGTTATAGCAGCACGCACAAAGTGTCGATTGTCTACGGCCACGCCCACCGCAAGCTCGAGCATAAGCACACGCCCAGGCACAAGTTAACGCAGAGCATAATTAAGCGCTCGCTAGCAGATTTGACAGCAATTATGGCAGCAAAGCATTGCAGTTGCAGTTGCTGCTGCAGGGGCAACGAGCAGCACCTGCTACTGGGGGCAGCAACATACACATACACGTATATAAATTCATAACATAGTTTTTATGTGCCACATAATTGAAGTTCATGACCCAACAGTCGCCCTCGCACGCGTCTGCTCTTGTTTGTGTGCGCCGCCTCCCTTCAGCTTATGTGTTGCACTTGAAATGGCTGCAACATATGCTTGTGGCAGCAAACAATGGGGAAGAGTCAAGTTGGTGATAGACCTAGAGATGCCCTGAAATTCTTGAGCTGTTGCCTTGTTGCCCAAAGAGGAAAGCCTTGAACATCTTGAACAAATGAAGTCTCAAAAGAGCCCAGAATAGGAAGAGAACTCATACGAAATTCTTCTATATACAAGCAGACTCGAATGCGTACTCTATGCGTAGCTGATCATACCCCTTTACATATCTCTCATTTCTGATTAGTTTCACTTTCAAATGGGGTTGAGTTGAGCTGAACTCCAATTCATTTGGATTGATGGTGTGGCTGTTGCAGTTGCAGTTGCAGTTGTTGCTGTGCCACATCGCCTTTTTATCGTGCCCCCAATGGATTTAGTCCGCACTCTGTCTCATAATTATCTGTCGCCATACTTGACGGAAGTTTCATGCACTTTGCCACAACATTCACAGCTTAACGAATGCGATGCGCCTGTACAGCAAATGCTTTAATCAATTTATCAACATGCGCAAGGCAAACACGAATATATACTATGCTATATACTTATATACATATATATTTATTTACTACAACTGCCCATTGCTGCACTCGTATCTACAAATAACTAAATAACTACTCAATGCTGCCAGCTCCCTCCCACCTCTTTCTCTATGTCTCTCTCTCACTCTCTCGCTCACTCGCTGCTCAGCTGTTGTGTTGCCTTCGCCTTTTGTTGCAGCTGTGTCAATATTGTGGAAAGTCGCCTTATTTGGTCAACGCGACTTGTTGGACTGCAGGCGCTGGCGGGGGGTGGTTCCAGCTGACAAAAGGAAGTGCTGTCTGCTTTTTTAAGTGAAATCAATGCAGGTGTGCTGCCCTCTGACGTCAGACACATTCATTGATTTGTCGCTGCTACAAAGGCAACTTTTTTTATCGTCTTAAAGTTTGTTTTTAAAAAGCGACACGGCACATCAAGACCCGCTTCAAATTACAATTTTTAATATTCCAGTTCCGTTACCACAACAACTGCTGTTTGCTTTAGTAAATTTAGTTTTACAGTCGTTGTAATATGGCTAATAGTTGTAAATATGCCTAAGGCTTAGATAGTTGAAATAACTAAACGGCTTAAGAGCCATTCAATAGCAATTATTATGTTTCATTAGTAATATTGTTGAATCACATTCCGAAAGGGAAACTAAAAAGCTCCCGCCTAGATTTTGAATATACATATGTATATGTTTGCTTGCATATTCCTAAACTATATATATATGTATATGCATGACATTAGAGATCCCACCTCAGTCTGTTATATCACAAATGTTTCAGATATTTTCTGTAATTAATTGAATATTAGATTATTACACAGTAAAATATTACATTGAAGATCAGATAATCGAGGCATTTAGATAGTTGTACTACTCTCTTAATCTATTTCTGCTTCTTTCTGTCTCCCCCTTTGAATGATTCACATGTCATTGCTTTGCTTTCGCCTGGATTTTGCTCTGCTCTGGTTTGCTTTCAATGAAATACCTCGTCAAATTATACGCTTTCGTGTGTCTTGCATTCCATAAATAAATTGCAGCAATTTTTGTGAAAAACCAAACAAAAAACACTGAATGGTCTGCCAATCAATGTCAGACAGTCGCTAACCCTAGCTCTAGCCATAAAAGCCAAATGGCCAACCCCCTTAACGACGGCGAGGCGCCGCTATAGCAGGTAACAAAAACAAAAACGCAAATAATAATAAATTTTATTATTATTGTTGGACTAATTGAAACGGAAAGTGTAGCAGTTGCAGGTGCGTGGTGTGGACGCTCTATGAAATATTGCCCAAGGCAAGAGACGCCTACTTAATGTCACCTTTCGAGCGAAGTAATCGAAGAGATCATTGAGAAAAAACCAAACACTTTCGCTGTCTGGGCCAGAGTAATTTTAAACCCGATATACACACATATATATATGTACATATGTATATATTTCTATTACAAATGCAGCCCACATGATTTAGCGCTGAAATTTAAGACTTCGCAATCAATATGCGCTGCAATTGAACGCAAATGTTGCATAGAGCAGGTGAAGACTATGCAAAACATTTAATATTTGAGTCATGGTCGCGACTTGAGAGCTATGATATTAAACTGAGAATCTCAAATTTCCTTTATCAGTGGAAACAATAGGATCTATAATGTGGATTCGATGTTGTTCGGCTCTAGCAATGCCAAAAGCCAGATCTATCATCCGGAACTTATTCTGATTGCACATCTATTTTTATCAGCTCAAAGTAGATCTATATAATCGAACTTCACTCGCTGCTTGTCACATTATTTCGAACTGTCGTTGCTGTATTTAAATGTTTGACTGCCTCTTTGTCACTCGTCCATTACGTTTGGCACGTTGTCGTCATAAAATAATCAAACTATCTGTTAAATGCTCTTTACACATCACATAAAAACTCTTTTTTTTTCCATTTCATTTTCAATTAAAATTCAAATCAGGAAAACGAGTGAAGCGTTCAGAGCTGCAGCTGCATTGCGTTTGGAGTTTTCGATTTAATAAAACTTATATATATACATACATACAGACTATCTTCATAAATAATTATCAGTTTTTATAAATATATATAAAGTGCTTCGAGAATATTAAGCACGCGCTTTTAATGGCTGTCTTGCAGCTATGCTCACTTTAATGCGTGCATATATAAATATTTATATATGTATATGGCTATTACAAGCAAAAGTGTGTCTTCTTTAATGTTTTTTTTAACTGCTACTTGATCATAAATTTAATATTCAACTATTTTATAGCCACAATACTAACCACCTTTATATGTATGCAATTACATATTTATATATGTTAGACAAGATTTATCCCAGACACATTGCAGGTTTGGTACTTAGCTAAGCACAGCCAGTTATTATACTACGTAATGCAGACGCAGTTGTCAAGAGTTGGTGAGTATAACAGTTAAACTGCTTGAAAAAATACTGCAGATGCAAGCAGTGCCAGCAAGTGGCTCACATTAACAATATTCATTGCATACTTTTATGCGCAGTGGTAATTAATATGTGAATTTTGAATTGACAATCGTTGCATTTCAAATC
Organism: Drosophila mulleri; assembly: GCA_035047565.1. NCBI lineage: Eukaryota > Metazoa > Arthropoda > Insecta > Diptera > Drosophilidae > Drosophila > Drosophila mulleri. The sequence continues at coordinate 2,688,947 of JAWNPK010000060.1, forward strand.
AAAAATGTTGCTAAATAAAAACAAATACTAATAAAGCGTATATTAATATGCAAATATATGACCTTCTTAGTCAAATTATATTACTATGAAAACCATGATTTATGCTAATATGCTAATAAATGTTTATATGCTAATATAATTTATATATGTATATGGTGATATCTATGCAGAAGTTTAAATCAAATGAGAAATCAATTCATTTTTACTTTTACTTTTACATCCCTTACAGAATCATAAACTTTTTAAAGACATTGTGCATGGTTGAGCTCTGATTAATTTAACATTTTACAGCACTGTTTTGTGTTTGACAGATTACGTTATAAATTAAATTGTACAAATTGTGTATATGCCATATTTCACATAATTAATACGCCTGGCACATTTACACACACACACAAAAACACATAGACAGGTGTGTGAGTGTGTGTATTACCTGCATAATTTTAGTTGGAAATTGGCGCATCTATTAATTTATGCATATGCACACGAGCATATGCTACACACACACAGACGTACACATGTTCAACTATGTTGCACACACACACACGCACACATAGACACTGCTGCACTGTCCAACTGCAAACCGACTAACGAGGATTATAATGACGCTGTCTAGCCAATTGCAATGGCTTTTGCTTTGATGTAAAGTGCCGACAGCACAACAAGCCTAAGCGGACTAATACACACACACACACACAGAGAGAGAGGCGCACACGTTCACACATACAGCAAACAGTCTAGACGAGACAACAGGCAGACAGCTTAACGCAAGGCAATTTCTTTTTTGTCATCGAATATCCTTGAGGCACCGCAAATTGCCGCCACTTAAGCTGCTGCTGCCGCCGCCACACCCCCAGCCCCCACAGCCCCGCCCACTGCCAGCTAGCCCCTTGGCCGCTATGCAGTTACCTAGTGCAGCGCACTAATTAGCGTGAGAAACGTGTGCGTGTGTGTGAGAGTGTGCATGCGTGTGTGTGCGTACTATTCAAATTGATCAAATGCTGCATTTTGGCTTATGCTGACTCTCCCTCTCTCTCTCTCTCTCGCTTTCTCTTGCTCGCTTAAGGAGGCTTCACTGTGGCTGACTTTGATGTTTGCCCATAATCGCTTTTTGTTTGGCCAACCATTTCATTTGATATACGATATATAGTCAGCCAAACTACACCCACACACACACACGCACACTCACACATTTACTTCCGTTTTGCACATATTGCATTACGTTGCCCTTTCCTGATAAAAATTCAATACCTAAAATATTACGCATACGCCGCATATGACCCAGAGGAAACTCACACACACACACACACTCACACAGTATATCGTATATATGCCATAAATTCTTATTAATATCATTTTGATCGAAAACTGATTCATTTCCTGCTACTGCATCCATCTCGAATGTCAGCAGTTAGCGCTTTGATGTGCGCCGGATATTTAGAAATTCATTCATAAATTAAAAATTGCCAAATTTATATCAGAAGTCAGGAAAAAATGAGAATGCAGGAAAATGATTGCACATACGTGTGGGCGGTAAAAATATATTTCAATCAAAATTGCAGAATTGCTAATTTCTATGTGGCCCACAAATCAGAGATGGAAGCAGAGCTGATTGCGCATACGTCATGTGGTACGCGCTTGTAAAACTTTGTTCGATATGGTTGTTAGTTTGTTATCCAAAAAACAGAAAAGAAAAGGAAAATGCAGCGCATGCAATGCAGAATCTCAGGCAAATGTGTTTGCCACATGCATTGCCTGGTCATTAGTTCAGCCAGTCAGTGAGTTAAGAGAGAGAGAGAGAGAGAGAGAGAGAGATAGAGAGCGAGACTGAGAGAGCGACCCTTAATGCACACGCAGCACGCTATTGCCCAATAAAACGCTCAGCGTCGCTCCACTTGGCAGGCAAGGGCCAAGAGCGGCGGCAGCTACAACTACGTACGTCTCCATATCCATAGCTACGTCGCCGTCTGTTGCACATCAAAATTTCTTAATTTTTGCTAACGTCGCATCGCAGCGCGCTCCGCTCGCCGCTCGCTGTTCGCCGTTTGCTTAGTGCATGACGTGCAGTTTGTTTTTACAAATATCTGGCAATTAGATCTAAATTATGACGCTGTTTGCGCCATAAAGAAATCGCTTTTCTCGCTTGCCAGTTGCCCAGTTAGCAGTTAGCAGTTGGCCAGCTCGCTGCAGTTGCAGTTGCTTCAGCTGCTGCGGCTGCTGCTGCTGCTGCAAACAATAGACAGTTAAGGCCAGGCAGATATTTTTATGTTTATGTTTATGCTGATGTTTACTATATGGCCGCAGCATGGCACTTGCTGCATTTAATGAGCCACGCAGCTTGCCAACAACAGCAAACAAACACTCACATACAGCGGCACAAACAGAGACACAGACACAGGCACAGCTGCCTGTTATTCGGCCGGAAATGCACACACACACACACACACACACACACACACACACACACACACACACACACACACACACACACACACACACACACACACACACACACACACACAGAAATATGAAAAGAAAAGAAATTGTTGAGACAGTTGAGCTAGCTATATACCCTCTCGGACTTGAGGCAGGTTAAGTAAAACTATACTCTACATGACTTGACTACAACTACACCCTGTGATATTTACATATAGTTGCACAGGTTAAGTAGAATGCACCCTGTCAAATTTATAGATGAAACAGCCTTACTAAAACGATATCTTGTAAAACTTATAGTTGCAGCAGCTGAGGCAGACATGTACCCTATAAGATGAATAGGTCAGTAGATGAAAAAATATATATCGTATGAGTCTAACAAAAACTATACGAGTTATAGCTGAAGCAGGTGCAGTTAAAATGCACCCTATTAATGATTAAAGTGAGCTTGATATTGACCCTACAGCTAGCGCTTCTGAGCTTCTGGCTTCATTTGATCTCGATGGAATTATACGGTAGCTCATTTCACTGGAAATAGATGCGTTAAGCAGATCTTAGAAAATATCGAATAGTTCAACGACAACAAAACAATATTTGGTATATGTAGAATACATATAAAAGAGAGATAGTACCTATGACTATATGCTAAGTAGTTTAGTTTAGCCTATTCTATGTATGTAACCTCAGCTTATCCTTTGCCTATGCATACCCCTCAAATTTGTCTGCATTAAATTCAATGCAGCATGACTGTAGCTTGAAGTGCATCTTATTTATTTGATGGTTAAGGAAGCACTAGAAATAGTTATAAAAAACAATTTAATATTTTAAAATATATATATATTTAGCGTCTATTGATACAGATCTAATGCTAGTTTGTCTGCTCGGGCTTTAGAATTTGCCAGCCCTATTTACGGTTATGCTGTAGCGTAACCATTGCTATGTTAACTACGGGGTATGCAATATGCAAAAATAACTTACAGAATGAAAAGAGCTTAAAAGCCATGGGCCACATCAGCTGTTCAGCAAGTCGCTAACCAGTAACAACAACTACAACAGCAGCAGCAATTGCAACTGCAGCAGCAGCAGCAGCAGCAGCAGCGACTGCAGCAGGTTCCTTCATACTCTCACACACACACACAGGGAGAGTCGGTTAGCCTCTCTCTCTCTCTCTCTCTCTCTCTGTTTGTTGCAGTTAACTTATTAAAATGAAATTTATATTTTTAACGGCACACTTCAAATGCTCGCCAAAATGCTTTTAGGCCAAAAAGCGGGCTAGTCCTTAAACACGAAGCAACAAGTCAATAACAACAACAACAACGGCAGCAGCAGAGGTGGCAACAACAAAAAACGAATTCTCAAAACATTTGTAAAGTTCTCGCTCTCCTCAAACTGTCGCGCGGCCTCTCTTTCGCACAGCACATCGCCATCTCTCTCCCGCACTCTCACACACACGCACTCTCTCGCTCGCTCTCTCTCTCTCTCTTTCTCGCTCTCACTCCATCTCTCTGTGCGTTTGGCTAGCTAAGCGAGAACTTTGGTTTTCAAAATTCAGTCGGCATTCGACCATCAGTTGGGGCGCACGTCTTTCAATCGGGCCCAAAAGCAGAAACCAAATCGACAGCAAATCGAAACGTTTTAAAGTTTTTACGCGCAAATATTGTTGCTAGACAACAAATTGATAAATAAACAAATACTTTTACAACAATTTACGAAATATTTGTTTTGTTTTACATTTACATAATTTGTTTGTTTTTTCTTTTGTAATTTACATTAACTTGTGCAAACGTTGACAAAAACTCGCGCTAAAACAAAACAAGAACAGGAAACGCAAACTAAATGCAAATTTTGCAGTTTTTAATTTACATATAATATAATTATATCTCTATATATATATATGTATATGTATATGTATATATAAATATATATATTTGCTCTGAGTTTGGCATATATATTCCATTTAACTGTCATAAAAGTCGACCAACTGCAAAGTGTGCCAAAAATTATTGTGAGCATATTTACAACGTAAAATTGACAAAAAAAAAATAAAAAATAATAATAATAAATTAATAAAAGCAAGAAATAAATAAGCTAAACATAATCAAATTTATAAGAATAATACCTGAAATAACAATAATTAAAAACTTCTTAGTTACAATTGCAACTAATAGAGGTAAGAAAAATTAAAATCAATATTTGTTTTGGGTTTTGTGGGTGAAAAAAAATTACATTTTACATATAAATAATATTAAAGTATTAATTAAATATTCAGCATATAATTACAATATGTCATATACAAAGTTTTATATTAATTTGTAGGATTAAAATTTGTAGAGTTAAAAAGTTTCTTATTTCAAGGCTTTTAAAGTGAACAAGAAAACAAAAAATTAAATATCAAGCAAAATCTTTTTCTCGTATGATTTCTTTGCACGAATAATTCTAAATATTTAGTTAAATAGAATTTTAAACACTAAAAAAAAATAAATGAGAATAAACTGCAATAAAACCCAATCAAATTATATATTTATTTGTTTATGTGAATACAAACATGATCTGGACTTTAGTTAATACTCATCTCTCATCTCTCTGTTTCTATGTTTAAACGCTTCGATCTCGTAATCCCGAAAAGGAAGTGCATTAGCATGTGCCTACGATCAGATCAAGTTCGTCTGCAGCAGCCGAAAGCATTTCCATTCTCGTACATTCAATTAGAGCTGAAACTTTGCTTTAGTTAACTTGAGCCAATGTCTTCAATAGCTAAATTCTGTCAATAAATTATCTAGCGTATAAACTTTGCATAGATAATTTATGCTCTACAGTGAAGCAGCTGTGCAGGGTATCTAGTGGTCATTCACTTCCGACCCGGCTAAGGCACAGTTACATATGCTTAGGATGTACGAAATATTAAAATTGCATATCTTTAAAACAAGCATAAATTCTTTGATATTTAATATTAAGAAAACTAAACACTTTGCAGAAAATAAAGATGGCTCAGAATTGTTTTTTATTTTACTTTAATTATTTAACTTTATTACATATGTTATTTTATTTTATTTCTAAATTAACCAATTTATATTTAGTTTATATATTCAAATTTTAAATTTGTTTGAGCTTCGCTGCTCCTCGAGCAATTGTTTTTAGCAACATTTAAAGGCGACAAAACGAGCTCAGATGAAGAAAACAGAAACGTAAGCTAGATCGTTAACACCTCCAAAGTCGGCTCCAACAAGGTGTGAAAATTGGTTTGCATTTGATTTGCTGTTTTAAGTTTTTTGCAGAAAACAGTCTACAAATTGTTTGGTTTTGATTTGTTTTCTCTTTTCTTGTGCAGCTGCAAATAGTTTTTCCATTCCATTCAGGCAATTATGAAAACAAAATGCATATATACATATATATATATACATATATAGGAAATTAATTCCACGTATAATTGCCGTTCTCAGACAATAACAAAATTCTTGCATAGCTGTCAACAGAATTATCGAAAGACTCAATAACAGATCCAATTTCAATGTGCGACGATATTTATTTTCATTCGCTGCGACAACAACAACAACAACAGCAATAATAATGAAGTTGACGACGATTTTAGATGGTTTATTTCTTTTATATATATATTACGCTCTCTTCTGGGTGCAGACAGTCAGTTTTGATTCCCTATTCTGTTCTTCCAATAGAAGACAGCACGATACCGACAGACAGATAGACAGACAGACGGACAACGTGCGAGCGGGGCTTAGAGTATATGTAAACAACAATTTCACGCAACTAAGATGGCAAATAAACAACAACAACAACAACAGCTAGATACAAACAAGAGTATACCAGAAGAAAATGTTAGACTAGAAGATACCCTAAGCACAAGACTCAGGAAAAAGCCTACTCCTCGCCTAGGATTTTGACAAGCACTTTTATATAAATGTATTATAAACGTATGTATGAATTATTAAATAAGAGAAGAATTCACTAAAATATGATTAAATTGCTAGAGGCTTGCCCTAAACATTCAGTCTGTATACTAGGTTTAAAAAGAAAGAGAAAGTAAATACTTTCAATACTGAAGAAGCGAAAATGTGAGAAAACGCCAAAGTTCTAATCTATCATAGAATTCACATTGCAAATTTCATTCCTTTATGCCATTTAATCACCACTACGCTCCCTATGGTCTTTTGCGTTTTGATGAAAGCGAGAGCAGATATTTATAGATATCTACGCTATCTACACCTCCCCATAGTCAATATACCCTTTTTCGAATAGTTTAAGGGTATCTGCAAAATTCTCGCGCGCTTTTCTTCAACTTTGGCTGCCGCAATTGCGAGTCCTATTGATTTCCTGTTTACCAAATGCTGAGACTGAGTCTTCCAAGCTGGCGTTAATGAGGCGTTCGATGTTCTTGTTGTTGCTGTGTGCATTAGATCAGAGTAACAGCAACAGCAATAGCAACAGCAACAACAACAACATTCACTGCAAATATGTGCCCAGCACTTTGCAAGTGTCGGGCTTTTCGGCCAACGCTGCGTATGTGCAATGCAAACGAACGCGTGACGTTCGAGCGCAAAGAAAACAAACATCAGCTCACTCCCCTATAGATGGATCACATGATGCGTCTGATGTGCCACTCGCTCGCCTGCTCTCCCTTACTAGCTCTCTCGCTCTCTCAGAGTGGGAGGCTCGACTCGCACACACACACACACAGAGAGATATAGTTAGCCGGCAGCCGGCTTTCGGGCAGCCGCAGCGTCTGTTTGGCTGCTCGATTGACCGTCGTCGTGTGGCCTCTGATTTGATTTGTTTGTTTGGTTTATGTATATTTATTGAAAATTTACTGCTTGCATAACAAACGACGACCACGACGACGACGACGACGACGTCGCTGATGCTGGCCTTCCCCCCAGCCACTGCCACGCCCCCGCCTGCCCTGGCTGCTGGCATATGCAAATTTGCGTATGCGTAAGTGGGCGGCATTGCTTGGCTGACTGACTGGAGAGGAGGCTGCGGGCATGGCACATGGGGTGCGGGCGCGGGCGCGGGCATGGGCGTGGCTGTGTGCTAGGTGTCACTGCCCAAATGTCATTAATCTCGCGCCCAAATACAAAAATAAACGTTTACTTTGGCTTGATGAGTTTACTGAAAGGAATTTCCTGCAGCATAAAAAAAAATCCCAACAATTTCTTAAGAAGCGAAATTTTGCATTTATGAAACCGAAAACGCGGTTGACCTTTTTTTTATGCTATAAATATATATATGTATATCTCTTTTTGGGTTGAGCCAGAACCTACGCCGCTATACGGCACAGTTACACAGCTACAGATACAGATATATCGATGCAAATACAGATACACAGAGGCAGAGTACGAGAGAGGAGAGAGAGTGAGGGAGAGGGGTAGAGATATCGAGCTGAAGCCAGACTCTGGCGGGGCTAAAAATAACTCAGGTCGTAGACGATTGGCAGCTGGCTGGCCCCCAACTCTCTGGCGGCTGTGCTGGCAGCTATTGCGCAATCGTGGCGGCAACTTTGTTGCCCCAACAACAACAGCAAGAGAAGCAGAAGAAGAAGAAGAAGAAGCAGCAGCAGCAGCAAAAGCGGCAGTTAAAGGCAGAAGCAGGAAGCAGCGGCATGAATGGTCACAGACCCTGGCTGTCGCGGAATGCCAAATAAACAACAACAACAACAGCAAAAATAACGTTGGCATTGGGCGCGTAGGTAAACGGATTATCTGTAGATAAGCAATCAATATATATGCATATATATGTATGTATGTATATACAAAAATATATATATAAACATTTATATAGCTACAAATATTTGGAAATGAATCAGCTATGCTCGCATAACACATATTTCACTTCCTTTCAATTACCAACATTCTTGTGTATCACAGTCTTCGCTCCAAGAATTATATGTACAGTTAGTGTTAGATATTTGAAAAAAAAAAGAAAAAAATAGTATAATAGTAAATAAGCCTGCTTATTAAAGGGTACATTCATTAATAAGTAAAAAACAGCAATGCAATAGCTGATTAAATGTTATGCACATATATCGTATGGCGGACTTGAGAAGAGAGAGCTATAGATAGAGGCAGGGAGAGTGTGAGAGGCACAGTAAGAGACCGGAAGAGGGGCAGCATATATACATACATACATATGCATATCTCTTTTAGTGACAAAGAGCGAAAGGAAATCTAATCTCAAATTCAATATTTAGCATTTACACATATATTATAAATATTTGTATGGCAATTTTTCTTTGCCAGTTATCTCATTCTACTAATTGTAATAACAGTTTTATCTAATTTGCAACAGCTTTGGCACTGTTTGCCAAGCACTTAACGTATCACATTACCAATTGTCTTATAGCCCACAAATATGCAACTCACTCCAGCTGCATCTCTGCTTATCTACAATATAGAAATATACAATACATAAACCTATGTATGTGTATACGATCAGCAGCCATTTAGCACAGCTTCTCTAATAGTTCTGTTTATCGCTGGCCATGTGCTAATGAGCTTGACCTGGTCAAAAGCAAATGCCTGAGCATTAGATGCCAACAGCATCCCACATATTGTCGTACAACTGCAACTGAATGCGATGGAACTTGCAGCCATTTGTGGCAAGTTGCCTGCTTGCTGCTGCAACACACAATGAAACTGCACTGAAATTTGGTGCAGCTTAATTGAAGAGTTTGAAAGTTCGTCTTTTTGAATATGCGATGCACTTGTTGCTGAAGTGCAGCGACAACAGCCAAGAACAACAACAGCAGCAGCAGACGCCAGCGGATGCAATTCAATACAAACAACAAGAGCAACAGCAGCAACAACAACAACAGCAAAAATCCAGAATAAATGCCCAAAAAACATGAAAACAGGTCTTTAAAGCCGACGTCGCGACGTCGGCCAACGGTCAAACTGCATCAAGCAAAAGGCAGGCTATATAAGAATATATATATACATATATCTAAGTATATATAAAAGTGCATATATGCACATGTACATGTACATATATATTCTTATATACATTATGTATATGCATGTGTGTGTTTGTTATTGGGGTTTGGCAATGCAGTTGCTAAGCTTTTGCCTGCTGCGGTGAATGCATTTTATGCGGTTGTTGTTGTTGTTGTTGCTGCTGCTGCTGCTGCTGCTGCTCCTTGCATTTCTATACACTTGCAGAAAAAAGGCATTGTGAATATGCCAGAGAAGGTGCGACGCCTTAGATAAACGAAATTTCCTTGTAGGGAATACGGCTCTACTAGCTATAGTCTCAGTTCTAGCTAGCCTGAATCAACTGGTATACAAAATTTAGTATTGAGTAAAATTCGCCTAAATATTTAACAATCAGAGTGCTCAAAATCGATTGAGTCTGCGCAATATATCGATATACTACAGGTACTGTATTTTCCAGAAAGAGAGCAGTCCTTACTTTCAGATAACCCTACAAAATTCATAAGACTAATCTATAGAAATTTCAGTAAGGGTATTCAATTTGCGTCAATTTCACAGTTAACTGTTTAAGCCAATGCTCATGATGTTGTTGTTGTTGTTGTTGTTGGTCTTGTCGTTTGCTTTAGCTCCTTCAAACCAAATTTTTGCCTCAACTGCTATTCTTGCTGCTGTTGTTGTTGTTGTTGTTGTTTTGTAAACACTGTGGAATTTCAAGCATTTGCGCGCGCAAAAATGAATAAAAAAAAAAAAGGAAAACAAAACAAAACTTTTAGTACAGTAAACACTCCAAAATTTGCAGAAACTACGCAGACTGCAGGCGCTCTGCGGCGTAGACTAGACTAAATCAATAATAACAGACGAAACAATAATAATAATAAAAGCGGAAAATAAACGTAGAAAGCAGTCAGTAGAACTACTAACAACAACAAAGGCTAGTATTTTAAAATATTTATTAAAAACAAAAAAAAAAGAGAGGAGCAAAAATGCAATTCTAAAAATAGCCAAGCGTCTTGCGTCTTGCGCGTTGCACGAGGCACGACAGGAATGCAGCTCGAATGCAAGTGCGTGTGCTGCACTTGGACGCTGTCCGCGGCGGCTACGTCAGGCCGGGCTCTGTCTGTGTGCGTGTGTGTGTGTGTGTGGCAGTGCAGACAGCGTCTGGCTGTGCCGGGTTAACCTGGATAGCCACTGGCTGCCAGGCAACAGAGCCAGAGCCAGCCGAGCGACCATCATATAAAATGTCGCAACGCATGTTAACGCAATAATTTTTTTTCTCTTTTGCATACCCTGGCAAGCATTAAAAGTGGGCAAGCCGAGTATATTGGCTCTCATTGCAAATAGTAAAACTCAAATGAGTAAGCTTTGCCATTGACGAACTGAGATGAGCTCATAGAACTCGCCTTGCTATAGCTTCATCTCTCTGATCTAGCTCAAGTTTAAAGTTTCTTTTTTCCCATAACTGGAGAGCATATTTGGTATGATGTTTCTCTGAAGGTATAGCTAGCAGAGAGAGCATAAAGACAAGAAAATGTTGTACGAATTAACAAAGCCTAACATAGAAAATATATAACTTTTAGCTATACAAAAGTAAATTATAATATTTCATATACTTCTTTACCAAAAATAAATTAAAGGATATTTTGCAGTCAGTCAGTTTTGCATAAAGCTCTATTGTTTTTTGATTTTTTTTTTTTCGCATGCCTTGCAGCCCCGACTGCATGCTGCCCCGTTCATGAACATGAACCATGACGCAGTAGGTCATTAATTGTTTACGAGGAAATGTGCAATGTCTGGCTGCGGCACAGGTAAAAAAAGAGAGAGAGATAAAAAAGTAGAAAGAAAAAGAGAGAGAAGAAGCAGCAGATGAAGAGGAAAAGACGTTGAAGCAGGCTAATTTGGGGGGCCAGGCTGAGCAGGCCGCAGGCGGCACTTAAACGAGCTGAAAAGACATTGACAATTGTTGCCGGCTTATGTGGCGGGCCACAGCGTCGAAGAAGAGAGATCAAGATAAAGAGCGGCAGGCGGCGAGCGTAGGCTGCGCCTCAAGGACGTTGCCAAGTTAAGCAAATTAGGATGCTTGAGTTAATCTAACAGCCGGCACATGCACAAGTCACACTCGAGTCACGTTTCGCTACTCAATGCAATTGTTGCATGTCTCTGTCTATCGCTGTCGTCTGTCTGTCCCTATATATATCTGTCTCTGTCTGTCTGTCAGTCTGCGCTGTCTGTCTGCATATGTTTGGTTTGGCTTGAGCACGTCCTTAATGTCATGACAATGACGGCAGCAGCCAAAATAAAACAAACGCCAAACTAGCGCGCCAAACTGCAAGTCAGACAAACAGAGCGAAAGAATGACAGAGAGAGAGAGAGAGAGAGAGAGAGAGAGAGACACAGAGCAGCGAAGACAAACGCGACTGCATTATGCGCCAAACCTACCTAAAAAAAAAAAAAAAAAAACTCGCGCACCTGCCTCTGCAACGGCAGCAACATTGCAGACAGCGACAGCGATGACAGCAGCAACAGCAACAGCAACAGCAGCAGCAGCAGTAGCAGCAGCAACAGGTTCTTTATTTTTAGTAGTCGCATTTTGAAAACCGCCTGCTCAATGTCAACTCAACGTTTGAGACTTAATTGTTGCCTCTTTGCAGTCTTTGTTGTTGTTGCTGTTGTTGTCTTTGCTTTTGCTTCGGCAAAAAACATTCTTTGTGCCTGTCTGTGGTTGCATCATGTCGCTTCAAGCATGTGCTCCATTCAAGTGGCTGCAGTTGGCGACGCTAACAATGCCTCCTCTACCAAAAAATATATAAATAAATATATGTATATATATATATAAAAAAAAAAATACACCATATTCCATGCGTATTAATTGATCAAAATAAATACTATATATATTTCCATTTCTTGAATTCATTTGCAGCACACAACAGCAATTGTTGCTGCTGCTGTTAGTTTGCCTTGTCATGCGGCAGCAACAACATCATCAAACAAACAGTCAGAACAATTTGACATTTCTAAAATCAAATTACAAATACAAACGCAGAGACATGCGGACAATGCGCGCACTTCCGTTCGCAGCGCGCAAGCCAAACCAATTAGCGGCAACATTGTCAAAGACGTCAGCAACGGCAGCAACTGTGGCAGCGGCAACAGCAACTGCTGCTCGCGAATGTAGCACAATTCTAAGTTTATTTATAGTAATCATATGGATGGCTTTGCAGGCAGTGGCCAATCGCCTGCGCTATGCCCGACGCATAATTGTTGATGATCATGATGATCATGATGATCGTGATGATGTTGCTGCTGGCCATGACCGTGACGTCAATACACAAATACTAGCGCATGCACGCAATACGCACGCCGCCAACAACGACAATATTGACGCTAATGACGAGGTGTCAACGGCACGTGAACAACAACAGCAGCAACAGCAGCAACAGCAGCCACATTTATCTAGTTCTAGTCCACAAAAGAGCAGCCGCTGCAAGGCAGCAACAACAACAGGCACAGGCACAGGTACAACAACAACAACAGCAACACGCGTCATGTTGCCGGCAGCAGCAGCAGCAACAGCAGCAGCCAAGTCTGGACAGCCATTGATGACTTTGTTAATTGCATTGCTGCTGAGCATGCGGCACGCATCGGGTAAGAGGCATCCATCACACTCACACACGCACACATACACAGCTACACTGACTCATGCTTGACCCAAAATCAAAATGAAATGATAAAACACAAACACAACAAACAAACATACACACATACATACATACATATCTGTATAAAGCAGTTATAATAAAGTGGCGCCAATCGCTGCATACATTTTCGTTAGCTTTGTCTCTGTAACTGTATCTTTAACTTGAACTGTCCCCGTCTCTGTCTCTTTCTCTTTCTTTGCCCCGGCATATGTATCTCTCTGTCTCCATCAATCGCTGTCCCTATCTCTGTGTTTTCAGCGCGTTCATTCGCCTCAGATAAATGTGACACATTATCTCCCCAATATGACGCAATTTCTCAACACATTCTCACATGTGCCAAATCAATCGAACAAGAAACAAAATAAGAGAAACACAAAAAGAACAACAACCAAAAATGTATAAAAAATTGCAAACAAATTTTGCGGCTTTGCCTGCCATTTATTAACGCCCGGCATATTTTTGCTATATTTTTTATTTATTTACTTTATCTGTGGCAAAAATATTTTGAAAGCCAAATGGCAAATATCTCACATTTGATCAATTTATCAACTCAATCGAGAATTTCTATGCACACATCTAGATTTCTGGTTTTATAGAATTGTTGAGCTATAACAAATTCTTAATTAAGAAATAACTTTGCGAGCGTTAAGGCATTTATGCATGTAAATGTTTATATTAATCACTAAGCAAATGCATTCGAATGCAAAACAAATCGATTTAGCAGCTGTGCTAGATTTCATTCTTATTATAGTTTATCAGGTAAAGTTACATTTAACTGTGGAAAATCAATAAAAACTTTGAAAAAATACATAGTTATGCCATGAAATGGCCAAAGCTCTTTAAAGGGCTCACGTAAAGCAGACCAAAGTCAAACAGGCTTTATACAATCGGCATAGTTCGTATTGGTGTGCTTATGGTATTAGTATGATATGATGCTGTCCTCTGCGATTCTCAAAAATTCATGTAGGCTCTGTAGCATTTTGATGCATTGACAATTCATTTGTGCTAGTGATAGAAAATCGTGATAGCGAAGTGACTCTCTCTATCTCTCTCTCTCTCTCAGTTACTCCACCACGAACCCATATCGTTTCTCATCTACTCAATAACTCCCCAGACAGGCTTTATACAATCGGCATAGTTCGTATTGGTGTGCTTATGGTATTAGTACGATATGATGCTGTCCTCTGCGATTCTCAAAAATTCATGTAGGCTCTGTAGCATTTCGATGCATTGACAATTCATTTGTGTTGGTGATAAAAAATCGTGATAACTAAGCGTCTCTCTCTCTCACTCTCTCAGCTACTCTGCCACGACTCATATCCTTTCTTATTTACTCATATACTCAATAACTCCCATTCAGTTTTGTTTTTTATCCGCACTCTCCAATTCATCTCTCTTGCACATACATATATACTCCCTGTGCCTCTCTCAACCTCCTCCTCACTCTCATTCAGATTCATCAGCCTCTTCTATGCGATTCTCATAAATCAAAAATAGAGCTCACACAATTCCATATTATACTCTAGTGTGTTTCATGCAGTCTTCTTCTTCTTCTTCCACCTTATATGGCTGTAGCTGGCACCTGTTGGCAGTCGCATATGGGCAGCGGTAAATGCACTCAAATCTATTCAACAAACATCACAAAATCGGATTGCTGCGGCGCCAGCCAGACCTTCTCCTACACGGATCGAGAGCTGAGCAGCGTCGAGCATTTCTTTGCCACAGCCATCGGAGGCGGTGTTGAGTGTGCGCCGTGCATAGGTGAGTGAACCAGGCGGACGGACAGACCGATGGCAAGCTAGAGGAGAGACTGTCTGAGACTATATAATTTTATGCAATTTTGTAGAGAGCTGCAAGGGCTTCAAATGTGGGCCAAACAAGAAATGCGTGAAGCGCAAGGGCAGGCCAAAATGTGTGTGTGCGCCCGAGTGTGGAGCGGCATTGCGCCGGAAGCAGCAGCAGCAGCAGCAGCAGCAGCAGCAGCAGCAGCAGCAGCAGCAGCAACATCACAATGCACCGGAGCAACAGCAACAACAACAACAACTGTGGGCGTCATCGTTGCGCGGTTCACGTAGTCTAAGTAGCGAAATTACAAACAGCAATTTAGGTTTAGATGGCGCCAAACGCCAGCATAAACAAAGCGACAACAGCAACAACAACAACGGCGCTGATAACCAAAGAAAACAACAGCAGCAACCAAGCCAAGAGCAGCGTATGCCAAAGCGAGCGAGTCATAGTCGAGGAACGGAGCAGGGCGAGACGAGGACCAGAAGACTTTTGATTATAGACAGCAGCAATTTGCAAGAGCAGCCCACAACCAGACGGCTGCACATGGAGGGCAGCAGCAGCAGCCGAAGCCGCAGCAGCAGCAGTGGAGGCCGAGTGCAAATGCAGATGAAGGTAGAAATGGAAAGAATGACGCCGACTTGGAGCAGCAGCGAGCGGCGCAGACATGGAAAAAATAACAGCAGCAGCAACAACAATGGCAAACACTTAACAAGATCAATGACGACAACAACAACAACAACAGCAGCAGCAACAGGAGCCAATGATTCGTCCACGACGCCTGCGCAGACATCTCAGTCTAGACACAAGTTGGCAAATGCTAATGAACCCGCCAACGACATTAATAGACAGACGTCGCCAAAGCGAGTCAGACACCAGCAGCAGCAACATGCTCCAAATCACGAGCAACAATACGAGCAGCAGCAGCAGCAGCAGCAGCAGCAGCAGCAGCGCAGGCGTAAGCACAAGCACAACCACAAGGATCAACGACGAACGGCAGCAAATACCACAATGTCTGGCCTAGGCTCAGTCGCTGCCTCTGGCGGACGTCGTCGCTTGTATTTGCCTGAACACGGAAGTGAATTGGCTGCGTCATCAGCGGCCAACAGTCACGGCCACTTGGCTAATGTCGATGATTTGGCATTTTTGCCAGCAATTTATGAACGAGCGCCAGTGGTGAGTCGCAATTACAATAAATAAAATAAGCAGACGCAGGGCGAACAAAATTCTATTGCATACGTCAAAGGGGCATGCCACAAGCAAATATACCCTGTACTGCAAAGAAGTGATCGAATTGTTAAGATTTGTGCATGTGATGAAGGGACAGCAGAAATGCATTATTAAAATATATTTTATTATATAACATATGAAAATAATAATAGAACTATGCGAAAATATTTAAATTAACAACACTAACACACACACACTATCTCTTTCTCTCTCTCTCTCCACTTTCCACTCTGCATTCTCCACTTTCTGCAGAAACAACAACAGCAGCAGCACTCGAATCCGGTTTGCGGCAACGATGGACGCACCTACAATACCGAATGCCAGCTGCGCAAACGCGCCTGCCGCACCAACAACGCCCAATTGGAGGTCGCCTATCGCGGCCACTGCAAGAGTGAGTACTGTAGCTACACTAGTGTGCGTATGTTTGTGTGTGTGTGTGTGTGTGTTGCTCGCGTGCCAAAACGCAGCGGCGTCACAATTAGATTAGATGACAAATTATTGCACATTTCAATTACGGCCAACAACTTGTCGCCAGTGGTGAAATCCACTGAGCCAGGACAGACAGACAAACGCTGTGAGAGACAGCCAGACAGACGGATAGACGGACAGAGGGACAGACGATGCAGCCAATCGAGCTCGCTTGTGTAATAATTTAATGATACAGGAAGCACTCGCAAACATGCTCAAATGATCAATAAAAACGTACAAGAACGTTGAGGCCGTGGCAGCAGTAGAACTTGTTGGATTAGCCGCAAGCGTTGCTGTTGTTGCTGTTGTTGCTGTTGTTGCTGCTGCTGTGGCATGACATAAAACGGCTGTGGCAGCAACGGCAGCAGCAACATCTAATGTTGGCGCGTGCTCCAACTCCGACTCCAGTGTTTGTGGAATGTGCAATCGCGCAATCTAAAGATCTGGCCATGCAGATCGTACTCACACTCTCTCCCTCTCTCTCACACACTCACTCTATGCCTGTCCCTCTCGCCTCGTAATTTTGTGCAGAAAAATGAATGCAATTTCTTTGGCGAGTGTCACAGTTGGCGCCAAGGCGTTTCAACGGGCCATATGCAATGATAAATTTGACAGTTTATAGCCAGCCATATTGAGCATATATACATATAGACATTTTATATATGTATGTATATATGTGCCTTTACGCTAATCATAGAAATTGGCAAAAACAGTTTATTTATAGCATAATCAGCATATATATACATACAATATTTAGAGACCTCTAGAGTCAACGTATATTACAAACTGGCATAGGCAAGGTAATTCGCAAAATGTCGCTTCCTATATAACCACAAGTCGATCTATATAAATATATATGGAAATACATTTGACAACTTTGACAGTTTTATGCTTGTATATATGTATATCTGTAGCTGCGGCTGCAGTTGCCAAGTTACACGAAATGTGCCAGCCCTCAATTGGCTTTGGCCTTTAAAGAAATTTGCCATCGAGCTGAAGGTCAATGGATTTTCTATATACGATTATAGATAGAGACTGAATATATATTTTTGATTATACTTAAAATAGATATTTATGTCAAGGAAAATTTCAAGCAGGAAGTGAGCCTCAAAAAAACTGTCCACGATTTCAAGTATGATTAATAAAAAATTTTCTGGAATATTTTGAGCGCATTTGAAAATATATTAATTTTAATTATTTATTTAAAAATTTAAACGCCTCACATATAAATAAATATAATATATGTATATATAATAATTATTTAACTGCCAAAATCAAAAAGAGATTTGCTTCGACTGAATACCCAATCGAGAGGCTGAATCAAAATATTCATTTTATGTTTGCCATTATTTATAGAAAGAGACAAAATTTCCCATTATTTAAAGCAATTCGGTTTCATCCAAGGCATTACCCAGGACTTTTTAATAATTCCCTTATTTCCCCTAATATTAAGCTGTTCCTTAATCATTTCCCTTATGCCGCATTATTAAATTACTCTCTCATGCCCACTTTCCCATTATAAATTACTTAAATATTTATCTCCCCTTCTTTTGACAACATATTTCTAAGCAAACCTTCCTTAGCATTCCCCCATTTTCTCCCCTATAAGTATTACTCAACAAAATCTCCTCTCAACAATTTTAGCTAAATTCCAATTTCCCTCTCTCCCCCCACCGCACACAGCTAGCTGCAATGGCGTCCAGTGCGTAAATGGTCTGACCTGCGTCGAGGATCAATACATGATGCCCCACTGCATCACATGCAAAATCGACTGTCCCTGGGATGACATCGCATACGATCTGGACGGCGACGGGCAGCCGGACGAGGCACCAATTGTCGAGGAGCGGGCAGTCTGTGGCGTAGACGGGAAGACATATCGTAGCACTTGTGATATAAAGCGTATGATTTGCAAAATTGGACGATCAATTGCTGTGGCATATCCGGGTCCATGTCGTGGTACGTAACTCCCCATCTAGCTGGCTAGCTACCCTAGCCTAGCTCTACTGCATATAATTTATGGTACTTATTGATAAGACTTTAAAACTCAATCAAAACTAATTGAAAGTCGCCACCAAGTGGCAGTGGTTTGGCAAATTATTGCTATAGCAATTGCTGCTGCTGCTGCTGTGGATGTGGATGTGGATGTTGTTGGTGTAGCTGCTGCAGTTGCAATTGTTGTTGGTAGCGTTGGCTGTGCAAATTTAACAACAATCAACGCAGAACCGCAATTTGGCATTTGATTGACTTGACTTGGCTGAGGTTTCAACTCGAGTCACAACCACAAGCTGCTGTTGCTGCTGCTAATGCTACTGCTGTTGCCGTTGCTGCTTGTTGTTGTTGTTGTCGCGCTGTCGTCTGCAACTGGCTGGCCATATCAAGTTGCGCTCAATGTTTGTTGGCTGGAAATTGCTACATTTGCTTATACGGCTCCATGATTGCCAGCAATTTGATTAGCCAGTTGCTGGTGCTGTTGTTGCTGCTGCAGCAGCAATTGTTGCTGTCAGCATTGCTCTACTTTAACTGTCGCGCATCTCTCTCTCTCTCTCTATCTCGCTCTGTCTCAGTTGGCATAAGTCATGCTTATTAATTTTGTGGTTACATTTTGCGATTGATCGACTCTCCGATTTCCAATTAATTATATGCAAGCAGTTGCCGCCTACAATGAGATGTTGCTGCCGAGATGTAGCAACAACAACAGCAGCAGCAGCAGCAATGACAACAATTGCTGCCGCCGCCTTGGTGTCAGTCGCCGCACCAATTAAAGGCGTGGCGGGTGTTGCATTCTCGCCATATCTGAACGACAGACAGAGAGACAATTGGACAGCTTTTATAAACTGGTTTAGTGTGTCAGAGGCGGCAGCTCGGCTGCCCGGCTGCAATTGCGTGCTAATTGCTATGTTCTCTGTTTATTTTTTTTATTTTTTTTCATTCGCTTGTAATTACTGTTTAACAAAAAAATGAAATAAATTATAACTGCAATTAAAACAAAAGTCCAACAACAGCAACAAAATATTTAAAATTTCTGCACTCAAAAAGTTCTTTGATTTGCATCGAGTTCAGGCAGGTGGGCCAGCGGCAGGCAGGTAGGTAGGGCGGCTCATTTAATTACAGATCTGTTGGCAATTGACAATGCCTAATTAGTCGCCAAATACGCAGGTGTTGATTACCTGTTTCTGCTATTATTCAACTTAACTTGGCCAATTAAAGCAAGCGAAATATATAAATTATAGAGTACGAAAATATAGTTTAGGAACCACTTTGGTTCTAGCCTGAAAATTCCACAAAAAAATTCTTCTATATTCAATTTTAATTATTTTAAATTTTAGCTTCCAGTCTCTTTGCAGGGTCTCTATATAAATATTAATTTTATAAAGACTAGTTAAGATCTAATCAAGTTACCCTTATGACCTTATATAGCATATAGTATACACCTACCTGCCCAGCTCTTAGTTCCACAAATGCCTATTCATTTGGCAGCTGTAACTGATTCATGTATTCCATTCATACTTTAAAGTCTTCGCTGTCTGTCCATTCGCACGTCCGTCCGCCTGTCCGCCTGTCTGTCTGGCTGTTTGTCTGTCCCATTCTCGTCATTAGTTTTGCTGTCTGCGCTGCAAAAAACTCATAAATTTTGCGCACCTTTTGCTGCAACCTGTCTCCAGCTGCCCTCCTCTCTCTCCTCTTCCACTCTTAGCCCGCTCTTTAAAGACTGTTCAAGTTGTTGCACGGTAGCCGGATATTAAAATAAATTAACATCATTAACAATTATTCACTTTTGCTTTTAAGCATCAAGTTGTGCGTGTACGTGTGTGTGTGCGTATGCGTGCGTGCGTGTGTGCGTGCAGTTTGTTTGTTTGGTTTGCAGCTGTGTAGCTTCTGCTTGCAGCTTCTGTCTGCAATTTTATGGTTGATCGTCAGTCGATTAAATAATGCACACACACACTCACACATTCTGCATTTGTTTTCCTTTTTGGTTTTTGAGCATTTTATCTTTATGGTTTGTAAGTTTATGGTTTTTCGTGTGCTTGTGTGCTTTCACATAAATATATTTACACTGTCCCGATCGAGAGCCCGTAAGAGAGCCCAAAAAAAGAGTAAAGCAACAGCAACAACAACAACAACAACAGCATTGAGCACAAACACAAACGCAAGCCAAGCCAAAGAAATATGACTACACGTACAGGCCATTAAAAACGCCATTTTAGAGAGACGCAGCGAAGGCGAAGGAGTACTGAAAAAAGGAATAGGAGAAGAGAGAGAGCGCGAGCGAGAGCTTGGTACTGTGATTGCCCGTGCGGTGCGCTCTGGGCTAGAGATGGCGTCGGCTCTAAGCTAGCGAGAGTGCACGAACACGATGTCACGAAATTATTAAGTATTTATTGATGAAATATACTCATATCATTATAATATATAATAGATAGATTAAATGCTTTATTGAGTATAAAATGTACTATTTTTTTTAAAGTTGATCATTTTCAAAACTGTTTTTCGTGACTCAGACTCATTTTTCACTCAGCAGCCTTCACCTCGTGCCTACCGCATTTCTCTGCTGAACACTTTGGCCCTAAGAAATTTCCCATTTACTATACTCACGCACTCACGCAGCCATCGCTAAGCTTGAGCTTTGTGTCCGCTGTTCGCGAGACGTCACTTTTGTCTGGCTGAGCGTCTGGGCTGGCTGAAGTTTACGATCGTATTAAAATCACCTTAAACAACACGCAATGCCAAAATGGCCAGACAGCTCAGCCCCAGTCCACAGTCCACAGTCCGCTGTCCGCTGTCCACAGTCGGCAGTCAGCAGTCCGCCGTCTGCAAGACAAGGTAAATGTAGTATGACCCAGGCGACCACAACGAAACTCTTTGGCCATGCCACACAATGTTGCAATAAGTTCCGCCAACAGTGGCAGCGGCAACGTCTGCTTAAAACCGGATGGAAGGACAGCTGGACATGCGGACGGACGTATGGGCTGCCGCTGGCGTTGATTAAACCACGTCGACATAACAAATTACAGCTGGGCTGCATTGTGACGGCATTATCAGGCGGCGCGGCCAGCGAACATATCCATCACAATCAACAAGTACCAAAAGGACGTAGTGCCTACTGTTGCCTGCGGCGAGTATTGGCAGTTGAAATTAATAAACTTTAACTGTTACGAATTGCAGCCAGCAGCAGCAGTTATGCAGACTGCCACGCCCATTCCCCTCGGCGTCCCATTTCAGACAGCTGCAGCTTTATAGAGGAATTTCCGCTTCCCCTCTCTGTTTACAATGAGCAAAAGCTATGCAGCGCACTTACACGCAGTCAGCAACAACTATGCAGACAGACTCTCTCTCTCTCCTTCTCGCTCCTCGCTCAAAAGTTGCTAAGCAATTGTGCACAACATTTGCTCCAGGGCGTTTTGCAACATTGTTGCCAAGATCATATACACGATATACGAGTGCATGCGTCTGCCTATGTGTGTGTGTGTGCGTTTGCGGCTGCGCCGCTTGGCTGAGTTGCCTTGGCCGCGGTCGGAGTCGCATTCGGAGTCGGCTTTTGGCTACCGTCTTGCGCATGTCAAGAATGGGGCGGTGCCTGCCATACATTATACGTGTATACATTGCCATTGCCTGTGGTGTGAATAATGTGCCAGCGCTCGAAAATTGCAGTGTGCAGCAACAGCAGCAACGGCAACAACAAAACAAAAACAACACCCAATTTAAAAAGCCAAAACAGCTGTAAGCGCTTTTTAAAGCATGGACCAGAAACATTGATAAATAATAAAATATGCACTCACCCTTTAAATGCACTACGAAGCGCAACCATTTCACGTTTCTTATATTATCATTTTATTAAATTGCATTTATTTCACTTATTATTTCACACCAAATTTCGCACTGCAAAATGTCCCATGCTTAAAGTGTTAACTAAGTTGCCACCTAGCTAAAAAAAAAAAAACAAAGAATGTAAACAAAGGAAATTTTATAATTACCCTAAGCAATAGGAAATTTAACTAGCGTAAGCACACACTAAACACGTTATTGTGGGCTTAAATTTTCAAATAAATAGATATTAATTAAAAATCATTTGATATACATTTTTTAAAATTTATTCATATAATATATACAAAATTACCTTCAACACCTCTAATAATTGCGCTGACTGCTCAAACAAAGGCGTTACCAGTTATCGCAGAGAAACAAAAAAAAGCCGTTGAAGGGTATTAGAAGCAGGCATTAAAATTTCGTGGCCTGGACAGCTGCAGCCTGTCAAGAAATCTTGAAATAACACCTGCCGAAGTTCACATGATTTTTTTGTTGGCCAGGATATGCGCGAAGGGGGCCATTAAACCGAAATTGCCAGACATAAAAACGCAGAAAACGCAAAAATTTAAGCAAATAAATAAAAAGAAACTCGACTTTAACTGCTTTAAATGTATGACTCGTAAAATTTTACCTTTGCAGCGGACCGCGTCACCTGTGCGGACATCAAGTGCGGCCCAAAGGATACCTGTCTGGTGGACCTGCAAACGCATATGCCCCGCTGTGTCTCCTGCCGCTACAAATGCGCACGCAAACAGCAGCGAACGGTGAGTGACGAACGACAACAGCAACCGATAATGGGAATTTACTTTTTTCAATGGGAAATTTCCTCTTTCTTCACAGCCATTTAGAGCGGATAAAATCTGTGGATACAACAATCACACGTACAACTCGTGGTGTGAGATGCGCAAGGATTCGTGTGCCACGGGCTTCTTCATAGGCGTTCGCTCCACGGGCGTCTGTTAGATCAAATTAGCGAATTATTATCAATACAAAAGAAAATCACATTAGCTTACATATACATACATACATATATATATTGTGCGCATATTACATAAATCTATGTAGCGCATCTCTCTGTGTAGTTCCAACATCCAAAGATTCTCGTTGTGCGTTTTTGTTTAGTGTTGTAAACCGATGCAAGGGCCTTAGGCTGCTGCCAAAACTTTCCACTATCGAAATCACGGTTGTCAGTTGAGCAAAATATACTGTACCAAAGTTGAAATGTACCAGATTTAGAAGGTACATCGTACCATTGGTTAAGCATTGGACAGTGTCTTCGATTTGGCAGAGTAAGGTTTAGTGTACACTTCTTTATGAAAAGTAAAGTTCACTTCGCTAAGGATTAAAAAGGATACAGTGTATGATTTTGTAGGAAAAGTAGCCATATTCCCATTTTCTTTAGAGTATGTGTTGTACATTTTACACATTTGGTACATCTAGGCCACTGTTTTGGTACATTTTGAGTACGTTTGGCAACCGTGAATATAATATACATATATATACAAACACGCACTCACACACATACATACATATATATATGCACTTGGCAAAGTATTATCGCATTTATCAACACTGTCAACAAATAGCAGCAACAAATGCACGTTAACATATTACAACAATTCTTATGCAACATCCATGGCAGGAAGCCGAATAGAAAAAACCACATATCTTAAGAGGCTTTTATATTAAAAAAAAAGAAAGAAAAAACAAACATATTTAAAGATAAACATAAACTAATTCATAATTAATTTATGCATACACAATTTGGTTGGCACACGCATGTTGTATTTTATAGTTTTCCTTTTTGCAAAGTGTATTTTATTTATTTTAGTTTATTATTATTTTTTTTGTACTCAATATTTTCTATTATCCTTTTCTTGTGTGTGTTTTGAGCGAAGCTAAATTAATTAATTGACTGATAGCTTAACCTTATATAGCAAGATTTTCTAATTACATATACCCTATATATAATATATGTACTTATGATCATATAATGTATGAGTAATTGTTAATTAAATGTGTTTCAAACTTAAAAAAAAAAAAACAAAAACAAAAAAACAAAAAATAGCAACAAAAACAACAATTTTTATTAATCGCTGTCATCGGATAATACGAATATATCGGTCGCGCGCTGATAACGCGCTTGGGTTATCTTCAAATTGGCCAATTTACGCTTATCGATGGGTCGCGCGGCGCTTTTGGCCGAAGGATCGGTGCTGCCCAGGCCAGTGGTGCCCTCGTTGGCTACGACATTGATCTGGATATGGATAAGAAAGGATAAGTAAGCAATAATCTAGATAAACACGGGTATGGATATATAGATATACGAGGTTAGCCCCAATGACTACCTTCGTATATGCTTAGGCAACCTACAGGAGTTAGCAGTCCTTGATTGCCCTTGCCCAGTGTTTCGCCCTTTTGCCAGCCAAGTTGACTGAGCATTTTGAAGCCCTTGTTGGAGCTGGCTATTTCACTGCAAAGAGAAAATCATAAATTACAGTTTATCCTCTCACAAAGTCTAAACATTCCACTTACGTATGCACGCAGGCCACCTCGGTCTTCTCCTTGTCTGTGCTGCTGCCCACTTTGATGCGTCGCTGAGCACTGCGATCATTGTAATTTGGATTGGGGTTGGCGCTCGTCTCCACAAATTCTAGAATAGTATTCATAATAATGATATATCATCAGCATGGCCCATCAATTCATTCACACACAAACTCACTTTCATTCTCCAGCCCATATTTCTTTTGAAGCTTCTTCAACTGCTCCTTGTGTGAGAGCACATTTCCGGCTATAGCTGGCGTAGTTGCAGCAGGTTGCGTCTCGATGAGCAGCCCAGGCTCACACAAACCGCAAGTGCTATTCCCCTCGTGCACATGGCAGAGCAACTTGGTCTGGCCAATGCTAATGACGCTGCCATGCACTAGATCCAATGTTTTGCTAGCTTCCTTCGACTCGGACATGCGAGTGCCATTGAGAATGGTGCCATTGCGGGAGCCCAGATCGCGGCATTTGTAGACGCCCTGCTTTGTATCGTAGTGGAAATTGAGATGGCACTTGCTGACATTCACATCCGGAATGATGACATCGTGTGCTCCCTCCCTGCCCAGCGAGCCGCCCTTGTAGGTAATCAAGTGAAGGCTGCCCACGGTAAGGTCCTGGACATTTGTCTCCTGCACAATGATGCGCAGCGACGGTGGATACTTTTTGGCAATATCTGTCGGGGATTAGACCAATATCAGCATACATACATATATATATGGAGTCTAGTCTAAATGCGGATAAAAACTCGAATTTCTTTAGACACCTTGAAAGCGACTGTGGGACTTGAAGATGGGCACGCCGGAGGACTCCTCATCGTCATCCTCCCCGTTGCTGTTGCTGCTCTCCGCATCGCTCGACTCCGAGCTGGAGCTGCTCGACGATTGCGACAGTTCGCCGTCTTCCACATCGCGAGCCTTGCGCTTGCGACTCCCCTCGCTGTCCGAGTCCCTGTGACGCTTCTTCGACTTGTGGCGATGATCCTTTCTCTTCTTTTTCTTTGCATGCTTCTTCTTCGCCTTACGCTTGCTCTTGGCAGCGCGATCTCTGAGCTTTTGCTTCTCCGCCTTGATTTGCTTCAGCGTTGCTTTGTCTGTGATCACTCCGCCATATTCATCGAACTCAACCTCATCGTGCAGATTGTCCTCCTCATCATCCTGCTGCCCTTTGTCGCCGCTGCCAGCAGCGCTGTTTGCCTGAAAGCGGATAAAAGAAAAGAAATCCGCGTTTTTATCGCACATTCGAAGGCACAGCGCTTACCTAATGCATTGCAACGCATTCGGTCTATGCGCAGATTGCGAAAACGTGCTAAAAGTGTAAGAGACTCGCTCTTAACGGAGCAGTAGTAGATGGGTGTAGACAAGCGGATAAGAGAAAGAATCATCATTAAGTTTAATCAATCAGCGAAATTCACACTTGTTGCAACTGCCACAGACTCACCTGCACCTGCGCCTGCGAATGGAATTCGTACGAATCTTTCGACTGATCGTAGCTGTAGTAGCAGCCCGTATTGCCATCATAGTAGAGACCATATTCCTGAGGGAGAGGCAGAGTCAGAGTCAGTTTGTATTTATCAGCAGAGGCATTGCATTGGGTTCATTGCTTGTCGATAACCTCCAACGTGTTGGCACGTCATAAAGATTACGTTGATGTAAATGAAATATATATATAGACAATATATACATATGTATACGTACACTCTCTACCAATACTTACCGCATTATAGTAGTAGCCCGTCTTGGGATCATAGTACATGCCCGACGTGGGCTCATAGACAAAATTATTTAAGTTTTCTGCATGCTTTGCCGCTTGACGCATCTCGTCCACAAAACTAAACGCAGCCGTGGCCGAAACTGTAAGTAGTTAATATACATATTATTAAAGTCATATTTTTTACTCAAATCTTCAACCTAGTCTTATCGCCTATTTAGCCTGTGCCAACCCGCTTACATCATTAACCAGGGACCTTACGCTAATACGCTAATCTTCCGCGCACTTTGACGCAAACTTGGCGCTTGGTATTATCACTTTTTCCATTTTATAGTAAAAATAAGGAAATAATTAAGATTAAATGTGTAACGTGTTTAAATGCAACAATACGAAACATCAAACAATATAATAACAACTGTTTTCTACAGGTAAATAAACTAGGCTAACTACAAATAGTGGGAAATAGGGGGTAATAACAAATTAATTGATAGAAGATACTTTGAGTACCATTAACTATATATGCTCATATGGTCATTATCAACAGTTGATTCGCTATAGATAATTGCATCTGTTACAATGTAGGACTATTACACTGCCCGAGTCTCAAAATTATAGTACAAAATTTAGTTCTACTATCAGAGACTTGTTTGTTACTTAAGATCTGTTATCTAGACTTCTTAAAATAATGAATAATAACTGTGTTAAGCTATGTTCGAAATTATAGATAAATATTTTCGTTCTTGTATAAAACAGTCTTAACGGTCTCATAACAGCCTACATATATCATATATGTGCATATATATATCACAAAACAGTTATAGAAATAATTGGAAATACTTTTAGTTCATGTATGAGAAAACAGATTTTTTCCTTTTTAACAACTTCAACAAACTTGTTATTCGAGACGGTTCAATCGATTTCTAAATGTAAACAAAGCTTATGCACTATAGAGTTACTGCTAAATGTAAATTATAAAGAAAGAATGGTTTGAAGAATGTATTTTCCTATCAACAAAACTATGAAATTCCAAGATTTCAAAACGCTTCTGACTTCAATGGTTATAATGGCCAATGGACAATTGTTCTTAAATATAGATAAGAATCTGCTTTTAAATCATACGCTAAACATCTATTCTAAAGACTAAATAACACACTTAATTAATATGCCCTAAAGTAGCTGCATCAAAAGGGGCTGGCATGCCTGGCGTATAAGCTCTACCGCCTGTCGCCTTGCCTTTATCTGTCGTGTATGTAGCTCACGTTGTGTATTTCTACTTATGTTTCAGCAGATTTAGTTGATTTGTTTTTTAATTGATGCTAGCTTAGATTACACAGTTATAAACTGCGAATGCGAAAATTTGAGCTACTGCAATTCTTATCAAGTGCCGCAGCAACAGCAGTAGCAGCAGCAGCGGCAACAGCAGCGACTGCAGCCACAGTTGGCGACGTTAGCAGGTGCTTGCATGTGGTCTGGTTAGTCGTTACTCATCATTCGAGCCAGGCGGATAGCAGCGTTGCAATAAAACACATAAGAAAATGGTCGATGTAGAAATACGTGAGCTTATGCAACCCTTTGTGCTGAGCGATTACCAGGTGCAAGAGGTGTACAATCGTTTCTGCAGCGAGACAGCCAAAGGATTGCGGCGGAGCACACACGAACATGCGAGCACAAAATGCTTTCCCACCTATGTCCAGGACTTGCCCACCGGCGACGAGATGGGCAAATATTTGGCCTTGGACTTGGGTGGCACCAACTTCCGTGTGCTGCTTGTTACGCTCAAGGGACACCACGATGCCACAGTAGAGTCGCAGATCTATCCCGTGCCCAAGGACCTAATGACTGGGCCGGGTGTGGAGCTGTTCGATCATATTGCAGAATGTTTGGCCAAATTTGTGGCCAAGCACGACATGGACAAGGCTTATTTGCCGTTGGGCTTCACCTTCTCCTTTCCCTGCGTCCAGTTGGGTCTGAAAGAGGCGATGCTGACGAGGTGGACGAAGGGCTTCAGTTGCCCCGGTGTCGAGGGCCAGGATGTGGGCCTAATGCTGCAAGACGCCATTCAAAGGCGCGGAGATGCTGAGATTGCAGTCGTCGCTCTGCTCAATGACACGACTGGCACACTGATGTCCTGCGCACATCGCAATCCCGACTGTCGCGTGGGCGTCATTGTCGGCACCGGCTGCAATGCCTGCTATGTGGAGCAGGTGGAGAACGTGGAGCTACTCGATCCGAATTTCAAGCGCAGTCGCAGTCAGGTGATTGTGAATGTGGAGTGGGGCGCCTTTGGAGAGAACGGACAACTGGACTTTGTGCGCACGGATTACGATCGTGAAGTGGATCGAAAGTCGATTAATCGCTCAGAGCAGCTGTGCGAAAAAATGACCGCAGGCATGTATTTAGGCGAATTGGTGCGTTTGGTGCTGCTGCGCGCCCTGGAGAGGAACAAGATATTTAAGCTGTGCCCCAAACGTGCCGCCTTCGTTGCGGTGCTGCAGAACAATGTGGATATCTTTGAGACGAAACACATATCGGAGATAGAAGAGGACTCCTTTCCCGAATTCACAAGCACCAGACGCATTGTTAAGGAGCTTTTTGGACTGGATAAGGCGTCCGTGGAGGATTGCCAGAAACTGAAATACATCTGCGAGTGTGTGGCCAGGCGCGCCGCAACTTTGGTGGCTATTGGCATCAGTGGACTGATTAACAAGATCCCTGATCCCAAGGTTGTGGTTGGCATGGATGGATCTGTTTATCGCCTTCATCCGAAATTTGATAGTTATATTAGGGAAATGATGCAGAAGCTGGTCAAGCCGGATAAGGAATTCGATATTATGCTCTCCGAGGATGGTTCGGGGCGTGGAGCTGCGCTCGTTGCTGCCGTAGCCAGCAAAACAACATGAAAACTAATATACTCTGTTTCTCCTTGCGAACGGGTATAATTAGGCAATCCACAAAATATCTTTCAAGTAGAATTTAATATAATTAATAAATTGTAATTTTTTAACACTTACGCTCTTTTCCCTCTTCTCCATCCGCGCCATTATCCTTAGTCTCTTTTGTTTCGCCATTCGCTAATTTGTCATCCGAACTTTTTGCTTCCTTGTTGAGCTGCAAGAAAATTTCGTTTTAGTTTTGTCAAGAAGTCTTTCGATTCGCAAATCTCACAAAATGTTTTAGCTTTTGCTTATATGATGCAATCTTTGTATCATATTTCCTTATAATTCCGTGCAATTTTTCTATGTAATCGTAAATTTGTTTTTGCTCCAATTTCTCCACATCTTCCATAGATTTGAGTTCTATAAAATCGTGAGCCGAAGCATCGTCTACGACTGCCTGGCTGGTCTCGCCCGCTTCTGACATTGTTTATTTATATTTGTACTGATTTTTGCATTAGTTAAATTGTCATTTTTGTCTGAAAACTACTTTGTTCCAGCTGTTCACTCGGGCAGCGTCTTTTTATTTGTGGCGCATCGTTTTTTACACCGGTTGAAATGTTTTTAGTGAAGTGTTGGAAAATTCTTTACTTTTAGTGATTAACGATTAAAAAATACTATATATTAGGACATACCATTTTAGTAATTTTTAAGTTTATAACTATATTTATATTTCAAATATATTGTACCAAGATGATTTAAGATTTTTTTTGATATTGCAAGGAATAGTATCGTAGTAAAAAATGTATATAATTTTGCACGAGTGGGTTCATAAGGAAACTCACACACTAACAGCAATAACCTGTTGCTCTCTGTTATGTCCCAAGGCACGACTTTAAGGATTTTTATAGTTAATTTAATGTGGTCACACTGCTGAACAGAGAACAATTGTCAACAATGAAAAATACCGGGTAAAGTTCTTTGTCTGTAAAAAAGAAAAATTACTAATAAATAGACGTATTTTAATAGCAAATTAAAAGGAAAAACCCTGTTTATTACTGGTGCATCCCGTGGCATAGGCAAGGCAATTGCTTTAAAGGCAGCCCGAGATGGCGCAAATATTGTAATAGCTGCCAAGACAGCTGATCCGCATCCAAAATTGTCTGGCACAATTTATACGGCAGCTGAGGAGAGTAAGTGCATACGAAAAAAGGACATTTATGTTAACTAACATTTGATGTCTATTATTAGTTGAAAGGGCTGGAGGCAAAGCTTTGCCCTGCATTGTGGACGTACGCGATGAAAGGCAGGTGCAACAGGCTGTTGAAGCAGCCGTTGCTAAATTCGGAGGCATTGATATTTTGATAAATAATGCGAGTGCTATATCAAAAACTTCTACACTTAAAACTGATATGAAGCGCTATGATCTAATGCAGAATGTCAACACAAGAGGCAGCTTCTTAGTGTATGTAGGTGCAGTGCTTATCATATCGTCTTTGAATCTGAAAATAATTATCTCTACAGCTCCAAAGCCTGTTTGCCTTATCTGTTGAAGAGCGATAATCCTCACATCTTGAACATGGCTCCCCCACTGAACCTGAGTCCCCGATGGGTAGCAGATCATGTTGCTTATACTATATCCAAATTTGGCATGTCAATGTGTGTTCTGGGCATGTCGGAGGAATTTCGCGACAGGGGCGTGGCAGTTAATGCGCTTTGGCCTCGTTTCAAAGTTCATACGGCAGCAATTGATATGCTCTTTGGACCTGAGGGTGAATTATTTGCACGCAAAGCTGAGATAATGGCAGATGCTGCGTATGCCATAATATGTAGAGATTCTACGGCATTTACGGGAAACTTTTTCATTGATGAAGAAGTTTTGTTGAATGAAGGCGTAACAGACTTGAGAAAATATGCCTGCTATCCAGAAAATAACCATAAACTGAGTTTAGCTTTATTTATAGATGATAAGCATCCGTTAGCTAAGTTGTAAAACAATTGTTTTATGATTAATTGTTGAATTTAGAATTGAATAAAGGTGGTACAAGATGTCACTTACATCCGTTTCTCTGTCTATATGCCTAACAAAAGCAAGAGACGAAAAAGAGCTACAGAAGAACATTTATTGTGTCTACACAGCAGAGAGCGTTCCCATTGGTCGATTAAAGCTCACATGCAACGACCTCTACCTCTCACCGGGGACTCAACAATTGAGCACGATTTAGGCAGATGCCTATATAAAGGGAAGCACAGGCAGCATTTCCTCAGTCGCCCAGGCCTGGTGGGGGTCAATAGTGTTGTGCAGTAAAAGTAAAGTGTGTGATCGTTGTGTTAACTATTAAAGACTTGGTGGGAATACTGAGAGGCGTGCAAGCGGCATTTTAAAATGATGAAAAATATGTCAGTTATTTATTTAAATTAGAGGCGCCAAGTGTGACCACTTGGCAAATGTTAAAATAGTCGCTTTCTTCACTTAAAATGATAACAAGTAAACAATAGACATTTTAAATTAATCGCGGTCTGGTCACTTTTGCTCACGGCTCTCTTTAGATTAGCAGAAAGTTTGCTAACAATAAGAATGAGGAACTCCGGGTAATTATTGAAGTTTGACCTTTGTGAGTAGAATAAAGTGACAAAGTATGTAGAAAATTACAGGGCAAGACACTGTTCATCACAGGTGCATCTCGTGGCATTGGCAAGGCCATCGCTTTGAAAGCAGCGCGCGATGGCGCAAATATTGTGATAGCGGCTAAAACAGCTGAGCCACATCCAAAATTGCCTGGCACAATTTATACGGCAGCAGAGGAGAGTACGTAGTGCACTTTGTACTTGAGTTGAACTGGAATTGATTTGTGTTATCTTGATATCAATCCACAGTCGAAAGGGCAGGTGGCAGAGCTTTGCCCTGCATTGTGGACGTACGCGATGAAAAGCAAGTGCAACAGGCGGTTGAAGCAGCTGTGGCAAAATTCGGGGGCATTGATATTGTTGTTAACAATGCGAGTGCCATATCCCTTACGCCGACCCTGGAGACGGATATGAAGCGCTATGACCTGATGCAGAATATAAATACAAGAGGCACTTTCTTGGTGTAAGTAGAGTTTATTGGCTTATGGCAATAGAAACTCTTTGAAGATTTCTTAATTCTTGCAGTTCCAAAACCTGTTTGCCTTATCTGCTGAAGAGCGATAATCCACACATCTTGAACATATCTCCCCCTTTGAACATGAAGCCTCACTGGTTTGCTAACCATACCGCTTACACCATAGCCAAATACGGCATGTCAATGTGTGTCCTTGGCATGGCCGAGGAGTTCCGAACGCAGGGCGTGGCCGTTAATGCCCTTTGGCCCCGCACGGCGGTTCATACGGCTGCAATTGAAATGTTGAGTGGTTCGGATAGTGCGAAATACGCACGGAAACCTGAAATAATGGCAGATGCCGCGTATGCCATTATTTGCAGAGATGCCAGGGAATATACCGGCAATTTCTTTATGGACGATGAGGTTTTGTTGGATGTGGGCGTTAGGGATTTTAGCAAGTATGCATGCAGCCCAGAGAATATGCACAATTTGCAGTTGGACTTTTTTTTAGATGATGAAGGTCCATTTGCCAAGCTGTAAATTTTATATTTTTTTGTTTTTACAAAATAAATGTGTTATCATATCATTTGAACTGCCGCGCAATTAAGTGGCTCCGATAGTTTTTCGTGTCTATGCATCGATACTTGCTGTATTGTGATGAGCAATTTAGTTCATTTGAACTATTGTATGACTAGTGGTTGCTTTATTAGAGAATACATGCAATACATTATTAATTAGAAATTTCTAGTGTATATTTTCTTTTAATGGATACTATAAAGTGCTTGGAAACAAAATATACTCTGATTAATCATCAAATATAAATTGGCGCCAAAATCTGGAACTGCAATCGTATCGATAGCAGCGTAATTCCGATAGACTTGTTCATTTGTATGTGCGAACCATATATCGCCTGGCTTTCTGCCCATTTGTCATCACATTTGAGTCAGTTCAATAGAAAAGAACGCGACTCTTTGAAACGGACGCTTACATGTGCCAAAATGCAGAAAGTATTTTGTTTGTTTCTACTGCTATTTGTATCACAAAATGTGTGTGAATCGGCGAAATTGAATCATCCGCGTGTTCTGCTGCCGATATTTCAAGACAAATCCATCAATTTCACGCTGGAAGTCGTCGATCCCAATTGCTACAAATGGTGAAATTTCGCAGCAGCCGGCGTCTGCTTTATAACCTAAAAGCAGATTACTTATATTAATGGCTTTATTTTTAGGACATCTTCGCGCCAAGATCTGATAAGTGTCACGCCAGTGCAAAATGGATTTTCAGAGTGCTCCAGCCAGGCCATAGTCACCGTGCAGACACGTGAGCGGCGTCGCAACACGGCGATTGTCTTCGCCGAGGAAGTGGCCACGGGCGCAACGCTCCGCTGCGATGTGATTGTGGATACAATTGACCGGCTGAATGTGCGCACAGCCACCAGGCAGCTGTACCTGGAGGAAGCGCCAGCCACATTCGAACTGCATGCCTTTGACTCGCAAGGCAATGAATTCTTTACGCTGGAGGGCATCGAGTTTAACTGGGATATATCCTCACCGAGTAATAACATGCCACCTGCCCTACGCTTCCTCACCTTCTCGGACAGTCCGTTCCATGTGGTGCCGCCGTCGCTGGAGAAATTCGAAGCAGCTGGCGTCAAGGGCTATATGATCCTGCTGGAGGGCATCAATACGGGCACCTCCAAGGTTTCAGTCAGCATGCCCCAGCCAGAGTACAGACATGTACCGCCCGTCGAGGTGTACATCAGTGTGTTGGCCAACATCATAATTGAGCCCTCGGAGGTGACCATCATGGCTGGCGATTCGATCAACTTCCGCATTATGCAGCTGAAAATGGACAGACTTCATGATATAACAGCCAATAGACAGTACTATTTGGAGGTGGAGGACGAGAATGTGGCCTATATGAAGGGCAGCGTAGCCACGGCCTCTCGCCTGGGTCGCACTCAGGTTTATTTGCGGGACCACAATATGCCAAAAGAGAGCTCATCCGAGAAGCCCAAAGGGCCCAGCGCTCTGCTGACCGTTGCGGAGCCCCAGAAGCTCGGCATTAGCTTGCTGCCGCACAACAATTGGATTACTGTGAAGGGCGAGCGGCATGAGGTTGCATTGGATTTATATTCCGCCGATGGTCAGAAGATTACGCTCGGCACTCGCTACAATATTGGCTCCGAGCTGGATGAAGGTCTGTTCAAGGTACTCCAGAGGACGCGCAATGGCAGTCGATTGTACGGAGAGACGCGAAGACAAGGATCCACCCAGATATATGGCTCTTATAAAGATGTAATCTATTTATATATATACTGCTTTGCTGCTATTGTTTATTAATGTATGATCTATTACAGCTCTCGGTGCAGGCAGAGATGCAAATCTTTGGGGAGCTCACGCTGGAGCCCGTCAAAGTAATTCTGCCCTACGATCCGAATACCGTAAAGCCGCAGAAGTTTCAATTTCATGCCAGAGGCGGTGACTCCAACTACGTGTGGTACTCGGGCAATCCACACTTGCTGCAAATCGATGGCCAGGGCTTGGCCACCGCGGAGATACGAGATGTGCGATTGGCGGGCGTGTCGCAGGAGATCATTGACTCGGGTTTGCAGCTGACGGCACACACCACAGTTCGCGTGGGATTGGCCAAGAACCAAAAGATTTCACGGCAGGCACAAGTCTACTTTTTGCCACCGAAACGCCTGGAGGTCAAGCAATACAATTTCGAGACAGCTCTGAGGGATTACGTGCGACTCCATGTGGCTGTCTACGCGCATGTCAATGGCAGCTATGTGCCGTATAGCAAATGCGATAACTTGCACTTTCAGCTGGACTTCTCCCATCAGATATTGCAGCTGGAAAATGGGCCTGGCACAGACGCACAGGATGTACTTGCTCCGGAGGCTTGTCATATTATCAAACTGCGCAGCACGGCTGTTGGCAGCACCTTGTTGCGCATCTCATACAGTTTCCAGGATAAAGTCCTGCAGGACTCTGTTGATCTGCATGTCTTTGAGCCGCTTGCAGTGCTGAATCCTGTAGAGAATGAAATTATTCTGCCCATTGGCGCTTCGCGCAATGTCATTTATGCCCATGGACCCCAACGCATCTTTACGCTCGAGGCGGAGCTCACCAAGGAGACGAAATTCGACGGCAAAGTGCTCAGAATCTCGGAAATTGATTTCGATACACAGAATGCTTTGACGGCCTTCACTGTGCTCTGCCGCGAGCTGGGCGAATCGAAGTTCACGTATCGTGTGCACAATCAGCTGGCCACGCCCAATTTTGCTGCCTACCACGCCGAGATAACCACCACGGTGCACTGCGTCCGACCACGGTTCCTCAAGCTCTATGCTCGCCAGCAACTGCGCCAGTCGTGTCCCGTGGAGCTGCGCTCTTCGCTCTTGTACCTCAAGCATGAAGAGAACAAGTTTAAAATTGAGATTGAGGTGCAGGACGTGAAGAATCGCAAGCTAATGAACATCAGCTCGCTATGGCTGGAATGGGAGTTTGCTGCGGGCGATGAGCGTTATCAAACGGACAGCATTCCCCACCAGCAGCTGGCCGAAGTGGAGCTCTATCACAACGTACAATTGCCCACCAGGGATGTGCTAGTCCTGACCTTGAATGAGGTGGCGCCTAATTTCCGCATCAAGGGCACAGTCGCACGGTATCACACGAAGCTAGTGTCGCAGCTGGGCATCCAGCCAGAGCAGCCAAACTTTGGAGTGAAGAATGTGAGTAATTTCTATACTCGATTAGCAGCCATATATATGTATTTCTAATATATCTCCACTATTGCAGGTGAAGACAGGTGAAATCACGAAGCCTGTGATTGAGAACGAAATACGTTTCCACACAGTGAATAGCACTTTGTTGCCGACGGATCATATCAGCATTTACTTGGCGCCCTCGCACAGCGAGCACATTTCCATAGCTCAGGGCAGCGGATTCTTTCAATTGGAGCTCACCGAGCAGGGCGTCGTGCAAGTGACCCATGATGAGAAGCTGCAGCAGTTGGTGCTAACTCCCCAGCGCTTGGGCCATGTGCGATTGGAGCTCACCGATCTCTGTCTGATGAATGAACCGACGTATTTGTCCATCTCCGTGGTGGGCATTGGATCGATCACTGTGCGTGCTCTGGATCGAGTGGAGCGAACGAATACCATCGAGGCCATTGTGCGATTGTTCGATACGAACGAGAATCCATTGCACATCGATTCGAATATGCTGAGCGTCTATCAGCTATCGCAGTTGGTGTTTGATCCCACCATATTGACTGTCAAGCTGGACGAGCAGGATAATTTGAATGTTGGCGAAATACGCTACAGCATAATGGGCAACAACATTGGCGAGACCAAGATTGTCTTCCAGTCGGGCAAGGGGGAGCGTCAGGTGTCCAGCGAGCCGCTCAACGTGCAGGTCTTTGCGCCCATGCGCCTCTATCCCAGGAACTCCACGCTCGTCGTGGGCTCGAGCATACAAATCTACTACCAGGGCGGACCGCAACCAAATACCAATATCGTTTACACCGTGCACGAGGAAAAGGTGGCAAGTAAGTGGGCGGCTATAGTAGCTATACGAGTAGATCAATTAATTGTATTACTCTTTCGCCTGCCCAGCTATGAGCTCGGCCATAGTCACAGCTCACAAATTGGGCGTTACGCGCATAACTGGCCGCTGTTTGCTGAAGAACCCGATCAGTGGCAAGGATGAGATTGTCTCCGAGGATACGGTGGACGTGCGCGTTGTCGCTCTAACTGCCGTCCAGGTGCGCACGCCACTTGTGCGCATTCGCTCTGGAGCTGTGATGCCTGCCACGCTGTGGGGTCAACCAGATCTGTCGCCCATGGTGCTGGGCACATTGGAGAATATGCGGATAAACTGGTCAGTCAATCAGCCTGATGTTGTGGAGATCTTCAATGTGTTTACGGCAGCGGGTGAGTTGATTAAATATATATGTACATATATATATATACATATGTATGTATATATTGTTATTTGTTAATGTCAGCGTGCACAGATACCGCATTGTTGCGCAGAGAGTTCAGCTAAATGCCCACCAAGTGCACGCAGATTAAACAGTTCTTCGATGAGCTTGCATGGTTGAGCTCCAGTGCAGGAACAGATACGGAACGAACAAGGCTTAAAGCTAAAGCTGAAGAGTGCAAAAGCTAAAAGCATTTAGATATCTAACTGTTGGAGAAATGAATTTCATAGAATCTCCCCATATGTTGATGTGGTTATAGTAGTAGCATATACAAATATAATAGATATAGCCATATAGAATTATGCATATGTAGATGACTTTACTCTTACATATGCTCTATACTCGTATACTCTCTAACTGTTCATCTTTCGCTCTTTTAGGCATCGAGTACCAAAGCAGCGATTTAATTTCCGTACGTATACGCGCACTCAATCCCGGCAAGGTCACCATCACGGCCTCTGTCCATTTGCCGGATGGATTGAAGCTGCCCGCGTCGAGTGTGGAGCTAATTGGTAAGTATTTTCTTTTTTTTTTTACCACAATTGAAATTGTGTATCGAGGAGAGCGAAGGAGAGAGAGAGAGAGAACCGCAAATTGAAATTTTTATCGTTGCACAGTTTTCAAAACACTGGAGCTGCTCGCACCAAAGCCCATAACAATGGATTGGATATTGGCGGCGCCACGCAGTACGCTACAGTTAAAATGTAATATGGATGATGCGGTCTATAAGTTGGATGGCCAAAGTAGCGGAATCGTTTCTGTGACGCCAGATGGTGTTGTACACACAAAGGATACCCTCGGCCGTGATCTGATAATTGTGAGTGTGCTGGGGCCTTAAATCGGCTTACCTCCTGGAAATTGCATTTGATTTGATACATATATATATATATATATATTATATATTGTGGTTGTTTATTTCGTTTTTGTCAGGCCAAAACTGTCGACCAGACGCTGCCCATTGGCATTGAAGTGAAGAATGTACAATACATTTTGGTCACTTTGCAGCCGGACATTAAATTGAAACAGCTGGCGCATAAAATACCACGCGGCATGAATTTCGTGTTTAAAGTTTCGCTGCACGACAATCTCGGCAACGAGTTCTCCCACAATATTGAGGATGTGAATGGACTACGTTACGATTTGGCCACCAAGGATGTGGTCGATGCACAGATTGGAAATAATCTGACAATTGCGGTAAGTGCTGTAGCAACTCCTTTGACGCTCGTCTTTAGAGTCGACTGTCGACTGTCGAGAGTCGAGCGTCTGGAGTCTAGAGTCTAGAGTCTGGATTCGTGTGTCGAGCGTCAAGTGTCGACAGTCCTATACATATGTACATATTTATGCCAACTTCTACTTTTCGACTTTGCCGACTCGTCTATATGTAAATGTGAACTTTAAACTTTGTGCTAGCAAGTTATTTCAATTTCATTTTTTGGTGCGCTTGCTAACAACAAAACCGCTGCAGTTTAATGCACTTCCAAAGACCTGCCTTGCCACCTGAGCTCCACTCACACTTGCAGCATAAAAAGAACTAGGAAAAAAGTGAAAGAAAATAGAAGAAAGGAATAGAATCTCAGCGTTCGGCCGCATGGCACGTCGCTTGGCTTGGCCAGCACTATTTTCGTTCTATTATACTCTAGCAGCGGGCATTTTTCGTTGCTCATAAAAGTCAACAGAGGAGCTAAGTCGTAAAAATATCTTAGTCAACGATCTGAAATCAGCCTTGCCTTGGCATGGTTATGAAAATTGCTGTAGCTGTTTGTGATTGTTCTAGTTAGTATATATGTATATAAATAAATATACTTATATGTATTGGATTTTTGTACTATATAGCCGCCATGTGTTTGGGTTTGTAGATATTTGAATGGAATTCTAGAAATATTTTGTAGTTTAAAACTTAAATCTTTCAGTTATGAGTAAACTGCCTATGACCAATGGTGCATGAAAGCTGCTTATCTTCAAATCCAGATACGACAAAGAGTTCTCTAACAGATACTTATATCATTAAGCCAGCAAGGGGAGGGGAATAGACGTGTGTGCTAGAGTATACCACATTCGTTAGATCTTCGGCACTGAATCCGTTTTCATTTTACTGGACTGTGGCACGTTGATGTCACCACATAAAAATGCAACGATGCGTTGTCGCACATGCTGCAGCTTTTGGCTCTTAAAAATTGGGGCTGTCGAGTGACCGTCGACCACAAACACAAAACTCTTGAAGCTGGCTACGAAAAACATGCATTAAATTCCAAATGCACAGCCCAAAAGGGGGGCGGGCGAGATAAAGCTCTAACCCAATTAAACTCGACTAACTATATATATGTACATATGTCTATATATGTATATACACACAATAAGTAATTTCCTTTTTTTTTGCATTTCACCCACAGTTGAATTTGCAGCGCGAGACAAGCAACATGATTGCCATCAGTTTAAAGGATTCAACCGGAGTTAAACATGCTGAGGATTACATTAAACTGTCTGTGGCCGAGTCGAAGCTTATATACCCCACCCGGGTAAGTCTATATATATAAATATATATGTATATATATGTATGTGCCTATATGCATGGCGGTTTTTAATTTAAAACTCTGTCAGCTCGCTGCAAAGTTAGTTAAGTAATGCTGTAAGCTTCTTACAGGGTGTGAATTCAACATTTGATTTGATCTCACTCGTTTGCTCATAAATCAATTTCTCTTTCAACTTTTTTCCGCATGCGACCATCAAATAACTATTCACAATTGACACACTGCGTCACTATTTTTTACGAAATCTGTCAACATCACGAAAATGGCGGGGGAAAAACTCAAATAAAATTCAACCACGCCTCCT
Source organism: Drosophila mulleri (assembly GCA_035047565.1). Lineage (NCBI taxonomy): Eukaryota > Metazoa > Arthropoda > Insecta > Diptera > Drosophilidae > Drosophila > Drosophila mulleri. The sequence goes on from JAWNPK010000060.1 coordinate 2,729,337, forward strand.
CCGCGACGAAAAACGACCAACAGACGATTTTCTCAGTGGGTGACATCATTTGCTTCGATTCACCGCTAACATTGTCATCGATTTGGAGCAGCTCCAATGAGCAGATGGTGACGATTAATAAAAACACAGGTGAGTAGTTTTGTGCAACCAAGGTTGTACATTCAAACCAAATGAATGTGTAAGAATCGCCGTATACTATTTATGAAATAGCTGAACATTTACCCAATTGCAATCTGATGTTATTTCTATATAACAGTATAACAGTAAATGTTAACAGAATCTCTATATATTTAGATCTACTCTACACTAGATGATAGTCAAGCAAGAAGAGATTTATATAAATATATCTAATTCTATGTGAATATAACAGTATAACAGTTGACTGCATATACAAGTTCAATGTTATTAGTTCACTCAGTAGTACGCAATGTGCCCATTCATTCTCCCTAAAACATCACCTGTTTATTCAGCCTTTCTTCTCTTATCAGCATATTGATTATTTTAATTTGTTTGCATTATAATTTGCAAATCCTGTTTGGTTGGGTGCTAATTCTCTATACAAACAATTCACAGTTTTTGGCCATTTTATTTCAATGCTAATTTATGCGTTGCATTTTGCTTTACAAATTCAACAGCAGTCGGAACGCATTGTTTGATGATGGTGCCGAAACACCATCAATACAATCAACCGCCCATCCACCCACACAAACAGACAGAAAGACAACCACACGAGCAGTATGTTGATGTTGCAATCCCATAAATTGGCCTATACTTTACGTACGATTTATTGATAACCCAATTAGGCTTATTTTTTGGCTGCTCTGTAAACACAGAGAGAAAAGCATAGAACAGGAGCAAAAGTGTTTGCAACTATTTGTGCGCTATAATTTCTGAATTAATTACCTATCGATATCGCAGTAAGTGCTCAATAGATTTTCCATGCTATTACGCCATTTCCAAGTGCAGCAATTTCAGTTTCCCTTTTTTTTTTCCTTTCGTCATGTTTTTCCATTTTATTTCTATTTTTATTTTTTTATTTTTCCCGTAGAGCAGCAGCAAAAATATTTACAATTGTTATTGTGCAGGTGTATACGCGTGTGTGTGTGTGTGTGTTGGTCCCTTGAGCCTTTGAGTGGCGCGTAAAGTGTTGAACAAACATTGTCAGGCGTACAGATACAGTAAATAACGACTAAGTTCAACACTGGTCCCCGCATATTTCAAATTGTTTTATTTATTGTAGTGGGTACAGAGCGTGAGTAACCTTTAAACTTACGCGCAAAGTTGGATTAACTTTAAAGTGATGTTAACTATTTTCAGGGAAAGTAAAAATTGAGATAGCTGTTTCTATGATCTATGATATATATGGGGGAGTATAAGAGTTAGAGACATTAAATTTGGTATTCGTGAAGGTATATAAAGTCCTGGATGTTATTGTAGGTGATATATCTCATTGCCATAAGAGATAACACATTGAATTCAGGGAGTATCCAAGGTATAGACAGTAGCATAGGAAATATAGCGATATAAAGTGTAAGTTGTTCCTATAAATCTTATTCGTATATCCTATATTTCATGATATGACCTAATTACCTGAGGATATCTGAGAGCTGGCGAAAGTAAATTGAGCATATAAACTTGGGATTCCATAATTGTTATCATCATTTTTAGCTGTGTATGACCCATTGAACTCAGGAACTGTGGGAACTAGAGATACCAAAAATGATTTAAAATCTTGAAAATGTTTAATGTTCACAAATTAGATTATTGCCTATTAAAGCATGGTATAAACCATTAAACTCAAGAACTATAAGAGATAGAGGAATCAAATTTATTTTGTGGACTATCACTTATACAGATTCTTATATAAAGAATGAAATTCCTGACTCATGCAGTTCTACACATGCATCCTTATTCCTAAAATTTCGACGTACGATATAGTTCAGAACAACCTATCCATATTTATCATAGAGAAATCATGGTATGTGAGTTGCACCTGCCGTTGTTCGATATAGTCATAAGTGGTATCGTTTATATGCCGTTACAGGCAACATGCGCTCAAAGTTGAGCAATTGCTAAAGTAAACTTCTAACGTAATTCACAACACAACGCAGCTAAGCGTAATACATTATTCATAAAGTGCTGTCCTTTGGCAAAAACTCAATCTACCAAAAAAAAAAAAAAAGAGTAAAGGGAAAAATTGTATATGAGAAAAACAATTTTTCACACTTTGCACGTCGCGAGGCGTCATCGCTTTGGCAAAAGGATAAAGCAAATAAAGGCAGGACAGCAATCGCGATTATGCAACCTGTGTGTGTGTGTGTGTGTGTGAATGTGTGAATGTTTCTGCTTGTGCGTGTTTGTTATTGTTAACTGCGAGCTTCTAGCTGCAGTCGAGCATAAAGATAAAGTATCTATGTATTTGCCAAATATCAATATGGCATGCGTATGTATAAGACCAAAAATGAGTAGAAAACTTGGCACAAACTCTTGTCTGTTCAAGAACTCGAACAGAAACTTGAAGTGTGTATCAAATAAGTATGCCTATCTCAATCTCTATCCCTCTCTTTGTCGCTCTGTCTCTCAACCCATACCCATGCTGCTGACATCGCTGCTGTTGATGGGAAATGAAAATATTATGATAAGAGCACAACACAACTCTCGGAAAGTAGAGATTGACAGTGGAAAGGAAGCAGCCGCAGTTGCTCGTATCGTTTAAGCTTCTTGCAATGTTTTTGGAATCTAAGCGTAAGCATCTGAGCAATTGCGGAGCCAAAGCTTTTGCATTTTGTCGATGCCTTGTGCCTCTGCCTTGAAATTACAATTTTCCAGCTAAAACCGAGAAACTTGATGGCCAGCGTACATATTTTGTTTGAAAGGCAGCCAAATATGGAGAAGGCCTATTCAAAATTGAAACTCGTTAGGCTACATGCACACACGTAGTTAGTTGATGTGGCTGTTGCCTAGGAACTGCATTTTCATGTGTGTTAATTTGCGAGAGTAGTGTGTCCTTTTGAGCACCCTGTAGTTGGGCAGGCGTTGTGGGGCATATTGTGTGAAAATGTGCTTTGGCAAAAATATAGGCATATAGATAGCTCTCCAAATATGTGCAACTAAAATGAAAGGGTATTCTCAAGCGCATATGCCTGTTTCATAATATCTAGCTGTGCATAGATAATAGATACAGCCAACTAAAACTACACTTTATTAGGCTTAGTCTATGAAACATTTTGATGAATCGAAGCCAGCTTAACATATGCGTAGGGAATTTTTATTATGTTGTTGGGTTTAGTTCTATTTTAGCTCCTATGGTTATGTTAGTGCTAATATACAGGGATTATTCCATTAAGAATATGCTTGGAAGAATAATAATAGAATTACTTTTAAATCATATCGCTAAATATCATCAATCCTATCATTACACTTGCCTCGGAGCGAATTCCAGGGTATATTCCAATTGAATAGTTATGAGTTGCATACGCTTGTCAGCCTTCTGATTCCAGGGTATATTTTTTGAGGCTAATTCCAGCGTAATTGGATCATTTGTCTGTTCGATCAGATTCATAGAGAAGAATATCGATATAAATGATTTCCTTGAGATTAACGAAATGAAACAAAAATATATTTAAATATAAGTTCATTCTACATTTTTGTTTTAGCTTAACTTTAATTAATAATAATTCAGGCGGAAATTTCCGCAACTCAACAAGAGAGAGAATAATTTAAAGATTTCTTTCTTGCGAATTTCATGCCAAGCAAACAGTTGACCCCTTTATCTGCATATGACAGATTTCGTATATGCGATATAGACAGACATATGCACATATATGTACATATATAAATGTATATTTACTATTTATGTTTATAGTCCAGTTGATTACTTATATTTCAATTGGCATTGTGTTCATTGTGTGACGACCGAAAGGAAATCCCCAAGCAATTTATACAGCCAATATTCCTCACAGCTGTAGATTAGTTTTAGTTGTTGTTCTTGCTGCTGAGTGCAAAGAGGAAAAGTGGAAAATCAAAGCTGTTCTGTGTCATGGCAGTAAAGCAAAAAAGGAAAACGTCCCAAAACAATTAGCCGGATGTCGCCTGCAGTGCTTTAAAATTAATTTAACTATATTTTGTAATTTAAACAAAAGGCAAAAATTCGCTCTCCTCACATATAGGTATATGTCTACCGTTCGTGTATTTACTGTAGAGTCTGGACTCATATTTCTGTTTATCGCACAAATTAATTAAAACTATGTAAAATGTTTGCCAAGTTCAAAGAATGCGGCCGACTGTGCACATACCCTCTTCATTCTGGAATTGCTGCCTGTTTAGCTCTAATTAGTCTTAGCTGCCTCATTTAGCATAACATGAAGACATCGACAGCTACTTCTGTGACGACTGCTCCTACTGCCGTATCCTGCCCCCCTCCCCTCCCCTCCTGCCCCTCGATTTCAAGAGTATTTGCACAGCCTTTATGCTTCGCTAAGCTTTTGTTATTTACTATTCAATGCGGCACACCATTTGCATTGAAATGCCGTCGCCCGCTGGGTGTGTGCAGGCAGAGAGTAGGTGCGGCAGGTGTGGCAGGGGGGGGGAGGGGGCTTACAGGTGGAAAGAAATCATTGAAGCATATTTAATGCCATCAAATATTAATATCGTTGTTTGTTTGGAAAACTGTGCAGCTACGTCTTTTTCGGCGCACAGTCTCAACGACATTGCTTGCATATTTTAGGCCTTTGCGTAGTTCATTTTTTGTCGGCCGGCCATGGCGAAGGCGGCGGCGGCAAGGGGTTATTTGGGGCGGGACAGTCGAGTCGAGTCGAGTCGAGTAGTTCATCTTTCAAGTATTTCATGGAAATTCTCAAACCAATATTCATGAGTTTAGGTCAACAATTTGCTGCGCTGCACGGGAGATGAGAGGGCTGTTTGAAAAAGTTGCTGAAATATAAATGAGAACCTGTTTGGCTATTAAATTTTAAAAAGGTTTACTGTTCAGTTTTTATAATTTTCTATTTATATTGTATATAAACTGGAAATGTATCAAAGCATACATGAAAGTTCTTATGCATCCATAATTTGGATATAAAAAAAATATATAAAAATATCTTATGATTTCTTGTAACTGTTGCTCAAGATTTGATCCCATTCTAGTTAGTTAATTTGTTTATTTTATATATTTCAAATCCTATTCCCATTATTTTGTGTCAAACACATTGAGCAACCCTCTTGATGAAGAAAGTTCCACCTGAAAACTTTGTAATTAGATTGTATAATTACTCTTTGATTTAAATGGTCGCCGATCAGTTCTGAAAGTTGATTTACCTTTACAGGCATTGCACGTGTGCTGAACCAGCAGCAGAAGCTGGGCGAGAAGGTCGTGGTGACGTGTGGTGATAAATCGCACCGCGGCGGCTACCTCAAATACGATATGGAATTGCGCGAGGCGGACACGGTACGTACCAACACCATCTCCATCCATAAGTCATGTGAGTGGAGTGACGCCCTCTTCTTAATATTTGCCCTTCACTTTTGCAGATTGTGTTTGCCAAATCGTTTGACATATTCAGTGGGTCAGAGTACACGGCACAGCTGGTGCTGCGCAATCACATTCAGACGGACAAGTACAGCAATCTGGTTAGTTATAGATATAGAAATGCCGCCTCACATTCCCCTCTCACACGCTGTGTACATGCGATAATTGCAGGTTGCCCACAATATATCCAAGTGCATAAATCAATTGCATAAAATCTCCGTGGAAGCGTTCACCTGTCGCCTGGTGGCCAAGGATGAGCTCGGCCAAAGGCTGCTGAAGCTGTACCACGTCGAGGCCATATTCGACGTGAACAGCAGCCAGTATGCGTGCAAGCTGGTGCTAAAGTCCAGTTTTACGGATCTGCTCTCCACATTGAAGTCAAACAATGTGCAGCTCGAGCTGGTGGTAAGTAGGCGAGCCAGCGAGCGAGCTCTGAGTGCCTCTGTACAACAAATGAATGCCATTTGGCTAAAATATTTGCTTTTGGGTTTAATTGCAGGCTGCGATGCCAAATGGCAATTTGGGTACCATGTCGCTGAAATTGGTGCCGGGCATTAAAGTGTCGCTCGAATCGCTGCAGGTGCACGATTTGAAATCCCAGGAGCTGCATATAACGGGACTGGACAAGGCATTGCAAAGGCTGCAGGTGAGTTTAATTGCTGCGAGACTGACTAAGAAATGAACAAATTAAAGAGGGATTTCTGGGTACATATATGCAGTAAATGACAGTATGTGATATGAAATATGTAGGAATATGTGGTATGAAGTAGTAAAATGAGTATATATATACTATGTGTATACTATATATACTATACTCCCTAGTAATACTGATACAGATATATTTATATTTATATACATATATATATATAGTAGAACATTAGACAAAATATATTTGAAATGATACTTGAATATCTTCGAATTTCATTAGCGAAAGATTTTCACTCATATTCCACATATGAAAGTGGAAGTCTCTTTCCACTTGAAGATGTGAATTGTTGTATTTCCACTCGATTGCTTATTTGTACAAGTGAGTTCATGTATTTAATGACAGTTGCCACCCAATTTCCATTTGAAGATATGCATTCTTGGTACAAGTGCAGCGAAGCGGCGTCGCTGCAGTTTCGCTGTTAAAATATTTATATATAAATATATACATACATGCTTATACACTACATATGCTGACCAGGATTTCCGTTTGCTTAAAGTCGAAGAAATTGCTCGCAGCACTTTTCTACCTATTTATACGCTCGCCTTGAGAAACAATCATAAGCTCGAGAGCCGCAGCAGCAGCGGCAGCAGCAGCAGAAGGACGCACATTTTATGTGGTAATAAAATACAGGAAATTGCTTTACAATGTACGCTACAGTTTTGAGGCAGTGTGGTTGTCGTGGTAGTCGTTGCATAGCCACTGGCGGGCAGCTCTTAAAGTACAATATTATGTACGACAACTGTGGAGAGCGCGTCCGTGCCGTCCAGCTGAAGTAGACTGAAGAGACAGCCAGACACTGGGAGACTGAGCGTATTCCATGAATTTGAAAGTTCTTATGGACTGACTGTCCTTGGCAGTTAGTCGGTCGGGACTATTGTTGCCAATGCTGATGTTGCCGCTGCCGTTGCCGTTGTCGCAAGTAGTTGCGGCTTCTTGTGCCTTGCAATGTCAATGTCCACCCTGAGGACTTGTTACTCCATTCTTTTCTTCTGTTTTTGCTCTTCTGCTTCGTATTCTTTTCTCTGATGTCATTTGGAATAATGCAAAATGACAGCATTTTGCTTGACTTCCGTTTCCGGTTAGCTTGAGCCACATTATTATTTGCCAGCTTGCCACTCTGAAATATTGGCCACATCTTGAGCCACTCTAATTATGGTTAAGTGACAACCACCATTCATTCCCCTTCCTCCCCCTGGCCAGTTGAAATATGCTGCATAATTTGCATTAGCTGCAAATTTGCCAGTTTGGCCAACTGCAGCGCGCTGCTACACAGTCTCGCTGGTATGCGAAAAGGACATGCACAGGACATGCAACACTCGATTGCTCAATTCAATTGCGCATGTACGGTTCGGCACTTGTGCCCATCGCACAAATCGCATCAATGGAACTTCAAACTGTCGAGTGTGTGAAGTGGACATACGATACAGCTGCCCATTGTCATTGTTATTGTCATTGTCATTGTCATTCTCAATGTTGTTCGTGTTGTTGTTGTTTTATTGCTACTACAACATTATATGCAGACTCAAGTCAAGCTCTTAAATGTTATACCGAACATTATAGTTTTATTGGGTTGTATGTAACGGCTTATAGAAAAATACATTTTGAGCTTCCAATATATACCTATACATATATGTATACAATCATGCATTGCAGTTGACAGATTTTATATTTGATTCGTGACTCGAGCTTCTTTCTAAGAGCTTATGATCTTCTGCTTCGATATTGTTTTTTGTTGCATTTTCTATATACCAACATTAGTAATATATCTATCAACATACAGAAATATTACAGCTTTCCCATTAAGGTACTTCAGAGTACATTTATTTTATGCCCTTCACTTGTCTGCAGTTGATTTGTATCTCGCTCACACTCACTGGAAAGCGCAGTGTGTGTGTATTAACTAAAGTCGTTGTGCATTATTTATGCATATTAAAGCATTAATTTCTTATATTGTTGATTATCAACAATTAATCATTTAAAGTTGCTGCTGACCACAAAAAAATGTACGTACGTATATAGGCGTATGCGAAGCCAAATTATGCGGCTGTCAATTCCAGTGCACTCGGCAAATTTTTATTAAAATTCACAATGCAGCACAGATATCCTGACACAAATACATATATATAGGATGTCTGTCTCTCTCGCTATATATATTAAATGTATACATATATTAATGCTCATATAGCTTACATCTGTATACAATTTACAATGTGCGACCTTTTAAAAGCGCAGTGGTCTGCATAATTTTCAATTAATTATTAAATATTCTTCATGTATTATCAATGGGCTAATAAGAAGTGTTGTTGCTGGGGCAGTAAGTGCTGCTGCTGCTGCTGCTGTTGCAACAGCAACTGCTGCTGCTGATATGCTTGCACTTCCGTTTATTAACAATGTTGATATTTATATATAATATATTTTTAAAACTATTTATTATTACATTTTAATATTATTATTGATATATGCATTTTGAAATACCCCTTAAATATATTTTGTAGGCAAATGGATAGATAGTCTGATGAATGATGGACAGCAGCTATGTATATATAGCTATCAAGCAGAGAGAAGGAGACGTAGCGAGAAATGTATATGAGCTATTATCTCAAATGATTGTAGCTTGAATCGCTTCCAGGTCCAACTGACAGCTTGACAGTTTACAGTCAGTTTGAGCAGTATCTTTCAGTCGCGCTAGCTCCATTCTATTTACTGGAAAATCGCTGTTGCCTGTAAGCTTATTGAATGCCCAACTGTGCTTAAAAACGGCTTACAGGCTAAGTTCCAGTCGAGCACACTTATTGATCCGCTATTTGATAACAGGCAAATATGCATACACATGTGCATACATATGTATGTATATAAATATATGCATTTGTATATAATTTTTTATAGGCGCATAAGTATTTCCACGGATGTGTCAGCCGTGCAGCATCCGTTTCAATAATAACTTTGTTTTTCATTTAAACGCATTAATTTTGCAAATATGAAATGCCCTGCATAAATTTGCTTAAATGGGGCATGTGCGACTTTTAAGCTAAGAAATTAAAATTACCAACTTTATATATACCTCTTAAAAATTCTGCAATTTTTTCCATTTTATATACATTTTTTGCCAGTTTTCTGCTGCGTATCTTCTCGTCGTCTATGCCTGAAGCATGCCACATTTTGTTTGCGTACATTGTTTTCTTATATGATTATTAATTTGTTGTTGTTGACTTCACACATTTTGCAAATTGCGTCAATTGGTTTCATTTTGAGTCAATTTATTTATGCAAGTTATTTGGAAAAGAGATACAAGCCTTTGTGAAGCAATATGTAACGTGTAGACCTATATATAGATTTGAGGTAGATATAAATATAGATTGCGATACAGATACACAGATACAAATGCAGATACAGATACAGATATAGATACAGATACAGATACAGATACAGATACAGATACAGATACAGATACAGATACAGATACAGATACAGATACAGATACAGATACAGATACAGATACAGATACAGATACAGATACAGATACAGATACAGATACAGATACAGATACAGATACAGATACAGATACAGATACAGATACAGATACAGATACAGATACAGATACAGATACAGATACAGATACACAGATACAGATACAGATACAGATACACAGATACACAGATACAGATACAGATACAGATACAGATACAGATACAGATACAGATACAGATACAGATACAGATACAGATACAGATACAGATACAGATACAGATACACAGACACAGATACAGATACAGATACAGATACAGATACAGATACAGATACAGATACAGATACAGATACAGATACAGATACAGATACAGATACAGATACAGATACACAGATACAGATACAGATACAGATACAGATACAGATACAGATACAGATACAGATACAGATACAGATACAGATACAGATACAGATACAGATACAGATACAGATACAGATACAGATACAGATACAGATACAGATACAGATACAGATACAGATACAGATACAGATACAGATACAGATACAGATACAGATACAGATACAGATACAGATACAGATACACAGACACAGATACAGATACAGATACAGATACAGATACAGATACAGATACAGATACAGATACAGATACAGATACAGATACAGATACAGATACAGATACAGATACACAGATACAGATACAGATACAGATACACAGATACACAGATACAGATACAGATACAGATACAGATACAGATACAGATACAGATACAGATACAGATACAGATACAGATACAGATACAGATACAGATACAGATACAGATACACAGACACAGATACAGATACAGATACAGATACAGATACAGATACAGATACAGATACAGATACAGATACAGATACAGATACAGATACAGATACAGATACAGATACAGATACAGATACACAGACACAGACACAGATACAGATACAGATACAGATACAGATACAGATACAGATACAGATACAGATACAGATACAGATACAGATACAGATACAGATACAGATACAGATACAGATACACAGATACAGATACAGATACAGATACACAGATACACAGATACAGATACAGATACAGATACAGATACAGATACAGATACAGATACAGATACAGATACAGATACAGATACACAGATACAGATACAGATACAGATACAGATACAGATACACAGACACAGATACAGATACAGATACAGATACAGATACAGATACAGATACAGATACAGATACAGATACAGATACAGATACACAGATACAGATACAGATACAGATACAGATACAGATACAGATACAGATACAGATACAGATACAGATACAGATACAGATACAGATACAGATACAGATACAGATACAGATACAGATACAGATACAGATACAGATACAGATACAGATACAGATACAGATACAGATACAGATACACAGATACACAGATACAGATACAGATACACAGATACACAGATACAGATACAGATACAGATACAGATACAGATACAGATACAGATACAGATACAGATACAGATACAGATACAGATACAGATACAGATACAGATACAGATACAGATACAGATACAGATACAGATACAGATACAGATACACAGACACAGATACAGATACAGATACAGATACAGATACAGATACAGATACAGATACAGATACAGATACAGATACAGATACAGATACAGATACAGATACAGATACAGATACAGATACAGATACACAGACACAGATACAGATACAGATACAGATACAGATACAGATACAGATACAGATACAGATACAGATACAGATACAGATACAGATACAGATACAGATACAGATACACAGACACAGATACAGATACAGATACAGATACAGATACAGATACAGATACAGATACAGATACAGATACAGATACAGATACAGATACAGATACAGATACACAGATACAGATACAGATACAGATACACAGATACAGATACAGATACAGATACAGATACAGATACAGATACAGATACAGATACAGATACAGATACAGATACAGATACAGATACAGATACAGATACAGATACAGATACAGATACAGATACAGATACACAGATACAGATACAGATACAGATACAGATACAGATACAGATACAGATACAGATACAGATACAGATACAGATACAGATACAGATACAGATACAGATACAGATACAGATACAGATACAGATACAGATACAGATACAGATACAGATACAGATACAGATACAGATACAGATACAGATACAGATACAGATACAGATACAGATACAGATACAGATACAGATACACAGACACAGATACAGATACAGATACAGATACAGATACAGATACAGATACAGATACAGATACAGATACAGATACAGATACAGATACAGATACAGATACAGATACAGATACAGATACACAGATACAGATACAGATACAGATACACAGATACACAGATACAGATACAGATACAGATACAGATACAGATACAGATACAGATACAGATACAGATACAGATACAGATACAGATACAGATACAGATACAGATACAGATACAGATACACAGACACAGATACACAGACACAGATACAGATACAGATACAGATACAGATACAGATACAGATACAGATACAGATACACAGATACAGATACAGATACAGATACACAGATACACAGATACAGATACAGATACAGATACAGATACAGATACAGATACAGATACAGATACAGATACAGATACAGATACAGATACAGATACAGATACAGATACAGATACAGATACAGATACAGATACAGATACACAGATACAGATACAGATACAGATACACAGATACACAGATACAGATACAGATACAGATACAGATACAGATACAGATACAGATACAGATACAGATACAGATACAGATACAGATACAGATACACAGATACAGATACAGATACAGATACAGATACAGATACACAGACACAGATACAGATACAGATACAGATACAGATACAGATACAGATACAGATACAGATACAGATACAGATACAGATACAGATACACAGATACAGATACAGATACAGATACAGATACAGATACAGATACAGATACAGATACAGATACAGATACAGATACAGATACAGATACAGATACAGATACAGATACAGATACAGATACAGATACAGATACAGATACAGATACAGATACAGATACAGATACAGATACAGATACACAGATACACAGATACAGATACAGATACACAGATACACAGATACAGATACAGATACAGATACAGATACAGATACAGATACAGATACAGATACAGATACAGATACAGATACAGATACAGATACAGATACAGATACAGATACAGATACAGATACAGATACAGATACAGATACAGATACACAGACACAGATACAGATACAGATACAGATACAGATACAGATACAGATACAGATACAGATACAGATACAGATACAGATACAGATACAGATACAGATACAGATACAGATACAGATACACAGACACAGATACAGATACAGATACAGATACAGATACAGATACAGATACAGATACAGATACAGATACAGATACAGATACAGATACAGATACAGATACACAGACACAGATACAGATACAGATACAGATACAGATACAGATACAGATACAGATACAGATACAGATACAGATACAGATACAGATACAGATACAGATACAGATACACAGATACAGATACAGATACAGATACACAGATACACAGATACAGATACAGATACAGATACAGATACAGATACAGATACAGATACAGATACAGATACAGATACAGATACAGATACAGATACAGATACAGATACACAGACACAGATACAGATACAGATACAGATACAGATACAGATACAGATACAGATACAGATACAGATACAGATACAGATACAGATACAGATACAGATACAGATACAGATACAGATACAGATACAGATACAGATACAGATACACAGACACAGATACAGATACAGATACAGATACAGATACAGATACAGATACAGATACAGATACAGATACAGATACAGATACAGATACAGATACAGATACAGATACAGATACAGATACAGATACAGATACAGATACACAGACACAGATACAGATACAGATACAGATACAGATACAGATACAGATACAGATACAGATACAGATACAGATACAGATACAGATACAGATACAGATACAGATACAGATACAGATACAGATACAGATACAGATACAGATACAGATACAGATACAGATACAGATACAGATACAGATACAGATACAGATACAGATACAGATACAGATACAGATACAGATACAGATACAGATACAGATACAGATACAGATACAGATACAGATACAGATACAGATACAGATACAGATACAGATACAGATACAGATACAGATACAGATACAGATACAGATACAGATACAGATACAGATACAGATACAGATACAGATACAGATACAGATACAGATACAGATACAGATACAGATACAGATACAGATACAGATACAGATACAGATACAGATACAGATACAGATACAGATACAGATACAGATACAGATACAGATACAGATACAGATACAGATACAGATACAGATACAGATACAGATACAGATACAGATACAGATACACAGATACAGATACAGATACAGATACACAGATACACAGATACAGATACAGATACACACAGATACAGATACAAAATCCGTGAGTTTTTCCGACTTCGCTAAAAACTTGTTGATAATGAAAGTTAACTTAATCGTTACCTATTTCTGCCAAGTTAAAACTGTTTCACTTTCTACATTGAACGTTAATTTGATAGCAATTTAACTTTTCAGCTGGCACAACAATTTTTTTTAAGATTTTGATTATTCAATGAGATAGATGATTCCACTTCTATTAAATTTGAGAGCATTCAGCGGATATTGCAGCAGAATTTGTTGAGTCAAAATGTCTTATATTTAGCGTAAAATATTTAGCGTTAAAATAAATATTTAATAGTTTTTAAAAGTAACAAGTAAGAAAGCTCTAGTCGAGACTGCTCGACTACGAGATACCCTGAACCCTCCGAGCAACAGCCATTTCAATAATTTTTAGTGTCATTCAGCTTAAACAAACACACACACACACGCAAACATATACATAGACACCCATAGGCACGCACGCATTAACAGGCATGGGCTGCAGTGTGGGCTTACTATGGGAACTTAATTGTTCAATAACTTTTTTTCTGGACGTACGTTCTTCATGAAACTTTCAGAATGTGGTTTTATCATTACTATGCGTATATTTGCCAAAGCTCAAGTCTCTAGTATTTGAAATACGCCTTTTACAGAGATGAGGGTAAGGGGGTGGATATAGGGGTGGGGGGTGAAATTGAACAAAAATCGAAATTCTATCACGTGCAGTCGAGTCTACATTTAAAATTTGGAGACTTTAGCTCTAAAGGTGTAGGAGATATAATTTTATAACTGGTTTTCGATAAGGTTTTTGATCGATAAAAAAATAACGGGATGAGTTATCGATTTTTAGTGATAAACTCGATATGCGCGCGCTATATACGAGCATTTTAAAAAAAAGTTGAAGTCTCTAGCTTCTATATCTTCAGAAATCGACGCGTTCATACATACGGACAGACGGACAGACGGACAGACGGACAGACGGACAGACGGACATGGCTAAATCGATTCAGTTTGTCGCCCTGATCAAGAATATATATACTTTGTGGGGTCTGCCACGCCTCCTTCTCCCTGTTACATACTTTTAACAAAACCATTATACCCTGATTTCCCATTTTCAATGGGTTCAGGGTATAAAAATATGATAAAAGAATTTGAAATGTTATCCTCTTCCTTGCTACTTTTCGATAGCTTAATATAAAATCAGCAAATAAATAACTGTACTATATACTTTTTATAATATATATTCTTATAGTTTCTCTGGAATATCTATAGGAACTTTTAGTGACAGTTGCTCCATAAGACTTAATGAAGAAAATTTATGCATTGAAATACGATTGCAAATCGCAATAAGCAAGCTAATCTATTAGCCACTACTTATATTGCTTAAATTATTTGAGACTCTCTATTTGTCTCTGTCTCTCTCTCCCTCTTTCTCTCTGCAGATATGCATGGCAAATTATTGTCGCTCTGCAGTTTGTTGCATTTGATCAACGGCAAAAGAATAAAAGTGTTTTAGGTGACAATTTGAGAAAATTGCAATTTCAAATTAAAAATGTTCTACAACAGGCATAAGAATCAACAACATATTTGACAAATACTTGAAAATACGCACGCCAGCTGGCAATTTTGTGGTTGTGTGTGGGAGTCTGTATAGGTGTATGTGTGTGTGTGTGTGTGTGTGTGGGGGGGGGGAATTCTGCTCTGCTATTGTCACAAAATTGCATTTGGCTTATACATACATTTTAATTAAATGAATTTGCAACACGTGAAGAAATTGTCACACACTGAGACATACATATACATACATACAGAACAGTGCACAGTATATCGCACACAATCATTCATATATATATACACACACACACATACTTCTTCTATATACGCACACAGCTCGAAATCAACAATTTTTCATTCGTTTTGTATTTTTGAGGAAATTGCAAATGTTGCCCAGGCGTTTTGCTGTTTGTCGTTTGTCGTTTGCCACTTGCGTGCACAGCCCCGCCCACTTTTTAGCTACGCTCCACCCACTGCCTTTAACTGTTTGCTATGCACAGCAATTGTTGCTCTATTGCTAATGAGCCTTTTGCCGTTGCTCTCTCTCCCTCCCTTACGCTCTCTCTCTCTCTCTGATTTTCTATAAATTGTGTTCAAATAAATATAAATCATTTATGTTTTTAGTTTTCCTTATATACAAATAAGATTTGCTGCCTAGATTTAATTAAATTTGTTCGTATTTTGTTAATCGTCTTCCTCCTTCTTTTTCAGGTCAAGCCCTCGGACTCGAAATACTTTACCGTCGAATTGATTGAGCAGGCGCATGGCATTAGCAAATATCGTGTGCGTTTCTTTCAAGAATTTCCACTCGATGAACATTTCTATGTGCTGATTCATTCGCCGGAAACAAATCAGAGCGTTGAGGTGAGTTTATCGTTAGAAAAGGTTTGCCAGTTCACAAAGAAAAAGAGAAAAGAAAGAGAAAACTGTCAGTCAACTAGCTGAAAAGTTGATAAAATGTTAAAAAAAAAGAAGTTTGAACTCGAATTTAATTTATTGCCTAAATTTGAGTGCTCCCAAACGAATAATTGAACTGGAGTCCCTTTTCTTTTGGACTGTAAACATTTTGTGTGTTATAATTGGACATGTGAAGCTTTTTAGCGTTTAGTGTGTAGGGAAATGCAATGTATAGATACCCCTTAAAATGCAGAGCAGCTGTTTGAATTGTCTATTCATTTGCCTATCTATCTTGCAGGCGGATCAATCTCTACTAAAGGTTGAAATGTTATAATACTATTATTTATCCTAGGCAAAATACTATTTAATAAATCTATCGATAACTCACTCAAGCTTGTGTATATCGATAAATGCTTAAAACCAAGCCAATGAAGCTCTGCTGTCTGCTATATAAAGTACATAGAGGATACTATACCCCATAGGAAATTCAAGCAAGAGCATCTCTGTCTATGCCATATATAACATAACGGACATACAAGTCAATTTATACCACACGGGTGAAATCAAACAGGGTATGATTTGACTATGCAATGAATGATGTGTGATAAATCCAGCTTTACTATACAGGGTATATCACACAGCGTATTGCACACAGGCGAAATACTGCCAAAATGCCATAGAAAATAAAACACAGTCCACACTCCGCTTCAATTTGTGTTAGGAAATTGATTTGCTTTATTTTGTATACCCTACACAGGGTATTTTATTTCTCTCATGACGAAAGGCGAATCAAATAAATTCATATTTATTTATTGTTCATTCTCTCTCTAATAATTACTTTATAAACTCTTTGGCCCGTTTTCCTGCAGCTTGCATTATTTATATATATATTTAGATATATACCATTGCTCAGTTGCATCCTTGGCAGAGTATTTGCATTTCGGTATCTCCGTCATTTTCGTTTGCTTATTGTTGTTATTCAGTTGCGTCACGTTATTTTGTAATATTTCACTAAAAACATTTCAAATGCAACATTTTGTGTACATATTCCGCTACGTTTTCAATTTCGCCACAAAATTTTGTTTATTTTTGCTGCAGTAGCAACAGTAGCAGGAGGCAGGAGGCAGGAGGCAGGAGGAGCGGCAGCAGCAGCAGCAGCAGTAAGCGCAAATGTAAATACGCTGGCATTGGCATTTTTCATTGGTTACCTGATGCCATTAGATAGTGCAAACAGACTGATAGCAAATGCCCCGAAAAACTACGACCAGGTGGCGCCTTCCGAGCCGTGGAGGTGCGCGTATCAATTTGTTGCTAAAGTTTTTGCCACCATTTCCTGTGGCGCCTCTCCGCACACAGCAATTGAGCTTCCTGTGCACGTGGCCAAATGTTGTGGCCAATAGCAGGAGTAGCAGCAGCAGCAGCAGCAGCAGCAGTAGTAGCGGCAGCAGTTGTTGCTGTTGCATTTAAGGCAGCCAAAAGGCCAGCAAGTAGACAACAGTAACAACAACAACAACAACAACAACAACAATGCCAGCAACAACAAAAAATATACCGGAATTGCATAAATAAGTTTCGTTTATGTACAGCCAGGCGGGCGAATGGTCAACAGCGAAATGGCGTATATCTCAGCTCAGTCAGCTCCATTCCATGTCCATGTTACCCTTCACAAATTGCATAAATTTTCTGGGTAGGCAGAGCTACACGCACACACACACACACACACACAGAGGGAGTGTTGTGAGAGAGGGATAGCCCTATTTATTCCCCATTGCCCAATGGGTTCATCTATAAACGCTATCTCGCATACAGAGCTGCACATAAACAAAGGAAAATGTCGTTAAGTATGCCTCAACTATCCATTCCCCCATCTCCGGCACACCGCCGCCATCGCCCCCATCCACAGCCTACCCCATCTTGTGGCCATTGTGTCTGTGTCATCTGTGGTTATGTGTTCATCCAATGGACGCACACACATCATGTCTATAAATTCAGTACCATAAGTCGATCGCTTGTTCGCCGTCTCGCAAGCGTTGCACGCTCATTTATTAGCCCCCTCGGTAAAGCCGCCATCAGGAGACTCACTCTGGTCAGCTTTCGGCTTTCAACTTTTCGCTTAAAACGTTGAAACGCTCAACGCATTTGCGCAAATCTTATGAAATGTGCTCTTAATTCCAGCTATTTTTCAATTGGGATAAATGCGGGAACAGTTAATAAAGGTTAAGTAGTTTGGAGTGTCTTCCTTAAAGGAATTTCTTAATCTATAATATAAATGAATTGAGTAGAGAATAGAGTATAGAGTATAGTAATAACCCAATTAATTTACATCGTCATTTGAAGTTATTAAACAAAACTAATCTTAGAGCAGATTTTGATGGATTTTAAAGGGTTGTTAAATTGTCATCTTTATAATCCTATGTAGTTTGGTTTACTTTTATTTACTATAAACGAAGTCTTTACAAATTTAAATAAAACTTGACACAATTTTCTCGATTATCATCATATTGCTATCCGTCTGCCTTTGGTCAACTCAAATCTCCTTGAACTTAACAACTCCTTGAACTTCTCAGCTGCAATTCACAGTTACGAATGCAGCTTACATGGATCAACTTCGGCTGAGCAGTCAGCTGGTAATGAAAGTCCTTCAGCACTAAATGCTAAATTATGTGATAGTCGAATGTCCACTGTTTGTAGTTTTTATCATTTCGGTTATTTATTCTGAAATTGTGACTGTGGGCCCAAGGGCTTAACTTACTACATATCGAAAATGCATGGCGAATGATAAGTGCATTCCATGAATGTCAATTGAAAGGCCAGTTGCTGTTGCTGTTGCAGTTGCAGTTGCAGTTTGCGGTTGCAACTGTTGCAGTTGTTCAGCTGGCAAAAAGTTGTTACAATTGCTTATAATTGATTTCAATGCGTTTTCTTTATGGTATTTTATCTCCCGTTTTATGTGGCTTTCAGTTTGGTCACAAATTCTCTCTCTCTC
The DNA here is from genome assembly GCA_035047565.1 of Drosophila mulleri. NCBI lineage: Eukaryota > Metazoa > Arthropoda > Insecta > Diptera > Drosophilidae > Drosophila > Drosophila mulleri. The sequence goes on from JAWNPK010000060.1 coordinate 2,749,219, forward strand.
TCTCTCTCTCTCTCTCTCTCTCTCTCTCTCTGCCTCTCTCTCTCTCTGTCTTTTGCTCTCGCTGTCTCTGCACATTTTATTTATAAATTTTGTGTGCGTGCGTCCACAAGGACTTCAAACAAACTAAAAAGTTGCAAATCCCATTTGCTTCAGCAAAAGTTTTTATTCCGATTTTTTCTCTATTCTTGCTATTCTTCCTCTTTCTGCATTGCTTTAACCCTTATGTTTGCTTACTGTCATTGCAGGTGCCCATTGTGGGCGACACCAGCGTCGGCGAGAAGTGCGATGGACGCCTCGGTGGCCCACTGATTCAGCATCTTATCCAGAATCTGGGCTTCATTATCACAACAAGCGCCATAGTCATCATATCGATCTGGAGTAAGTACTATATGCCCAATAGCAGCAGCTATGCCTAAGTAAATTCATATATTAATATATTCAATTGTTGCATAAATCATGCAAGCTGAGCTAAGAGAGTGAAGGCTCGAGCCAAAGGCTCATAAATCATAAGAGCTGCTGGGAAGCTGACCCAAGACCCGGCTCTGGGTGTCGTTGTTTGCAGTTCATCGCAAATTCCATGAATCTTTAATCAGGCTGAACAGCGCGCTGCGTACCTGGCTTCCTTTTTTTAGAGATACTTGCTCGGCTGGCAGTAAGAGAGTATATTGGTTTTGAGTATGCAGGCTGTAGGCTGCCGAAGCAGGAGACTTGAAACATGATAGACTACAATTGTGCCCTATGATCCACGTACACGTAGTGAGGGATAATATGAAGATTATCTGTAGAGAAGAGAGATGCGAGGCTCAGGTCAACATGGATTAGGGTAGCTCAGCTAGTAAATTTGCAGATGCTGTAGAGATTACATAAAAAAGCCGCTAGAGGGCGTCGTATATGTATATACTGTGCAATTTTACAGCTAGACTCAACACGTTGTTGCACCCAGCACTCAGTTAACCCCCCCACAAATATATCTATAAATGATATAAAAGTCAGATCATATAGATGGCCTCTGAGCGAGTATTAGGCAGTTGGGAGCATAGAGTCAACGTTATTACTACTTGTAGTTGCTATTGCTGTTGTTGTTGCTACTTGCTTTACCTGCAGCACGCAGCTTAAGTCCGGCCCAGCCTTGGCGGCGCTATCCTTTGACGCAGTCCTTTTTAGTGACGCTTCATGGGAGCTGCGTTTTGGGACAACGCTTCGTTAAACTTTGCCATTTTTGCTTGCACTTTTACACGCAGCTGTGCAGACCGAATGAACTCCAGCTGTGCGTGGGCGGCGGCGAGGGCGTGGCCAAGTTCTGTCCGCAAAAGTTTCGGTTTTTCGGTGGTGGGGGAGCGGAAGGCCGTGGAAGTCGCCGTGTTTGCCATTTTTCAATGTTGTCTATTCGGTTTTGCCACAGTACGGACGCTCGGGTGTTATCGCAACGAAAACACTTTACACCCAATAAAAAAGGAGCCAAAACGAAAGAGAGCGGAGTGAGGGAGAGAGAGAGCGCAAAAGTGAAGCAAAGGTAACTGTAGCTAACAAAACTTAACCAGGGTTTACCTTGTTCGCTTGCCAACCGCAAAGCTGATAACCAGCAACTTTTCCTACTCTCCCTCTGCTCCTGCCGGACCCCCCTGCCTGCCAGACACTCTGCGTAGAGACACGAAACAACAACAAAGAAAAGAAAGTATCAACAACAGCCACTTGCAACTTGATTAATTGCTAGCTACATATATGTAGCTATTTTTTATATATATGTATGTATGCTGAAATATACATATGTAAACCTATATATGCACTATAATACATATATTTATTGCCGGCAGCATAGTTTTTTTTGTAGTACCCTAAACTCATTGAGAAACTAGAGTCAGAGTATATTGCTTTTGTTAACACGTTTGTAACAGCCGATATCGATATCGATAAGAAGTGACTTGCTTTTTGGGCTTAACTTAAAAATAATATAAGCCAGAGACCATATGTAGATTGAGTTTATTCATATAATAAATTTACTAACTGAATATTTTTTATTTTCGATAGATTTATAAACTTATAAAAGATTTCTATGTATTTTCTAGTCGGGCAATATCTTAAATCTCTACTAATTTGCTTAACAATTTGCTTATAATCTCTGACTATAATGAGTTACCTACGCTCATTATAGAGCATCATCTAGTCGGGGCAGTTCGATGAGTTCAATCTAACTTGTTTTAGTTTTAATTTCTAAGTATCCTTTTCGCTGTGCTCTTTATCTTTGCAGTATACATATCGTTCTTCCAGACGCAGGGCGTCACGCAAGTCAACTCCGAGGGTAAGTTTAATTAATAATTTTGAGTGCAGCATCAGCAGCAGCCGTAGAGGCAGCAACAGTAGCAGCATCAGCATCAGCCCCCAAGGCGGTGGCCCAACTTTTGCTACACTACTCTCTATTAGTTTTAAGTTTTTAGTCATTTCGTGCATGAATACCAAAAACTTTTTGCGGGTAGCGATAACAGGCCGCAGTCTTCTCTCCACTATCATCATCATCATCATCAGTTTTCGCTGCAGCAGAGCCACATACAAAAATTTCTTATTTATGACTTAAACTTTGATTTTTCAGCTGGCTGTTTTTTTTCTGTTCTTTTTTGCTTTTATTCGCTTCTTCTGCTTTCATTTCTAAGTTATTTTCATTATTTCTTTTCTTTCATCTTCCCCTCTGGCCGTCTATCGGCTTTAGTTTTTTGCTGCTGCTGGGCTGAGTTCGGTTGGGCGTGATGTGATTGCAAATTGTATTCACTTGAGAGAGTGTGTGGCTATAAATACTTGGCATTCGTTATCGATACTCGATACTCGACTGCTCTGAGCTGAAAGTGTACCGTTTGACCCCGTTTCCAGTGAAAGCCAGCATACTAATCAAGCCTATTGGCTGGCATAAATTACAGCCTGCATGCGTTTGCAAATCAATTGGCTTTCAAATGCAATCACAATCGTCGCAATCCAGCCAATATGGCACAAATCTGACCTTAAAGTGTCATCAATTGGCAGCTGCTATAAATCAAATTAGTGTGTCTAACATGGAGTTTAACATGTAGTTTTTCATTTGCTACCTGATTGTAAATATTCCATTTAAATGTTAGCTAAGTTTTGCTTTCATTTAGAGCTGCCATAAATTATATGATTGACCTTAACAAGGAATTTAACATGAACATTCACTTCTGTTAGCAGTTCCTTTAGCGTTTAACATGCACTTCAACATTTGTTAGCATCTAAAATATACTCAACTTACGTTTTGCCTTTCCGATGCAGACTTTCTAAAGCCGTACGCTAATTACCTAATATTACCTTTAACAACTAGTTAAAATGTTTCCATTAACAAATTTTCACTTTCAATTTACAATATTAATTACAAAATTTTGACTTTAATGAATGAGTTTTAACACGTAGTTTAAGTGCCGGCTGCAGGAAGTCTGTAAATTTTATTACATTTTGGACTTTTAAATCTTTGTTGTTTATGTAGTGTGATAAGCGCGTAGCGGTTCTTTAGCATTTTATCAGCATTGGGCCACAACTTGGCAGCACTCAAATTACCTTAATTACAAAATTAGTCTAATTACTTAAGATTTGTGGCGCACACCCTGTCCTGTCCCTGGGCACGCCTCCTGCCTCTAATGGGCACTTGGCGAGCTCAGCAAGTCGCCCAACGTCCAGCTCACACACTGTTGCCTTTACCTCTCTCTCTCTCTATCGCTCTCTCTTTCCTTCTTCTGCTTTATTTGCACGTTTCTTTCGCGGCCATCCGCACGTAATTTTTACACTAATTTTAATAGCTAAATTATTTGTTGTGTGTGTGTTTTGTGTTGCCAAAAACGCTGCCTGCTTTTTGTTGGCCTTCATGCTCATTTTTCATGCCCAAGGAGCGCTTCACTAATTACCGACAACAAAGTCTTGCAAGTGTTTAAAGCGGGCCAGTTTAGACCTTAGTAAAAATATAGTACAACAAATTTAAGTTATATTAAATTACTAATATTTTTCATTTTTTTATTTTTTTTATTTCATAAATCTATTTTACTATGATAGTTATCAGTATTGTGTTAAATCCTCTAGGCTCTGATCTATTCCATAATTATCTATTTGCTATATCATTCATTTCATTAGATTTTCTACTCTGCTAGATCTCTCACCTTTTTCATTAATTTTCTATATTTCTATATATATTCAATATCTTCTATGCTATACTCCCCAGGTCTCTTATTGCTATCTTCTATATCATACATCTCTGATACATTTCGCCTTCTGATTAATCATTCCACTTTTTTTACTCATAGTTTTCCAGAAGTCAAGGGATAATTTGGATTCGCTTAGCTTCTCAAGCCGCGGCTCGCCACGGAATACTTCCTTTGATGGTTAGTCTTTGCTCAACGTTTGTCGTATTCCATTTCGCTAATTCATTTTACACTTATTTTTGCAGAACGTTCGTATTCACAGCGGCCGCCCTCTAGGGAGGAGTCCTTTATCTATGGGGTTCCTCAATTGAATACACCAAATCGAGCAGATGTTTTGCGTCGTTATCATTAGTTTTTAGACCGCAGAACTGACTAAAAAATAAATCCAACTACTTAGTATAAATAAAGAGCAACTCAGGTTAAATATCTAATTTATGTGTTCTGTAGAGTTGAGAGTTTTGATACCCCCATGTTTGATAGCTAAACTAAACTAACTAAAATTTCTGGACTTGGTTTATGTTAAAATTTACTATAATATATCTTTAATATTTCACTTTTGATTTGCTATAAAAATACATTTTTCATCTAATTGATTTAATAAATTTACTTGAGTAAACCGTTTTTTCTTTTCCTGTGTAAAATGTTAATGTAAATATTAATATTAATTAATAATGAAGAAATTAACGTAAGAAAAGTCGTAGAACTAAATATATGTATCCTATTATTAGTCATTTCTGAGCAGCTAAGTTTAATATTTTGATATAGGTCAATCATTTATTTATTAAACCTCTTGTTAAATATTTAAGTAAAGCTAAAAAACTTTTCTAATTAACATTTCAATAAAAGTAAAATTGTCTTTAAGTATAAAGTACTAAGGTGTATCATAAATGTATAGCTTTAAGAGGTTTTTAATGTTTTAATACTTGGACAAATTTGAATAAATAATAAAAATGATTAAATAAATGTATGTTTCTATTGTTGTAAAGGTATTGTATACTTTAATTCAACTAACAACAAAAATTATACAATTAGAGGAATGTAACCTGTAGCATTGGCATTTGTTTTTAAATTAATCCCATTTCGTGTCTCATTCGTGTCACGCTCACAGCACTAGCTGCTGGTATTTCCACTATATTTTGAATTACATATTCCAAAAATGCTTTTAATATAATTTTACCTGTTTGCCAGTTTTTTTTGGCCGTATCGCTTAATAATTCGTGCCACGCACACATCTCTAGCTGACCCAGATCCCAATTGCCTATTAAAAGAAAGGATAAGCACTTGAATCGCTGGTGCATTTCGTGTCTCTTTAAATTTATGTTCATCACGATACTGCAATTCGTGTCACGCGCACATCTCTAGCTGCTCATAGATTTGACAACTGCTTTAAGACAACTCTTTAGCATTTGGCGTTTAAGATGATGTTTGTCGTCCTGTTATTCGTGTCACGCGCTCATCGCTAACTGTTAACACCCTTCGCCGGCACGCCCCCCCCCCCCCCCTCCTACAACGCCCCCACAGATAATTTTTGCTGTCAAGTTTTCTGTGTCCACGATGGATTCCGCTTGAGCTGAACTCCTCAGCGCACGTGCAAAGCCACTTCAATTACTTTAGCTGATTCTCTTTTGCTGTGTGTGTGTGTGTGTGTGTGTGAGTCGGTGTCTGTGTGCGCGCTGGCAAAGTGTTAAGTGCTAGCTGAAGTAGTCGAGTCGAGTGCTCTGTTTTAAGCGCTTTTTAGAGCTGAGCTGAGCTGAAGCTGCAGCTGAAATGTATGCTACGATTTTTGTTATATATGCATTTCTAATTAGAAAAGCATCAAGTCAAGTATGCCATTAATTTTACATTTGCGCATTTCAAGTGCGTCAGCCAGACCCCAGCCCCGACCACGCCCACTTGCGAGCATTGAAAAAATGGGCAAGTACTTGGGCGGGTACTTGAGGCGTGCGCCCGACTTTCAATTGATAATTCGCTTTTGTTGTTGTTGTTGCCTTTATTTTATGTTATTAATTAGTTTTATCCCTCTTTCGCTTTTCGGCCGACAGGGGGCGCTGCTGCAGCAGCCAATTGGGTCAGCAATTAAATTTAGTTAAGCCTCTGCGTTCGATACGTTACTTTCTTCCTCTTGCTGCTCACATATTTTAATGAGTGCAGCGCACAATTGGCTCGATTGGCCTGATTTATGTAAAGTTTATGCCAGAGTTCGAATTGGCTTTAGCAAGCACAAGGATGCGCATGTGTGTGCGATTGTGTGTGTGTGTGTGTGCGTTCAGCTGCTGTTGCTGCTGTTGCGGCTTTGGCTGCTTCATCATTTTAACGCAATTTCCTTGGCACTGAAATGGAAATTTTCATTTCGTTTTGACCTCTTGCTACTGCTTACCTCCTTTCAATATATCCCATATAAATATATATGTATATATTGTACAATAAGTATATTTATTTTTATACTCGCTCAGGAAGTGAGAGAAGAGCTTATTGGTTTTTGAACGCAATATTCAAATGTCTGTCTGCCTGCATAAACAGAAAACTGCTAGGGACTTGACATTGTGTATTTTTAGTGTTGAAATGCGCAGCATGGAAAGTCTGAGAAACAAATTACTCTAGAGCTCTGGAGCAATTGAGAATAAAAAATCAAAAGGTAATTCATTTGATAAAAATACGAAAAAACAGGCTATAAATTATTATTATAATTATTATTTTTTTTTTTAACAAGAAATATATAAAAGTATTCAAAAATACATATATTTCTTGCATATTCCATTCGCAAGCTGCTCGTAGTTGGCTCCACTTCGCGTACAATGAGTTTCTTTAGCATCGCTCGAACCTCGTTCTCCAAAGTGGCCCAGCGAGACTAATCCATTAAATACGCGTCTGGTGAACTCAAGAGTTCATTGTGTGGTTGCACTCGAGCTGGGAACGTAGTTTTGCTGGCATTTTTACGTCACATTCCCTTGACTGTAAGATTGAGTTGATTGTTGTAGAAATTTGTATAAATAGACGTTCCTTATGGTAAAAGTAACTGTAAAACGCACAGAGTTAAAGAGTGCAGTGCAGTTGTAGCGGTGAAGAAGCAGAGTCTAGAAAGAAAGTAGGCCTTTTCTATAATATGCAGCCCCTTTTATATTATTGGCTTATCATATTACAGGCATATCGGAGCAAGCTCTTATCTCTGTTAAGTACCTCATCTACTTTTCATCTCACCTTTACACATATAACTTTATGTAATTTTTATGCGCATATTCAAATCGAATTCGGTCTGCACGAGTATGAGTCAGTCAGCTGAGCGTTTGCTTGTAATACTCAGACTTGTTTTTCTCATCGCTGCTTTTTCTTCGTGCTTCATAAATTATAAATAACTTAATCGTGTCCGAGCGTATTGAACTGTGCGCCAAAAAGGAGCAAGCAAGAAGCAGAAGAAGAAGAAAAAAAACAGAAATAAAGGGGCTCAAGGATCGAGTCGTTTTGTTCAATTTGAAGCGGCTTAACGGCTGACAAATGCACAGGCATCATTCAAACTAGGCTGTGCGAGTGTATTAATGTGTGTGTGTGGGTGTGGGGGGGTGTTGCCTGATTAAGATGCTGCGACTTGACTTCACTCATGTGTTAACATTATATGACGCCATAAGTGCGTTTCTGTGTGTGTGTGTGTGAGAGCCATGCTTGATTTGCTCAATTCCGGTTCATTGAATTCCGGTTGCCGCGTTTGCGAGTGTCCGAATGTGTTGAGATGCGATATTCTAATCCGATTTGGGTGTTTGTACAATATATGAATTATGCCATACATATATGCATGCATACATATATAAGCTATATGGGCGCCTGCTTCACTTGGCCATATAAATTATGAAAACAACAATTAAGCGGCGCAAAAATAATTATGTTTAATCAGCATTTAGCTGCGCAGCCCATGCATAAATACTCCACTCGAATGCAGGCTGAATGGCGCATCCGTATTGTAATAAATATTCACTGAGCAATTTACGAATATCAAATTTTATAATTATTTGATCACATTAATAAATAATCATTCAGAAAGCTGGCAAATTTTCGAAAAAAGATTTAGGGTTATTATTGCTTGCGATTCAGGAGAAATGATTGCAAAACGAAAACTGATTGAAGGAAGAAGAGAAAACCTGGTTTATATTGAGTTGTTTCAGACTGAAATAATTAATATATCATTTTTGGCCAGGGATATGCTTGCAGTCTGTTTTATAGATTTAATTCAATATTTCTATTCGAACTTGATTTTATTTTTGAGCAAATAATTTTTTGAATAAACTGATTTTGAGTATATTTGCTTAACGATTTCAGTTTCATTTCAAATTTAAAACACGTCAACTTTTCCACTTTTGCACACACTTTTGCCTGCCACTGTGAGCAATTTGCTAGGCTCGCTTAGTATTAAGTATACGGCGCACCACCGCAAGCTGATAACAAATCAGCTTTGATGTAAATTCCATTTTGCTTATTAATTTGTAAAGGAAGATATATATTTATATATATATATATTTTTTTTTTTTGGGCGACCAACCACTGCATCAGGTGGTGCAGAGTGGCGTCGAGTGGTGCTGGCTTGCTAATTAAAATAAGAAGCAAAGATAAAGACATCAATTATTACAGCGAGAGTTTTTCTCTTTCTATTCTTTTTTTTTTGCTAAGCAGCCGACAAAATTTGCGCTTGCTGATGCAGCAAATTCTAATTAATTTGAGCGCACACAGAGTGAAAGAGAGAAGCAGAGGGAGAGAGTGACATAGAGAGAGAGAAAGAGAGAGACAGAGAGAGAGAGCGGTATATACATGTCTGACTTGACTCGTGTTACAATAAATTCTGCAAAATTTTATACAACTAAAAATGTTTACATTGTCTGCAGCTAATTGAAATTCAAATTATGTTCATGGCGCAGCAGGAGGCGCTTGATAAGTAATTAAGATTGCGTTGATGTTGGCAATTCATCATCAAAAAAACAAGATCATAATGGTATATAACAATTTATAAAGGCTTTTTTTTATTACGTATACTTAATATATTAAAAGCTAATTTTGATATTTATTACGTATACTTAATATGCATTTGTGTGTGTTTTTTGTTGGGCAATCTAGAAATAACATTTATCTAGAGCATTAATAAAATAAAAAAAAAAAACTATTGACAAGATATGAATACGATTTCTAGTTATCTTTCAATAGGATCACATGAATTGTTGCCGCGCCAGACGCCTTTTTGGTCGTTTAGAATATATATTGCTGTTGGTGTCGCATATGTCTAGGGGTTATAATAGAACGTAATTAAGCTATGGCTAATTGCATAATTGAATTACTCAGTCAAACGCTCGATTTGTATGGTCGCATGTTTGATATTGTATTTGCTGCCACAGGCCAATTGTGTGGCCAGCTCCAGCACAGCATTCGAGTCGCTTAACGCATCTGAAGCGAGAGATAAGCATGACGATATATGTACATTTGATATGGAGCTATATATGAGCTATGCTGCTCTGACTTACCCACAACCAGATGAGCCATCAGCACATTGTAGTCGCTCGTATGCTGCCAGACGTTGACATGATGCACCGATCTGAGGAACCGAGAGGCGAAGAGGCAGAGGAGAGAGAGAGAGAAAGAGAGAGAGAGAAGACAAATTATAATTTATAATTTAAGCGAGCTCAATGACCTCTGCTGCCACTCACTTGACACCCTCAATGCCGGACAGCTCGCGCTGCAGCGTCGCCAGGCACACGTTCCGCGGCACCGCATCCAAGAGTACGCCGACAGACTCACGGAACAGCTGCACTGTGGTCATAATCACAATTATCGAGAAGAGCAGCGTACACAATGGATCCACGAACTTGGCGCCCGGCTGCATACCAAGCATAAAATTGAATTAGTTTGTTGTTGCTTTTTTTCATACATATTTTTAATTGATGTCTAGACCTTTTCGATGAACTCAACTCACATAGAATTTGATTAGTATGGCCGCCAGAAAGACGCCGATGCTCTGCACCAGATCCCCAATCACATGAATCATTGCGGCTCGCAGGTTAAGATTGCGTTCGCTCGACCTATTCGGATTAATCAGGAAGATTGTGTTATAAGCACACGCACACAAATGCATGCACGTCTGTTATATATATGTATATAAACCAAATATTAACTTCAGGCATTTCGCTGCACAAATTAATAACTTCAAATCAAGCATAGCTAATGCAGCTTTATCCCACTCTCTCTCTCCCTCTCACACTCTACTCCCTCTCTCTCTCTCTCTCTCTCTCGTCTCTTTTGTCTGTGGGCCATGCAACTAAATTAAATTCCAATTACACGTAATCAAACAAACAATTGCCTGCAGACAGCAACAGCAGCTGCTGCTGCTGCTGCTGCTACTACTTATTGCTGTTGTTATTATTGAGGCAATTGTTGTTGTGGTTACACTATACCCTGTATATATGTCGGCTGCATGTCGAGAAGGTAATTGTGTGAAAATTCGAAAATAATTTAATGTTAATGCGCCACTAAATCTCAAGTGCAGCAATCGGAAGTGGAGTGTGAGAGCTTTTGGGAGGGACAGACAGAGCAAGAGACAGAGACAGAGCAAGAGATGAGATGTTTCTAGAGCCGTACACAAATCACGCTTCTTCATCACCTTAAGTTTCGTTTGTGGCAGTTCACAATGTATTGCAGTTCTTATCTTGCAGCCCATCGTTCTCTGGTTCTTTTTTACCTTACTTCATTACACTTTCTTTCCCTTTCCCTCTTCCAAGATAGTACTACACCGTACTATACTATACTTCTGCTCTGAGCACGCTTGTAGTCGGTTGCAGTCTCAATTCTCGATTCTCCACTCAATTCTACCCTACTCCACTCTACTGTACTCTAGTTCACTCAACTCTACTCTGATTTATACTACTTTACTCTGCACTACTCTGCTCCGCTCTACTCTACTCTTTTCTACTCTATCTTATCTTCATATTTTACAGCATATCTAGTAGTCGTGTATGCCCCACACTTTTATAATTTACTAATTTTGCCGCTGTTTGACAACAAATTCATAAGAGTTTCAACCGCAGGCCACAAAATTGCAGCTGGCCATTTGAATCAATAACATTGCTGTACATACACACATATATGCACACACACACACACTCACACATGTATTTGTAACTCTATGTATGCATTTTACGCTATATATTGTAAATATATAACATTAAAAATCAACCCTTTTGGCCAACACACCTACCCGTTGGGTTGGATTGACTTTAAGCCATTTGCCATGACAACATTAAGCGCCTCCTCGCTGGGGCCTCCAATTGTGTCACGCCCATGCCCATCACTGTGACTGTGATTGTGACTGTGGCTATGACCGTGACTGTGACTGTGACTGTGACTGTGACTGTGACTGTGGCCATGGCCATTAGGCCCCATAAACCAGGAGCCATGCAATACGAACATCATGCTGCGGGCAGGAGCAGAGAGAAAACATTTCATATTTATATTTAATTAAAAGTGCATGCGAAATTATTTCAAGCGTGACAAATTGCAATATTACAGAAATTACAAAATTTGCTAAAATTCAAATTCAAATTAAAATTATCAAAAAACACCTCTTATGAGCATAAAATGTATATCAAACGATAATTGTTAGAAATCACGGGAATACTTCAAGCTTGGCTAGAATCGAATGATCAATTCTGATTTATAATCGAAATAGTTAATTGAGTTTTGAATTGAACATTTTGAAACATATAAGAGAATTTCGTTTTATTTTTAAATATGTATTTATTTATTTTTAAATTTTATATCATTTATATGTATATGCAAGTATGTATGATAAGTAAACATTTTATGATTTAAAAGTCTTAAATTCAAATTATTAGTTATATAAAAAAATAAAATAAAATAAAAAATAATAATAGAGAAACTCTAGTGCAAATATTATTATTTATATTTAGTTTTATTTTATTTTATTTTTATATTAAAATTATAAATATAAATGAAAGACTTGAATTCGATTTACTTGTATTTAAATTATTTAACAAAGAAAAACTTTTGGCTATAATTCGAACAATTTTCCTTACCCTTACCCTTACCCTTACCCTTTTATATGCATAACATACTCACACAACATTGATGACAATGCCGATGGCCGATATCCACATCATGACATTAACATCTAGCTCGAACTGCAGCGACCAAATGCGTTCGATGGCAACAATGACGAGCATTGCCGTCAGCAGCCAAATGCCCAGGATGGAGATCAAGGCGCCGACGACCTCTGCGCGGGCAACGCAGTGAAAAATAGAGAAAATCGGTGAGTAAATGTGTGTGCGTGTGTGTGTGTGTGTGTACAGGTGAGTTTGTGTTGGTTGCATGGCAAATAATAGAGAGACATGTGAACGTGTGCTTGGCATAAATGCAATTACATGACCAAAGCGAGCAGATGAGTGTATGTGTGTGTGTGTGTGTGTGGTATTGTAAGTGGTTATGTCTGTCAACTGTGACTCTCTCTCTCTCACTCTCTGACTCTCTCTCTCTCCCACTGTACACTCATTAGCATAGTGTCGAGACCATAATTGGTATACTTACCAAAACGTTTGTAACCGAAGGACATGCGTGCATCTGGCGGTCGGGCGCCCAGCCAAATGGCGACCAGGCCGATGACGAAACTAATGCAATCAGATGCCAAATGTGCCGCATCGGCCATAATGGCCAGACTGCCGGCTATGTAGCCGCCAAGGAATTCAATAATCTAATCAGGTGTACATAGAGATAGATATATGTATGTGGATATAAATAGGTAAATATGTAGGCCCAGTTTATGTAGAGCGCGGAATTTATCTTAATTAAATCAAGCATATATAAGATATACATATGTGTGTGAGTGTGTGTGTGTGTCTGTGTGTTTGCTCACCATGAATATGCAACAGAGCGAAATTGCAAGCAGAATTTTAAATTTCGCCTCCTGCGCCGATTTGCTTTTAAGGTTCGCGCCAAAGCCCGGCTGAGCGCTGTGACAGGCGACAAAAGTGTCGATGCTCGTATCCAGCTGCTGCAAACATAACGGTAATAATTGCCTTATAAATATGCCAGCCTATATAAAGACACACGCACACAAATGGGTGCGTGTGTGTGTGTGTGTGTGACTGTGTTTGCATATAAATGGAGTGTGATGCAGTCGAGGGGCGAGCGTAATAAGTGCTTTAATTGAACAATTTGAGGTTATGGAGAGCTTATGGATATTTAAGTATAACATTATATAACTCTTATACTATATATGTATATGTTGGCTATATATATTGAGAGATAAAAATAAAGGGCATGCCTTAAGTTGCAGGCACTTAAGAACATTGTTAAGGGTTCATAAATCAGTGACGTGCACTTTGCAGTGCAGTGTAGCAACTGTACTTGGCTTTCAGCTAGCAATTGAGGTTATGTAGAGTTTTAAGATGAATGTAAATAAATGTGAGGGCAGCGCTACTTCGCCTTCTCTATGGCAAAATGAACATTCAGTTAATGCAATAATCAAATCATTTTTCTATATGAAAGTGTTTGGTGCATTATCGTAATATTTATGATATACATTATATATTATTGAAGGATAATTAATCTAATAATGAATCAATCTTGTTTTGCGTAAACAGCTACAAAGTTCACTTGCAGCTGGGGCAAACTCTTTCATTTGATCTTATCGCACATAGAAATCATATACGATACTAAACAAATTTACGATATTGATAACATGCATAGTAAATTCATCAGTCCACCAGTTGGCAACACCAATACTTATACAAATAAATTGCTTTGCATTGGATAGTGCTTCACCTTGAAGTTGGGCAAACGTGGCGTATGTGTAATTTATTTACAATATTCTTTTGTTTATGGCACTGATGTTATCTTTACGGTGCTCGAAAAGCAATACGCTTAGAACTTGTTAATTGCGGTAAGGTATTTGTTTCAATTTACCTTCAAATATTTTAGAGGTAGTATTTTAAGTGATAGGAAATGTGTAAGAAATGTACAGGATTGCTACTTTCTTCTCACTTGTTGCTAGTTTATTGAATGAGTATATTATATTGCTGTCACCTATATTCATTATTATTATGTTTGCTATTAGTCATCCTAATGCACTCATTATCCAAGTTCATTAACCTCTTATTAAATCAACTTACCAAATTAATGTGACTATTGTTGCTGCTGCTGCCGCCGCCGCTGCGCAGCAATGGCACCTCCCACGTGTGCTCCTCCAGATCCAAAGCTTCGGCTCTGCTGCCTCTCATTGGATCCAGATTGCCATTGCCATTGCCACTGCCAATCCCATTGCTGATGTTGTTGTTGTTGTTGTTGTTGTTGGCGGAGGAGCAGGAGGAGGAATAGTGATATTTGGGATTACCATTTGGCATGTGAGTGCTGTTATTCAGTCTTATATGATGGCTGCTAGGATTGGGATGCTGCTGCTGCTGCTGCTGCTGTTGTTGATGCTGCTTATCATCCCCATAGAGTGAAAAACTCTCATCGTAATCGTCATCGTGCATTGTGGGTGCCAACGCGTTGTCAAGTTTTTGATATTTTGACATTGTTGGCGCTTCTGCTTCTGCCTCTTCTTTTTTTCTTGTTTCCACGCGGGAGTTCTTTGTGCAGTGGGCGTGTGTGACTGCGTGAGTATGCGTGTGCGTGTGTGTGTGCTTTACTTGCTTCGAGCTGCCGGTTCTTTGGGGTTTTGCTTATTATCTACATTGCATTTATCATAATTAGTGGGCGCTTGTCATTCTCCAACCATGTTTTGTCATCATTCGCATCATTATTGTCATCATTAATATCATCATCATTAGTGTTGTTGTTGCTGTTGTCGTTCGCCCGGCGAGTGCTTCATTAGCCGTACTCCAGCCCGTCTCCGGCGTGTCTGCGTGTCTTTGAATATATATATATATATTTTCTGTTGCAAAAATTATTCAAGTATATATTTTTGCTTGAGTTTAAAGAAGTTTCTATATGGGTGTGTGCGCAGATGTTTGTCTGTATGTGTGCGTGTATTTATGTTTATTTATATTGTGTTTACTCGGTTTTTTATTTCACATTTCATTTCATTTCATATACAAGTATATGGAGTGTGATTGCTTTGTTTATGAATGCCCTTCCGGTTCACCAATTCTATTTTCGAATACATTAAGTGAATGCCAGGTGGAGGACTGATACTCTAGCATAAGAAACAGATAAGAAATACAGTTTTTAGAGGGGAATGAGAGAGTATATTTAGACTATAGTAGGGTATTTCTGGTATATACACCATACCTCTACTCACCAAAAAAACTTTTATACCCGACTACCATTTGCCGTATAGCCCATATGCTCTGCTGGCTTTTAATGAAATTAAATTAATGCCATTTGCTTAAAATCTTACGTACTCAAAGAAAAGGCCATTTGAACATGAAATATTTGGGCTATAGAAATTATAATCGGCAGATCTAAAAAAAAAACATAAATTATAGAAACAAAATCTTTGAAGGCTATAAATAATATAGTATATAGTATACAAATGCACTTTAGATTAAAGAAACTACGCAAAGTCATGAGCTTGGCAAAGACAAAACTATGAATACCCTATAAAATTGTGTGAATGAATTATTTGTACTATAAAAAACATTATACGGAATTGATAGATTATGACATTGTTATTGATTATAGATAAAGACAGAGAAAAGTCATCAAAATATAATCATAATCATAGACTGAACTCTAAAACTAGTCTATGAATGGGTATATGTCTGTATATACGCTATGAATCTTAGTTGAACTTTAGTCGACTCTTTTAACTATTCATAATTGTATCTCAATCGCATTTTGGGTTCTTTGCCCTATTATCTTAGCCGAAAACGTTATGTCGTTTACATGTCTTAAGTGCTTTGCCTATGTTTTCATTTCCACTTTGTTGTTTTATCTTTTCGTTTGCTTTGCACTCTCATTCGCGTATTTATTGTGTGTCGCTTGCCTTTATATTTGGGCGCTTCGTGTTGAAGATAAGCATTACATTACAATACCCATGCTGTTGGGGCTATGATTAACTTGTCACACAGTCAGACAGAGAGAGAGAGAGGAAGAGAGAGGGAGAGAACGAGTGACAGAGATAAAACACATGCTAAAGCAGCGCTGGCAACTAGTGAACAGCAATTAGCACTCGATGTGACACATTTTTTCGTCTTTTCTGACCACTTCAATCAGTTTTGAGGCAGTTTTTTTTTCAGATTAGATAAAATGCTGATAAGACTGAATATTAGATATACATATACATGTAAGTTAATTAAATTTATAGTTAGAGCTGCCATATATTCAATGTAAACATCAAATACACTTCAGCAAAATCTAGAGTATTATTTATATACATATGTACATATATATTTAATATATATATGTATGTACATAGATACCGTTGAGACCTCTAATGCCCGCTGAGCATTGATAAAATGTACGTGCGCTTGGCACACTTTTGTTATTGTTGTTGCTTGTTGTTGTGGAACTACCCCTAACAGCTCCCCGGAACACTTGGCTAGTTCCAGCTACTAGAAAAGTGATTTGAAAAGAATTTATTGTTGACAGCGTGGTTTCCTTTGTGTGTGTGCGTGTGTGTGTTTGCTGTGATTTCATTTCAATTTGGTTTTCATGTGATTTCCATTTATAAAAGTTTATTTATGGCTGCATTGCATGCGTCTGGTGACGTCTTTTCTCTTCGATATTTAGCTAAATTTAGCAATTTTATTTACTTTTACTTAGACAACGAGAAGAATTTAAAGCTTGGCGTTACCTACAGATATACTAATTAATTTATAAATACAACAACAATAACTATGCATTGCAATTGCGTTTTGTGTTTTGTCTGTTCATTGACCTTCGCAACAGGTTTTTGTTTTTGCTGATGAGCCGCTTTTTCGATATACTACATACAAATGTATGTACGTATGTATTATCGAACTAGTTTGCACTAGCTGCTGCAGCCGCTGTTGTTGTTGTTGGTCTTGTAACTGTTATTATTTGTGTTTAGAAGCTGCACTTGAACCGGCGCACGTGAAGCCGGTCGAACGAGAACACGAGACGCAGACTGATAGAGCGAGAGAGCACGCGCGTGAGTAAGTGCAGCCCAAAGAGAGCGAGCTTACGCGAGAGTAGATGCACGATTAAGCCGTTATCAGAATCAGCGATAAAGCAAGCATGTAAATTAAGTTGTCGGCGTCCCTTTTCAGTTCGCACCTTTCACGTGATTGCTGTTTCTTTTACACAAAGCTTTTGCATTGTCAAAGGTTTTCATATGCCGGTCCCGCTCTTGTTCCCTTCCTTCCGACAGTTTCTCTGCGTGTTTACAACGTTAATGACGTGTTGTTGTAGCTCGATTTACTATAATTTGTTTTGTGTGTTGTTTTTTTTTTCTCCAGGAAATGCGATTTTAATGGCATTTTATGTATAGTGTTAAATTTACCAAGGTAAATAATTGTAATGGTTATTAAAATCAATTTTTATACGATTTTCTTTTTCATTTATTGAGCGATTGAACTACCTTTAAATTTCCATTAATTTTTCTATTAATTTTTTTTGCAATACGTTTTATGTATTTTTTTGCTTTTGTCAAGATCGTTAGCGAGGCGTGGGTATTTTTATTGTATTTGTTTTTCCCTTTTCTGTTTAAGCGCTTTTGTTTATGTCACCGTTACAGACGCAGACGCGCTCGTCGCCAGCGACGCATGAACTTCAACTAACGGCAGCGGCGTCAAAGCCACAGAACAAACGACGCGACGACAGCCAAGCGGCGCGAGTGTAAAAACATAGCGTAAGCAAGCGAGGGAGCAAGCGAGCAAGCGAGTGCGAGAGAATGAGTGCAAGTGTGAGCTGAAGAAGAGCGACAGTACGAGTGCGAGTGCGCCACCGGCTTCTACAAATAACTGAGCGTGTGAAATGCCGTAAGTATGTACGTATGCATGCTAGTGTTAATATATCAACTAGCAGCTGGCGCTGATTGCTCTGAGCATGAGCCCATCATCATCCTCTCACACGCTCTCATCACTTGGCAAGTGAGTGCGATTGCTTCCATTTTCCATTTGAGTGCTTTTGCACTCTCACTCATTCCATTTGTTGAGGACGGCCTGCTCTGTCAATGGAGATCAGTTCGCCGAGACACCTTGCGGGCGATATTTGTATTTTTGTTTTGTTTTGTCTTGTTCTACTCTTGTTGATTGTTTCGTGCGTATATAATTATCGAAAGGTAAATAAATACTCACGCATTATTCATGATCAATTGCATTGAAATGTACAAATGTTTTCATTATCAAACGGGACAAAGCAAGGAATGTGCGTATGTGTGTAAACATACATATGTATGTATGTATGTATGCTTAGATACGTAAATACATACATACGTACATATGTATATGTAAAAATAAATATATAAACTACATACGTAAATACATTTTTGTTATTTTTGCATTGCGCTTTAGCACAATTCAGATATATGTATATATGTATATTTGTGTGTATGTATGTTTTGAGTCTTTAAAGTACTAAAGTATTTGCTTATACTATTTAATATCCGTATATACATACATATGTGTGTACGTCTTACGTAAAAACTTAATATTTGTAATATGACTGATAAGAGGAATTGTAGCTAACGAGTAATTTAACATACAGATATTTAAAAATATTAAATAAATATATACATATATACAGATATAGCATACAAAATGTTTTTATATATATATTATTCTGCTCCCGCAATATGTATGAACATATATAAGCAGCCTGAAATGTTAATCGTATACCACAATTCTTGCGCTTAAAATATATGTAAATATGTATTTGGGTAGTAGGATGTATGTCTGACTAAACAGCCAAATTTAATCAATTTATGTAAATTAAACATTATTGTGTCTCTCTCGCTCACTCTCTCCAAAACGGAATACAACCTTCGTTCTTCTCCATATAGCTTTATATCCATCTCTATCATTCGATTTCATTATTCATTTTAATTCTCTTCCTCTGTATTTCTCTTACCATCTCCAACTCTATAAATATACATACATATATCGCCTCTCTATGCAATTCTCTTTAATGCAGTAATACATCCTTGTGCTTTATAGCTTTCTTATCTTATTTATCTATCTCTTTCCACATCAACCTTTTAGCTCTTTGTGGAGACTGTAATATTTTTCTTGTATTTATCGAAAATAATTCACGCTTATCTTTCACTCACACCTAGAGATCCGTGTCAAATTTTGTTTTTTCACTTTTAAGTAAGTGCTGTAAAACGTTTTCACTCCCCCCCCCCCCCCTCTTTGGGGCCATGAAATAGATATTTTTATTGGCCAATTTCATGAATCGAATTTCTTGCAATGCTTCTCTAAGCCATAAATGAAGCTATTTACCGCAAGCGCTTCACGCTGCTGGCCATGTTACAGAACGATAAGATTTCAATTAATAAGATACACACAGTTTAAATAGACATGGATATAGATACAGATGTCGATAGAGATAGACAGATGGAGATAGAGAGAGAGAGAAAGATAGAGAGGGGCGAGCATGCTTAAAATGCGTCTTAGGTTACAGACAGGCAATCGTGTTAGTTGAAAATGGCTCTAAGTAGCCAGGATGTTTGCTAGAACATGTCTTCACATCACACACACACACATGCCACGCGCCACATGCCACATGCCACATGCATACATATATAGTACATATACTGTCAGCTGCTTGCTTAGCTTTTACACCTTAAACCGCAAATAAAATTTATTTTTATAGACATATAAATAAAACAAAATAAAAATGTATATAAATTAAATTTCCTTGGAAATTTAACAGCTTTTGACTAAACTTTGTTCGTTATTTGTAGTATTTTTTGTTGGTATTTATTTTGTATTTTTGTGGCACGCCTCGCCAAGTAAACAAGCGCGTTGCGTTTACGCCCCATATGACATGCCTGACTGCTGGGAAGCTAAATATACTTGTGTGTGTACGTTCGTGTGTGTGCGTGTAAGTGTTTTATTCTTTCTTTTTTTATACACTCATGTGATTGTCTTCGAGGCCGCATTGCCAACCATTTTGAATAATCGCCCTCGAGCTGAACGAGCTGCTGAAGTGCTGCTGCCTCTGAACTATTCACGTCGCGCTCGATGATTGCTGCTGATGGCGTTTGTGTTGAAGCTCTTCTTTTTATTCCTCTTCTTCTTCTTCCGCTGGGCAGGTTGACAGTCCGTGTGTATGTGTGTATGGGGGGGGGGGGGGACGCAACAATTTGCTGTTGTTTTGTTAGCCGGTTAACGATAACTGACAAAACATGCAGCACAGATTAAACATTAAAGATCTTACTTCTGCAGCTAATCGACTGGCCAAATGGCAGTTGCTATCAAGCGCAGTGACATTCAGTTACATCTCTGTGCGTGTGCATGTATGTGTGCGTGTGTATGGCGCGTAATTAGAAAGTCAAGCAAATTACATTGACGGCTTGACTGCCACTTAATACAGATGGAGAGAGGGGGAGAGAGGCGAGCAGCAGCACTTGGCCAGCGTCTTGCTATAAAGTAAAAATGCGTATTGAGAGAAACACACACACACACCTATATACACACACACCGGTACACAGTGTAACGATAACAGCAACACAAACGTAACCAGCTGAAGCCGCATAACGAAGGAAATCAAGAAGCTACTTCATACAGCAGCCATAAGGATAGACAGAGAAAGAGAGACAGAGATAGAGAGAGAGTGCTAGGGAGTTAGCTGATAAAAATATCCTTGGCGGGATCTGTGCTGTGTCATGCGCTTGGCCAGACTCAGATACTAAAAGGTAACTTGGCCGCTGTGGCAGACAGCAGCAGGACAACACGAAAAAAAGGGGCGCGAGAGTGAAGGGGTGTGGCATGCCATGGCAGTGGCAGTGGGTGGGCAGGTGCGGCAGACAGGCACTGGCAGGTGACAAGCAAAGTGAATTTAATACAAAGTGCCTTGAGCATTTCAATGACTGCGATGCCTTCGCCTCTGCCTGGGTGTGTGTTGGTGCGAGTGTGAGTGTGTGCGTATGTGTGGCAGCTGATTTTTTGATTTCCTGGAAATGAGGTATACGCAACCCTTGGCAAGAAGTCAGCGCCTGATAAGAAAGACGCACTTTGATCTGATATGCAAAAGCATCTATAATTATTTATTTTCTTTTTCGTTTTATTTTTAGCATTAAACTCATTTCTTCTAGAATGCGAATTATCAGGAGTTTCTCAGCTAATTTCCAGAGTTGTTAGAATTACTTAAACGTTTATTAAACATTCGATTACCTTTGATGCCATTCTTAGCTGGCTAATGAGTTTAGTTGAGTTTGTTTTTTAAATTGACGATAATTAAATTGAATTACAATTGATAAAGAACGTTAAGAGCATACATTTTCGAGCTAAGAGTACAGTTCTTGGATGGGAGCAAGATAGTTTAAACATAAACACATTTGTTTATATATTTAGTTAATTTCTTAACCAATTTGTAAAGCTTTTGTTTGTTGGCTTAAATATTTTATTGTTATTCACACATGGTAGAGAGAACTTACTCACTTTTCTTAGTTTGTCATTCTCTGTCAAATAAAAAATAAATATATCCATATGCATATGTAAACAATGCTTAATTTATTTATAAGCACTTTTAAAAATTGCTTTTTCTGCCTCTTCGATCCCTTATTTATCTCCTTCCAGACAGAGTCACAGGGGACTGGCCACGCTGACAGCGACGTTATTAGAATTTTATTTTCGGCCTAAAATTTGAAGGATTTTTGGCAAAGTTTTTTACATATATGTAAGCTAAAGACCTGCCCAATATTGCCTATACACCCACCTTGTCTGATGTTGTGGACATTAGGTATATTTATATAATTTTCATATTGATATAATGTTCTAAAGAAAATGTTTCTTCATTTGGCTTTTTTATCTCGTATTTAATTTCTTTACCATTATAATATTATTAAGAACGTCTTCATCTATCGCTAAAAACATTCTGTCTCTCTCTTGCAATCTGTGTTTCTGTAGTGCGTTCACTCTCTCTTTCTCTCTGTATTTGCTTTTCTCTCTACCTCTCTTTCTCTCTTAATCACTCTCTACTTCACTTTCTTCCTTTCTGTCTCTCTCTATCTTTCTCCCTATCTGTGCCTCGCCTCTGTCTTTCTCTCTATATCTTTCATTACCTGTTCCTCTCTCTATCTGTCTCCGTATTCTTCTCTGTATGCCTCTCTCTGTTTGTCTGTCTCTTTCTGCATCTTTCTCTCTTTCTTCCTCTGACTCTCTATCTCTTTTTCTTTCGTTTTTTTTGCTATCTCTCTCCCCGTCTATCTCACTCCCTATCGATCACCCTCCGCCTCTGTCTCTCTCTCTCTCTTTCTGTCTCTCACACACACATTACAGGGTATTCGGTAGTCTCTTCGTTATTCTTCCGCTTGTCTTCTTAGTTGTATTTCTTACTCGTCTTCCATGCTCCTATCGCATCAAGTGTTCTCTAATGACATCACAGACTTGATATATCCGCGTTTGATAGACCCAGCCTAAGGGCCAGGCTCAGCTCTGTTTGTGTTGCTCCTGCTGGAGGAGAGTGGGGCGGGTGGTGCGTCTGGTGGTGCGCATGGTTTGCTGGTACGTGAGTGTTTCATTGACACCAAACCATTTTATTTTCACTTTCCCTTTTTTTTCTCTCTTTATACCAATTTTATTTATTTATTTTTTTTTTTTGATAGCTCAGCGTTGGTTGAATAAGAAGCTTGGCTGCTGTGCGATTGTGTGAGGGTGTGAGTGTGTGGGTGAGTGTGTGTGTTGCGTTCGTGTGCATTTTGTGAGCTTAATTGAAAATTGAGTGCTTAACTTTGATTTTGTTTTCAACGGAAGCGCGCGCGCCCCACTCGAAACTCAACTCCGAGCGACGAGTAACGAGGACTCTGCCACGGCTGACTGAATGTCGCCAATGCCTGTTGCCTGACCCCACCACTCTTATCTCCCTCCCTCTCTCACTCTCTCTCTCTCTCTGCTTGATTGTTGTTTGTGTGCGGCTTTTGGCACATTGAATATTGCACATTGTGACCTCACACACACACACACACACACACTGACAGACTCACTCAGATTTATAAGCTCAGCGTGCTGCCATCGCACACTTCCTACACACACACATATACCGTTTGTATATATAACTGTATGTGTATATATACATATGTATATTGATATATATTGTTTTTCTTTACACCTCGCATTTTTGTGCACAGCTCTCACACAGCATGTCGCTGTTGTCGATGCCTGTTTTCCTTTCAGTTTTTTATATACCCTGTACTCGTGCAGCAGTATGGGCTATATGGTTTCTATTATTCATATTATTGAATCAATACATCTCAGGGTATTTACTAGTTGTTCCGCTTGCCCAAACTCATTCTGTAGTTGTTGTTGCTTCAATTTACCATACAGCAAATCAAGAATAATTCATCTTCTGCATCTTCGATTCATCTCACATTTCAGGGCATGTTCTAGTCGTGCACTTCATTGCAGGCGCACTCTTACATGTCAAGTTGTTGTTGTTGGCTTTGCTGTTGCTGTTGTTGTTGTTCTTGTTGCTGTTGTAGTTTGTTTTAAATTGACAAATTGACTTGTTGGCTCTGGCACGCCCCCGTTGCTATTTTTGGCTTCGGTCTCGTGTTGTGTTTTACTTTTTCATTTTTTTGGCATTCCCTCTCCCTCTCTCTCTCTCTCGCTCGCTCTCAAAGTGAATTCATTAAACACTTTAAAGCCCAGCGAGCGGGCCGGGCCCAAAGGGGCGCAAAAGCCTATTTAATTGTGTGCAAATGCAAATCTAATTGTTTTAACCGATTTACTGGCGCCCAACGAATTATGTTGCGGCTTTTCTTTTATTGTTTTCTGGCGTAACTCTAAAAGTTCTGTTTGATTGTGAAAAGCTCGAACAATTGGCTATGATTTGGCCATAATTGCAAGTGGTTTTAATCATTTAATTGAACGAAAACCAAATTGTTGAAATGTGCAGCGGTTAGATAGGAGAGAGCTGTTGAGAAGGAGAGGGTGAGGTGGGTAGACCCTGAGGAAGGTAGAGGCTAGTCAGTGTGTGCTGGCAGCTAACTGCTGACACATGCTTGAAGTTGACCTGAAGTAGACCTACTTAGCATAACACATAGCACCATAACACATAATGTAACTAACACTAATCCATCATCATCAACCGTCGCTCGCCCTACTATAATTCATATATATAATATCATAAACATATATAAGTGAAGTTCAGCCAATTTATTTCAGCCATTCCTCTCTGTCTGGCAATGTTATATTTCTTTGTATCCAATGCATCTGAGTCGAAATTGATGAGACAGATATCATTATAACTGAGCTGCTTTGATCTTAAATTTTCTTTGATTACATTGAAATTTGTTAATTTCGCCCATTACTCAAATTCGATCAAAATTAACATCGATATACAAGGTTCTTATCAACAGCTCACTGGCTAAACGACTAAGAGTCTCTCATATTTGCATTCGCAATTGATTGTATTTTATGAGCTTAATAGTTGTGCCTTTATAAATTTTAGTCAATAGTTTAACTAATTACTTTTGAAATCGATAACAATTTTTGATCGATATAATATTATTGGATAGCTTAGATTAACAGTAGAGTAGAAGCTTATTTGTATATAACTCTGATATCGTTTAGTTCATGTCTTTTTTTGCACAACCGATAGTAAATATTATCGATAAATTTTATAATTATGTTTTATGCTTTATTGAGTAGCTGTTATACTCTCATATATTCGATATGCTGACCTTATGGATCGAGAGAACTATCATATGAATATATCAAATTATGGTATATAAAATTTAAGCTCTGTTGATTATTATCTCCGTTGAATTTGTTATTTCATACAAATACATGTTGTTCCACATGTTGACAGGGCATTTGCTAGTCCCTCAATTAGATGAGTTTCATTTGTATACATCTTCTCCTTCTTCTTGCCTTTTTTTTGAGCACTCAATCTAACCCCAACTACTGTCGAGTGCCCCCACGACACACGTGTTTGTTTATATTTACTCAAATGTCAGTTGTTGTTTAATTATGTAACAGTATCTAAACATAATGAGCTTGTGTACGGATGTGTTTGTGTGTGTGTGTGAGTGCGTTGCTGGCTTGGTGTTTATATTTGCATGGACCGCACTGTTGTTGGCTTAAGCATATTTGAGTGTGCGTTGAATTCAAGCAGACGCTGTAAATAAATGGCGCATAGGAAAAAATAAATAAAGCAAACATGCACACACACACACAGCACAGCACAGCATAGCACATGCACACGCACACACACACACACAAGCATACAGTCACAGCTTGCTTAACTAAACATTTGCCTGCACTAATTGCAAACAGTGCAAACTGCTAGTTGCGCATTAATCATGGGAATTATCGGTCTCTAGCATAAATAATGTTAAACCTCAGCAACAACCATGACTTTAGGAGCAACAAGACTAACAACATGTATACATAAACACACATAGCCATACGTATGCCTGTATGTGTGTATGTTTGTTTATATTGTATATTTTGTTATGCACTGTACCGCAAAAAGCATTTTACTTCTGTGATTCTCTGCGGTTGCCTTGTCTTTTTGTGGTTAGCAGGTCATAGCAAATGTACTTTAAATAATATATAATAAACTTGAACTCACTTATATTCATTATAGCACACACACACACACGTATACACACACACACTAATATATCACTTGCGCTGATTAGATAAAGGCGCAGAGAACTGCAATGCAGCTGCAACATAGAAATTCTCATTAGTTGAGCTGCAGAAAACAAAGGAACTTTATTTTCATTTAGCTTAAAGCATGCATAGCTGTATATAAATTTAGTGAAATAATTATATTGTGGTAAGGAAAGTATTAGATTTTTGGTTAAATTGAAATTGGGTATTCCTAGAAATTTTTATTGCAATGCAAATTCTAGGAATTTGGTTAGACGGCTCAAGCTAGAAGACACAATATCGAATATAGAGTGTGCAAGACAGAAAGCAGAAGATATTTAGATATTAGATAAACGAATGAAGATAGAAGTTATAGCTAGAAATAAAATACGAGATAAAATATAACGTTCAGGTGCATCTCTCCTCAAAATGAGAGAGAGAGAAAACAAGAGAAAGAGTGAGAGAGAGAGAGAGAGCAAGACAGAGATTTTGAATATACAACGCCCCAGTAAAGGAAATCTTTTGCCCAGATCCCATCGGCAGCATTCCTAGTAATATAAATATATAAAATAAGATTATTTCATTATTTTAATGTGTATATTCATTTTTTTATATTGTTTAATGCCATATGTATTTCCCCCTGCTATCAAGAATTCAAACCAGAATAATCTATAATAAACATTTCAGTGCTACGGCTTGAAAAACATGAAAGGTCCATATTGTTCACTTTGATGATAGATTTCCTTAGACTTATCTCCGTTCAGAATATGAAACAATATAAAAATGGCTAAAGCTTGAAAAGCCATTCAAGGCTCTTAATAAAGTAAATTTATAAAGCGCTATAAATTGGCTAGATTAATAGTTTTTTGGGTGCTCTCTTAAAGCGCCCTTAACCTTCTCTTACTATTATTTCTGTATTGAAATAGCTTTAAGGCTTGAAATTGGGCTTTCAGTAAAATGTTGATAGAAGCTTATTTTTGCTGCTTGCAACTTGTTTGTGCGATGTTTGTTGTCTAAGTCAGCTTTATATGAACCACTCAAACGATTTTATGCTTCATCTAAATGAATAGAGCAGACAGCAGACACACACACCCACACACACCACACACACACACCTCAAATAATACTTAATATAATAAAAAAAAATCACAATGCGCACTTTGAAATATTTGTGCGTAGCAGTTGTAAGCAGTTGACATGCTTGATAAAGTCGCCCAGGAAACAGCGTAAACAAGGGGGGAGAGAGTATGTGTGCGTGCGTGTGTATGTGTGTGTGGTATAGGTGAGGCACACTTGGCCCATTTTTGGTGGCAGCCATCATCGTCATCAGCATTAGCAACATCATTGAGAATAAATGCCACAGCAACTGGCTGCGCATTCAAGTGACTTAATTAAACGTTTTCCTGGCACAGATAAATGCCAAGGTGTGTACGTGTGTGTGTATGTGTGTTGGGATATGCTGTGCTGCTGCAGCACTGCGACGCAGACAGCAGCAAAAAGTTGGCAAAGACAGACAGAGAGCGAGAGAGAGAGCATTGCAAATGGTTAGAATGAATGATAGCTTGAGCATACACACGCAGCTGATTGTCTAAAGGTGTGAGTGTGTGCGTGTGAGTGTGTGCTTGTGTGAGGCACGTTCTTATAAATTGCACACGCACTCAGTTAGTAGGTGCTTCAATCTTCAATCTATGCGAAATTAATGCACAACAACGTTCCGCCATCAAGGTCGACTACAGGTCGTCCCATTCAGACTCGACTCGAAGCGACTCGACTCGACTAACTAGGCTTACCAACTAGTTTACAGTTTACTGCAAAGTATATATATATATATGTGTATATATCTAAAGTCTTGCTCTCCACTCAACAAGAAGTTTTTGAGCTCTTGCTAAAAGTGCATTATTAACACTTCAGCACTGCTCGCAATGGAAACTGCATTCTGTATACAAAATTCTTTTCATTTTTCTTTTTTTTTGTTATTTTTTTTTTATGTGCACTTTGGTTTACCAAAAATAAACCTTAAATATAGTTAGTGGGCGGTTTTTGGGGGGCTGAGCTGTAAGGGTTGAGGGCGATCAGCCACGTCATCATCAGCTTTTCAAAAAGTACAAGTATTGGCTACTCACCTGCCAGCCAGAGAGCAAAGTGGAGCAACTGGGCACAGGGCGGGGGGCGTGGCGCGCAAGAGTCGAAGCGGCTATTGCGTAAATCCCAATACAACTTATATTTCTGCCAGCTAAGGCGACTGAAGGTATATTGGTTTTTGAGCGAAATATGTCACACAGAAAGGCGAACAACTATTGAGCCAATGGAGTGGGAATTAAATGTGCTGGAGGTGTAAAGGAAAATGATATAGTTGGGATTGGCAATACCTTGAGCTGAAGATAACATCGAAGTTCCAATATATGTAGATATGAATAAATAAATAAGTATAGTATCGCGGGATTAACTATATCATTACGTTGTGCATATTTTATAAGCTCTCTCTGCTGGCCTTAGAAATTCTTCTACCTAACTACCATTTGATTTCGCTCTAGAATCAGCTTATCAAATTTGAATTCTGAAATTCACAAAGAGCTAGCGTATTACAGATTCGTGAAGCCTGCAGCAAATTGTTTTCGGTTTTGCTCTGGTTTATTTTTAGAGAGACGCTGGCTCAACTTTTTAACGATAAACTATAACGGCGCATAAAAAGACTCGAGCAAAAGTTGGCAGCAGCAGAAGTTTTTGCCAGAAATTTCCTGCTAACGATCAAGTTTTTTTTCTGCCATACCCTGTAATAATTGAGTGTGAAAGAAAGGGGTAGTGCTGGCTGGCAGATGCTGGAGGTAAAAGGCAAAGCAATAAGCAATAAGGACAACTTATACAGGGTATACTTGTTATTCATGATTTACAAATAATGCAGCTCAATGTGGTTTACAGGGTATTTCCAGGTAGCAAACTTTCAGATATTCTCCTGCTTAGATATATATGTGAGTGCAGGAGAGTTCGCTAGACAGCTCTGCTCAATTGACAGGGTATCTGAAAGTCATTCACTTTTACTTGAAATACGAAAGTTGTTTTGTTTTGATTTTTTTTTGCCAGCCCTGTTTTCTCCTTGTTCAGCACGTGGCACAGTGAATGGAGCCCGAGACTTGAAAATTGGCCGCATTTGTGTATTTGCTGGCAGCAGTTACGAGTGGCGGCCCACGCGGCGTATGAGTGTTGAGGCATTACGCTTAAAACTGTTTGCCAAAAGTTGGAGCACAGCAAAAGCAACAAAGCGCGCCAGCTGTTTCCCTTCAGCTTCCACTTTGACTCGTCATTGTTGCTGCAGCGAGTCGATTGTCGATTGTCCAATTTAATTTTAATTTGTGTTCAAAAATAATAAAAGCTGAGATTTCAAGTCAAGAATGCAATGCGTGCTGCTGCATGTGGCATGTGGCATGTGGCAGGCGGATAAGCAGCGGGCGAAATTCAATTTTTGTATGCACAAACTGTTTACTTTTGCGCTTGCCTGGCTAAAACTGATAAGCTGCAGCTGCAACTGCTTAAAGTTGCATGCAACTCTCAACGCTTGCCACTTGCCCCTCTTAGATATGCTTCAAATTAGTTTATGTAACATATACTAAACTATATATGTGTATATGTGTGTGTGTGTGTGTGTGTGTGTGTGGGTAATGGCAGTCATGCGTGCAATCGTTTGATAGCTAGCAACATGCTGCACTTGCCACATGCATCTTGCAACATTTAAACGAATGTTTAAGGCCCAGTGAACATTTGCGCTCGGACCTTGGCGCACATGGCGTATGCGCATTGTGGCACAGTTACCTTTTGAAATAATTAAGACTTTTAGTGCCACACACACAGACACGCACACATGCACAGAGAGACAGCGACTGTGCAACTGTGCAACTGTGGCCATTACGTGCCACAAACGCCATCGGTGCAAAATATGCTAAGCACTTGCAAGTGCCCAAAGGCGTGGCACAGAGCGTAGGCTCTGCCGACTGGCTGCCTGCCTGCCTGGCTGCCTCATCGTTGCAAGGCTACACAGCCTGGCTCAGTTTTTGTTGCCCGCCCGGCTGCCACAACTGCCACGACTGCCTGCTGTTGTTTTTGCTAACTGGCGTTAACGCTCATGGTTTATTCATGAAGCACATTGCCTGACTGCCTGACTGCCTGGCCTGGCCTGTGCTGCTCTGCCTCGTTGCCTGGCTGTCAGTCAGTCCGTCTGCACGTCTATCTGTCTGCTGCCTGCTGTTGCATGCCTCAGCTTCCAGCGCTTGTGTTGACCAATTGGATTCAAAAATGAGTCGGCGGTTAGTGATTGCCAGAGTTGGCATACGAGTGTGCATAACACTCGCTCATTCATACGCAGACAGCGCACACACACACACAAGCGCACACACACATGTACATTAACGCACACCCATACCACTTTTTTGTATAATTCACTTTGCACAGCTTGAAATATTTTGTCCGCAAAAACATTGCATTACAATCATGTGAGTTTCGACTCGACATAAACATTGATAGCTCAATTGCAGCTGCGAGCTGTAAAAGTGGCCAACAGGCAGTTGAAGCAATGCTTATGCTTATACATATGTATTCGTTCTCAAAAGGAATAGCTGAAGTGGCTGATCAATCAATCCTTTGATTATATCAGTATCATTATATACTTAAATTCCCATGCAAGTCAAGAATATCTTGAATTGTCTACTAATTTGTCGATAGATTTTCTTTTTCATAAGTTTATCGACTTGTACCGAGCTTTACTCACTATAACTTGGCATGCAATTTTCGATAGATTTTGCATAATCGATAAAAATCGATATCGATAGAGTTAGATTTTCAAAGCATCAAAAGTGTTCATAAGCTTTAACTGTTAAGAGACTGTGAGTTTAAATCCTCGTCAGATTATTTAACTGAGCTGTGAGCTTTTTAGATTAAACAGATTAGATTAAATAGCTTTAAGCTGAAATCCATATATCAAGTTAAATTTTCTATTACTACAGCTATTCTTGGCACCTCATATGAATAAATTAATCAAAGTAGCTTTGTTTTTGTTCGACTCTATCATATTTTTGTGCTGCTAATGCGTTGATCTCAATTGAATGCTATGATTAGCTTATTTTATTCAAGCCACATTCAGATCCAATTGACACAGGTTCAAGGACCGGAAATGATTTATAGTCCAAAACAGATAGAAATAGATTAATCCAAATGAAAAGGTGATTTCATTGACACCGCAAGCCAATGGCCGCGCACATAAATCTCACATTTTGTTTGGCCTACATTAAAAGCACTTGCAGGAAATTACATTTATGTTTCTTATTTTTAGTGACAGTTTCCTCTCTATCACACACACACACACACACTGACACACACAGAATCAGAATTCATTTGATTTGATTTGATTTATTTACCGTAATGCATGAAGCGGCGTTCGCGTTCACGTTCGCTCGCTCTCTCGCTCGTTGACAGGCCCCAAAAGTAAATCCATGTCCAAATAGTGCGCCATAAATTGAAAATGGCGGCCACGTGTCAGCAGCACCAAAATCGAAAAAGAAAACTAAGTAAGAAGGCTGTGAAATGGTATGTAATCGACTGCCCAATACTCGTTCGCTTGAGGAAATGGTATTGGAATCTCTTTGAGTGCCACCTGTAGAGTAGATGAAGAGTGATGCATCTATGAATGGATTGAACACTGCTCTCCTCCTCTACAGGTATATATGCACTCCCCTTTCAACTCCTACTACACTCCAAAACCAATATGCCCACTTTCCACCTAGCTGCATGCGTATTGAATGAGCAAAATTGAGCAAAAGCAAAAAGAGAATCGAGGGGATAACTGACAGCAAAAGAGTGTCCAGTAACGAGTATATCAATAGATATGGGCTTGCACTAAAGCTCGTGACTAGTTGATGTTGACTGTGCGACCCATAAACCTAAATCGGGCAACGAGCGTGGCTTTATGTTTATTTGATGCTCATAACGCGCGCTCTCTCTCCGCTGGCTGTTTGTCCTTGTTGCTTTTTCGGCTCTTGCCATAAAATTGATTGTCCTGCTGCTGCTGCAGGAGGATGGACAGGGCGGGACGGCGGCGGGACGACGGGCGCTCAATTTCATGATTTTTCGATCTGCCATTGTTTCTGATTCCAATTTCTGGATTTTTTTTTTGTTCGCTTCTTTTTTTAAGCTTCTTTTTTTTTTGGCTGCAGTTTCTGGCAATCGAACTTATGACATGCAATTTGCACAGATATTAAGACAAATTGAATGCTTACGGCTTAGCTATAAATGCAGGCCGTATAAATTGGATCAGTTATCTATCTCTCTCTCTCTTTCTAGCGCATTCTCCTGCTCGATTGTGGCTTTATCGAGCTGTTAAATCATAAATGCCGCAGCACTTGGCAACTCTTGTCATTTGTGACTGAGGCGCTCAGTTTCCTGCTAAAAGCAATCCTAGCCACATTTTCAATAACATGCACAGGAGCTGAAAAATGCAAAAAATAACATTCGTTTACCAACACTGCACGTTCACCTCAAATTTCAATTTACTGTTTGCACACACACACACACAGACAATTTTTCGCAATTTTCGGGTTTTTGTGCCCATGTTTTATGGCCATCAACGGCTGCGATAATGATGTCCAAGCCTTACTCTGCCTAGACATGCATATATATGGATATATTTGTATTTGTGTTGGCGAACTCTCGTGCTAATGTGTGTGGGTGTACGTGTGCCTGTGTGTGTGGCTAACCACCTTTCATTGCTGCGGTCACAGGTCGGACAACTCTTTATTCGGTCTGCATTGCTCAGCTGCACTCTCATGGCTCCGAGTAGTCTACAATTTTAGCTACAGTTTGTGGCATCGAATGTAATTAGCACTGTTAATTGGCAGCTGTCAACACTGTGCAAAGTGCTGGTCTAAATTGCAAATTGACCAGTTGACCAACACTCTTTCCTGTCCGGCGGAAATCGAGCTGGCTTCGAGCTCAAGTGTTGGAGGGAAACTTATAAGAAATTGACGGGAGAACTATTCTGGGATTGTCTGTGAGCGAATGTGTGAAAAATCAGTGATCTGCCATGTGTGAGGGAGAGAGAGAGAGTGTGAAGAGGAATGTTGATGAGATTTTGATATTGAGCTATAATTCAAGTATAAAATTGTATGTGCGCTCGTTTTTATTGAGCACAAGAAATATGAATTGCGAAAATCTTACAGCCATATTCTATCTAGATTTTAATAATATAATATAATAATAAAATATAAAAATTAAATAACAATAAAATAATTTAAAATATGTAACCGCAGAATATAAAATATGCTTATTTCAGATGTTTACTTTCAGATGAGATTTGTTTACTTTCAGATGCGTTCACTTCTACATTATAATAATTTTTTGTTGTAGAATTTGTTCGCTATTCCTTAAAGCGTATTCGATTGTCTGATATTGATATGCAAACAATTTAATTGTTAATTTTTTATGGCAATTTTTGCATTTGCTTTGTGGTCCTTTTCACAGTTTAATGCTATATAAACAAAATGTCTGTCTCTGTCTGTCTGTTGTTTTTTTTAATACATTTATTTTAAATATATACATATATACAATATATATATATAAATTCCATATACAGCTTGTGCACAACAAATTAAAAATGAAATAAAACAATTTATATAAATATAAAAGTAAAGTGTAAAATGCAGCTGAATGTGAAATGTGGAAAATCATCTGTCAAATGTGTTGCACATGAATATATGTATGTATGTGTGTGTGTGTGTGTGTGTGCATTTGTGTATGTACAAAAATTGCAACATTGCATTTGTGATTGTGGTGGTAATCTGTGCTGTTGTTGCTGTTGTTGTTATTGCTGTTGTTCATCAGCACAAAAACCGACAAAAGCGAAAAGCAGTTCGACTGACGTGTTGCATACTTTTAAGTGAAACTGTATTGGTATGCCGCAGAGCAAATGGCATTAGGGATGGGCGCGTGTGGGCGATGCGTAAAACGATACAAAAACCTTTAAACGAATGGAATTTATTTGATAATTCCATTTTATTGTTTCTATTATTATTTTTTTGTTCCCGTGAATATGTTGAAATACAATTATTTCTTTTTAATTTTATGCGCAACCTATTTAAATTGCACAAATTTGTTGGTTAAAAGGGAATTATATTTTTTAAATCTGTTTAAAAAAATTGGTTGTTTAATTTTGCTTTCATTTATTTTTCGTAAATATTGGGAATTTTTGTGTGCATTTAATAACTATATTTAATATTTGGAAAATTTACGTATATATCAAAAAAGTTTTAAAATTATATTAGCTTTCGCTTCAATTTATTTTAAGTGAAACTGGTATTTATTCTATTTTTATTATATATTATTATTTTTTATTTAAAAAAATTTTTTTTTTATATCTTTTATTCTATACATACATTTTGATGATGCCATTTTTTATGTTCCTTTATTTTATAGTTTTTGGGTTAAATATTATGTTTTTTTTTCTTTGTTTTTATCATTGAAACTCTTTTTTGAAAAATTTTATCAAATAAACTATTTTTATAAAATTTTACAGTTAATTTCGTGTTTTTGTCTATTAAACTGATTTTTATTAAGTCTTATGTCTATGATTTCTTTTTAATATTTTCTTTTCTGTAGTATTATTATTTGGCAAGCAGATTATTTCCCGGGCATCCATAGGCGATATTAATTTAAAAATATAAATATTTAAATCTCTTTATCTTGGCATTGATTGGTTTATACTTTTTTGCTCATATTTACTCTGGTATTTTGCGCTATCATAGGTATTTCGGTTTCACTCTGAATGGTTTTTTATTTTTTTATTTTTATTTTATTTGCTTGTGCTGCTTTACATTCAACATTGCATTTAAGATGTTAACTGCAATCGGCTTAAAGACCAACAACAGAGTCGAACCAGAACTTGGCGCTGGGCTTCGGCTCTTTGTTTTTAATGACTCGTCGCCATTGTTTGGCTTTTGTCGTTGCCATTGCCTTTGGCTCTGGCTCTGTGTCTGGCTCTGTCTCTGGCTCTGGCTCTGGCGTGGCATGCGTCCAAGTAATTTTAATTCTATTACCCATTACAAGAGCGAGAAATGCTGCAATGCAATGGGTGCGCGTCTCACTTTCAAGTACTTTGTGGATGCGACTGCTTCTGCTGCTGCACTTAATTTCTATTATAATGATGACATGCCGTCTCTGCAAGGGCTGCCCAGCAGCAGACACGCCCCCAAAATGCCCACACGTAGCCACACACATATAGAGCCACGGCGCTGCCTTATTATTTTCTATATTTTTTTTATTTCATTGCATTCTCGGCGCGCTTTTTACTTTTTTTTTACTTTGGCGACGCGACGCTTCCGCTTTTATGGACATTTAGATGCAAAGTTTCTGGCATAAAAATGGCGTGGCAGATAATTTTCATAATTTTCAACTACATTTCATTGTGCAACTGTGGCGCGGGGGCGTGGCCCGTCCACGGCCAGTCGCTTTCAACTGGCTCGTTATTCTCAGTTTTATTTTCGTGTGACACTAAAAAGGAAGCGAAAAGTCAAAGTCGTTGCAGCAGCAGCAGCAGCAGCAGCAGCAGCAAAGTTGGTTTTTATTAGCTCGCTGCTTGCATTTCATTTGGTCATTTCTTCCATTCATTTTTTCCTTTTTGCTTTTTTGCACACACAATGCTGGTAGCTGGCTGTAAAGAGGTAAAACTGGAAAATATCCTGTTAAAAAATGCAAGCTTGGTTTTATTGTGAAGCAAGGCGTTTTTGGTTGGTATTTTGAGTTTATCACATTAGTAATGCCATGGAGAGCCTATGTTCAAAGTTACAGCGCTCTAGCTAGCATAGTTCCTGAGTTACCTAAGGCTGGCTAGACTGCAATATAGTGGAAACTCCATAAAAAGGTATACAATCTGATTCTTGATATCGTAATGAGCTCACATGCCAAATTTTAACTGTCTAGCTATTATAGTTCCTGAGTTCGCTGAGGCTATGGATAATGAAATATGACTATATTACTATATAGGTATATTAATCTGTATAAATATATATATATCATATTTTTTGATCTACACTTTTAAGTTATGCGCATTTAACTACACTTGATGACCATCCTACCCGCTTCTTGCACATTTCTTTTACAGTTTACAGGGTATAATAAGAGCAGCAGCAGCAGCAGCAACGACAGCGTTTGCTTTGTTGCAGTCACTCGGACGCCAGACTGTGGATGGCAGTGTATTATATTTTATTAGCCTCTGCTGGGCAAATTTATGTTATTAAAGGACTTTAAGCCCTTGGCTTTGCCATGACAAATTCAGTTAAGACTCGGTGACGGTCGCAGCGAACGCCTGAAAGTGTGCCATAAAATTGTGCAACGTGTTAAACGGTAAACACGCATTGTGCAAGCGAAATAGAGAGAGAGAGAGAGAGAGAGAGAGTGTGTGTGTGAGAGTGAGAGTGTGTGTGTGGGCTGTCAGAGAATGCTTAGCATATTGCAATCAAAATGGAAAATATAACATAGTTACGTAAAATGCATTACATGGCTGACAGGCGACAACAAACACAAGTGACACACACACGCACACACACTTAGACAGACACACATGACACACACACTCCCCGAGCATATGTTGTCTCTGTCGATGGGTTACAGTTAAGTGCTGCATGTAAACGGGTTTATGACACACACTTCGCTGTCTGCCACACATATCATCTACAGTTGCCCCTCTCGCGCTCTCCTTCACACTCTCTCTCTCTCTCTCTCTCTGGCGCTCACTTTCCCTTTTTTGTATTCAGTTGACTTCGTCTGCGATTCCTTTGGCACCTGCATGTAATGAGTAAAAGGTGGGAACGGTGTGCTCACATTTACTTTACAGCTGCGATGCTTTAATGTTGACACGCTCGCAATGATAATAAAAATCCATTCACTTGCACAATCAAATCATTCACAATCATTCACTTAGCATCGTGCTGAGTTACTTGCTTTGTTGTTTGCAATTTATATGAATTATGAATGTCTACTCATATGTTGCCATAATAATACAACTCCATTCAGCTACACGAGCACATCACTCACAAGGAATGAAGACTCTTATTGTAGAGTCGATTCACTCCACTCATTCATAATTATTGATAATTAATATATGTAGATGTATAGTTTATTTTATGTAATTTTATTTTGCTGCTTTCTGCTTTAGTTTACGATTTAGTTTTAGAATTCATTTGACCTTTATCTCTATATTGTTTCTACTTAAGTAAATTATATTTGAATCATTCTTTAGATTCCACTCACCAGTTGAGTGACTTTAATTCATATGATCTCTATTTTGTGCCGAATTATAGCTTTCAACTTTACTCAGAATTATGTCATCAGTAAATAGCACATTTGTCGTAGTTTACCTGGAATTACGTCCCTCACATGTCTCTGCCCTGAACTATGTAATCGACTTAGCTCTGCTCAACTTTGCTCCGTATTATACCTTTGACATATTTCAGTGAAATTTTATTCTGAATTATTTCGCTTTCATATTAATGCCAGACATTTACGTGTAATAATGTCATCGAAATATCTCTCGTTTGTTTTACACCGAATTTCGTTATCCAAAAATGCAATATCCTAGCGGGATTATAATTTGAATTGAGGGTTTGACCTAGTTTACTCCTAATTAAAAAATAAATATTGTGTGCATTGTTTTCGTTTTATGTAACCATCCATAATATATATTGCTTATTATGTAATCAAGTTATCTGCCGTAAACTCCTGAAATATATCTCTAATTCTGATCAGAATTCAGCTTTTTCATTCTGACTGGAAAAGTCTTAAAAAAAGCTAAAGGCTAGATTTTATTTGATGTAGAACTGACCTTTGTTTCTCTTATCGCTTTTCTTTCTATCATATTCTCTTCTCATGTTACCCATATCACAGTCACTCAATTTGAAGTCGACCTGATGACTCAGACATTCATGCACTCGGCTTGCAGACAAATATTTCTCACCTTATCTCTCACATTCCTTTCTCTTTCCTCAAAAGCATGCCAGAATAAGACATTTTTGATTTGTAAACGTTGCCTAGCTGCAAGAATTTGGTTCATACTTTGCTTATTTTGGCTTGCAGTTGAGCCTTTGCCAGCTCATACTTCTGTCCATTCATCTACATCTACTGTATCAAGTCAATGCGAGACTGAGAGTAGCCTAGTTTGCATCCTCCATAAAAGCTGAGCTTTGTGCGGAATCACAAACATTTTTATGCTTGAATTTACAGCCACTTTTTGGTGCAGCTCAGCCTTTATCATGGGTTTCTGCAACTGAATAAGTCATAGCATATACATATCCTATAGAAGTATAATTTTCATTCTCTATATTCGTATATACTTATATACATCATATCACAGCTCCACCGTTCTATCCTACCGAAGCTAATCTGAATAGCTTAAGCCTTACGAGCTCCATCAATGCTCGTACTTTGATTTCCATTTGAGCTCTCGCAACTCTAGCAACTCTCTGCTCTAGTATCATATTCTATACACGATGAAGCAAAGAGTCAATTCAATGTTTCATGCACTTGAACTGCTTTTACCTCTCAACTTGGCATGCTTCATGCTCTCTGCTCACTCAATGCGAATGGCCATAGTTCAAAGCTCTTTAGCAGTTTCTAGAGTTTTAAATCGATTATAGCCAACGGCTATTCATGTTGCATGTTTCATCAGTTGCTATTGTTGTTGCAAAAAGCGCAGTTATTGTCAGTTTAGCAATTGTTTCATCAAGCAACTCTGATACACACACACACACACAGAGAGAGTCAGAGAAAACTGTAAAAAATCAACAACTTTTGTGCAAATTCATAAATTTAATTTAAATGTAAATTAATTTTTCGCACATGCGGCAGCAGCTGCAACTGCAGCTGTGTGTGTATGCGTGAGTGTGTGTGTGTGTGTGTGTGTGGCATTGTAAAGTTTTATAAGCTGACTTATCTAACTATATTTCATAAGTCTGTTCGTTTGTGGCTACATCTTATATAGATTGCACTGGCTACGCACCTTTTGGGGGCGTCCTTCGTCCTTCGTCCTTCGCTCTGAAAAGTTTCGTTGGCAACGCTTTTTTGGCATTGAAAGTGCAGCAAACGTTTCCGTTTTTAGAACTTTGCCATATCCGGCATTTGCTTACAATTCAAATTGGCTTTGCCAGCCGAACGAACGAACGGGGCAGACGCCGACTGGGCCACAGACGAGTCAGACGGACAGAGGGAGAGAGGGACAGCTGGACTGACTGACTGACTGACTGACTGTAAGATGGCATATTTCTTGGTGCTCGTCTAAGTTTTTGCCAGCTGCAAAGTTTTTGCAACTTCAGGTGTAATGTGCGGAAATGCTCACATTTTGTGCTGCGGCTCGCTTTATTCACTCTCCGTTGCCCCACTCCCTGTACAACATTGCGTATACGTACTTTAAGGTAAATATTTATACAGAGACTTGACTTTTAGACAGCTGTCTCTCTTTCTCTCTCTCTCTCTCTCTGTGTCTCTCCCTCTGCATATGCAAATTTGCTTAGACTGGCAAATCAATATGGCCCAGCACAAGTGTCACTTTTTGCACCGTTGCTGCATTGGTTTATATAATTTGATTGTATGCACACACACACACACGCAGACACATATGCATACATACACGCACAGTCATGTGCACTTCCTTCTCGCATGTGAAAAAAGCTTGCTTTAGGTTATTAGCTGTGCATGAAGCCAACAAGAAATGCATCAACTTGACTCCATTGTTTGCCAGCTGACAATGCAAAAATTGTGTTTCTAAGAAACTAAACGTATATATATTTACATATATATTTGTATAGATTACAAATATCCACATGTACATGCATGTATGTATATTTGTATATATTTGCTACACATTTCTTATCTAACCTGTGCCTGGCACTCGAAACTGTTTCACTTTTGTAAATAAAAACAATTAAAGTTTTTAGTGCTTTGTTTAATTTAATTGAAAAAGTTATCAAACCTTTTTCCACTCCAGCTGCCAGCACATCGCATCGCATCGTGTTGCATTGAATTGCATTGCATTCGAGCAGTTGCGTTTGAGCACAGATAAAAATTTATAATTAATTCAAGTATTTGTTACATTTTCTCACATAGGCAAATAAATTGTAATTCAAGAGGCAATTCAATTTGTTCTAAATTTGCATGCCCTGCAAGGGGAGCAGAGCGTGTGTGGGGTATGATAGGTTATCTCAACTACATCTGATGTAGGCTGACATTATGTCGATGGATTTGTAAGATAATATATAATGTTTTTTTCAGTACTCCCTTATCTCTTACACTATATAAATGTCCATAGAAATAGGCCTTAGCTCTCACACACTCATTAAAACTCCTTATGGAGCAAGTCTAGTGCAGGGTGATTGCTCGTCGCTCACACACTCTCTCTCTATCAATATCTAGTTCACGTCTCATTTGCACCAAGCTACCGTTATACAAGTTAAGTGAAGCACGTGGCCAATAATGAAGAGCACTTGAGTGGAGAATCAATTGTGCTTTTCGACTTTACAAACATGTTATGAAATCTCATGCAGCCTTAAGTAAATTAAATCAAACCCTTCATCTAATGGCATATGCAGCTATCCCTTTTACAATTCAAATCACAAAGATGAACGGAAATGGCTGACACAAGCCAATGCAGGGGCTTCAGAATGATGTTGTATCGATTGGAATACAAAGGAATTTAAAGTATTTTGTTGTCAAAATAATTATGAGGAATAAGAGACTAGGAATTCGCTTAACCTGGACCTCTGCTTACACTAACACCCTCTTTCTCTAGCTGATATAACTAATTACTCTCTAGTCTCAGGTATTTTTCATATATCTTATAGCCCCCCAAATTTGGCTACTCTTTTTTCCGCCAGTTTCAGGCCATTTAGCACAACCAATATACTCCTTTTTATCCGTCTCATGTGGCATGTAAACATATTTACCTTTTTTTTTTGGCAAGTGTCGTACAAAGTGCGCGCACGATAAGCTCCATTTGTTAAATATAGTTGATGATTTATGGCAGATCATAAAAAATCTTAACGACTTTAATATAAATTTATCTGTCTATATACGAGTACGAGTATTTGGCCCGTAATCTATGCCATCGCTGGTTGTAAATTGAGCGCTGACATTCGTCTAATCAGCTCTTTAGCTCTTTGTGCTATGATTTGTGATTTGCTCCCCTGCTGGCGCAAACATCTAGCTATCTCCCTCTCTCTCCAACAATTATCTCTCTCACGTGGTCTGCCGATTTTGGCTGCCCCTGTGACGAATTGGCTTTAATCTGCGCTATCCGCTGATTGTCAGCTATTTGTTTATTTTCCATGTCTATTTAGCGTTAAAAACGTTAACAGGCGACAGTTGATGGAGAGATAAGCTCGGAAAAGCAGGTCAAACTACTTTGTAGCTTTGGTTTCAATAAGGGCTAATTTCACGCCAAACTAGCCTAAGTTCCATAGTTGAAATACTTGTGCGAATGGCATAAGCAGTGTTGGTAAACAATGCCAGATGAATAAACAAAGTGGCAAACAAAGAGTAGAAGCAGAATAATGTGAAGCACGTAGAGATAGGGAGTAGGGAGTAGGGAATATGGAATAGGGAATAAACAATAGAAAAAATGGAATCGAGAATCGAAAAGAGAGAATAGAGAATAGAGTCTAGGGAATAGAGAATACTTCTCTATCAAATACTTTCACCTCCATCTACTGTTATATGTTTACCAACACTAGTCATAAGTATCACAGCATAAGAACAGCAAGAAAAGAGAGAATAGAGAATAGAGTATAGGGAATAGGGAATACTTCTCTATGAAATACTTTCACCTCCATCTACTGTTATATGTTTACCAACACTAGTCATAAGTATCACAGCATAAGAACAGCATAAGGGTTCAATCTTCATGTTCTTAAAGTGCTGTCGAATGTAAAATATTAAACTTTATATGTAACTAGTTTGTATAATTATAATGAAAGCAAACTTTTTGAAAAGGTGGCAACGCTTAATTTTGGACCACAAGGAAACTTGAAGTTGAAACTGTTGTAAAACTTACAATATTAAGTGTCATATATAATTAAAATGAGAGCTACACCAAGAACGGAAAGTTCTAGAACTTCTGCGAAAGGTGGCAACGCTCCACTTGCAGTCCATACGCTTATTGAAGAGCCCGTTATTTATTAGCTTATTTACACGCTTTCAATTTGTAATTATCTAGTTAGCTATCTGTGCGAATAAACAAGCAGCGAACACACAAACTGAAATCGAAAACTCGATCGTAAGCTTGAGGTGTTGTTTATCGATCGGGCAGGTAGCACTTGGGCCCGCCACTCAAATC
The DNA here is from genome assembly GCA_035047565.1 of Drosophila mulleri. Taxonomy (NCBI): domain Eukaryota; kingdom Metazoa; phylum Arthropoda; class Insecta; order Diptera; family Drosophilidae; genus Drosophila; species Drosophila mulleri. Next base: position 2,791,476 of record JAWNPK010000060.1, read on the forward strand.
TAATCAACGGCAGACCCCATAGGTTGGGACCCACAGCTGGGCTCGCGAAACTTATTGACACACGTCGAGTGTGAAGATAAGTGAAGAATTTGCATCACAAATCATTCAAGTCACACGAACTATCTGTCATTTTTCAATGAATGCTCTCACCTGTTGCAGGCGAGCCGTATAAAAGGCCGTGGTGGGTCCCCAGTGAGCTCAGTGTGGAACTGGATTCCATTGAAGTATCAAGATGTTTCTGACCAAAGCACTACTGGCGGTTGCCTTCCTGGCGCTGGTCAACGCGCAGTACTGGCACAACTACAAGAGCGGCCGGAATGGCATGGTCCACCTGTTCGAGTGGAAGTGGGATGACATAGCAGCCGAGTGTGAGAACTTCCTGGGACCGTACGGCTTCGGTGGCGTGCAGGTGAGGCAGAGAACAGGCAGATCCATTTTACCCAAATCAACAGATAGCTAAACACAAGCTCTCTCTCTCCCGTCTGTTGCTTCTGCTAGGTCTCGCCCGTCAATGAGAACGCTGTGATTGGCTCGCGCCCCTGGTGGGAGCGCTACCAGCCCATCTCCTACAAGCTGAGCACTCGCTCCGGCAACGAGCAGCAGTTCGCCAGCATGGTCCGGCGCTGCAACGATGCCGGCGTGCGCATCTATGTGGATGTTGTGTTCAATCACATGGCTGCCAATGGCGGCACCTCGGGCACTGGCGGCAGCACGGCCGATCCCGGTTCGAAGAGCTTCCCGGGCGTGCCCTTCTCCTCGCTGGACTTCAATCCCACCTGCGCGATCACCAACTACGCCGATCCCACCAATGTGCGCAACTGCGAGCTGGTTGGCCTGCGCGACTTGAACCAGGGCAACTCCTATGTGCGCGACAAGATCGTGGACTTCCTCAACCATCTGACGGATTTGGGCGTTGCCGGCTTCCGTGTGGACGCCGCCAAGCACATGTGGCCCGGAGATTTGCAGGCCATCTACAGCCGCCTGAACAATCTGAATACTGCGCACGGCTTCAGCTCGGGCGCCAGGCCCTATATCTTCCAGGAGGTGATTGACTTGGGCAACGAGGCCATCTCCAAGTCGGAGTACACCGGCCTGGGCGCCGTCACCGAGTTCCGTCACTCGGACTCCATTGGCAAGGTGTTCCGCGGCAAGGATCAGCTGCGCTACCTGAACAACTGGGGCACCGCCTGGGGCTTTGCCGACTCCGATGCGTCGCTTGTGTTTGTGGACAACCACGACAACCAGCGTGGCCATGGCGCCGGTGGCGCCGATGTGCTCACCTACAAGGTGCCCAAGCAGTACAAGATGGCCTCCGCCTTCATGTTGGCCCATCCGTTCGGCACGCCCCGCGTGATGTCCTCCTTTGCCTTCGACAACACCGACCAGGGCCCCCCGACCACCGATGGCCACAACATCGCCTCGCCCATCTTCAACGGCGACATGTCCTGCGGCGGCGGCTGGGTGTGCGAGCACCGCTGGCGCCAGATCTACAACATGGTTGGCTTCCGCAACGCCGTCGGCGACTCCCGCATCCAGAACTGGTGGGACAATGGCAGCAACCAGATCGCCTTCAGCCGCGGCAGCCAGGGCTTCGTGGCCTTCAACAATGACAACTACGATCTGAACAGCTCCCTGCAGACCGGCCTGCCCGCTGGCACCTACTGCGACGTCATCTCCGGCTTGAAGAGCGGCTCCAGCTGCACCGGCAAGACCATCCAGGTGGGCTCCGATGGACGTGCCAACATCTACATCGGCAGGTCCGAGGAGGATGGCGTCGTGGCCATCCACGTCAACGCCAAGTTGTAGGCCATCAGAAAATCCCCCCTACCCCGTATTGTGATTATATTTTGCGTGTGTATATATTTATATATACCTATATATCTATACCTATATATAGCCGAACATAAAGCAACACGATTTTCAATTTATTCGCTCTCAAGTGATTTTTCTCAATTTTTTCATCGAGCGGCTCAAGTCTTTGGCTAGCCCCAAACATCTTAACACAATTAAAGGCACAACAAGCAGAGGACCAACTGTGGAAAGTCCTTGCAAAAATTAAAGTGATCGACTATTAGATATGCTGAAAATTTGCTATATATCGTTCGGTAAGTCTGGCTTTAATTTATTGTAGATAAATATTACGCACTAAATTTTTGACTATTTACAAACATTATTCAAAGAGATTTTTGTTTTATTGCTCAAAAAATGAGTAACAGAATATGTGTTAATACCAGTCTAAATACCCAATTCAGCTGCTGTTCAGCAAAACTCCTTCAAACGCCAGCACAGCTCTATCTACCCATCAGACCCGCTCTCAGCCACTCGCAAAGGGTATATAAAAGCTAATTAAATGGCACAATACATAGCGCTAGATGGGTTGGCCGCTGATAAGAGTCCATTACGCAGCTGACAAACGCAGGTGTCAGTGGCGCGGCGAAAGGTCAAAGGCCAAGCTGCTGCAAAATCTATGGAATTGAGCCAATTCAGGGATAAAAGAAAGTATAGAGAAAGTAGACGAAGCAGCAGCAGTGAGCAGTGAGCTGCTAGCAGCTCTCGACGTCAGTTTTGTGCTCTCTAATGCTGATTTACGCAATGAGTGGCCATAAAAACATGCCAAACATAAATACAAACCATTATCCGGGACAACTTACATGCCAAACATATCGCACGACATTATCATTTGTCAGCATACGGGCACTCACTCTCCCTCCCACACTCACTCTGAGTGTAGCTGACTCTTTCTAATGCAATTGCAGTTGGCCCCTCAGTTGGCTGGCTAGACATGCACAATGAGAAGCAGACGCAGTTGTTATTTGTTGCAAAATTTTGTTAGGGTAGAAGGCCATAGCTTGCATTTAAATCTATAGAGCAAATAGTGCAAGTACATTGCAGCAGGAGTCGGAGCAGCAGCAGCAGCAGCAACCGGAGCAGGAGCATCTGGCATACAGGAGTGCTCGTTGCACAATTTTGTTGCATAAAAATATGCACTCATAACTTGTGTCCATGGCTTGGCTATGATATGAATGAATGTGTGTGAGCTCTATCAAAGGATTTTCATGTCATTTGCTAGAGGTCAAGTGAGTCACAGGCAGCTAGCAGCCAGGAGCCTGCAGCCAGCAGGATACAGTCAGGACTTTGGGGTAATGTATGCACACAGTCAACATGGCATGCAGCTACACTCCAATCTCTCGCCCTCTCCCTCTCTCTCACACCGTTTATCCATGCGTTGAGTTTCCTGCTGCTGCTGCTGCTGCTCTAACTTCCTGTGCGTTGTGTATTGTAAATATATACAAAACAGCGCATAATTCTTAATAAAGTCATAAAATTGCAAAGTAAATCAGTTTTTTTTTTTTTTTTTTTTTTTTTGCAGCGCAGATAAACTCGTCTTTTTTATTACACAAAACGCAATTTTCATATGCTGCTTCGGCAAAGATTGTGATTTAGCAAGTGCGCGTGTGTGCGTGTGTGTGTGCCAAATCCATCTGCATAAAGCGACAGCAGAGGAGAACGAAGAAGAAGAAGAAGTGGAAGAAGAAAATCACAAGTCGCATCAAACATTGTGTATAAAAGCCGTAGCATGTCTAGAGATTGCGGTTGCTTTTCTTATAGCGCCAACATTTTTTGCCCCAAGCAGGAGCCAAACTTCAAGCCACAAACACACACACACAGACACACGCATATAGACGCAGGCATATATAACAGCAAAAAAAAAAAAATGAAATAAAATTAATTTAAAATTTGCTGACAAAGGAGACAGACTGAGCGAGAGGCAGAGTGGGAGAGTGAGTGAGAGAGAGAGAGAGGCGCCTTGCCTCGTATTTATGCAAAAATATCAAAATATCAAAATATGATGTGAGTTACTTGCCTGTTGCGGCTGTTGTCGTCGTTGCTGTTGTCGTCCATTGTCAGCCATTGCAAATGGCGCACGTGCAAAAAGGTCCTTAAGCGCCTTCCTTGGCGCCTTTAATGCGCGCTTCATTTGAGAGCGCCTGGGCGTCGCGCTGACTGTTCGAAAATAGCCAAACGTGCTTATATTGAATATTTACTATTCACAATCTAAGCGCTTTAAGGTGAACACTTTGACATAAGTACCTTATGCAATACCCTGCAAATCACTGACTGTGCAAAGAGGGTAGAGTGGTGCGAAAATACCAGTTCAAGCAAGTAAAGCAAGGAGGTCTCATGTAATACTATTGCAATTGCTTGTATATTTTTCGTTTTTCCAGTTCGTCTAAACATGTGTATAAAATCTAATCAAAACAACTTCTACTATTATTTACTATATTTTATACTAAAAGACCATGCCCACTTCAGCCTAGTTAAGCAAACCTACAAGTATCCATCGCTAAGTCGTTTGAGAAACTCCCTCCTTTTCATTGAATTTCATGCCCAACTCTAATTGTTAATCAGCTTTTCAAAATACACTTGCCGCGCCCATTAACGCCCATCATTTTATGTCTTGTCAATCAATGAATGTATGGTATTCACGCAGTCGTTCGCCTTTGACTGCAAGAATTCAACTTGTATTTACTTTTTATGTTTCTTTCATTTCATTTTCTTCAGTCCAAATTCCTAAGAACTGTCTGTCAGCTGTGTCTGTGTGCCCGTGTGTGTGTGTGAGTGTGTGTGTGTCGGTGTGTGCATATGCGCTCGCTCCGCACATGCTTTCAATTTGACGTCAGTTGGATAACATTGCTACCCTTTGCTGGTAAACATGTCCTGACAGCCTGTCAAACAACTTTCAAAGCTGACTTTTAAATATTAATGCCCCGATGGACGTTGGTAATGCGGTCGCTGCCATTGGCGAGAACCTCGGTATATTTCTTATTAGTGATGGATGACGGCGCTGAGCGAAAGCCGGCAAAAGGGGCGAACGATGATAGAGGGAGAGAGTGCAAAGTTTGCCACAAAAAAATGGAATCCTGCAGAGGAGCTAGTTAGCCTTGAAGTGTGGGCAATTCCCAAATAAGTAGAAAAATGATATGAGTGCTTGGATGTGTAATAACTAGTTGGATGGAGTTGCATGTGATTAGGGAGTGGGGTGCTCTGCTATTAGAGACTGAGCTTAGAGATAAATGAATTCGAATTTGTAGGTAAATGTGTGAAAATATATAAGATTTACACAAGCTGAAGTTGGGGGAAGATCAGGAATCACCTTTTTACCTAATTTGCCTAATTTAAAAATAAAAATTAAATTGCTAAAAACCATCTAGTAGGTATGCTTCGTTATTAGTTGCAGTCAGTAATTGTTTTCCCGTATACCCTCTGATTTTATTCGAAAATATTCATAGATGATGTTGATCAAAGTTATTGTTTTTAATTGCTTTGTTGGTGGAGCGCAGATAATTGCCATCACAAGTTGTTTTGGCGCATGGAAACAAAAGTTCTAAGGCCCGCGAAACAAATGGCAGAAACAGCGCAAATGGACGCAGGATATTAGAGCTTTTAAAAATTACATTTACCGACATTTATCTTCAATTTTTTATGCGACCAAAACCAGAGAAATAAAAAAAGAGCAGAGAAGCCAAACGAAACGAAACAGAAATAATAAAAACTACGCGTATAAACTGTGTGCAGTAGGAGAGAAAAACAAAACCAAAAATAAAAATGAACCAGAAAAACAATTTGATTTAGCTGCAGGCAAATATTAAATGCATGTGAGCAGCACGAGAGAGAGAGAGAGGGAGAGAGAGGGAGCGAGAGAGAGAGATGCACGGACCGTGCCGCGTGCTGCAGGACAACATCAAAATCAACAAGAAGCAAACGCGACTGCAGCCAGGACGCGGCCGCGAATTGTAGCCACGCTGACAGGCAGCGGAAAGCACATTTGTAACGATAACGTTCGTTTCTATTTCTAAACTGCCAACAGGGCGTATGGCCACTGTACATGTGTCTCTCTCTCTGTGTGTGTGTGTGTGTGTGTCTATGTGTGACCATTAATTTTGAGCGCGTTTAACATGAAAACTACATGGCACAACTGATTTCGTGCACCCTGTGCAAACACTGGGCAACACACACAGACACACACACACACATAGTGACACACACACTCACAGATAGTTCATATGCCCGGGAGCCAACAATGAAACAGTTATACTATAAATAAGTAAGCAAAAGGGCGAAAAATAAAACCAAATACGAAGACAAACAAAATAGACAAGCTAGAGCATTGCCACAGGCGCAATAAACGGCCAAGAGTTACGCTGTAACAAGAAATTATATAGAGTATGCAATGCTCAGCAGAGAGAGAGAGAGAGAAAGAGAGAGAGAGAGAGAGGGAGACTATGCGAGAGACTGTCAAACTTGCTTCGTATTTATGGTATTTGATGGTATTTAAGAGCGTGGAAAGGAGATCTGAAGAATTCAGTTTGAAAAGCTAATGCTAATATAGTTTCATAAACATAATTAAAATTATCAATATATTTAAGGACTTTCAGTAGACAAGAAGAAATAGAGAAAGACCTTCGAATATTTGAGAACTGAAGTTTGATGCCTTCAACTAAGGGTAATAACCATTCAGTTAAAACTACATTTATATTATGCGTTGCAAGTTAAGTTTACTTATCAGAAGAACTCTTAAGCATTTATGAATGCAAAACGCATATACCCTTTTTATGCACTTGAGCAAACAGTGTATAAAGAGGGCGAAATAGGAAAACCAAACGTAATGGGGGAAAAGCGCAAAAAGCGGGTCAGTGCGCACAAAATGGCAGCAATGATGATGGCGGATGCCGCCGCCGACGAGCGGAAGCTGACGAAAGGGCAAAAAGGAGCAGCGTGTATAAAATGCAGATATTGCACAGCAACAACTTCAACTCCCAAAACTGCAGCTACTGTGCGTCTGTGCCTGTAGATGTATGAATATGTGTCTCTCTACGATTCTGTGTGTGTGTGTGTGGCTCGTATATCAAGGCGTGTAGCGCGTATTTTACGCAAAACGAAACACAACAGAGAAAAAAAAAATATTTAAAAAAAAAGCAATAACAATTGCAGTTGTGTGTGTGCACAGACGAAATAATATACAGCGCGGTTACAGCAGGCGTTCTTTTCAAAACGAGAATCATCAGCTCTAACTTACACACACACACGCACACACGTGCACACGCATGCAAAGCGGCGCGCTCACTCAACTGCGGCGCAGGCGGCGTATGCGTTACGTGAAAATAAATAAGTGCGCTCGAAAGTATGCAACAGAAAGCGCGCACAAACGCAACTGCTGCAAAAATTGCAAGTGAAATATTTAAGCAAGCATTCACACACTCAATTCTCACAGACACACACACGCACAAGCATAGAATGTAAGTGTCGGATATTTAACAATTTTCGTTTTCACAAATTTTTGCAACAATTTTTGCATTTTTACCGTAAGAATTTGCTGAAAAATGTGAAATTTGCTATGACACTGGTTGTAGAAGGCATTCGGGCTTGAATTCGAATGATTGATTGCGTAATTAAAGCAATTAGGGGGTATATAGTATCAGAAGAGCTTACAGATATACCGTTTTATATGTATGTGTGTATGTATCTACAAGTCAATCAAATGTCATCAGATCACAATAGCCATATACAACATTGCCTAATGCATTACCTGGTCTGGTATGCAGGATATAAGCTAGTCTATCAGTATACAAAAGCGTTTTATTTTAGAAATAGCTTTGAAGTTGAAAATCAGTCAACTTTACTTTCGAGTTATTTATGCGTATATCTCCGATGTTTAATGTATTACAGGGTATGTATTCGTCACTCATCAGTCAGTTCACTGTGCACTTTAAATGTACTTTAGTTCAATTGAATTGAAGAGTATCTAATAGTCGAGCATGCTCGTGCCGCTCACGCACAATCGTAGCTTTGAATGTTTTCGGTCGAAAGTTTTTGCTCGAATTGATAATTGAGTTTTGATTGTCACTTAAAAGTTTAAGCGATTATTTGTGTGTGAGCGCGTGTCTGTGTGTGTGTGTGTGTGCGTGTATTTGTGCTTGCCTTTGTGCATGGTCAATGGCATGTTAATTGCGATTGTGTTTGTGAATAGTTTGTTGGCACAAAATCAAACCGCTAATCAGTAAGGCGCGACAGGCAAAGGCAGCAGGAGTAGTAATTGAAGCAGCAGGAGCAGCAGCAGGAGCAGCAGCAGCTCATCCTGTTCTGGCTGTTTCAGTTGTTGTCGTCATGCTAAGAGTGCTGTGTGCATAATACAAAAGCGCAATTTCACAGCAGCGTTGACAGCTGTTGAGCTGTGCTGTTAAGCCCTTACACACACACACTCACACTCACACAGAGGCAGACGGCATTTCAGAGCAGATTCACATTTGTAAATTTAATGAGCAATGCAACTGAAAACTGACGCGCGAAATAAGTTGTAGAAGTTTTTCTTGTTGTTTAGCCTCGTTTATGGCCGTCGCTTGCTTCAAGTTAATTAGTTGTTGTCGCAGCTGTTAAATTACAGTTAACTAGGGGCAGGCGAGCAGCAAAGCAATGCTGACAAATTACGCATACGCCAGGTGTTGCAGCGCTGCTGGATAGATGGATGGGCGGATGGATGGACGGATGGTTGGTGGCTCTTCAGGCAATTAGGTCAGCCTATGTATCCCGGTGGGCCGTGGCAGCTGGGCCAGCCCATCGGCAAACACTTTTGGCTGCAAATGTCATTGTCACATCTTGAATAGTTTTTGTGCAGGCAGCAGCTGCAGTTGCCTGTCCTGACTGCTGGCTGCGTTGACATGCACATTATTAGGGCATCCTGTGGCAGGGACTCGACTGCCGCATTGCCGTTGACGAGTCGTACAAACGTCGAACGATGCCAGATCTGCCTGATAAACAGACATTGCTGCTGCTGCTGCTGCTGCTGCCACTTCAACAATGTCAATTACCAGCGCACGAGCCTCATGTCGAATTATCACTCAGCATTTTGCCATTGCACAGCAGATTTGCACATCTATTTTTACCTTCAAGTGTGTGTAGCGTATTCTCTCTCTCTCTCTCTCTCTCTCTCTCTCTATTGGTCTCTTTTTCTTCTATTTTTTTGTTCTCTTTCGCTCTGTCTCTCTCTCTCTCCCTTAGTGTGTCTTTCTATTTTAAGTGCTATGCAAATAGCTTGGCTGGACCGCTGCTACGGCTGCTCTGGCTTCCGACTGATTTCGTCCTTTTATTCTTTTGTCGACCCGCTTTCAGCAAAAGCCATTGCCATTCATTCAGACTCTCACTCTACGAGTATGTGTGTGTGTATGTGTGTGTATTTGTGTTTAACTTGCGGCCAGCTTGTGGCTATGTGCCTGCGTGTGTGTGTGTGTGTGTCGTCCTTGTATATGCGTGTTCGCCATTTACTTTTTATTGGTCAAGTTAAGCATTTTGTGTTTAGCATTTGAACACTTGAAATTGTTTGTCGATTTGTTTGCTGTTTGTTCACAGCCAAATTGCCTGTCAACAGGACAACAGGTTTAAGACCCCGGTTTCTCTCTGTGTGTGTGTACTTCTTTTTCTTTGCCCTACTTCTTCTTTTTCTCTCTTTGTGCCAAAACTAAAACGTTCTCTGCGTGGCAAACGACATTCGCCTTGGGCTTTGTTAATTGTCCTCCCTTCAAAATTGTCAATTATCAATGTTTTGCTGAGATATCCGAAAATTTCTTTAGTTAATGATGCTTTCGTGGGTTAATGTGCAGATGCTGAATGTGTCTCTAGTGTAAAGTCAAATGTAATGGAATATGTGCTTATATATAGTGGATATATATCCTCAGCTTCTATAAGTCAAATTGGTTTACATTTCAGCCACATTTTATGGCATTTGGAGTACAGCTTCTATTGTGTTTTTTAAAATTTACACTATTCCTATATAGGATTACAGGTAGAAGAAACAACTTTTTCTTCTTCTTTCATACTAGTTGACGTTTGCTCAATTTACAGAGGGACTCTCAGTCTTCAGTCCATCTTTCTCTTACTTTTGCATCCGCCAACTTCTCTTAACCGGATATCTCAAGATCATGCCAAAACATCAGGTAAAATATAGTATGAGACATAGATCCATAGCGTGATTCCTTTACTCGATCTGCCTAATTGGTTAGCTTATCTACCATAACAAAAACTCATATGGGCACAGCATGCTTCATATGCAGGCCTCAGTTGTAACTACACTCAAGTGCATTAATGTGCAATATTCACATATTTGAGTCTCGTCTACATATAGGAAATGCAGCCCAATCTAAATTCTGGCATCGCATGCCTGCCGCCAGCAATGATATAATATTTTCCATTCATTTGTTTTGCTTTTGCTTTTGCATTTTGCATTTTACATTTTCTATTTGATTTTTTGCTGGCGACAGTTGACATTCATATTTTGGACAGTTGTAGAAGACATGCTGTAATAGTTTGTTATGCACAGATGTGTGTGTGTGTGTGTGTGTGTGTGTGTGTGAGGGTGTGCATGTCTCTCTCTCGCTCTCTCCCTCTCTCTCTAGCTGTGTGGTTTGTGGATTGCTCGTTTATTGCATTTTACGGTGCAGCAGTTATGTATTTTATTTTATTATTACGCTCGTTGAGTTTGATTTTTTTCCCCTTTTTCGTTGGCAGCGTTGTCAACACAACCGGCAGGCAGGAAACGAGTGCACAGTTACACAGGTACATGCCTCGCTGACAGACCACCCCGCCCCGCCCAGCCTGACAATGCAAATGTAAATATTTGGTTAGGCGGCGCAGAGCTAATATATGCACTCTATATTATAAATAAGCGCATTTTGCTGCCCTGTTTTCTTGGGGCAATCTTTTCTGCCGCTCAAATGGCCACGCCATCCATCCATCAATCAATCAAGCAGTCAGCCAGCCAGCCAGCCAGCCAGCCAGCCAGCCAGCCAGCCAGCCAGCCAGCCAGCCAGTCAACCAGGCAGTCAGTCAATCAATGCAAAGTGGCGTGCGGATAATTAATGCCAGCCGCAATCGTTTATATTGAGAGCTGTTGCCATTTAAGTCCAATGCTTAACGTTTAATCAAGTGCTCAAATTGTGATTTGTGTGCGGGACTTGGGTGCGGAAAGCCGCAGCTGACAAAACTTTGGGGGGGCCGCGGCGGGTCAAAGGGCAGCGCAGGGCATAAATTAACGGCAAAAACCTCAAGCGATTCTCTCGCTGTGTGAGTCGAAATTGATTTGCACCGAATGGCTTATGGCCATACGGCACGGCCAAGCAGACAAACAACTTAAGTGGCTTATAACAACTTTTGGCCAAGTGTGGCGCAGCTTAAAATGTATTTAGCCAGAGACTGAACAACAGCATGCACACAAAATGCTCTACTCGACGAATCAGACTCTGATTCGGACTTTGACTACGACTATGACGACTGGCACGTCTGCTGATAAATTGCTCGGCCAGACAGTCGGCAACAAAGAGCTCAAACTAAATTAAGCGCCAGATGAACTGTGTACGAACTTCTTACCCTTAAAAATAAAAAAACAAGAGAAAAAATAAATAAAAAGAAAAGTAAACTAACAAGTGCCTCGGCAAATGCAAAACTCTGCGCAAGGGCCAGAAAAAATGTGTTTTATATGCTATTTAAATGCCAGCCACGTTTCGAACGATGTGAAAACTGGGCCTACACTTTGAATACATGGCCAACAGACACACACACACACACACACACACACGCACGCAAACAGACACAGATGTGTCTTAAATGTAACCAAGTTGTAGCCGCACATGACGAAGTATTTGCAGCATGTGGAAAATATCCCAGCAGCAGATAAAAATATGCTGCTTAATAAAATTATGAAGAGCTGCAGCTACAAGCCAACAACAACAACCAATTTTAAGCACTTAAAGTTGAAGTGTAATTGAAAACGACAAGAAAGTAATACACACAGGTAAGGATGAGCAAGATGGGAGGCGCGTCTGACACAAGGGATACCCTGTAAAGAGTTAAGCAAAATACGAACATTTTAAGAAGATGCAAATAAAGACTTGGAATCTTCAGATTTGACGGGAACCGAAAATATTTACAATCTATCGAAGACTTTAAGTAATTACCTTTTATAATATATGTATATCGCAATGAAATATATATAATCTATAATCTATAAATGATGAAGATAAAGTGTTTAGCTGCTTAAGATTAATACACTCCCAAGACAAAGACAACCTCATCCCTCTACATATATGTTTTTAACGCACACATCAAAACAAATAAACACGCCCTTAAAGAGATCAAGTTCTTGCTGATCAATCATACATGAACAGCATTCCCATTATGCACATAAGAAATCTCTTTACGCCCGTACATATAAATACCCTTCCATTCACTTGCCATTCCTTACCTCCAGCAACTGTCATTAAATACAGGGTATTTATATGAGAAAAAAAATGAAGATGAAGATGAAGATGAAGCAGGGTAAAGCAAAGTCAGCCAAGTGAATGCCTCCTGCTATGAAATTTAACTTTATGTGGTCTCGGTTCAAATAAACCTCAAGTTAAAACTTGGCAAATTCCTGGCAAAATACACACATAAAAGCTGCCATAAGCCACGTCCGCGCTGCAAAAGAGCAGCGCCAACGCTTAAATGTTTGTTTATGCAAATGTTGCGCATACGCCACGTTCGACGCCTCAGGTGACAGCGCTGCGGACGAGCGTTCGCTCTGACGTTCGCGACATGCACAAGTTTTTAGGCGTTTGCTTTATATATTTACTGTCTAAACTTGAATTGAAATTGGAATGTATTCAGGTGACAAGCAGGCGTTAGACTCTACGAGTTTGCACAGCGCCGCGATAAGTTGGATTTGAATTATCGATGTGTGATTTGCGTTTAAATCGATTTGCTGGAAATTAATTGATGTAAAGCGTCGATGAGAGTTATATATATGTGTGCCTGAATATGTATATATGTATATTTGACTATATGTAGTGCAATCTGTCGTTTTGGCTGTTATCGATAAATTATAGATATTTTATACTTGGTATTTATATTGACCATTCAGTAATCAAATACATGAGCTTATCTATTTTATCTAGTTTAACATGTAGAATAAGATTCATATCTATATCAATTAATCATAGATATATCGATTAATCGATAAATTACTAAATTTTAGTATTCGTTTTGTACATATTTCTATTTATAAATGTGCTTCTGCCCTACGCATAATAAACTAATGTCTAAAGTGCGTAAGCTCTTATCGACATGTTATCGATATATTGGCTTAGTAGCATTCACTTATTACTTTGACTGATATGCCGAATGTAACTGGAGCAGATACAAAACCTTTATATTCCACCTACGCCAAAGCTTTCAGCTGTCAACAATAAATTTATTAAATTTATTTATATTATACGCCTGGCGTATTTATGCAATCCTTTCTCTATTCATTTGCTTGCCCGTTGAAAACCATTCACTGTGCCGCATCATTTGACGCTGTCGCGGCGCATTAGCTGCTTAATGTCTGCCGCGTCTACTCAGCCTTCTAATTTGCCGTACAGGCGTCTAAGCAGGTATATGTATGCGTGTGTGTATGTGTGTGTGAGTGTGCGTAAGCTGCTAATACAATTCACAAGTCGTATATATGTATATGTTCAAATCTAATCGGTTTCTTGGGAATTCGAGCTTTGCTTTTAAGCAGGCATCAACGAGCAGATTGATAAAGCGCTTGACAAATAGCAAAGATCCTAAGTGGATGGCCTTGCATATATAAGATATCCAATTGGAAAATTGAAAGGTTGAATTTTAGATATATAGATGAAATAGAATATTTGCAACAATTTTAGACGAATTTCTAGAAAATTCATATAAATTATGCAGCCTCTACACAATTTGTTTTTTCTTTTAAATATCCTTTATATATATATATGTAAGTGTCTTGGGCATTTGCATATTATTTATGGAAATAAACACATTTATTTTCTTTGTGCTCGTTTTATTTTTAAAATTGTAATGAATGGGAGTTTAAAGGCTTTTATCCACGCAGCAGGCGACGCGACGATCTCAACTTATTTTTTGTCTTTTTGGTTGAATTTTTTGTTCCTTGTCAGCCGAGAGCAAAGTTGACTTTTGATGACCTTTTATAACTGTTCTGTTTGCTGTTGTTGTTGTTGTTGTTTACCTTTATCACACCACATTGTTAGCTGTTTTATTTATGTGAAAAGTTGCACAATTAAGTTGTATTTTACTGCAAAATAAAAATAATTACTTCAACTTGTTGTTCTGCAAGGCAATAATTATTGTTCACTTTCTCCCTGTCCCACTCTCTCGCTCTCTCTCTCTCGCTCTCTCTTGATGAATATATACAAATAACTATATGTATGTATGCATGCAAATGCGAAAAGTGCGAGCAACTTTGTCGTCAATGCTGCATGTTCTCCAATTTGGCGTGACAAAACCTAATTAAAGCCCAGCTCGGGCAGGACAATGGCAGCATTTGTCATCGAGCATATACATATATATGTATATATGGTATATATATGGCTCATTATACCTCGCGACCCAGCGACCTTGAAAGCAAGTTGCTTCAATGAATGCCATACATTCTCGTACTCGTTCAGCAAGAGCTTTAATTCATTCGGAAATATTGATATTTCCCGAAATGTCATGTACAAAGGGAGGGTATATCCTGTATGGGAATATAATAGAATCGAGTAAATATAATAGAGAGCTGTTTGATGCTTGAATAAAAATCTAGTATGCATACTTGCTTCTACAATGCTTGAAGGAATGGCAAAATACTGACTATATATACTATACAGCTTATATACCAACAGGCGCAGAGGGGTTCAAGTACCAAGATTAATTTAAATATACTCGATTTAATAATTCATGAGGAAGATATATTAATTCCCGATTTGCCTTGTGGGCTGTTGTGTCTAGGATAAGCGCAGGAGTCTATAGCCTATTATTGAATATATATAAACAAAAGGAGAGACGAACAAACACCAAGACGTATCTTCGTTATAAGCCAATATACTCTGTTTCACACTACACACACAAGGACGAGCATATCTACATATATGAAATGCAATTCGCAGAAAACATTGTTTTTACATTTACAGCTGTCAGCTTAAGCATATATGTATGTTATGTACCTTATATTTATATATATATATATATGCATGCGAATATAATATTTAATTAAAAAGTGAGCTTTTGGCGCATTAAGTTGAATGTCATTTTTGGTTTTTCGGGCATTCGGAATTCCATAGAATTGTCAGGGGGCGAAAAGTCTCGCTGTGCTGTGCTTTGCTTCATAACATTGCGCACAACACACAATTTATATAAAATTTTAATAAATGTCATGTATGGTGTATGTTGCATGTTGTGTATTCATATATATACGTGTATGTGTATGTGTGTGTGTGTGTGTTTATGCTGGCTGAAGTGATTGATTTATGTCACAATATTTGCCCGAACAAAATCCATTGCAATCTGTTTCGTTGGCATAAGCCGTGTGCAATTGCCAGAGTCCAGAGTCCAGAGTCCAGAGGCCGGGGCTACCTTTGTGCCAGGTGAGCAAACAGGTAAGCAGCCACAACGATGGGCAACAAATCAACCTAGCTACGTGTGTGTGTGCGTGAGTGTGTGAGTGTGTGATTTACAAACTGTGCAAAATTAATTTCAACAGCTCGCCCAACGCCACACATCAGACGCTGTGAATGTATTAAAACCTATTTGTATACAGCAAGCAGAGTTTGCTTAAATATTCGCATGCAAGTGGTTTTTACCCCAAACTGCAATAATTAACTTCTGTTTGCCCTGGCCGTATTGTAGCTGGCTTAACTGGCTCCCTAAAGCGGGGGCTCTCTGTTGGCCAACGAGACAACAGTTTGATAGAAATTTATATCTAGATTCGAGTTGACTGCATCGTATCAGAATATCGTTTAGATGGCGCATTTCAGTTGCGAGAATTGACCTTATGCTTGAGTAGAAAAGAGACAGAAACTAGCTCTCTAAGTCCTTCATTATCTTTCTCTCTCTCTATATCTCTCAATAAAGTTGACTTTATACTTGAGAAGCTATCATAGCGAAAGTTCTATCAGCTATAATCCAAATATATTTTTTTGATATAATTTCCTTTCAAGCCTTTGCATGCAGGCTTCTGGGAACTGTTTTCCCTTTTACATTTTCTCATTTCAAAATTTGATTTAATGAAAATTAGTTGTAAGAAACTTTCGGTTTCAGTTTATTTTCATATTTTGTTCGCCGAACTGCTGCAGTTGTCAGGCTCAAAGTGAGCCGAGCGCAAAAACTTCAATTCGATTTATATTTTTGGCTTTCAATTTTGCGGTGGCTGTCGCCAGTGTTAAACGCGCGAATTTCTCCTCATTTTTTTCGACTGTGGGAGACGGGGCCAAAACTGTCAAAGCATTGCGAGAGATCGTCAAGCCAACTGTCATAAATGTCGACATCATTAAAATGTCATAAAGTTTGGGCGAAAGGCACAGACAACGGACAACAACAGCAACGACGTCGTCGACGAGGGGAGGGGTGTGGCGATGGCGATGGCGATGGCAGTAAGTAGTTGGCCCCAAAAATGTGCAAAAATTTCGCGCACTTCCTTTTAACATTGCGCATCCTACTTGCTGGCTGTTTATTTTTTGGCGGCGCTTCCTTTAGACAAACCGCTGCGGATGCAGCCGAATGAACCAACACGACCCAAGGCGAACCCAACCCAACCCAACTCAGCCCAACTCAACCCATGCAGCCATCCGCCACAATCTGAGGCTGCACTTGCTGTTAAATGACAAAGCAAGTTGCAAAAACTATTTCCTGTAAAGACACAGAGAGTGGGAGAGGGCGCGGGAGTGGGAGAGCGAGACTCGAGTCGAAGTCGAAGCAGTTCATGAAAATTTCATTTCATGAAAATACTCGTAGCTGTATTATTATTTTTTGATAGCACTTACTGCCAGTGCACAGGCTTCACTGTGATGGCATTTAAAAAGTTTCACTGTGCTTATGTGCCATAACAAGTCTATTAAACGGTTCCCAGACGGAAAGTATACAAAATGGGTGTGGCAAATGAGGCGTACAGCGAACTAGAGCTGGCGCATTAATCATACGCACCGTGCCCCAATAGAAATATAAATCCAGAGCGCGCGCCAAAGCGCCCAAAATAAAACCATAATCGTTTATTGAACTGAAATCCAAGCCATTATAAAGCTGCACATATATCTTTTTATATACATACACATACATATATATCCATAGAGCGAGAGAGCATTTTATTTTGAAAGCTAATTAAGTGCGGCCATTAGATGCGCGCAACGTTACCCTAACAACGGCCGAGGTTGGCTACGATTTTGAAGCCCAGTTCGATTAATGAGGCGCAACAAGCAAACACACATAGAGTGAGAGAGAGAGAGTGTGAGGGAGAGAGGGAGAGAACACATTGAATTAAAGTTCAATTGGGCAAATCAAGCCCAAGGGTCGTTAATAAGGCTACTAATAGCCCGTAGAGCTGGCCAATAAGCGAGCTGGCTTAGAGCTCCGTTTCGGTTAATGTGGACTTTTTGGAAGTTTTAGTGGTTCGCATACGCTTCTTCAAATCTCTTGTGGACCTCAGGGGCGGCAACTCAGTCGTATCGTCCTCCGAATAATCGGACGACTCGGACTCGTACGGATCGTCGACAATGACCACAGTCATCTTGCGTATCAGCACAAAGACCAGGCCGATGATTATGGCTATGCAGAGGGCGATGTTGTCGCGTGCGATTTGCTTCTCGATTGTTTTCATGTGCTCATAGAAGGGCACTTCGCAGCCTTTGCAGAGGGGCAGGCCGCAGCAGACGTCCTTCGACCAGGTGCGATCGGTCAGTATGTAGTCTATGACGCCATGCATGCCACAGCAGTCGTAGAGCAGCTCAATGTGCTTGTAACGCTCCATCTTCCACGAGTAGAGCAGCATCGTGTCCGTGAAGAATCGAAACCTGTCCGTGTAGAGGAAGCGCGACACTGCGATCGACAGCGACATGTACGCGGCGTAGCCGCCGATCAGCATGTAGACGAAGAACTTGAAGAGGGTCATCGAGCGCGAGAGATGCATGCCCAGGATGCTGTTCACGACGACGATGCAGAGAGTGAGGCCGCGCGCGAACGTCACACGGGGCGACAGACCCACCAGGGATATGCTCGTGTTGAGGCCCTCGATGCTGTGCCGATAGGCATGATGGTACAGATCGAATAGGAAGAATATCGCCACGCCCAGCAGCAGGATGTGTATCTCAATGACAAGGCCTGGCGACACGTTTATACAGCCACAGACCTTTGTCATGCCGACAGCCGAGTACTGCTGCTGCTGCTGCTGCTGCTGCTGCTCCTCCTGCTGGTGCTGCTGTGAAATGCGATGCAATGTTTATTTACTTTGAAGTTGGAAAAACGTTTGAGCGCAGCTGTCATTTCGCTTTTTGCTTTCTGCTTTTCATTTGAAGTTGACCTCAAAGCCAACTGTTGATTTGACTCACTCAGCCTCCTGCTCTCTCTCTCTCTCTCTCGCTCTCTCTCTCTCTCTCTCGGTTGGGCTAATATCAACATTTCGCAGTGTCCTTCAGACTTGTTGCTGAGGTTTCAAGTGCAAATGAGTTTACTTTTCGGCAATAAAATGCGCCACCTGTTGCCAGTTCCACTTCCACTTCCCATTGCCAAGGCCAACAAATAAAATGGGGAAAAAAAAAAATGGAAAGCAGCCACAGCTAGAATAACAACCAACTGAAATTAAATATTTGCGCGTCAGCCAACTTGATGTTGATTGCTCATGAGACGCAGCCACAGCCCATGCCACAGCCTCACTCACTCTCTCTGCCACTCTCCCCCTCTCTCACACTTCAAAGCCAAAAAACAAGCCGCGCTGTTGTTTGTCAACACGAGACCCTGTACTCGCTGGCTCAGGTGTGAGCCATGCGCGAATTCTTGACACTGGAGCGAGCATTTCTTCGGTTTATTTATATTGGCCTAAAAAAGTTCACATTTCAGCAACTCTTTGGGCAACACTCGCCCACGCTTACTTGACTTACAATGCAATCAAGTCTGTGAAAATCTTTGTCAAGCAATTGCCAGCCCTCGCACGACTATTTCGCACTCAATCAATGCACAGTTTTAACACACCTTTAAACTGTTAACGGATCCGGTCATTCACTTAGACACTTTAAGTGCCGTAACCGACAGAAGTCTCACGTGAGAGTGAGAGAGACAGCAGGAGAGTGAGTGTGAGCCTGAGAGAATATACAACAAAATTAAAACCCAATTCATGCCCGTGACAGGTGTCGTCCTTGATTGGGTCCACATTCAACAGGCCACAGGCGCAGCTGCATTGTGTTCATTTAATTAAGAAACTGCGACATATTTTCGACCAGACTCCAAAAAAAAAGGTGTCAGAGCCGAAAGCGGAGCACTGAAAAGTTTGTAATTAACCACTTTAAATTCAAAGCCTTTCCATTCAAGTTGGCCAACAAGACGTTCGAATGCTTGCATCTAACTGTGAGCGAGTCGTTAAGCAATTTAAAAATATAAATAAACGAAACAAAAATAAAACATTAACATTTCAGCCTCCCCACCCCCAAATAAAACACAATAAAATGGCCGCAACGGCGCTTCCGCTTTGCCGACAAAAATGTCAACGGGACAACAGAACAATGAATGCGGCGGCGGAAACGGCGGAAGAAAGCCAAAAATTCATTGCGTCCAGGGAATACACAACGGATATATCTGCCTTATAGCGGACACGATTGCATTTAGGGAATCGCTGGCCAAACCAAATATTTCACCAGCAACTTGACGTGATATTCACGCTTTTGTTTATTCGAATAAGAATATTTTATATAATTCAGGAATACCCTTTCACAATGAGCAAAGGGGTAGCTTGTTACACATTTATTCAGCATAGTTCAATGGAAGATTTATTGATA
Organism: Drosophila mulleri; assembly: GCA_035047565.1. NCBI lineage: Eukaryota > Metazoa > Arthropoda > Insecta > Diptera > Drosophilidae > Drosophila > Drosophila mulleri. The sequence goes on from JAWNPK010000060.1 coordinate 2,811,332, forward strand.
AAAAAACTGCATCTGCCGTACTTTACACCGTATCTGCTAGTAATTTACTTCTGCTTTTGCCTTATCAATACTTGTATAAATAATCGACAATCCATTGTGAACTATATTTACCATTGGCAGCATATTATTTTTAATTAATTGAATAAAACTGGAATATCTGGCTTCAAGCATTGCGCTAATTGAGCTGAAGACACGCAGCTCAAATATTTAAATATAAAATAAATAAATAAATAATAAAATAATATACTTTACGCTCAAATGCAATTCGATGCCATGTATTCCACAAATATGTTTGTTTTTCTTTTTATACTCTAGCTGCAGGTTTGAAACTTTTATTTAAAGCATAATTTTTTGGGAGAAATTTCTACAAATAATATTTTACCTTTTTTTTGTGAGTAATTTTTGTTACTCCAATATAATGGGAAAATTTTTTGTTTGTTATTCAAATATAATACGTTCTTAAATCTGAATAGTCCTATAAAGTGTAAAGAGCAGTTTAATTTGTATCCTTTTTTATCAGTTATATCATTTTTTTTAATATTTGTATTTTCATCCGTTTGATTTAAATGATTATTAACTGAGCTTACGCGTCATGATCCGCAATTAAATTTGTTTTACTCACAATTATCACGGCATATTTTTGCGAAATATTTGCTGGGGCAATGCGAATTAATCAATTGCTCGCTCTCATAGGTAAATACATTTTTATTATATATTTTAATTTTCATTTGAGTTTTAATTGTATTGCAATTTGCAATTGTTTTCATTATGAAATGTCGGGCATTGTTTTGAAGGTGCTTTAAGTAGTCTCGTTGTCATTGTTGTTGTTGTATTTAACTGTTATTTAATTACAGTGTTGCAAAGTTTTATAAAACACGTCGACTAATTATACCCTGAACCCATTGAAAATGGGAAATCAGGGTATAATGGTTTTGTTGAAATGTATGTAACAGGGAGAAGGCGGCGTGGCAGACCCCACAAAGTATATATATTCATGATCAGGGCGACGAACTGAGTCGATTTTGCCCTGTCCGTCTGTCTGTCCGTCCGTCCGTCCGTATGTATGAACGCGTCGATTTCAGAAGATATCAGAGCTAGAGACTTGAACTTTTTTTTTTAAATGACCGTATATACAGCGCGGATATCGAGTTTATCACCAAAAATCGATAACTCGTCGAAAATGCAGTTATAAAATTATATCTCCTACATCTTTAAAACTAAAGTCTCCAAATTTTAAATGTAGATTCATATGTACTTTATAGAATTTCGATAAGTTTGTAAAAGGCGTAATTCTAGTATTTGAAGACTTGATTGACTTGACTTGAGATTCGGCATATACACGGCATATTCGGCATATAATCACAAGTAGTATTTAGCATTAGTTATCGAAATCAGTAAATAGTTTCGAAATCGATAAACAGGATTTGAAATCGAGTATTCCCTATCGAAATTGATTGGTTGATAAACGGATGGCTTGATGTGTTGATGCTATGCTTGTATCTGAACGAGCAAATTATGACCACAAGTTTTAATAAGCACCTTCCATCGAGTCCACAATTTTCTTAAGCACCGTCCATCGAGTATTGTAGCATTCAGCTTTTGTCAGGCAGCTGCCTTTACTCTAGTTTCATTCATTAGAAAAGAGTTGGCCTTCAGTTTCAGAGGAATTCATGTGGCTATGTTTTCTTTAGAACGAGCAAATTATGATCAATCCACAAGTTTTAATAAGCACCTTCCATCGAGTCCACAATTTTAATATGCACCTTCCATCGAGTGTCGTAGCTGTCAGCTTTTGTCAGGCAGCTACCTTCACTCTAGTTTCATTCATTAGAAAAGTTTCAGAGGCATTCATGTGGCTATGTTTTCTTTAGAACGAGCAAATTATGATCAATCCACAAGTTTTAATAAGCACCTTCCATCGAGTCCACAAATTTAATATGCACCTTCCATCGAGTGTCGTAGCTGTCAGCTTTTGTCAGGCAGCTACCTTCACTCTAGTTTCATTCATTAGAAAAGTTTCAGAGGCATTCATGTGGCTATGTTTTCTTTAGAACGAGCAAATTATGATCAATCCACAAGTTTTAATAAGCACCTTCCATCGAGTCCACAATTTTAATATGCACCTTCCATCGAGTGTCGTATCATTCAGCTTTTGTCAGGCAGCTGCCTTCACTCTAGTTTCATTCATTAGAAAAGTTTCAGAGGCATTCATGTGGCTATGTTTTCTTTAGAACGAGCAAATTATGATCAATCCGCAAGTTTTAATAAGCACCTTCCATCGAGTCCACAATTTTAATATGCACCTTCCATCGAGTGTCGTAGCTGTCAGCTTTTGTCAGGCAGCTGCCTTCACTCTAGTTTCATTCATTAGAAAAGTTTCAGAGGCATTCATGTGGCTATGTTTTCTTTAGAACGAGCAAATTATGATCAATATTTCCACAAGTTTTAATAAGGACCTTCCATCGAGTCCACAATTTTATTATGCACCTTCCATCAAGTGTCATAGCTGTCAGCTTTTGTCAGGCAGCTACCTTCACTCTAGTTTCATTCATTAGAAAAGTTTCAGAGGCATTCATGTGGCTATGTTTTCTTTAGAACGAGCAAATTATGATCAATATTTCCACAAGTTTTAATAAGGACCTTCCATCGAGTCCACAATTTTATTATGCACCTTCCATCGAGTGTCGTAGCTGTCAGCTTTTGTCAGGCTGTTGCCTTCACTCTAGTTTGACTCATTAGAAAAGCTTCAAAGGCATTCATGTGGCTATGTTTTATCAGAACGAGCAAATTTGATATTTCCACAAGTTTTAATAAGCAACTACCATCGAGTCCAGTATTTTATTATGCACCTTCCATCGAGTGTCGTAGCTGTCAGCTTTTGTCAGGCTGCTACCTTCACTCTAGTTTCACTCATTAGAAAAGTTTCAGAGGCATTCATGTGGCTATGTTTTTCAGAACGAGCAAATTATTATCAATATTTCCACAAGTTTTAATAAGGACCTTCCATCGAGTCCACAAGTTTTGTTGATGCACCTTCTATATAGTCTCGTAGCAGTCAGCTTTGGTCAGGCAGCCTAGAAGAGTTCAGAAGCATTGAAGGGGTTATGTTTTTCTTTCTGAACGAGCAAATTATACTTTATAGAATTTCGCCCCCCACCCCCTCACTTTTAAATTTGTAAAAGGCGTATTTCAATGTTATAATCACGATCTGAAAGTCTTACGAAGTTAGTTAGAATTATTGATATATCGGTTCTTCGTAGGGTTCAGGGGATTACGTAGTCGAGCAGTCTCGACTAGAACTTTCTTGCTTGTTGAAATTTGTATGCAGTGGCTGGGGCGCACAGCGAACGAAATGCATCAATTATTGACGTCGTATTGTGGGCTTTAACACTTTGCTAAGAGCAGCCTAAAGAGACTTCGGCCATAGAGACTGTGGGCAGTGCGCTACATGGGCAGTCGACGTAGTTGGGCAGCGCAGGGAGAACTCTGCGTGGCTGGAGGCAAACGCAGACCTAATTGATTTGCGTACGTTTGGTCATGCATTTTTCACACTGATGCATTGATGGGTTTATAATCACAGGATGCGTGCAGAGCCCCAAGGCTACGGCTGTTCGGGGGCCTATATAAGGCCAGGCTCTGCTGTGGCACCAGTTGCAAAAGAGTCCAGAGCGAACATGGTGCTGCGTCGCATCTTTCCGAATATGTACAAAGGGCCAGAGTCTGCGCCCGTCGAGTCGCGCAAAGCTTCGCTCTACCTGCTGCGCTGCATTTTCCTGATGGGCATCAGGACGCCGCCGAAGCGGTTCTTCTTCATCTACGTCCTTTGGTCCTGTGCGCTGAACCTGAGCTCGACCTTCTACCAGCCCATTGGCTTTGTGCTCGGCTACATTTCGCACCTGTCCGAGTTTACGCCCAGCCAATTGCTCACCTCGCTGCAGGTGGCCTTCAACGCCTGGTCCTGCTCGACTAAGGTGATTATCGTCTGGATACTGATCAAGCGGCTCGATCGTGCCAACGAAATGCTCGACGAGCTGGACAAGGTTGTGTGGTTCCCGAGCGAGCGTGAGCGAGTGCATCGAACTGCCGCCATGAGCAACAAGATCTTCTTCTGCTACATGACCCTCTATCTGATGTACGCATCGAGCACGGCCTTCTTCGCCGCCCTAATGGGCGTGCCCTCGTTTCAGAACTACTATCCGGTGCTCGACTGGCGCGCCAGCCGCTTTCAGTTCTGGCTGCAGTCGGGCCTCGAGTACTTCGCCATGCTGGGCGCCTGCTTCCAGGACGTCTGCGTCGACTGCTACCCCGTCAACTATATCCTGCCCCTGCGTGCCCACATGGCCATCTTCGCGGAGCGACTGCGGCAGCTGGGCAGCGATCCCGAGGAGAGGCCGCAGCAGCGTATCGATAAGCTCGTCGAGTGCATCAGGCATCACAAACTCTTGCTAAGGTCTGTCGGTCTAGCCTCACATGTCTGAGCCCCATTACATATGCTTTCCCCCACTGCTCCCTCAGCTACTGCGACAATTTGCGTCCCCTGGTCGGCGGCACGATTTTCGTACAGCTCATGGTCGTGGGCCTGGTTATGGGCTTCACGCTGATCAATATTGCGATATTCGCCAACTTCGGCTCGCGCATCGCCGCCATATCCTTCATGTGCTGCATCGTGCTGGAGACGACGCCCTTTTGCACTCTCTGCAACTACCTGGCCGACGACTGCCAGATGCTGGCGGATGCCCTCTTCGAGTCCAATTGGATCGAGCAGGATGAGCGCTACAAGAAAATCGTCCTTCAATTCCTGCAAACTCTGCAGAAGCCGGTTATCTTTCTGGCCGGGAATTTCTTCAGCATTTCGGTGGCCACGAATCTGGCTGTAAGTCAAAGCTCAAATTCAACTGGGCTACATTTTACAGTTGTTTTCTTTTAGGCCACAAAATTCTCATTCTCTGTTTTCACGCTGGTCAAGCAAATGAATATTGCCGAGAAGTTGGCCAAGACAGCTAGCAATCAATACGAGGAGGCAGTGGAAATATAATAACAAAACAATTTTCATTTGCTATTTTTATGATACATAAAAACCCAAATTTGATCAATATTTGAAGTGTTTATGAAATTTGTTGTGAAGTGTGCTAATTCAATTTAGTATTTACAAACATTAGGCAGTTTAACACAATACAAATGTTTTTAGTTATCAACACTGGCAATTAGTGAAAGCCTAAGTAACGTATAACAGCAATTTCAGTAGTAGTAGTTCAATTTTTGCAATGATTACTTACCAAGCTTAACCTAGGCAACTGTATAACAGTTGCTTTATCTGTGTTTAGCAACGGCGTATAACAATTAGAGATTTAGCATACTACTCACTTCAACTCCTGAACTTACCAGCACTATTTGAGGCATCATATGCTATGTATAACACTTTCCTCCCATACGTCTGACAGTTGCTTTGATCACATATGACATCTATAAATTTACTTACGTGTGAGATTGACACGTATATTCACCTACACTGCTGAATAACAGTGAGATATACATATATTCCTATTTCGCCATATACATGTATCTTTTATAAATTAACCGAATTGAAATATTTTATTTTCCAACACTACTTAGTACTAAGACAAATTATTTCAACACTTTGCTTAATGCAAATCTTTTCACATTTGAATACTACAATATATTAACAGCACTACTTAGTAGCACAGTTTATTTTAAATTATGTGATAATAGCATCAGCACTAGAATTTTTAAGTAGAGCCAAATCTAAAATCTTACAGACTTACATACATATGCCTCGCATTCATGTATCAGTTATATAAGAAACTTGTGTGGGTAAATCACTTGTTCAACACTAAATAATATAATATACGTTAACTAGAAAAGTTGATTAAAACGATTATACAAAGTGTTAAATCTAACTTGTCTAACAGTTGCGTATGACAGTTTCAGCAAAACCTTTGTTAAATGTGCCTATAAAAGCTCTACATAAACTAATATTGTCTACATATAACAGTTTGCAAGTAGCCGTAATACTGTTATACTAATTGGTATTTCCTCTCAAGACCTCCCTGCTATCTTACTCACTCTTGAATTTATCCGCAATATTCATTTGCTTCGTTATGGTTATGACCGAAAAGGCAAACTTCGCGACCTAAAAACGGGAATAAAATCGAGCGAAAATAATAAAAATTTGCTTTAATGCGATTGCCATTGTTATATACATTTATTTTGTGTTGTTGTGAAACTTACGCTGATGTTGCTGCTCATTGAAATCGGAAAGATGCCGCCGGCTATGAAAACGATGGGCTGCTGCACATTGTGGAGAAAGTACAATAGAGTCGACTGGTAGCGGGAGCCCGAGTCAATCCAATTACTCTGAAAGAGAGCGTGCGAGAGGGCCTCGCAGTCGTCCATAATCAGGTTGCAGGTGTAGCAGAAGGGGAACGTCTGCAGCAGTGCGGTGATGACGAACAGGAACGAGGCGATGCCCGTCCACAGATCCGAGAAGAAGAAAACATTGATCAGCGTTAGGCCGAGCACGAGGCCGCACAACAGGAACTGCGTGAAGATCGTGCCCGAGATGACGGGCCGGATGAGAGCGCAGTAGCTGGAGAGAGACGGAGGACAAGGATTACGGAGTATAACAGAGTGAGAGATCTTACTCGAGGATCTGCTTATGGTCGATGACGCACTTGACCAGCGCCTCGTAGTTCTCGTCCTCAGTCATGGTGGGGTCCGTGCGCAGGCTGCTTATGCGCTCCCTTAATATGTCCAGGTGAGTGCGCAGGATGAGCGTGTAGATCAGCGGGTAGGTGTCCGACAGCTGGTCCTGCAGCACAGCACCGGACATGACAATGTACTCTAACGTGGAGGCGGTCCACAGCTTCAGTATGCCGTCGTGCCAGTCGATGAAGGGATTGTAGAGCTGCCAGGGCGGATGGCCGTTCAGCACGGAGCTGAGATAGGTGGAGCCCGCATAGCCGCAGTAGACAATGGTGAAGATGAGGAACGCGTGATTGGCGCGTGCGACGACCAGATGGATTTTCTCGCGCTCCTCCAGACTGGTGCAGCGCAGATCCAGCTTGTCCAGGATATCCTTGGCCTTGACCAGGCGCCACAGCTGCGAGTAGGTGATGGCCACCTTGACCGAGGAGCCGTACGCATTGATGCACACCTGAAGCGAGGTGAGAAACTCGCCCGGCGAGAAGTGCTTTATCTCCGTTATGTAGCTGCCCAGGAAGCCGAGTGGCAAGTACGTGGTGCACCACATGAACGTGAGCACGGTCCACGTGAGATAGACGTAGCGCAGCAGCCCCGACTTGGGCGGCCGCCAGCCAATGAACTTCATGGCTCGATAGAGGTAGATGCAGCCATCCCGGGAGCGCACTTGCTCCGTCAGCGGAGCGGGCTTGGTCAGCTCGAAGAGCATCTCGGCTGCTGTCTGTGCCCCAGCCCGAGGGCTGCACTCGACTTATATACCATCAGACTGCACTCGAATGGCCCGTTGACAATTTGGATAAGTTTTTCTGCCCCTTTTTCCGCTTTTTCAATTCAGTGGAAAAGTTTCGCAGCCAAAAAGTTTTGTAGCCGTTCGCTTGTTGTTTTTAATTATTCACTTGAGAATTACTCGCTCTGCGTCGTTATGTTTAATTAACAGAGCGAGCGTTGAATGTAAGTTCATCTAATTTATTTTATATATAGATGTGTGTGTGTGGGGGGGGAGTGTGTGTGTGTGTTTGTCTGGCATATTTCCACATGTCAACTTTCCGGCCTGCATTAATGATGGGCCACTAAAAGTAAAGTTAACTCTCAACTGCCTCGACATATTGCTCATACGCAATGTGTGCAGCCCAATTTTTGTATTCTGTCCCGTTTTTTGAGTTGGGTAGATGTGACTACGACTAACTAGCTGGGTATCTATATTTTAGGGAGTCATGAAAATTTTTACTACTAATATCGAAAAATATGAATTTTATTTGCATAATATTTGAATTGGTTTCCGATTCAACATTTCTCTTTCAAAATTAATAAATATATTTGTGAATTTCATTTAAAATTTAATCATGTTCAAATAAGTGTAAAGGAAGCATTATAATTTATGGAATTTCTTAAATGGAATTCCTCGCAGCCTTCCACATTCTCTTTTGATTAAAGAAAAGCACTTCTACTTTCATTACAAATTTGACAGACCAAGAAAACTATTCACTAACAGGAGGTGCTATACCCTATATACTAATCTAACATATGTTTGTATTCTGAGAAAAAAAAAACTTTTTAAATACAAACATGAATATAATATGAAGTGCAACATAGATTAATTAAATACATCTCTGTTAAGCATAACAAATCTTCTCATTTATAATATGACATATCGAGTGTTTACTGTAAGCACTTGGTAAACTTTTAGTGAAATCAAATGTCATAGCTCATCTCATCTCTATTGTATACTAACTACAGAGTATTCTATAGTCTCCCTAGCTCTCCCTCAACATGCTCCCCAAGGTTTTTATCATTGTCATTTCATCTCATATGCAAGACAAAGAGCCTTAATACAGAAATGTGCGCTAATCGCAGGGCAGGTTCAAGGCGCCGTTGAGCTTTCAAGTTCAAATGCAAATATTAAATTGATAACAAAAGGAACTTTAGCATAATCAGCTTTAAATTTGTGTGCGTGAGTGTGTGTATGGGTGTGTGTGTGTGTGTGTGCGTGTGTGTGTGTGTGTGTGCGTGTGTCTGCCACTGCTTGACATTTCAGTGTAGCTTTAATGAAAAATATGTTCGGTGAGTGTTATTAATATTCCTCAGAATGTCTGGCGTTTGACACATGTTTTGTTGTCGTGCGCTCGTTGTCGCTTTTGTGTTGTGTGTGTTTGTGTGTGTGCCGTAGCCACTGCTCCTTTCTCTGTTCATCTTCATGTCGCTCCCGCTGCCTCACACTGCCGCCTCCTTTGCCCAGGTTGACATTTTTTTTCATTACTTCAACGTTTCAATAGAAGCAACAGCTACAGCCAGCTGCCTGGCTACAAATGAACGCAAGTGTGTGTTCGCTCTGTGTATGTGTGTCCAAAGGCAGCGCGTGAAGCAAGGGCAAGGATAATCTTTTGTTTGCCATTGTACGACTCACACTTCAGTTACTTTCAGCTGCAAGGTAAGCAGCAGCAGCAGCAGCAGCAGCATCTGGGCATACTGAAAGCTGTTTTGGGCACACAACATATTTGTATTTTGCTTTAGCTGTGTATTTGCCCATTGCCACGCCCAGGTGTGCTCATATGCCTGGCTGACAGCACAGCTTACGTGCTGACATCTAACACAATTTATGCAGCATAATAAAGCCAGAAAGAGAGAGGGAGAGAGGTACGGTTAGAGAGAGAGGGCCGCTGGTCAGCTGTGTCTAGCTAGAAAATTTTATTTTTGCAGCCATTGCTCAATCGTATCAATTAAGCCAGCTTCTGCTTTGGCTTGGTCTTTGGGATTTTGGACTGCCTTGCTGCAGCAGGCACTTTAAAGCTTCGTCCGCTCAACTAATTGCAGTTGGCGCATACCTCATTTTTTTTTTGCTTTTCTGGCTTTCACCCCGGCCTGAGATGTGTTGTATGTGCATTTAATAACATCAGCGAGTCATTTATTATCGCTTGACGTATTTATTTTAATTAACGGAAATTAATGCCACAGTGCGCAGCTGTGCGAACATGTTTGCAGTTGCTTACACACATTTCGGAGGCATGCCCCACACACACACACACACACACACGCACAGAGGAAGATAGGTTGCTGCTGCTGGCAAACACCTGACGACGGGCGCACACATGAACGCACAGGACACTGCCACCTAAAAGGATGCCACGCACACAGAGGCACAGAGGGCACATGTATCGCTCAATGTATCTTGTCGAGATCCCAACCAACTCACACACACACACACACATACACACTGGCACTCAGCTAAGAGTGTCAATCTGTTTTTGATATGCTGCAAATTAATGGAGTTAACAACGAGGCGGTCTGCCAGCTTTTGCCTGCTCTCACACACACATATATACCAGCACTCTCACTCACACACACACATACTCATATATCTATCTAGCTGCTCAACATGTTTATTTTGATGTAATATTTGTTTAATTCGTGTGACTGCACAATTTATTAATCATTAGCAAATCACGTTTTTCGTCCTAAACTTAGCTGCTTACATCGATGCTCGCTCATGGAGTGAAAGGGGAGTATAGGACTTGGATATGTGACCAGTTGACCGTGCATATTAAAGCCCTTAGGGCGCCAGTAGTGGGCGGGCAGCAGGCTGTCTGAGCGAGATGGCAATATGTGCTATATTTTGCGGCAAGCTAGGGAACTAACGGAATTTGGTGGCATTTGTGCTTCTGAAATACCCTGTAAGCAGTAATGAATGACCAGCAGACTTATTATACTCTTAACTACTTATGCATTACCTTTCATTTAGTATTATTTATGTATATTTTTAAGTACTTAATATTTTATACTTCATTTCAGAAAATGAAGGAAAGATTTTTAGTCATCGCCTCTCGATGCGGTTCTCATAACTGTTGGTAAGTATTGCAAACTAGCTACGATTTAATTGAAGCATATGGAAGGAAATTATACGATACCTTTAATATGCCTTATCCCTTTAGGTGCTGCTCTATAAAAATTCCAATTCCGTTCTCTATGCGATTTTCAAATTTTAATCAGAATTCATAGTCCACGTTGAGGTCAAGCCAAGTTAGAATTCATAGCTATGCAAATTAGTGAAGTTTGCTATGGGCAGAGCCCAGTTGCTGCTGCTGCTGCTGCTGCAGCAAATTATTCAAAATGATGAGCGTAATAATTATTGTATATACAATATATATTTTATACGTATGCATGTGTGTGTGTCTGTTGCTCAACATAAAATGTTACATAATACTACATTTATGGTGGAATATGTAAATGGAATATGAAATGCTTAGAATAATTTCGCAGCCAAGCATTAAATTAATTTTTGTATTTCATATTTTTTGTTATTCTCTGCTAAGCGAAAGTGCAAAACAAAAAGAGAGGTAGAGCCTTGCACTTGGGCGTGACTGACTGCGTAATACTCGTTCGCAGTCGGCTCAATTTGCATTGGCTCAAGGTGAGAAGCATGAAGAGAGGTTTTGGCTCAATAGAGACTTGACAGAGCAACGCTGGCAAATAGCTTAACCCTAGAGAAGAGCAAAACCAATATGGTTGGTTTTTAGTTATTGAGCGCGTATAAAGCATAAATATACAAACTGCACTTTGGTGAGCTTCTACTGTTGCTGAGCTTCACTTTCTCTCTCCCTCACTCTCTCTCTCTGCCATCCTGCCTGTGTTTCCTTCTCTTTCAGCGGCTATAAGTGTGTGAATGCCACAAACAAAATGATGATGAACGAAATTCCCCAAAGCAGCTAGCGACCCTGAAGTACACACCAGCACGCACACACGCACACCCTCGCACACACGCACACACGCACACACACAGATACACAGTTAGAGCTGTGCGAGTGTAGAGCAGGGTCATAAATGCCATTATTATTTGTAAACATTGCGACAGCGAGTGGCCCAAATTGTTAACTTGGCTACAAGGTCGCGCTCATAAACATGTGTAAAAAAACAAAAAAACATTCAAATAACAAAGCATGGACAAAGAGAGAGAGCGAGACAGAGAGAGATTGAGTGTGTGTGATAGAGAGAGGCAGACATTATGCTAGACAACATGCGAAAGTTTTAATTAATTTTCGTCTGTACGAACCGCAAGTGCACGTATGCGTCTGCTTAACGGCTTTGGCTTTGAGCCTGTGCATGCGTGTGTGTGTGTGTGTGTGTGCGCCACACACTCTTATTGAGTATATCCCAGAACAGCAGCAACAACAAAAATGTCTTGACCCAAATGTAATCAGAGAATTTGTTGTGCAGTGCCAATATTTGCACACCCACTGCGCTTATTTGAAGTTCATAACAATTTTGTCAGTTATTAAAGGCGCACACAAGCAAACACAGGCAGGCACACACACACGCACACACGCACGCACACCTGTAAGCACCTGTATAGAGCTCGGCACAGATTTTGCCTTTGGCCGTTGTGCAAATATCGCATGCCTAGGCCTAGGCCGAGGCCTACGCCTAAATGTTGCTCAAACAGTCAGTCAATCAATCAAGCAGTCAGTCTGTCAGTGTGTCTATCAGCAAGTGAAAGTAGTACAACAGAGCAACAGCCCAAAATTGATTTAATAGAACCAAATTATGCGGGCAAAGAGAAACGGAAAAACAATGCAGTCCATGTTTATAGAACCAATACACATGTATATATATTGATATATCATTTCAAATGCATTGTTTTCTACCTGCCAATATAATTTGAGCGCAGCAAACAGCAGAAAGAGATAGACAGAGATAGAGATAGAGAGAGAGAGAGAGAGAGAGTTGTGCAGAAGGCTAAAGCTGTTGCCATAAATTACACAGGCCAACACAATTGTGTAGAGTTATTGTAATCGAGCAGCGGAATCTTAACTTGAGCATGTAGCGCCTTTCTATGCAATTTTCACGCCCAGCTGTAAGTTTCATAGAGCGCTACATTTAGATAGCTATGTGTTTAATCATGTTTAATCTTTAGCTGTGGTCCTTCCGCATGTTGAGTTCCTTTCTATGCGATTTTCATGTCTCAATATCTTAATTACATTTTTCGTTTGAGCTTAGCGTATCTCTTTCCACTTGTTTGTCTGCCCCCTTCTCTGTTTTAAAGCCATAAACCTTCTTTCCATGCTGAAGTACTGCTTATTCTATCTCTTTTTATTTGTCTTCATATCCTTTCACTTAGATAAATCAACTTTCTATGCATCTTTCTGCAGCTCAGACTTTGGAATTTATCTAAAACCCCAGCGCCTCACTTTCACTAACCCTTTTGGAAATTTCTGTTGAATTTAATAACAAATTGCCCCAGAATTCCTTTTGCTTTCTGTCTGTTGACCTTTTCCTGTCTCACGAAGGTTTTTAATTCAATTTAAAACAGCTTGCGTCAAATCAAAGCCTATTCCTTGGTTTCCGAATCCTGTTGGGCAGTGTAATTGCTTAATCGCATTAAATGTTTGTTTTTGCACATTAGACCAAATATTATAGATGAACTGGCCGAATTTCACATTTAATGACTTTGATTTCTGAAACCCATTATAATCAGATCAAAGTAATTTCAATTTATGATTGTATGCGTATGCGTATGTGTGTGTGTGTGTGCTGACAAAATATAGCTGCCTCTTTTCACAGATAAGCTGAATGGATATTTTTCGCAGGCTTTTGGCCTGTCCCAATTCAAGTCGAAATTGCTTCAGTTAACTTTTTGCACGCAGCTTAATAATTATTTTTAAGTTTTCAATTAAGTTCTGAGCTCAACCCGTTTTGTTTGTCCGCCAGCCGATCCCCAAATCCCTTAAAGTCCAATGTCAACTAACTTGCCAACACAAACTTAAGTGCAAAGTTTTCAGTTAAATCTCTTTTGGTCTGCAGTCGAAATGTTGCATTGCAATAACTTTGTCAGTGCAAAAAAATAAGACGGAAAAGGAAAAGAAACTTAACAATTTTGAATTGAATGAAAAACTGCGTTCGAGCTTAAGCAGCTGCATTGAATTTCTTAGTTAGATAAATGTTTTAATTAGCTGAAATTATTTGCAGTTGTCCGCTTGAAATCAATTATTTTGCGAGCTGCTTTGAGATTGTTTAATGCGGGACTGTGGCTACACTCTACTACAGCAGCTAGGTTACACTTGAACTCACGCACACACACACAGACATTCGTGTGTACACACAGTTGTGTTCATGAAAATTGTACTTTAACTCTGTGAGAGAATTCCGCTTTCCACTGAAAAACATAAGGATGCCAACTTTTAGCTTCGAATAGAATGTCAAAGAAAAATAAAAAGAAAATCGTTGCTTTCGATGAAAATTCATTTGTTTTTCTTTACAATTTCCAAGAAAAAAAAACAAAGAAAAAGCAACGCAGTAACAAGCCGCTTGCTCAAAGCAATTATAAATGTAGTTAAGTATACAAATAAGACTTATAAATAGGAGACTCATATATTCAAGGAAATTTTGAAATTAATTAATTATACAACATAATAATGATCAATTAAATGAATTTATATAGATACTCTTTTGATGCATTTTCCCCCGTTTTTCGCAGAAATTTTCTGCAGATATTTTTCGGTCATTTACAGATCAAGCCGGAGCTGGAGTTTCCACGAAGCAATTTCCGCTATTGAAATGCCACTACAAATATTTCCTTTCACAAGTATATCTATCTATTTCCTTTAACAAATATATCTATAGAGCTTCAGACTAAATGATAAAACAACTTCCATGTCGCTTCGCTTTCAGCTTGGTTGTTCATCTGTAAAATAATGCTGCATTTCAATGGAACTGTTCATTTTTGTTATTTTAAGCGAAACATTCTAGGGAACTCAAACTATGTCGCAATTATCCTGAAGCTCTTAGGGCATTTCCAAATAAAGCTTAAAATTGTTAGTTAATAGATGCAGATTTTTATGAGTCTTCTTTATAATTGTATTCAATTAATGTGGGCAAATAAATGTTTTTCATTTACATATATATTCTGCATATATATTTACGGGTACAGCTCAGGGGTCTAGGCTTGCTTAAGGGCTGACAGTTTGTTTCCTGTCCATCAACACGTTCGTACACAATTGCTTTCAGCCTGTGTTTCTATCTTATTTTTTTTTTTAGCAGTTTGCTTGACTGCAAAAAGTAGGCAACATACAATATTTCAATTGAAAAGAAAAACTACATTTCAGTTACAACAAAACATTACACTCGGCTGCTGGTGTTGAATGGGCCCAACCAGAGAGAGAGAGAGTGGGAGGGGCGGTAGTGGGCGTGGGTAGAGGAACATAGCGGCATTCGGGTATTGGGGCTGTTCATTCTTTTTCACAGTCAGACACGAAATCATTTCGAACGTGGCTGACGACAAAAGTTAAACGAGGTCAAAGTGTATGAATGCGATTGGAGCGTATTGACCGTTGACTGAATGGCTGGCAAACATGCGAGCCAAACACACAAAAAAATAATGCAGACTGCCAAAAGTATCTATATCTATCTGTGTGTCTGTGTGTGTGTGTCTGTGCATTTGTTTGTGTTTGATTGAGCTCTGCTTGCATTATTTATGGAGCAGCCGCTGATTAAATTTCAATAAAAATTCAAAATGCTGACAAATTGCTTGCCCCATTATCATTTCCTCCAGCTGCCACGCCCACTGCTTAAGCAGTGTCGCCCACAATTGCAATTACGTGCGCTTCTGTCTTCCTTGCTCATCATCTTTGCTCTGTGCGTGCGTGTGTGTGTGTGTCTGTGTCTGTGTGTGTTTTTTTAATACATTTTTGTGTGCGCGTCTTTTGCAATCGCCGCAGCTTCCTTTTTGCATTGACTACTTCGTTGCGGTCTCCAGCCGCCAAAGCGCTCATGCAAAAGCAATTTCCTGAAGTTTTTACCCCACACGCACACGCGGGCACTACGCGACCTCAACGCATTGGCCAAGTCTGTGTGTGTGTGTGTGTGTGTGTGTGTGTGTATGTGTGTCTGCACGACACTCGACAGCATTCGAAAACCAATACGACTGCGATTATGCGGCTCTACATATACATATATATATATGTGTGTGTGTGTCTCCCTCTTGTCTCTCTGTCTGTATGTGTGTGTGTGTGTGTGCGCGCACACTCAAACTTACAAATTGCGCGCTGTAAGTAAGAAATCATTGAGGTTGGTCGCCACACTAATGGAAAACGACAAGCGGCATGTGGGCAAACGCCCGTCTCCCCTTGCCGTGCCATGCCCACTTTTGCCTGTGGTTGCAATCTCCTTAGTTTTGCGTAGACCCTTTGCCCCGTTGATGCTTGCGTGCCACGCACGTAGCCGGATGTTGCCCGAACGATAGTTGTCGTTGTCGTTGTCAGCTCTGCGGTTTTGTGGGGGTGGGTGAGCAACGGGACGGGAGGAAGAGTGTGGGGGGAGTAGCTAGGTTACTGCTGCAAGTTTACTTCACGTTTGGGCTTGGTCACCGCAAAAGTTTAGCTGCTAGTTGCGGCAGAGAGTACGTCCTGTCGGCCTGTCCTGGCCGTCGTCCTCCGCGCTGTCCTCACTCTGCGGCTGCTGCGTGCCGTTGCCGCTGCCGCTGGTCCTGGCCGCATTACAGGATCAATTTCTTTTCCAAGCACTGATTTGCCGCAACCGCAACGAGTGCTGTCATTAATGTGTGTGTGCCATTTCTTCGACTCGGCCAACAGCTGCAGCCGCTGGCTTGGCTGCTTGGCTTAATTAAATGTGTAACGCAATAAGCACGTGACATTAGCAAAAGTAAACGCTATTTAGAATTCTGACACACTTAGCAAACAGCAGCTCGATTTAAGAGCAGCCACGCCGTTTCTCTTAAATGTGCGCACTGGAAGCGCGTCAGCTGTCAAATGAAAACGAAAACTGACCTGCGATGCACTGGAAGGAGAGGCAAGCTGAGACAGAGCACAGCTGCACTTGGACACTCACTCTTACGCTCTCTCACTCTCTCACGCTCTCACGCTCTCGCTCTCTCGCTTGCTGCGCCTGCGCTGGCTTTCCAGCTGTCAGACAGACACGAAGACTGCGAGTTGGCTTGGCACACAGACGGAAAGGCAACGTCGTCGTTGGCCACATCGTCGTCGACTGTGTCGCTTTGGTCGTCCTGCCTCGTTGTCCTGCTCGTTGGCCGTGGCCAGAGTGTCCTTTTCAGTTCACTTCGCATACTCGTCGTAAGCTGTACACGTTGCGGCTGCCACGCACGGCTCGCCCGAGCACAACAAAAAGAAAGCAAATGAAAGCAAAACAACGCAAACGACAACAACAACAACAACAATAACAACAGCAATAGCGACAATTTTGTTAACAACAGCAAAAATACAACAGCAAATATAAAAGCGAATTTCTGCCGTTGGCCGGCGGCAAACGTGTTGCAAGATTTATTTTTGGCCAGGCAGAAAGAAAATAAATTGGTTAGCGAGCCGCCAAAAAGTTGTTAGGCAAAGGCGGCGCGTGTGCGTGCGTGTGTGTGTGTGCATATCCTTGTTGATCCTTGCAAACGCATAACTGTGAAGGGCAGCAACAAGCCGTAAAGTACGTCTCGGTGCGTGTGTGTTTGTGTGTCTCTCGCTCGCCCACTGTGTGCGTGTGTGCATGTGTGCATGTGTGTGTGTGCACAACTAAAAAGTTGCCAGCAACAACAGCGACAAAAATAATAAAAAATATATATAAAAGTGAAAGCGGAAACGGAAACGGAAGCAGCTAGGCAGCTGGTAGAGGAAACAGAAGCGAGTGGCAAAGCGGCAAAAAGGCAAAAAGCTAAAAAGCAAAAAATGAAAAAAGAGGCAACTGCCATGCCATGTGCTGCAGCTGCATTCATGTTTTGTTAGCACTTTGACCCAAATCGTAGAGAGTGTGTAAGTGTGTGTGTGTGTGCGTGTAATACATGAGCGATAAGCGGCAAGGTGTCAATGCCGTGCGACAACAGCAGCAGCTAAAAAGTCGAGCGACCACAACAACAACAACAGCAACAACGGAGCGCCAGGATAGGCGAGAACGTGACACGCCCACGAAAACAAGCATGCTAAGCAGATAAACTGATAGCTGTGTGTGTTCAACTTCTAGGACTTGAGTGCATTTCAGCGGCATCTACAGCAGCCGGAGTAACGGCAGTTGTCAGACAACAGACAACAGTTAGCGGCTTCACACATGTGAGTTTTCTGTTCTTTTTTGACACCTGTAAAATGCATGACTTTTACTTTGACTTTGGCCCAGAGCCTCGCCGCGGATATACAAAGTTTTTGGCATTCGCTAGTTTATGGCCCACGACTTTACACGCCCACACACACACACACACACACACTCACACTTACATCCAGCTCCTTTCAGCACTTTTGGCGAATTCCCCATTTTCCGTTTCACATTTTACGGCATTTGCATTTACGGCCCGCACATAAATACGTGCTCTTTATGCGACAGCAGCGGCGTCGGCGTCGGCGTCGGCGTCGGCGTCTCGTTTGTTATACTTTCGCTTTTATGCACAAATAAAAATTATATTTGCTGTCGAATTTGTATCAGAGCCGCGCTCAGACTTTGCCCAACAGCGAATCTCTGGCCTCACTTAATTGTTTTTCCTATTTGCTTTCATTATCGAAACTAGATTGTGGCTGCGGCTCCTCAAATAATCGAAAGCTTTCTATATTTTAGTGTTAGGTTCTGTTCAGAGCGTATCTCTTCTTCCATAATTTTGCTATTTACTACATTTTGTATTATTAGGCATTCATTTTATTTTAATTTTATTTCTGTATTATTTATTTTGATTTTTAATCATTCATACCAAATTCAAAATTTAGCTTAGATTTGTTTTTTTATTTATATGTATATATATATATTTTTTGTATTTAAATAAGACTATTTTTTATGTATAAAAGAACTTAAATTATTTAGTTTAAAAAATTGTATTCGATTTTTGGTATATTAAAATCTATAAAAAAAATGTATACATTTTTATAAAAAACATAGTTTTAAGAATTACATTTAATAATTAATTTTTCTTATGATTTATTTATAGTTTTTTAGCATATTTCCCTTGCGATTATTTGTTTTATTTTATTTGAATCGTAATTCAACTTGAATTAGTAACTTAGTCTAATTCTCTTTTCTTCTCTTTTTAGTTGTTTGATTTTTATTTTATTTTTGGGGATATTTATTCTTTAAAATACTGCTTGCGCTATCTATGTCAATAACCAGTTTCAACATATTTCAAAAATCTTCATATTTAGGCGAGTCGTTAACCAATTCACTTTTCACATATCCCCCTCTCTCTCTCCCTGGCTGTATATGTTTATCTGGTCGTCCATCTCCTGCTATCTTCTCTAGGATATATATATCTCTCTCTCTCTCTCTCTACCCAGCGTGTCTTGATAGGCCAATGTGATAGGCCCATACAGATTTCAGACTCGAATTCCGTAGTTAGATTTGTGTTGACCGAATTCTGTTTACCTGTTTTATTAAGGTAATACAATCGCCAGCTAGTAGCTACCTTACTACCTTACTTTGGGCCTTCACATAGCTATTTGTCAAATTTCCAATGCAAATTTACTCAGAAATGTTTACTGTTGGCTGTCAGCATAACCATCCGAGTTTCGACCTGGTCTTTGGATGATGAAGCCTCCAGCTATTGGCCTCTTTCATCTACTCAGCTGCCAAGCTGTCCATTCGCTTTGCTAAGAAATGTATTTGAAATTATACATATTCTGAATAAGCAAGACTATAAAAGCAATCTGATATGATTTGTCTATCAATTTGAGGCCAGCCGGACTTCTGCCCAAGCTGGTGAATGAATTGAGAAAGAGAGAGAGAAAGAGAGACGAGGGAGAGCGGAAGTTGATTTGACTTAGAGCCATGATGGCTCTTGAGTTGAATGGCCTGGCTGCCATTCGTTGCCATTTGTTTTTCGCTTGAAATTCCGCTTAATCATAATCCTTCGTTGCCATGTCATTGAAATTAAAATTCCGCATTCCACTTGCCAGGCATTTGATATGCTCCTGGGCACTTTAAGTTATTATCATAATATTAAAATTAATGCACAATTTGGGGCTCGTGAGTGGCAATAAATTGAGTATTTTAAATGAATTTCCGTTCCAGTTATGCCAATCAAATGCTGAAATTTTCGCAAATGAAGTAAGTTTGCGTTAAGTTAATCAAAAGTCGACAACGACAACGACAACGTTTGCTATCGTCGTCTGATTATTTTTTGGTTGAAACGTGCCATAAACAAGGCCAATGCGATTATGCCAACTTAACGCAATAACAGCCGCACGACTAAGCGCTATTAAGGCGTGGGGGACGGTGGGCGTGGCCGCGGCGACGACGGTGGTTTCTTAATGAAATGACAAAAAGTAAAACACGGCAAAATTGCTGAGGAAAAGCCAAATATTTACGTAGAGCCTCTGGGAGCGAGACGCGAGCTAATGGCAAAAAGTCGCTGCAGACTACGTGAGACACTCTATCTATATGTGCGTGTGTGTGTGTGTGTGGGTGGGTGTGTGTGTGTCTGTCTGTCATGTGTGTGAGCAGAATATGTCTAGGTGACGCTGCGGCTAGAAAGCAATTAAATATATTTCCGCTTCGATGTCAAAATTAATGTGAATTTGATATTTGAAAGCGCGCACGCACATGCCACTAAGAGTGAGAGGGAGACAGACGAGAGAGAGAGAGAGGGAGGCAGAGAGGGGGTATGTGGGCTGACAAGATGCCTGACTGTATGTCAGCGTGCACGACTGTCGAGGCATTTAACGAGGCCAGTCAACAGACTTTCATTGAAAGCGCTCCAAAGACGTCAGCGGCGGCTGAGAGCCCAAAAGCGTTGCACGGCTGCCTGGAGGATACACGTTAACATGCTAAATACGGCAACGCCTGTGGGGTTGACTGTAGTTGTTGTTGTTGTCGTCTGTCTGGACGTTGACACAAATTTTAGCTGACAGCGGGCCGTTTCCCAAAGGGCGCACATGTAATTGCTAATGAGTGTACGGCAGCCGATGGGGCGTATGCGCAATATGCCTTTTGGATATGGATATACACATGCACATACAATACATATATGTTAAGCATACGCCACGTTGCGCACGAAGTTAAAATGTCAACGTTTTGACTGTTGGCTAAACAGCTGCTGGGCAAGGAAATATATGTATGCACATAAGTAGAATATCTATCTATGGATTTTAATAGGCAAGCACTATGAAACAGCAAGCAGCAGCACTTTTTTTTGCCAGTCTAAGATTGAGATTGTCTTGTCTCTCACTGCGTGTGTGTGTGTGTGTGTGCTGTCTAGTTATTTATGCAAAATATCTACAAGCATAATAACAATGGCAAATAAAAAGCAAACAATATTTAAATAAAGGATTATGAAGACAGGACAGACAGGACTTGGCCTGCAGCACGACGAAAAAAACAACATGGAAGACTTGGAAGACTTGACTGCCTGTATGTATGTGTATTGGTGTGTAGTTGGCTCACTGCCTGACAGGACACTCGTATATAAATTTATATATATATTTAGTATCACAGTAGCTGTAGCTCTCCGCTGCGTAGACTGGCTGGCAGCCTGCTGCGCTCTGTCTGCCTATGTCGCCGCATATTTTATTGTCTCCCTCTCTCTCTCTCTCTTAGCAAAACTCCAGCTTTTGTTTTGCCTCATTTTCTGTATTTTCTTTGTATTTTTTCTTTAAATTCATTTTTATTCATTAGAGATTCAGGATGATGTCATGATGTTAACCAAGAAACGCGTCTCAATTCGTCTCCGTTTGCACGTACAGCCAATTTTTATGCTAATCATGCGACTCTGACTCTATCTCTTATACATCTCTCTCTCTCTTTCTCTTATTGTCTCTGTCTAAACATATGAATTTGAAGCACCCATTCATATCATTCTTTATTCCGTCTCATATAAGCATTGTCAGCTGCTGCTGCTGCTATTCTATATCTTTTTGTTGTGATTGTGAACTTTTAATTTCCATTTATTTTTTGGCCGACGTTTTGGCCCAGCTGCCCGTGGCTTATCTGCCTCGCCACGCCCTGCCTAGCGTGCTGCCTCCTTCTATTGTTGCACATTGTGCACACTGCAGTCGAGCCTTGGTCCTTGGCGCTGCTTCTACTGCTGCTGCTGTCCGCATTGTGCAGTCTCTTTTGTAGATATATATCGCCGGCCCTTTAATGCTTTTCCATTTGATTGGTTGCCTGCTCGCTCCTGATACCCTGTGCAGGCCGTAGAGCATGCTAATATTGCCATGGCTTGCCTTGCCACGTCCTAAGAGCAGTAGATCCCCAGCTTATGGCAAGCGTATAGAGAGAGATATCATATCATTGACTATAGATATTTATACACATTCCATCGAGCCAGACTTAGTCAGAGCTTAGAGCACTATTGTATAGATTGAGCTAATGCATATGCAGAGGCAGCTCGTATTGTGTGCATAGACTGCATAGCTGCTAAATAGACGAGCTATTCGTATTATTAAGAATTATTTTGCTTATGCTGAATTCAATTGCAATCTCAATTGTCTAGTGCTTAAATTAATATTAATATACATTCTAAATAGAACCTGGAAATTCTTGCAGTAGTGCCACAGTCAATCTACAAAATTAACTACACTCTCTACATTCATCTATACAATACAATGTTGGCTAGGCTATTTGGAATTTATGGCAGCTGCTGTCGGCTGGCGATTTAGACTCGTCGCATTGGGCATTCAATTTGAGAAGTTCACATTGAATTTTGAAGTGAAAGTTTGCGTAGCGTAAATCATTTTACTTTTATATGTTCAGCATAATTGCGAACTGCCCTCTAGTAATACGGGGCGTATACTTAATGCGCAACGCACTTGCCATTTGGACGGGCAAGCTTACGAAAATATTAAGCAAATTTACACAGTTTGCAAACAGAGAGAGAGAGAGAGAGAGAGAGAGTGTGGGAGTGAGGGAGAGGAGAGTGGGTGGGTGGTGGCTGTGTAGTAATTTTAATGACTGTGCCGCATTTTGGCCGAATGAACGAAATGAATTTCAACTATGGGCCATAAACATTTATAGAATAATGAGCTAATTAAATTTACAGCGCGTTTTTCGAGTGCGCTTAACAAATTAAGCGTCTAATGACGACTCTTGCATAATCAAAGACGTTAAATGCCAAAGGCACACTTCCAGATACTTATGAGCGTAAGCCGAGCTACAGCTTCAGCTACAGACACAGATACAATTGAGTTGAAGATACAGATACAATTGCCGGAAGCTTAACTTGATTGGGATGTAGAAAAGTGTTGGAGTTTGAGTTGTAAATGGATGAGGATATTTATGTGCTGAACGTTGTTTATATATTTAGGAACAGTAAATAAGTTTATGGCGATTTGGCTGGGGTGAGGGAAGACAAGATTTTAGTAAGCGACGATAAAAATTTAGATAGACTTTGTTTGGCTGCTGTGAATGCGACGAAGAGCTTGTTGTCTGTGTGTGTGAACAGAGAAGTGTGTAGATAGATATATGGGCAAGAAATCTAGACAGATAGATAGAATATAAGCAGATACCAAACATGCTATCTCTATAGGGTTTATAATAATATACATAGACATAAAGGTATACGGTTATATACATAATCCTTGCTCGCCCAAGTGAAATGAGATAGGGATAATTTCAAAGAGAGTTACCATAATTATGATATCTGTGGATAATTACAAACTAATGTAGCTACATTCACAGCTCTGATTGGCCCTAAAGCTATTCAACTATCAATGGCAGCGGACAGCTAATCTATAGGAATGCCCTTTGGCCTTAGCTGACCATCGAGACTCCTGCTCGCCCCTCCCTTCCTTTCGGCAAAAGGTAATCAATCAAGTTGAGCAAGCCTCACGCCCAGGTGAGATAGTTCGACAGGTCGCTGGAGGCTATCCCATCTCATCGGCTGCCTCTGCTGCTGCTGCTGTTGCTTCTTCTTCTTCTTCGCCATGCCCATATTGTATTACTGTTAGCGTTATGTAAGCAATAGTTTGACAAACGAATTTGGTTTACGAATTTGTGCTTAATTATTGAATATCAACTAATTATGCTAAGAGCCAAGAGCTCAGAACGTGTTGTCTACTGGCCTAGTGATTTATTTAACTTTTATCAAATGGAAGAGGCAACTCATGTGCGAATGTGTGTGCATGTGTGTGTGTGTGTGCGTGTGTGTGCAGGCGTTGCCCTGCTACAGACTGTGTACATATGTTTGTCGATGTTTTACCTTGAAATCCGAACATTCTATTAGCACAAAATGAATTATTAATAAGTGTGTCAATGTGGTCTGACTAACAAGATGTGTGCGTGTGTGCGTCCCTCTGTGTGTGTGTCAAAGGACTTAACCGTTAAAGGGGGCGTATACGCAATGTGTGTGCTGTGTGTGCTGCGCCGTGTGTATATGCATGTGTGTGCCAAGTCATTAAAAGCTGTGACAGACCTGAAAATAGAAACAACAGGCCAACTAAGAAGCTTACCTTTAACACAAACACGCAGAGAGAGAGAGAGAAGGCGAGAGCAAAGAGAGATAGGTAAAGATGTAGAGAGGGATAACTAGAGAGTTGGTTAAACTTTAGGCTTTGTTTATTTAGGCAGACATTTACGTGTTGTTCGCTTGGTGTCGAGCTTTGCGCTTAAGCAGAAAGTCATTAGTTAAAATACGCAAATATCTCTAACGTTTTTATTAGCCAAGCAAAAAGTAATTGCCCGCAATTAGGGCTTAAATTGTATGGTCATAGAGGCGCCAATGCATTGTTCTACACAGGCTGGAGAGGGAGAGGGCAAGACAGGGAGAGGCAGTAGAGCGCATACATTGTGCGGGCTGCTTGGGCTTCCCTGGGGATTAAGCAAAGCGTGAATACGTTTTTTGCTTGCTCGTTAACTAAGAATTACCCCATGTGCACACACACACACACACACACACACACACACTCTCCTACACACTCACACAAACAGTCATGCATGCTGCTTATATAAATTTGTTTCCCTTTTCGGTGCTCTCTTCATGTCTTTGCATTTGGTTTACTTTGTATTTTTATTGAAACGATTTTTGTCTCCTTTGCGCTCTGCTCCAGCTCTGCTCCAGCTCTGCTAGCATTTCCATCTAGTTCTCTCCCTCTCTCCCTCTTCGTCTCTTGTTGTCTGCTTGGCATTGCCTGTCTGTGTGTGTGCTTGGTGCGTCCAGCTCAGTGAAGCATGTGCTTATAAAGCTGTATTTATACATATAAATATGCCCACATTTATAGGGCATACCTCTCACTCTACCTCTCGCTCTGATTGACACTGACTTGGTTTCCTCTCTCCCTCTATCGCTCGCTCTCTCTCTCTCTCTCTCACTTTCTGTTAATATATGATCATTATAGTATAGCTGCTGCTGCTGCTGCTGTTTACTCGTGCGTATTTCTGTGCTAGTTTTTTTTTTTCAGCCTCGACTTCGGCTTCAGCTTTGGCATCTGCCTTTGGCTGCTTTGCATAAAAATGGGCAAATGGGCAAATGTGAATTTTACGCATTTGAATTTGAATTTTCAATTGAAATTCATGGTCGAGCGCTTCGGTCGAGTGACACTCGACAACAATTATTGCGAGCATTTAATTGAATTATTGAATGACAGCCATTTTTCATGTAAACACCAAATGCATTTAAACTTAATTTCTCGCTCTCGCCTCTCGCCTCTCTCACTCTCTCGCTCTCTCACTCTCTCTGTGTGCATTTACAAATTCAATTAAAACTTACAAAGTAAATCACGCGTAATGCAGAAGAGAGAGAGAGAGGGGGGAGAGCGAGAGGCAGAGCGTTACGCTCTCTAAATTTTATGAGCACTCGCACAAAATAAAAATATAAAGAAAAAGTACATAAAATAAATATGAAATATTTGCAAATACACTCACACACACACACACATATACACACACAGGCATATTTATTTCATGCGCCTTGCTGTAACTCGTTAGCGATGCGGGGCGGGTCCTGGGTTCAAGGTCCTTTGCCGCAAGGATCAAGTTGTTGCGAGGCGTACACAAATAAAAACGTGTAAGTGCCAACAATAATAAAAACAATGCCCAGCCAAAATGAGCACAACATCAAGATTTCTTTCGCATTTATAACAAAGGCGGCGCAAGTAGGGGTGGGGGCGTGTCATGGGAGGCGAGGCGAGGCGTAAATGAAATGTAGAGAAACGTAACTAGGAGGCACTTGACAAACGCCATAGGTGTGCAAAGGTGAATGTGTGTGGGCGTGGCAGGCCTGGCCTTAAAGTGCGCCAGGCAAGGACAACGTAGACAACGAATGGGAGCACCTGCACACACAGCGAGAGAGAGAAAGAGATAGAGAGAGAGAGATACCCTTAGCTGTGCTATTTGAAAGGAAAATGCATTTCAGCTGTGAACACTTTGCCAGCTGGCTGCATGCCACACACACACACGCACACAGACTCAGACTCACTCTCCCTCTATCTCTCTCGCACACTCCTTGCCACACACACACTGGGCGCCCAATTCAACAATTTAACAACGCGTTACGCCAAATAAAAGATGCTCAACTTAAATTACGGAAATAAACATTTTGCACGCTGCAGCGCCTTTTAAAGCGACTCGCAGAGACTCGCGACGCGACTCCTTGGTCCTGCTCGGCGCAGGAAACTGCGATTCATTCGCTGTTATGCGATAAGGCTGCAAGAAAACAGCAAAAGTGTGGGACCAACAAAAAAAAAAAAGAAGAAAATGTTAAAAGCACGAGAAACTTTTCCAAATATGCCTCGCTGCCTTGCGAGGTGCTTTCGATTAATTTTAATTGAGGTGGCTCAACTGGGGATATTTATTTACGATAAACGAGCTGAAATCCTTCCTCCTGAAAGGTGCATTTTTATTTTTCGCAAATAATTCCGAAGTAAAATTGCTTTCACTTTTCGGAAACACTTACTTGACCACCATTTCCGAAAGGTACTTTCGACCTGTCCAAAATATACATTACAAGTTTTCGGAAACATTTCCGTATATTGTCCATATATCTTTCCGAAAAATATTCCTAATTCGTGCAAAAAATAATACTCAAGAATTTTGTTTAACAATATTATAAACTTAAGATTCAAGAGACCCCGAAATTCGGAAACTCTGAGTTTTGTTTCCGAATAATGGTTTCCCTTACCAGCAGACTTGAGTATTCAATCTTATTTTAAGTATATTCTGAAAGCTATGCACAATTTGTATGTCTTCAAGATAATCGAAGTTCTGACTGAGCTCCGAAGACTTTGGAGCTTCCAGTTTTAAATGAGAGCGAATTGTCTCGGAAAGCTTTAAATCCGAGCTGGTAAGGAGAATGTGCGATGCACGCTAGCAGAGCCTTGGTTATCTGCTTAAAGCATTTGCTTGCTCAAGAGCCAGTCGAGTGTGTCGTCCGTCCTCGGCGTTTTATCGGGGAACATATCAAACAGCCCGCTTTGACACTTTCAGCGTCTATCAAAAGGGCGTCATGTCAAAATGTTTCCTTGCTTCTTTCGCTGGTTTTGCTGTCGCTGCTGCTGCTGCTGCTGCTGCTGTCGCTTGTAATGTGAGCTCATTACCATAAAAGCGTTGCTGAGAGGGAGAGAATGAAGGCTTCTGCCAGCGAATGCCAAACAGTACGCACATATGAGCACAGGCCGTGTGAGAAGGCAAGCGCAAAGAAGAAGACAAATAAAGTAAAAAGCAGACAAGCCGTAAAGAAAGGAAAGCGAAATGAAAACTGCTGGCTGAACTTATAGATGTCTTCAATTTCAGTAATAGCACTTCGGGGCATGTGGGACCTCAGCGCAGACCCCTTTGGCCAAAAAACTTTTTTAACTGCTGCCTGGTGGATTTTGAAGTGTGTTAGTGCCACAGGCAAAGGCAAGCGGCGGGACTCGCCACCTCATCCAACCCAGTCCAACTCAGTAGAGCACAGCTCTCAATCTATCTGGCTATCTATGCTGTTGGAATGACTAACTGTCTAAGTGTCTCAGTATCTCGGTAGCTGATGAAGCGTGCTGATAGCTACACACACACATACACACATACACGTGTGTGTATACAAAAGGCTTAAAAAATATGCCCGCTGGGGCTTTGGCTATTAAGCTGGGGCAATAGAAAACATTACGACTACTGTTTGCAATACATTTGAGTGCCAACAGCAACAAGCTGAGCGAGCTATATATATCTAGTATGCCTTATGAACTTCATCATCAGCATGATGAACAGAGTCCCTGCAGCTGCAGCTCGCATATTGAACTGTAGGTGAAAGGCGTATCTCATGCAGAAAGGAAACTTTTCACTGCGAATGCAAATACAACTCAGCAGCTGAGTCGAGCTATCGAGCTGAGCGCTGTGCTGGTCGGATTTGCTATATCCCAGTTGCCAACTGCCTTCCACTGCTGCTGCTCCCACACTTCCAGCTGCTGCTGCCGAAAAGTATGCTATGAAAATTTCGTGTGTGTGTGTGTGTGTGTGTGTGGGCGCATTAAGATGCTATTGAGCGTATGCGAGTGAGGGCATGCCAAAGCTTTTTGGCATAAATACGCCTGGCCACATAATGCACAGTCTAGCTAACAAACACCAGCACACACACACACTCTCGCACACCCACACTTTATCCACTTAGACAAAAGCCTTGGCACACTGCAGCAAAATTGAATTTGTTTGCGTTTGCCTACGCCAAACTGTAAACTTATGTATAGATGCCGGCAATTCTTGCTGCCTATGGTCTAACCCCAGTTAAAGCCAGCATTGTCTTGCGCCACACTCAATCTGTGTCTGTGTGTGTGTGTGTGTATGTATTGCTTTTATCTGCCAGTGATGCTGCTCTATGTCTGTCTGTCTGTCTGTCTCATTCTTGTAGTCATATTTGCTGGCATTTACTTCATTCAAGATAAAAGCGTATATCATGTCCTTATGCCGTTATCCTTTTATACGCTGCATTCTTTATGCCTTCATTTTATTATCTCTTTCACTTTCAAGCCACACACACACACACATGCACATACATTGGCCATTAGAGTGGACCGAGGCCTAGGTTTTATGTAGTGGAAAAAAGAAGCGAATTTAGTTGCGCTGCCTGCAAAAAAAATGAAAAGAAAAAAAGTAAAATTATTTTATGCTCTGGCGCTGCTGAATGGGCTCTTTGCATTCCCACATAAATTATGCTCTGTATTTACAGTCAAACATTTTTCATGTGTGCGCTGCTCTTCGGCGCGCACTGTTGTTGTTGTTGCTGCTGTTGTTTGGCCACGCACAGCGCGGAAATTAATTTTGTGCTTTATTGCAACTAATTCGATTATGAGCTGACAGCTGACTGTGACCGACCGCCCACAGTTCATGCTAAACATGCGCATGAACAACAAACAACAACAATTGGCAACAACAACAACAACAACAACTAGCAACAACAGCTATAAACACAGCAGGACACGAGCGCTGTCAATGTATTTGCATTGTCTGAGCACTTTTCATATGAATGCAGCAGCAGCCAGCATATGGCAAAAATTTAAAATAAATAGTTGATAAATATACTCTCTCTCTCCCTCTCTCTATATATATTTATATATATGTACATATATCACATCTATCATGGAACTCGCCTCACTTATTATTTGCTTATTAAACACGGTCAGAATTTTGTGATTTATGGCTTTTATTGTTTTTCGCATTGGGTTAGAGACAATTGCGCGCTTGGCAATTGAAATTGCGAAATTCGAAAAGGCAGCAAAGCGTTGCAAATGACGTCACGTGCGTCTAATTAATTAACCTCACAGCGGTGGGGCACCCGAGGGGGCGTGGCAGACAGTCAGTCAGCCAGTCAGCCAGTACGGCGGGCAGGCAGCTGCTCATAGCGGACGTAAATTAATTTTACATTTAGATGCTTGGCAAATGAGTCGGAAATCGTCAGCATAAAAGCCAGAGCCCACCCAGCACTTCAATTTAGATAAAACTGGACCGCTCTCTCACTCTCTCTCTCTCTCTCTCTCTCTCTCTCTCTCTCTCTCTCAATATATATATATATATTTGTTTAGCTGTTTTATATATACTTATTTATAGCCTGTATCTATTGAAAGTGTGTAAACAGAGTGTATTGGTTCCTTTTTTTAGTGTGTATGACAGGCGAGCGGAGGTGGGCGTGGCCAGCTTCATCTTTGTACTTGATTGGTACTATAGTGGTGCTCCTTTTTGGCTGTACTTTTGATCGAGTGGGGGTAGGCTTGGGAACTTCCGTCAAATCGTCCGTCTGTCCTTTCATGAGCCTGCTCTTCTGTCGTCCGTCCAACCGTCTGTCCGTTCATCAGTCTATCGTTTGGTAGTTTTGTCTATCCCTCACTCTCTATACTTGTATGTCCGTCCGTCTTTGCCCCTATAAATACACATGCATGTGCCCGTCCGTCCGTCAATAAGTCTTCTATTTATAGTTTATCCGATTGTCCGTCCGTGCTTCTATTTGTATATCTGTTCGGCTATCCGAATGTATGAATCAGAATGAAACTTGACTCTCAAGCGCATTCATCACAGCTAAGTAGTAAATTATCGATAGAAATGCAATCGATAACAGCAGCTAATAGATATATCAAATTTTAGTAACTACAAATTGAATACTGAGTCGCATTTCTGTTGCTAGCCCAAAGGGGCATCTCTTAGTCGAGCATGCCTGACTCAAGCACTCTTAGGGGTTTCTTCATTTTATTTCTTTTATCGATTTGTTGCGCTGCTCGAATGACTTTATCAGTGGCGACGCTTGTCCCCTCTTAGTCGCCTGGTCACTTGTTACACACACACACACACACACACACACAGTCACACGCACACAGAGCAGAGTAAACAGCAAAAGCTTCCACTATATGCATGAATATCCCCATAGTGCCCCACAGTCCAGGGCTGTCCGGTCCAGTCCGGTCCAGTCCTGTGCCGGGCTGTCCTCTGCCATTTCATTCAGTCCTGCTGCTTGGCAAGCGCCTGCAGCGCATGTTTTTGGGCTGCGCATTTAATGTGCGTCCTGTTTCCATTAGGCAGGGACAGCAAGTGGTTGGGAGGCGGGGTCATGGGGCGTTTGCCGCATTTGCACGCTTCATTTGACATAAAGAGCAAAAATAACCGCTGGCTCTTTTGTGCGGCTGGCTGGCCCAAAACGCTGGTCGTAGGCCGTTGCGCAGATTAAGTATTTGTGCTTTCCGCTTTTTTCTCTGTTCCTGTTTCTGTCGCTGTATATAGATATTATACAGCGTCCAATTCGTCCCATTATATGCATAATATGCAATCAAAGCTGAAATTATGACCAAAATACAGACCATTATTTGGCGACTAACTCGATTATGCGCATTGTTTGTCGCAGTTGGCGAACGCAATGTGAATGCGCAGGGCAACAGTTTCAGATGAAAGCAATCATATTTTTCAGTTGGCAATGAAACATAGAATTTATGTGTATAAATTGGAAATGATTTTGTATAGTGGAGCATTTTACTAATGACTAGGAAGGGTAGCCGTCTTGCTGAGTCAGCCTCTGCGGGCGAATAGCAGGCAATAAATTCGTCTTTGATTTAACAAACTCGCAAATTTACTAATGTTACTACATTCATTTGTACATTGTGTATATTTAACAACTGTACCCATAGTCGAATTCAGCTGCGCGTTGAGCCCAATTAACGCCAGGTGCTCTTTCAGCAGGTAATTGTGAACGAGCTGCCACTAATTTTTGAAGGTCTCCATTGATAGAGCACTAGAGCAAACAATTAAAGTGCCAGAAAATAAAATAAAGCCAATGGCACTCGAAAATACAATTGGAGTGCCAATGGGCCTGTGTGGGGAAAACAAATAATTTTCATATTGATTTTCAATTAGCATAAACAGCAATTATTGCACGGCTGTTGCAATTACATTTTACAAAAATTCATTAACAAGCGCGTTTGACATACAAATATATCGAATATCATACAGACGTGCGATATATGTATGTATGTATATGTGCATATATATGTATGTATATCATATATGCAGTCAGGCTGACAGGCGTACATGGCGTATGCGCGATGACAGACGCTTTTTAATAAGCTCGACTCGACTTCTATATAGAACATATACATGTATATATATATATATATGTATATATATGGCATGTATGTATATACATACATATATGTTCATATCAGATACGTGTAATATTTATTAAATTTAGCCATCAGCAGTTGCCATTGTTGTTGTTGTTGTGTATCAACGTGTCTCATTTGAAATTTGTTGTACGTGCCGTGTAAAGCAATAGCTTTCAGCAAATTAAATTGAGTTTTCATCGTCATTGGCAGCATTTTGGCTTTCTGTTGCACATTCAGATATGTATATACATATATAGAGGAGCGAGAGAGAGACAGATAGATAAACAAACATATATCCCATATTTATTTTCTAATTAATATTTTGACATGAACTTAATATAAATTGTATTATTTACATCAAGCCATATATCTGGGCAAATCTCAGTTTATTAAATCGAATTCAATTTAATTAAAATTGAAATTTCTTTCACTTTCACTTGTTTCAGGTAAGTTGACAAATGAGCTGAGAGTTGACCAAATATTTGTATGCATACCTCAATGAGAGTAAGTATTAATATATCAAATGTAAAATGATCTAATTGATTCTAATAAAAACCACAATAAAGTGGGATCTAAAGCCGTTCTCAGCCTGGTAGCCTCTGCTTCAATCAAAATTTGGTCAAAGCCGCATAACAACAGCTAATAAATGTAAATAGTACTTAAGGCAAGTTCTGGGATAGCCGAAGTCACTTTAAACGAAACGCTTAATTTTATATAATAGCATTAGATATGAACTTTGAAAAGCAGCTACGAAATTTTGAAAAAGTTATTTTCTAATTATTTTTTAATTTATTACAAACTTCCGACGTTTACTTTAAAAGCAGCAGAGTAATAGCAAAACTTGAAATGATTTCTTAGAATAAAATGTATTTTTAGCATTTAGCATAGTTATTGTTGCAGAGAGGGAGTGAGATAGAGAGAGAGAGTGAGGCAGCCGGTTGTTGGGCAAGTGCTGGCATGCACAAAAGAAAATCCTGAAAGATTAAATTAAATTGTACACGTCCCAGTTTTTAAACTAAACAGGCGGCAAGCGAAGAGCTCAAGCAGGCAGCTGCTTAGAGTCGTACATCATAAGGAGAAAGAGAGAGAGAGAGAGAGGGAAAAGTAAGCCAGCTACTGGTGCATGGCCTGTAGCACATAGATAGAGGGAGGGAGAGGGAGTTGCTTGCAAAACGCTGTGGCGCAATAAATCACAACATTTTCAGATGCTTACACAAATGCCTTTTTGATCCTTAATTTTCTGATCAAATACGTGACATTAAACACGGCCAGCACACACACCCTCATGTGTGTATGTGGCTTAAAAAGGGGCGTGGACTGTGTGTGTGTGTGTGTGGGCATGTTGACGGGCAAACTTACAAATCGTAAAAAATGCTGAAAATTGAATGAAAAGTACTGCGACTAACAGAATTGACATACAAAAATACACAAAACACTGAGCATGATAGACTGGCAGATGCCCTGTAGGTGAGTCTTAGACTCAGTATGAATTAAACTGAAGCTCTAGTCAGTCTGGCATGCCCGCGCTCAGCGCACTCGCACTCTTATCGAGGGTATACAAAAAATGAGCTGCTGCGCTAAACGAAACAAAGCGAGCGAAATTTTTCAATCGCAGCTGCCCACATAAACCAATGCCGAATGTGAGAGTCGAGGATTTACTATATACATATGTGTGTGCGTGTGTGCTGGTATTATTGTATTGCAGCGCAAGGCATTGTGTAGCTCTTCCCTTTCTTTCTTTTTTATTACTGTCTGCAACTGATAGTCGCCTTGGCATTGCCTACAATGTTGTTATTTGTGTTTTACGCTTGCTTTCTTTTCAATTTAT
This sequence comes from Drosophila mulleri, assembly GCA_035047565.1. NCBI lineage: Eukaryota > Metazoa > Arthropoda > Insecta > Diptera > Drosophilidae > Drosophila > Drosophila mulleri. The sequence continues at coordinate 2,844,845 of JAWNPK010000060.1, forward strand.
TGCGCAGCATTAAAAAAAATGCGAACAGAATAAAAGAATTGACTGCTGAGAGGGAGAGAGAGAGAGAGGGAGAGAGAGAGAGGGAGAGAGAGAGAGATGGATAGAGATGTGAGCGATACAATGGTAGTTCCATGCTTACATGTGCTTCGCCAATAACCCATTGTCCTTTGACAAAATGTCAATTGCAGTGTTGTAAAGTATCAAAAGCTACACTTGCAATACATACACACACACACACCCATAGTGACGGAGACATATAGCAAATGAGTGCAGAGCGATTTGCTGTAACGAAAGTTCAGCTTAAGCTGAAGGAGCATTTCCTGGGGCAGGCAAGCAGGGGGACAGACATGCAGGCATGCAACTGTGTTTCAGTGTTTGATAATGCGCAATGTTTTGCAATCACTAAACAATCAAACAATGGCTGAGCTGAGAGAAATTGAAAATGCGAATTGCTTCCCATTGATATTTAAGTCTAGTTGATGCCTTTTAAATTGCAAAAATAGATATTTAATGGATTGCCCATATATATATGTACATATAAATGGAATTGCAACTAAAATGGCGAAAAAGTATTTGAAAGGATTTTTGAAACATTAATACAATTTCTAGAAATATGTGAACTCAAGTAAAGCGAAGAGGTGTCTAATGGATTGGATGGGGAGAACTGGGATGGAGAGTGAGGAGTTGACATACTTGAGGTATACTCAGGCAAATAGAAGCATGAATGCATCAAAGCATCATCATAAACAATCTCTAAAGTTACTCAATATCCTTCACAGAATCATCACCATTAATCGAACTAACTTAATGAGCCAACCACTTCACGATTCGTTGCCTGTCGTCAGCCTCGCTCTTATTCCCATTTACGTATATGTTCTACAAGGAAATACAAAATACAATTTAAATATGGCAAGCGACAAACTAAACATATATATGTATATATATTAATATTTACCTAGTGCTTATAGCTGTCCAAGTTGCATCCATTAAGAGCTTAAAAGTGCTCAACGATTAATTTGGCAGCAAACACAAACACAGGCACATACACAGTGCGTGCAAAAGTAATGCAACGCATGTGCAAAACATGAATTATTTAAAGCATAATTGGGGCAGCAAACTATCTAGACAGATGTTGCCATATAGCTAAGCCAATGACTGCCTCGAGGGCGGCAAATAAAAATATATTTCAAGTCTGTGTATATGCAAATATGTAAACAAAATACATTTTATCTCTATATGTATATGCATATGTGTATGTATGTATGTATGTATGTATATTCGCACAACTTTGTAATAAAATGGCGTAAAAAGGCTTTTTGCTGCTCAAGCGTGCATAAATCTGAAATTCATATCCTTGAGCTAGTTAATAACTCGCTTTCTCTCTCTCTCGCTCTCTCTCACTCTCTTGGAAAAGCCGCTGTTTTCTTGTAATTTTAATTATGTCAAAAATCTAAACATAAGCAAAGCAATGCATGTGTGTGTGTGTGTGCTATACAATTATTGAGCTTGTTGAGCTGAAAGTGCGCGTCGAAATTGTTTTAATTTTTATTAAAATTGTTGTACATGCAGCTTAATGATGTTAAACCCCAAAAAGAAAAGCTTGCGACGGCAAAGTGAAAATGATCTGGCCTTAGATGTTGATTAAGTTAGAGAGGGAGCGAGATTGTACACACATGCGTGTGCGTGTGCGTGTGTGTGTGTGTGTACCTGCCACGCATGCTGCCACAAATATTTCATAAAACACGCTTAACTTTTAGCTTGACGCAACTTTTTGGCCATGTTCGAAGCTGGCAGCTGCCACCCTTTCACCGTATTTTTGCTAGCTCGAATGCCTTTGCCTGGTTCAGCTTGACAAAACATGCAAATATGTATACATGTAGATGCGCATGTGTATGTATATGTGTATCTGCCCAAAATTATAATTATTATGAAATTTTGGAAAATGTTTTTAGGGCCGAGCCCCGCCCTCGCTCGCAGTGTGGCTGTCAACGGCAGCGGCAGCCCTTCAACACGTTCACCACAAAGCCAAATGCCAAACGGCTTCAAACCGGCCCCAAGCCAAAAGCTTCGCCCCCGCCCCTAGCCAGGCCACAACACCATGCCGCATTCTCACTTTGAGTGTGCTCAAAGCCAAGCGAAGGGGTTTTTATTTGGCATTTGCCTAATTTGCACGTGCTTCCCATGACATCACAGCAATACAGCGAAAGAGTGAGAGAGAGGGGAAAGAGAGATAAAAACGAAACTAATTTAAACACATTTGAAATTGTGCGGCCAATTTGAACTCAATTAGCCAGCTCGAAGATTTTTATAAACTTGTTCTTAATTACGTGACCAACATCAATATTTGGACAACTCAATGAGTGAGTGAGAGAGAGAGAGAGAGAGAAAAAATCCAATTGATTGACTCTCGCTGACTGATTGACCGACCGACCCACTGGAGCAGCGCGAGAGAAAGCGCAAAGTGCGAGAAGAAAAACCAATCAACAGAAAATTAAACAAGAATCGCGACTCATTTGGCTGCAAAATTAAAAATACCTCCAAAGTCAATTTCTCCAGCTGCTGCCGCGACTTCTGCTGCCACTTCTCACTGTTGCGAGAATGAATTACGTTTCATATTATGCCCACCCTCCTCGTCCTCTCTGTCTCTCTCTCTCTCTCTTTCTTTTCCTTTCTCTCTCGCTCTTGTTGCCAATGGCATTAGTAATTTAGCCCCTAACCATTTCCAGGTCGCTTAGCTGCCAGCGCAACAAATTTGTCTATTTAAACTTGTTTCCCTCCTTCTATACCCTTCAATTGTGGTATTTTGAATATTGTTTCGATTTGTGACATGATTTTATATTTATATTTGTAATCAATTTTAAAAAAGTGTATCTATGCTTCGGTACTTGAAGAAACTCTCGCTGTACTATATCACTGTCCGAATGGTTTTATTTATGTGATTCGTTTCGAATAGGGTATCTATGCTGCGTTCCACTTCTCAATTGTCTTTAGTTATGCTACGGGCTTTGCATTTATTATGTTTTTGTTGTTGTTTTTTTTTTTTTTTTATTCTTTGTTATTTGCATGTCATTTATTTTGTTAATGTTCGTAAATAAACAACCGCAATAAGGCGCTTTTTTAGGGGGCGGGGCTGCAAAGGCAGTTCGTTCGATGGGCGTGGCCGTTGTAAAGGCGTCGCCCATTTAGCGAAAGTCGAAAGCAACAGCAGCAGTAGCAGCAACAGCAACAGCAACAGCAACATCAACATCAATTTCAATTTTCACACTTGCCACGGCGTAGATGGTTGGAGAGGCGCGCCACGCCCCCTGGCGAGGTGTGGGCGCTACGCATAGTAAATATTTTGTGCCATAGCAGAAATATGGCAACAATTTATAAGTGATTCGTCATTGTTTATTGGCTTCATCGAAGCGCGAATGAGCCATGGCCAAGAATTATGGTTGACAATTTGGCCTAGCGCCCGGCTCCGTCATAAATTATATGGCCAGGATACGATAACAAATCACAATGGCATATCAGTGCCTTCCTACTGTTTGTTGTTGTTGTTGTTGCCAGTCCATTGTTGTTGCTGCTGCCGTTGCTTTGTCTTCATTAAAGAATCGCCTAGCGCGATTTTATTAGCCTGGCCATTTGTTGAGCGCCATTGAGTGCTTTGGCCAAGCAGCAGGTAATGTCTAAGGGAAACAATTAATCATGTATAAATATACTTACTTTAATTTTGCATTTCCTATTATTATTTTAATTTGTTATATTTTTTAAAATTCTTTTTCTTTAATTTATTTTTTTAGCTTTAATTGGAGTTTTTCTGTGTTCTGTATGATTCAACAACAATGAATGAAAGCTAAGCTAAAATGCAGTTGAAATCGTAACCTAGCGTAGCCTTGAGAGATATTAACATTCCAGGAATCGGCCAGAGGCAACAGCAAGGACGAAAGCTGCGCTACCAAGAAAAGTAATCGAGTATTAGCGCGAGATGTATTAGCATAAATTATTTCTAAGAAAAATCAATGTATAAACTTGTAAATATATTATGGTACACCAAGATCACTAAGACCTAATACTAGTACTAATAAACATAGAAGTTAATCTAGCCAAAGTTCATTCATACCGGAATAACTCAAAAACCAAAAGGATCAACCCAATGTCCTTTGGCCAGATATTAGCTAGAGTTAATACCCACACTTTGACATTAAGATCGTCAGGATATACCAAGCTATGCACGAGTTATGCGCATTATTTTCTTAAAGGACATCCTTTGATCCTTAGACAAGACCATTAAATTTGAATATAGCTCGATGAAGACTGCTTTGACGATCCTAACTTAACTTGTCCTGCCAAAATGAGCAACATTTTGGCCAAGTTAGAGCTAATTTCCCAAATAAGGACATTTTTGTATAACCCTAGTTCGGTCATGTCCTTCTGCAATCCAAAAAGATTTATGTTTTTCAGTTGCTGGGAAGCAGGACTATCGATTGGCATTCAAAGTTTCTCAAAATTCGACAAAAAAATTTTACAATATTTTTGTAAGGGATATGCTCGGAAAATAGCCAAAAAATGGCAAAATGCACATTAACTCGGCTATTAAAAGGACTACGATGATGTCCTTTGAAACATAGAAAGTGCTTGTAAGTCTTAATAAGAATTGGCAATAAAAGGATTCGAAATCCTTTCCATAGCTGAGATATAAGGACATTTTAATACAGCGAAAAACGCATATATCTCCGCGATATCCTTGCATATCCTGGCGAGTCATATGTCAAACTGATTGTGGTCACCAGAGCTACCAACTGGCCAAGTTTCATCACAATCGTGCTGGTGGCTATCAAGATATTTGTCATTTTGTGTGTTTTGGGCCATTTCCTTGGTCTCTGCAGCCAGCTGAAGCTGAAAATGTACAAGTCCAGGATTCTTAGATGACCCCATTATGTTATGATGGACATTTATGGAGGCTGTCTTCACGATTCTGGCGCACCAAGTCCGCATGTCCTGCGCAAGGATTTGGCCGAGTTAGAGCTAGTATTACCTGCCAAATAGTCGTTTTTGCCGAAGCTATAACATGGGCATGTCCTTCAGGATATTCAAAGGATCTATATTATGGAATTCCCTGTCCTACGTACTACCGATTGCCACTCAAGAATTTTCAATACTGTCAGTTTATAGAGCTAAATAAATATAATAATTTCCATAGAAATTGCGCGTTTTATTTGCCCCTTTCGGGTATGCAACGAAAATTATGAAACCAAGTATTTTTCGAAATGCACGATTATTTGCTACGTTCTGTTTAAATAAAAGTCTGTTACTTATTTACATTAACATTATTTTTATTTTATTTTCTTTTTTACAATAAATTTAAATAAAATAAAAATTCACACATTTAAGTCCACATATGACATTATTTTCTAAACGGCTTAAATTGTATGTTATGAACTCCAATGCCTATCTTCTTCATCTACTTGGTTTCCTTGCCATCCAGCTTTCGTTTCAAACTGCAAATAAAAATATTAAGCTGCATTAGTATGATAACAACAAAAACAGCAGCTGAAAGAAATACACCAATAAATAAAAATATTCGATTCAGCCCGAAAGTATGCAACACTCTTCATCGATTTAATATTTATGTGAACAGCTCAAAAGTATGCTACGATTTTTAACTAAAAACCATTTGACAAGCATCAAGAGAAAATAAGCAAGAAATGCAATAAAACGATAATAGACGACTTGTAGATGCCCTGCAGTTACTTTACGCAAAGTTCTTTATTTCTTTTATATATTTAGAGCAGCTGCACGCGGCAACAGTTTGTTGCTTTGAATAAGTTTTGTGCTTAGTTTGGCATCATTTCCGTTTCCTTCCGTCCGCAAAACACGCTTGGCGCGCGCTATGCACATGTTTCTGTTTCAGCTGGCAGCTGGACAAAGTTTGCGCTATTCAAAGCTCGCAGTCGAGTCCTGTGAGTCCTGCATAGATTGATTCAATTCGAAAGGCGCTTTACAAACGTTTTACACAGCTCGCCGAGGCACAGCAGGCAGGCAGACTGGTTGTGTATCTGTGTGAGTGTCACAATTGAGCGACATAAGCCTTGCCTCTAATGCCCCTCACTGTTGCTCGTCCTCTTCCCGCTTTAAGGCATCTCTCTCTCTCTCTCTCTCTCTCACTTACTCTCTTTCTCTGTGCTCGTTTCATGTACTAAAAACTTTCTGCACAAAATGCAAATACGAAACTTAAATGAAATGCAGTTGCACATGCCACAAAATGTAAACTTTTTGATTATCAAGTTTTTTGGCCAAGGGTGTCTATGCATATGTGTGTGTGTTTGTGTGTCTGTGTGTGTGTCTCTCTATGTGTGTTTGCTTTTGTGTATGCCAAATAAATTTCATGCACAATATTAAGTGCAAATTGTTTTGGCACAATTGTTGTTGATATTCCTTCAGCTCTCTCCCCCATTACGCTTGCTGTGCTTTCTCCCTCTATCTCTCTCTCTGCTACTGTAACTATTTAAGGCTCTTGTCTCTCACCACTCTCATTCTCTCTTTGTCTCTGTCTCCCCGCTCTCAGTCTCTATGGTTGTTTTGCGTCTTTTATATATTTTATGCACGCCACGGCGACGACAACAGCTTAGTGTCCCTGTCCGGGCAGCCAGGCGGCGCGGCTGTCTACTGAGGCAAGCATGCAATGCCAACAAACATCTACAACAACAACAGCAACAACAAACACTAACAGCACAATTTTTGGCAGCCAAAGCGCTTTTCTATTAAAATTTTCATTAAATTGAAAGCAATTAGTATGAGACGACACCGAGCTATGCGAGTCCTGACAACAGGACTCCAGTAACAGTATTGCCACAACTTTCCGCCCAGCTCCACGCCCCCCTTCCTGCCTAAGCAAAGTTGTTGTCGTTTTGTATTTTGATTATTGTCAAGAAAAACCCGAGGCAGCAGCAACAGCAGCTGCAATTTGCGGACACATAAAGGAGCTGAAGCCGTAGCTGGAGCTGAAACAGGAGCAGCAGCTGTAGAGAGGGGGTAGGCTAGCAGGAGGCGGCGCTGCTGCTGCTGCTGCTGCTGTTGCCATTCAATTTCCATGAGGCGCAAATTGCGTTCGCGATAATACAAAAGTCGTGACGCCCATCTTAGATCTGCGAGCACCGCAGGCAGCGGCAGCTAAAATTAATTTGCTGCCTGCCTGCAGCAGAAATATAAAATCGCTTCACCTTGATTTTCCACATCTTTTTTTTTCGTATTTTCTGGTCATTCCAAGTGATGCTGCGGCAGCTTTATATAAGTATATATATATATATAGATATTTGCGGGCCATTTTCATTGTTTATGGCCAGCACTTGGGCTGCTTAGATCACTCAACTAGAAATTGATAGCACGGCTCCTGCTGGCGCGGGGACAAAGCTGTGCTGAGCCATTACGTTTGATGGCCACGATTTTTGTCGCCCATTTGTTGTTGTATTTTATTTTTGGTATTTTTTGGTATATACGTTTTTTTCTTATTTTTTTATTTTTTTTTTTTTTTTGCTTGACAGCTGCGCTGCTTATTAAGCAATTTCGGTTTGAGCTTCGTTTTTACGTACACAGGTTGCCGTCGGTGCAAAAAAAAATAAAATAAAATACATATAAATAAAAAGGAATGAAGTGAGCGAGAGATATAGGATGAGGGAGGAGAGATATAGGTGATGTTGCTGCTGCAGCCGCACATCAAATGTTATTTATTGATACGCCGCGATGGCATTTTATGCGCACACAAAATGGAAATGTCCTTTGATTTAATGGCACTTGTTGTACATCTGAGTGCGTCCATTACTTTGTATCAGATTTTAATTCTTAATGCACACACACACACGCATACACACACGCATACACATGTTCTGCTGTTGTCAATATGTGAGTTGACTAGCTTTTACCGTTCCTTTTTATTTGTGCGACGACATTGTGTTGTAATGCAATTGAAAGTGAATTTCGTGTGACACTCAAATATTTATATATGCGAACGAACTGAGATATTCCAGAGATATATATTTTATACGACGCACGAGTCTTTCATGGCTTCGCTCAATTTACAGCTGGGCATAATTTTCACTTTCCTTTATTACAGACAAGTTGTCAAATGACAGGTGAATAGAATCTGAATCAGTTCCCTCACAGAGCGAGAGTTGGAATATGTCAAAACGGGCAGAGCAAATGTCGCATTGAGTGAATGACATGTGAAGTGTATAAAACGAGCCGCCTTCCTAAGTAATGAAGAGGCGCCAGGTGAAGCTGGCTAAATTTATACCACTCGATAGCAGTGGCTACAATTTTTATCTCCCCCGCGCTTGTTTTATGTAATATGTCTCTCTTATATTTAGCTGAATCTATAATACCGAATATCTCAGCCATGTCCACTTGCCTCTGTCTCAAGCAAACTGTTTGCTCTCACCTGCTGCGACGAGTTTTCCAATTCGTTTTCTTTTCAAACTCAGCTCTAACTTAAGTCCACATTATGGCTTAGCCACTCCAAATTAGAAATATTCATTTATGAAATCTTGCAAATGCAACCGCTTGGCTTATTTGCTTGCGTGACTTTGACAGCTACCAAAAAAAATTATTGAAAATGTGCCAGGGCACGAAAAATGTTTGCCAAATATTTTCAGCTTAAATTGAATTCCAAGCAGGAGCAGCAGCTGCTTCTGCCACAAGTATAAAGTCTAAAAATTGTTCAATAAAAGAAATACGAAAAAATAACAACAACAACAACAACGAAGAGAATTGCCCCCAAGCGCCAGAGCACAAAATAAAAGGAAAACTCTTTGTGGTTTCGCATTAAGCGCGCATTTCTCTTCTTCTTCTTCTTTTGTTCTATTTGTGCTTCAGGGAGCGGTAGCTCTACGTGTTTTGTTTTGATTTGAGGAAAAGAAATGATTTGCGTTTGGCATTGATTATGCAGCAGCAGCATTGGCATGCCTAAACATATCCTCTCTCTGTCACTCTCTCTCTCTCTCTCTATCATGTGGCACGTGTTCGTGTGTGGCTTTTGCAAGTTTTTAAAGTCGGCTTTAAGCGCTTGGCATCTAATTTACAGCCGACCACAGCCGCAGCCATAGCCGCAGCCACAGCCACAGCATAGCTGAGAGTGTGTGCCGCATAGCTCCTTCTGCTCCTCCTGCTGCTGCTGCTGCAAGTCCTGCCGCATGCCACACGCATTCCTTTGATCAATTTCCACTAGCTAAGCCCAAAGGCAATTGTACATGTGTGTGTGTGTGTGTGTGTGTACATATTTATATATATGTTTGTGTTTCAGAAATTTTTGGCACGCACACGCACGGGGCAAGCCCCCGCCGCTAGATGGCGTGTGTGTGCATGTTCCTGTGCTCGCATGTCAACTGCCTTTTCCAACTTCTGTTTCTTTTTCTGTTCTTCAGCTTTTCTTGGCTTTGTGTTATTTTTATGATGCTTAATTTCTGTTACCAACTCCCGAATGCCATTTGCATATTTGATCAACTTGCCCTCTGCTCCCCGCCCACTTTGCCCACTCACCTGCCAGCCCTATGTTTTGTTTCAGGTATAAATAAATAAATTGTGCGTTTAGCAGCAAGTGAAACGAATTTCAAAGTTTTGTTTCCTCAAATGTTAACAAATATTTGTGCTGCTTTTGCGAGTGGCTCTCCATCTCTCTCTCTCTCTCTCTCTCTCTCTCTGATGATTGTTGTCATTATATTTATTGCTTTGATGTGCAAGGACATGCACGTACCCACCCTCACACGCACACGCACACACACATGTAACTCCTGCTGTTTAACATTTGTCTAAGACTTCAACACACGAAACTTGACTTCTGCCTGCCCAAAAGTAGGCTGGCAATTATTTTTGCTTTTAGTTGCCAAAGTTTACTTTGGCCCAAGCAGAAAGCAACAAAAATAAATAACTTGGGCATACACACACGTGCACGCACACACAGCAGGTGTCGCTGACAAGGCAACGACTTTGGATTGGACAAACTTTGAGGTTTTTTCTGCCTGCGCTTTTTTCTCTCTCTCTCTCTCTCTCTCTGTCGCTCTCTGCGTTTCTGCAGGCAAACGGCCTTCGGATTTGCTAATGTCTTCGCTTGCAGCACACTTAATTTATCAACATCTTTTGCGGTTGACAGTGACAACAATAACAACAACAACAACAGTCGGGAGTGCTCGACTTGCAAGTACCCTGTAGCCAAGCGTGACGCGCAGCTTAATTCGGACAATCACTCAACTTGCAGTTATTTAGGCTATATATGCATACAGGGAAACATATACATACATACACCCAAAAATACACACACGCATACATTTACATATATGCATATGCATATGCATACATTCGCATCAAAACAGGCTGGCTCACATTTCACGCTATGCTTGCTTATTATTTTTTTTATTTTTCTATGGAACATGTTTCATTGAAGAATACCTTGAGACATTTGTTAGTGGAATCTTCATGATGTTTTAACAGGTCTGAATATGCTTCAAATGAATTCCATTTTGGGGCAGTTTGAATTTGTTCGGGGCAGTTCAGAATTCGCCTCGAAGACATGCCTATTGTTAAGATAAACAAATGATGAAACGAAAAAATAACTCAATAAAGTTGGCTATCTTTCAAAATGCCTTTGATTGCTTCCATTGTGGAGAACTTTAAAGTGGAGTGGCTGCGATATCAGAAGCTTGTTATGTCAGTTCAAGTCTCCAGCTAGTTTGGTCTGCAATCTCTTGCTATATCTCTATCAAGATGCTCATACGCACAGATGGAATGAATGAAAGATAGACAAACAGATAGCCAGACAGACAGACAGACTGACAGCTGAAAGCGCAGACAGAAAAACGAATAGGCCCACAGATAGATGGGATAGATAGAGAAACAGAGCCTGCTTCGGCTCGCCAAATTCCACCATTAGAGCTTCAACTGTGGAGCACCTGGTTGCGGCCACGCCTCCTGCTGCCTCTGGCATAGATTTCAACAGAATCATTAGGCCGTGTGCTTACTCATTCTCCGAGCAACTGGAGAGCAGCTGTTGCCGCAGCTTTAATTGAATTCGTGTTTCACAGTTTTGCTATTCGCCATTAGCCATTCACCAATCTCCATTTGCCAGTTGGCGGGTTAAAGAGTGACCAGCGCATGCCACAAATTATGCGATTAATGCCATGCAAATGGAAAAGATACTTCCTGTCATGCAGAGAGAGTGAAAGAGAGAGAGAGACAGAGCGACAAGAGTGAGCTGGAGAGAGAGGACCGACAGCAGCAGCATCATCTCTATTACGCTGTCCATCAAGTGCAGAGAGCGACAAATAGATAGAGAGAGAGAGGGGCAGAGAGATAGAGCCCGAATTCGAACCCAAGCTGTGCCTCTGCCTCTGCCTCTGCCAGTGCCTGGCAAGCTTGAGTTTGACATTGGCATCAATTATGCTGCTCGCTGTTTGGCTGATGGCTGTTGACTGTTGCCTGCTCAGTGCGCGCTGTTGGCCTTGGCAACGTCAGCGTTTTGTTGCCACTCAAAATGATGTTGGCAACAGTGACACTCGTGCCAAAGACGTGCTGCAATAAATTAAAGCGCTGCGGCCGTTAAAGTGCAAAAAAAAAGAAAAAAAAAAACTCTGAAGCGAAGCAAAGTTGACATAAAGCGTCACAGGCTCAACTCAACTCAGCTCAGGCCCTGCGAGGCCTGGTCGTAAAATATGTTAAATAAAATGCTTAAAATACAAGCGACCATTGCAGCCATTTGCTTATTGAAATTTATTCATGACTTTCTGCTTGCATTTGGTCAAGAGAAGGCAGTTAATATTATAGTACCTGCTGGCTCAAGGGCGACCAAATCAGCAAAGCAGAGCAACAGTAAAACGAGAAGCACACATTATGCAGAATGAGAGACGTACACTGACAAACAACAAAGTAAAGCGAGAAGCTGAGAGAGAAACTTACCCAAAAGATAAGCAAATGTTGCGAGAGAAGAGAGCATAGGCCAACAAGCTGACAAAACAGTCCCACAATATGCAAAGCGAGAAGCTGAAAGATAAGCTGAGCCAGAGCATGGCTGATAGAGAGAAAGTTAATGAGAAGTTGAACACTAAGCCTAGCTTAGCCGGACAGCGCAGAGACTGAGCGAAAAGGGGTAAGTGAAACAATGCAATTCAGCAAAAAAGAAATATGCAGAAATTCTAAAGCAGAATGAAAATAAGAAAGAGATCTGAGGGCTGAGGCCATGGGAGCTGCTAAAACAGAATGCAAGCGAAAAGAAACATAGGAAACCGTTCGAAGAGGCTTTGCATTAAGAACGATGAGACGACACCAAAAGAGAACCTGAGCTGCGTTGAGAAAGGAGTAAATCAAATGAGAATTGTGAGAAGCATACTTAGTGAAGCGAAAAGCGTGATGGCAAGATAGAGTAGATGATAAGCAAGTTGATAGCAATCGCTGGAGAATAAATCATTCTAGAATTATGCTTGCTTAAGAGAAGGAAACTTACAGAGAAGTTAAGCACAGCTCAGCTCAAATGCAGGAGAAAACTCCACAGTAATTGAGGAGCGAAAGGCGTATAGTTCAGCTGATAAGGCAGCTGGTAAGCTAAAAGAGAAACTTGATAAGCAAACGGAACAGAAAGCACGAATAGGGCTTAACGCAAGGCTGCGAGGCAGCCAGAGAAGAAGTTGAGCGAGAAGGCATTCGAGAAACTAAACGTAACTAAGCTCAAAAGCTTGGCAAACAGAGCTGAAGTTCTTCAATTTGTTGTTTACCTGCATGCACTTATCCAAAGCTTCTCGCTCTTGCTGCTCCTTCTCGCACTCGAATTGCTGTTAGCTGCGATTTTCTATCGTTGGGTTGGGATTAACACAGTCTGCTGCTTCTTTAATTGTTTCCCGCACAGCTAGTTTGTTGCAGTGTGAGAGGGAGAGGGGGAGAGAGAGAGGGAGCTAAGTGGAAATTAATGAAGCAGTCTCTGGCATAAACAATTTGCCATAAATATGTGCGCTCGTTCAGCTGCTTGCGCTGCTCGAGTTGAGTTGGCCATAAAATTGCATTAGCGCCGTTTGGGGGCATCATAACAATAATGCAGAAGATTGCAAATACCGAAAACAAAATGCAGCGCAAATTGCGGCAAACACTGCGCTCAGTACACACTGTACACTCTACAACATAAGCAGCAGAACACTGGGCAACGGAAATGGGGCCACAGCGAAAGTTCAAAATGTCGACGAAACGAACAAACAAAATTTCATTTGCAGCGCATCGTAAATTGAATGCACATATGAGCGTATCTAAGTGTGTGTATGTATGTGTGTGTGTGTGTGTGCAACACAAATGTTGGCATTTGTGTTTGTTTGTATGTGTGTCAATGCCGTTGACGTCGAGTGAGCGTGAAACAAATGCAAGCTATAAAATCTCAACAGCTACAAAGCGCATTGCCGCTGGGCGCCAACAGGGGCGTCGGGGGCGTGGCAGCGTAGCAGCGACAGAGATTGCGAGTGCCGCTTATTATACCCTGCAGCGAGCAAAAAAAGCTAAAAAGGCTTATGTGACAGCAAAAAATTAAACACAACAAAGAAAGGGTTCAAGCGCTGCCGCATTAATGTCCTTTGTGTCAGAGCTCAAAGGGAAGCTAAAGAGAAGCTACATATATTATAGGGATACATCTGAGTGATCTTTCAATTTACTTAGAGTATAAGCTCACCTTGGCTTAGGATATCTGCTCGTTGTGCTGCTGGATCTCTGCTGTTGCCTTCTCTAGTTATTTGTATTTGTAGCATTAGCAGCGGAGCAATGGCTGCCCATGGCAAATGGCGCAAATACATTTACACACACACACACACACACATACATAGTCGTATGCGACGTTAAGTTGTGCAAGCAATTTGATGGCGCAGGACGGAAACAGTTCCAAAGGCAAAAGCGTCTGAAAGATTTTAAATGAGAAATTAGAGCTTGCTGCAGTTGGCAAAGCTGCAAAGGAATAAATTCAATTCTAATTCAAAGGCAGTTAATAATAATAAAGGCTATTATGTATCAAATGGTGATAATCATGACGATAATGATGATAATAATCAAAATATATAGCAAAGAAAGGTGCCAAATAAGGCAAACAACGAAAGTGCCAATTAAAATATTTGACAATATAATTAATATAAATCATAATGCAAGTCAATTATTTGTAATAGACGTACAATATATTCAAATAATAATAGTACTGTTATATATTATATATTTAGCAAGTACAAATCAAATACACATAATATTACTGATGCAAAGAAATTATGCTGAATTCATAATGCAAATTGTTAAATAATGATAATATAACTGATGTAAAGAAAATATGCTAAATTTGTTATTAAAATATTTGAATGAAAATATTACTGATACAAATGAAATCTGTATAATGCATCCACCTTATGTGAGACACTCTTTATTTGCGGTTATTTATGACTTACTCTTCATTCTTAAAGCATTTAATCATATTTAACTCTAGCCAAAGTTCTGCTAAAGCAGCTAGCTCAATGTGGTGAGCGAAGCTAGTGGGCGTGGCTAACAAAGTGAGACACTATCTGCCCTACTCTGCAGCATATAGATTATAAATGATTACTATCATAGATAGTGGAGCAGAGCTCAGACACAAGCCGAATACCCTTTTCAAACTTGCCTAACAGCAAATTTGTAGAATCTCTCTCGAATGGGAAGGCCTTAGCATAGAGCTGCACTTGGTTGGCTCGTCCAGTTCACAGCATTTGCAACTTGCTTTAATTGCTTTTCGTTAGCCACGGGCTATCCGCAGAGTTGAATGGTAAATAATTTCTGGTCAGCTGTGAGACACAATTCATTTAGATTCAGTTGCACTCGCAGTTAATAAATAAGTGTATTTCGGATAAGTTTTTGCTTTAGGCTCCAGCGGCAATCCTAAATTATCCTTGTTGTTGTCCCAGTTGCTTATCTTGACGGCTCATGTCAGGGCAAATGGAGCAGGAGCAGGAGCAACAACAACAATGACAGCAGCGCGCTTTGGGGCTTCTGTTTGTTAACTGGCACTCGAAACGAAATGGAATGGAACGGCATGGAATGGCAACTTTGCCTGCGGTCGTCCTGGCAGCCCCCAGGACCTGAGCAGCAATCGTGTAATCACTTGTCAGCCAGCTAAGCTCTGACCAGCTACAATCCTCGACTCACACACACACACACACACATACACACACACAGAGCTGTAGAAACTGTGCTTATTTGTAAACACTCGTCAGCTATTGCTTTGTGGCTACACACACACACACGCATGTCCTTTGGCTGGCAAGTGCTTCAGCTTTTTATTTTGGGACAGCTGACAGTTTTCTGCAAATATTTTGAATCACAAGTTGCGCAATTTATTGGCCGTTGATAAATTTTGTTTTTCCTTTCTGGCTTCTGCTTCAACTTCTGCTTGCTCTTCTTCAACCTCTTCTAGTTGCTCGTCATGAGGGCTTTTGCAAATTTATATGAAAAGTTATTTGCCTGCCAGGATCAAAGTCGCAAAATAAATTAACTTGAAATGTTGCAAGCGATAAGCGGCGCTCGCTTCCTGGCAACTTACGTGACGCTTATCGAGCCCAACAGCTGCGGCAGCTTGAATGCGTGTCGCAATTGCCATCCATTTGACGCTGCCGCAACCGCTGCCGACTCCTGCAGCTGCTGTTGCTGCTGCTGCTGCTGATGTTGTTTATTGTTGGTATGTTGTGCTGGTTGTGTGTGTGTGGTATGTCCTTGGCGTGCTCTAGTCGCACACACACACACACAAGTTAGCCCAAAGCGCAGCCTGCAATTGAGTTATTGCATGCCGTTGGCCTGTCTGCAATTAGCGACGCGCTCATTAATTGAAGTGACTATCAGAGCCACATGCAACACACACCAACACACGCACACACGCACACACGCACATTCACTTCCGCTTGCAATAGCTAATTAATATTTAAATCAATGCGTGCTCACGTTCTTCATGCACGACTATCGGCTTTAATGTGACTAGGAAGGGCTCAGAAAGCAGAGCTCGAAGAAAAGGGTAAACAAAATAGTTTTAACACAAAGTATTCGACTCAGCAATACCCTACTTTAGCTGACCTTTAAGTTGTCTTCCGCATTGTGACAGCAGAGCAACCCCACTTGGATTCTTACATTCATAAGTTCTAAACTGCTTTGATACTTCTTTTCAGTCTCCCTCTCTCACATTCTCTTCCTGCCGCACTTACACTTACACTCTAGAGCAACTCTCTCTCTGCCTTTTTAATTGGAATAATAACTGGAGAGCTTTAGCCATATGAAAACTAGCACTAAGCTAAGTTAAGTTAAGCCATTATGTCAAACCAGAATGAAAACTAACATGATAAAAATACATTGATCCTGTATATTAAGAGAAAAGTATACAATCCTGTCTTCAGTTTTGTTTCGCCTGATTGCTTTAGCATCTAAAAATTAATGACCAGTCCTGTAAGTTTAAGTTGTTAAATGAATTTTCTATTTTCCATCTTGATACGGATATTATAAATATTTCAATTACATTAATTTCTAATTGCTTAAAGGGCTCTGAGCACAATTTAATTCATTAGAAATTGTGACTGGGTCGAATACATCAAAGTAACCCACTGACCTAAGCACATAAAAAACGTAATCTAAATAAAATTTATCTGTATAAAAAGGGATCAAATGAAAATCTCATAATTGGTTTCATTGAGCTTTTGCAATTGAGCTCATATTTCAATGGCTCAAAGAACTCTAAACAAGGTGTGGCCAGGTCACGACAAATAGGGGGCAAGAGGTCACACACACACACACACACATGCACAGTCACACGTATGCAATTTGCTGTTATTGCATGTAAATTGATACGATAGAGAGGATGAATGCAATTATTGTGGCTCGATTAATTAGAGTGGATTAATCGTGTTAAATGGCAGGTCAGAGACTGACTCTGGAAATTGTAAGCCGATTTCCGTCTGAATTTGTTTGACCATTAATTAGGGCGTGCTGGCATGCGATTAGGGCGTGGCCTAATGCAGCCATGACCAGCAGCTGGGTTCGGTTGGATTGGGTTTGGGTTGGCTGGGTTGGGTTGGGTTAGGCTTGGTTGGGTTTAGTTTGGTTTGGTCCGTTGTCCAGCTGCTTTCAGCTGCGTAATAAGCGCAAATATTTGCACATCATCATAAACATAATGATCCTTTTTTTGCGCTGTTGTCCTGTAAAGCGGCGCCCAGGAAAAGGTTTAAATATTTATGAAATTATGTCAAAGTTTCAACAAGTCATAAATCTCTGTTGATGTTTGACTTTTTATGCAAAATTTATTTCATTTGCATAAAAATGGCTGACAAAATATTTTGACAGGCGTGGCCGGCCCGCCGCGAGGACAACAGCAAAACAAAAGACAAAAAAATAAAAATAAAATATAAATAAAATAAATATATATATATAGAGGATACACGAAATACAAACAATAAACGTTAACAGCAAAGCCTGCCGCTACACCTGCTCGCACAGGTGCTGCCCAGCCCCAACAAAGTTTTGGGCCAGCTTTCGCAGTGCTGTCATAAACATGGCATGGAATTTGCCCAGAAAACTTTACCACGTAATCAATCACGCTTCATTTATTGACACGCACAAAGGCTGATGGCTCGACAGAGACTCATAGGACAATACAGAGAGAGAGAGAGAGAGAGAGTGGGAGGAACTCTCGTTTTGGTCAAAGTTTTGCATGCGCATAAATCCGACACAGACACGACTGTTAGCTCTGACAGCTCATTTGCGGTGCTGCTATCCGGCAGACTAGCAGCTACCTGCTGCCGCCACCTACATCTTATCTGCCACCTGCTGAGCCGGCTCAGTGGCAGCCCCAAAAAGTGCGCAGGATTTATGGCAAGAAATTTATGAGCGCGCCAGGCGTTGGCCAGCACTCATACGCCATGTGAGCCAACGGCGCTGCTGCTCCTGCTGCTGCCGCTGCCTAGACGACTCGCGCGAATGAGCTTGACAAATATTTACGAGCCACAAGCACACCTTATCACACACACACACGCACAGCGAGTGACTGTGAAATTAATAGAGAGAAAAAACTTTTGGCAATTTGATAATAAATAGAGCATAAAACCCATTTGCCATGCCTGGCTAATTTGCGGCCGGTGTCAGCTAACCAAAGGTCTATAAAAACGCCATGATGTGATTGACTTAAGACTGTCTCACTCTCTCTCTCTCGCTCCCTCTCGCTTTCATTCCCACGTCGTCAGCTGCATAAATTCCTTTATATTTTCTAAAAGTGAAATTACAAAGTGAAACAATATGCCAGCCCAATGGCCTGTCCGCATTGTATTGCAGCTAAGGACATGCAATTAATTGCATACGCAATGCCAACGCGCAATGGAATGGAAGGAGTGGGCGTGGCAGTGCAACAGTACGCGTTTTTAGCCATAGTTTGCTGTCAAGTGCAGCAGGAATTGTTGTTTAAACGGATTATGGTATGCAAGTATTGTCGTTTCAGGTGTCACACGCACACACACACACACACACACAACCGCACACACGCACATCGCAACTGTCATGTCTGACAGTTGACAGTTGAGAGCTTCTGCTGCTCTGCGACTCCTGCTGCTGCTCTTCATGCGTTAGCTGGCTGCCTTTTTGGCCTCTGCTGCCATTCGAGAATTCGATTAATTTTTGATGAATCAATGTCAACTACTGCTGCAAATCTGTGAACTGTCAGCACGCCAAGCGCTGCCAGGAGAGTTGGGCCACGCGCCTCTCGGCTCGCGCCGCGCCTGTTGGCCAAACAAAAGCCACTGTCGCCGGCAGCTGACATTGATGCGAGGCAGGTGGTGGCAGTGACTGTGCCACTGGCTGTGCCACTGCCTGTGGCTATGGTGAAACCCTTTATTTTGGGCCATACATTGGCAACACGTAATTTCACACACGCACACGCACACGCACACCTACACATATCAATGGCATTTGTTAATGCAAGGACAGCAAGGTGTGCCCTGAAATATGACATAACACGAGGACAACAGCAGCAGCAGCAGCAGCTACTGGCTACAGTCATCTCTGGCTATACGTGACTGATGACATCCCACTGCTCGGCTTTCGCTCGACTTTCTCTTACGCATCAAATGATGGAAATGTTATAGACGAACGACAAGACGCGATGCCTTGTGCACAAGCGACCAAAAAAAAAAAGAAGCATCTTCGATATTTTTCAATCAAATTTCCGTAAATGTCACGTATACGCAACGCTGTTCGCTGTACTTATTAATAATGGCCATGAGCTGTCACACCACACCGCCCAACGCCCATCGCCCAGCCGCCTAAGCGGCAAAAGATGAAGCCACCAATGCGTACGAGCTCACAGCCAAATGTTAACTGAAATACACTCAGCGAAAAAAGGGGTGTGTGTGTGTGCATTGATTCCTGGCATGGCTCGCCTTGCTCTTATCACCCAGATCTATCATAATCCTTTTCTAAGCAGCGTCCCACACGCTGGCGTCGGCCATGCTCATGTCATGTTCGCTTTAAATCTAAAATGGGTTCGGAATTAAGCGAGCATAAGGCGCACTGAGGTGGCTACAGAAGGTGAGACAGAGACAGAGACAGAGAGAGAGAGGGAGAGAAAGGAAGGGACTATAGCATTTCCGGGATGGGGGGGACTGCTCTTTGGCAAGTTGGTTTCTCGCGTTTGTTGACACAGTTTTTAATGGAAACATTCATTTGTCATCGGGGCTGAAATTGGTTTCAACGAGAAAGTATTTCAGCTGAAACTTAAAGATTGTTTTAGCTTTAGTAGAACTGATGCGTCTCATGGCTTGCGTGACTATTTGTTTGTTGGCTATCTATACTCATCTCTATATTTCCTTTCATATACCTTAATTTTCCAGTACTCCTCTTTTGCTTCAGCTCTCAGCTAATGCTTCAGCTTGGCACGTCGTATCAGATTTCTGCTCTACAAAGATTTCTGAGCCTTTCTCTGAGTGCACTAAGTTTTCGCAAGCACGCATAGGTCCTTAGCGCACAAACACACACACTAACACACACACACACTTGCTGTCGCATGCTGTGCTCTTATTATACTCGATTCTTCGCCCGTCATTTTGGCATCGCCTGCTTTGCCACATTTATGCCCATTAACGGAATTTTGCGTACCGAACACAAATTTTTGGCATCTTTTGGTGTTTTGGCGTTTGCCGTT
The DNA here is from genome assembly GCA_035047565.1 of Drosophila mulleri. Classification (NCBI taxonomy): domain Eukaryota; kingdom Metazoa; phylum Arthropoda; class Insecta; order Diptera; family Drosophilidae; genus Drosophila; species Drosophila mulleri. The sequence goes on from JAWNPK010000060.1 coordinate 2,865,021, forward strand.
TGGCGCTTTGGCAACGTCAACGTTAAATTTTTGATGAACTCGAAAATTGTCGATGACATTGAACCGTGTGAATATCACGAGAGTCTGAGCCATCCTCACTCCCACCATATTAGTTCCCTGTGGGCGTGTCACTTCGCATACACACAATGAAAATTAGGGGAAAAAAGGTTGTCGCCGTTACGCAACAGAGCCGAGGCTAAATATTTAACAGCTGCAAGGGCAAAAAATTTCATTAGTCAAATATTTTTGTCGCTTGCCAGACATAATTTATGCATAAGTCAAAGCCATTCTAAATATATATAAAGAGACACGGATACAACGAGAGAGAGAGAGAGAGAGGGAGACATGTGCTGGGCTTAACAATTTAAGCAGCTTATTCGAGCAACAAATACACCAAAACATACATATAGAGAAATGCTGCAAAATATCTGGCAAATTAGTCTATATTTTATGTGCGCTCTTTCATTATGCATGCTAGCCCCAAAAAGTATGCAACATATTTCAATCGCTGCTTTACGGGCATTAAACCAGCCCCAAATAAATTGCAACAAACAGAGCCGGGGTCAGGGCAGATAAACAAGACTTTGGCCAAAAGAAAAAAACAAGTAGAAGGTGCCACAAAGAAGAGACAAAGGCAGAGGCAGAGAGAAAAAACCAAGTAAGTGCCAGTTCGTTCCTTCAACTTGCCGACACCTTTGTCATTTATTTATAGTTGTGGGCGTGTCATTTTAGCACTCAACTACCCACACTCTGAGTGTGTGTGTGTGCGTGTGTGCGTTTATTACGCCTGCTCGTAAATAACAACTGCCTAGACACATGCCACTTTATGTCAATTATTTTGACAGCTAACAAGCTGAAATATGCAACCAATGCCAGGTCGAAGTTATAACAATGCTGCCCCACATTATGCAAGCTTGCCCCCTGGGGGGCCGTCACGGCAAAGAAATCTCTAAAACTTTTGCCCAGCCAATTAATGCGAATTTGATAAGAGCAATATTTTGCCGACAATTTATCTGCTTACATTAGGTATTCCCTCTAAGCATGAGCTTCTCTAAATATCGAAAATTCCATTCAAATTCTTTGCTTACGTGGCGTATACGTAATATTTTTCAGCAAAAACTTATCTTTGGAGCGCTTTTAAATCGCCCTCATTAATAGGGCTTTAAGCCACGCTCAATTGAGCTGAATTAATGTTGACCACAAGCCAAAAGCCCAAAAGTGGTTTTTAACCAAAGTAACTGCCATATAACTCACATGCCTTAAAAAAATATGGTGCGAGCAGGAGGCGGACTGGTTGGGCTGGGGCTGTGGGCTGTAACGAAATTATGCTCAGGCAGGACGACGCCAACTGGAAGCCTAGCTGAACCAATGGCCAGGGAGCATATCAAAAGGCGATTTAATGAAATTACAGTCAATATTAATCACTGTCAAGGCTAATTGAGTATGAAAACAAGCAGAAGACTGCACCAATACGATGGCTAAGTGATGTCTGCAATCTGGCTGCTGCTGCTAACCGTCCTACTCCTGCCTTATCCGTAAACGCTCCTTCCAGCCTCCCCTGCCCCTGCTGCTTATACTCCTCTTACTCCCCGCATCTACAGCCATCTCTTCATTATCGTACTGCTGTTGCTGCTGACTCGTATGTTCATACCCCTCACTCCGCCTTCTCTTCGTCGTCTTCCTTCTCCTGCTCCTCTGCTAGCTACCGATCTACCTTCAACTGTGCTACCTCTTCTTCCCCTCTTCTAATCGCTCACTTTTTTCTGCTCCCATCTCTCCTACTCCCTTTCTTCTTATGGGTCCCTGTCTCTCCTCTTTCCTCAATTCTTTGTCTGCTCCTTTCTTGCCTTTTCCTCTCTACGCCTCCTCTTTTGCCTCCACCTTCTCCTGTGCCATTTCTTCTGCTCTCTTCTCCTGCACCTCCTCTTACACTTTCTCCTCTTCATCCTTCTCCTCTTCCTTTACCACCTCTTCTGCTCTCTTTTCCTTCGTCTCCTATACCTCTTCTTCTACCCTTTTCTCCTACCCAACTCCTCCAACATCGCTTCTTCCGCCTCCTTCTACTACTATTGTTGCGTCTTCCCTCTCCTCCACTGCAGCTGCTCTTCTTACTGCTTTAGCCACTGCTCTCACTACAGCTGCACTCACACATTCCACTGCTTCTCCTCGTCCTGCCAGCCCTCTCTATCACCCGCTGCTGCTGCTGCTGAATCAGTGTCATCGTTCATTAGACGCGGCTGATAACAAAAACGCCACTTGACAGCTTAAAAGGGTTTGTTCGCCTGTGTCACACAGCCGCCGCTTGGCAGCGCAGCCCGTCTCGCTCGCACTCACACACTCACACGTGTGTCGAAGCTACTTACACACATGTGTTGTGCGGCATAGCTGCTGCTGATGAATTGATGCACAAGTGGGTTATCTAACGGACTGTCATGAATTATGCAGCCCAACCGGAAATATGCCTCTCTCCCTCTCTCTCTCTACCTACGTTGCCTCCTGTGTGACACGCGCATAATTTGTATTATTTTTGATAGCCAACGACTGTTGCTCGTTCGCTCGACTCGACTCGACTCGTCTCGTCTCGTCTCGGTTCAAGCTCATTTGTTATGTTCCACAGCTGGCATTGAATTACAATTGTGAGCATTGCTTCATTCGAGTCAAACTAAAGGCAGCGGGCACGGCGCACATCTCACATCGGTTGTCAATCGCAAATTTGTGCGCTGACAAGGACAAATGGCATTTGAAGTCGATTTTATTCGCCGCCGCTTGTGGCAAATGAAGTGGAACCAGAACAGCGAGCGCGCAGAAAAAAAGAGAGGAAGAAGAAGCACTGTGAAATTATTATCCAAGTCAAGTGCTGTGAGCAGAACTAGTTGTAGCACATTTTAATGCTTAATGTAATCAAAGCTGATGGCTGACTGAGACATAAGAGAGGGAATCGAACCGAGGCAGCCACATGCAAAATGAAATTAAGTGCAACTGACAGGGTCAAGTGAGAGGGGGCTGAGGTGAGGTGAGGCGTGAGTGCAGTGGCTGTCGTCTGTCAATCAGCTGGAGCGAACGAACACACGTGAGCTGAACGTGGCCACAGCATTAACTTATTGAATTTTAGCCAATTTAGCTGCAGCACTTAGCTGATCAGAGAGGGTGCAAGCGAGAGCGAGAGAGCGAGCGAGAGAGACACCAAATTGGCCTTAAGCTATGGATATGTGTTGCACGCCGCACGTTGCAAGCAGCTGCAGCACATCAAGTGGCGCCGACATTTGTTGCGCTCCAATTTAATGTGGCAGCTCGACTGGCCGCCCATCTCTAACTTCATCTCACTCACTCCTTACCCCCCTCCCTCCCTCTCTATGTGGCAGCACAACTAAATCAAGCCGTGGCCACCTGTCAAGTGCATGTAGATAAATTTTCCAGCTAATGGTGCCGAGCGCTTTGGCTAGCCGCAATGGCTGAACTACCAGAAGCTGAGACATGGCTGCCACTGCCCTTAGTCTAGGCCAGCACGAGCTGTGGCACTGATTGGGATTGGCTCAATAAGAGAGAGCGAGAGATAGAGAGAGGGAGGGGTAAAGGGGACGACAAGCACATGCAGCCGGCAGCTGTTTAAACTGTTACAAAAATATACTGTGAGCCTGACAGCCAGCAGCCCTTACCCACGAACCCTAGACTCTCGATCCCCGCCACCCGCCACCCGCCTGCGCTCACCCTTAGCCAGTCGTCCAGTTAACTTAATTGAAAATCACAAAAATTGGTCATTCCGGCACAATGAGCAGCAGCAACTTGGCAGCCGGCAACGATAAATGTTACCAAAGTGCATGGCGAGCATGGCAAAAACAGCTAGAAACAAAACACGTTTGCTGTGTGTGTAGAGCTCCAAATGAATGACGGAAAAATACCCTATACATTATATAATATGTATGTATATTACGCTTAGCTTTTATATACTTGCATAGAATTTACTCAAACATAGAGACAATTTAGTCAGTAAGCACTGTACCATGCAGATTATAGCTTAGTGTGTAGTATATGAACAGTTTGATATATTTTTTTTGGGAGTAGTTTTCGTCCACTTTTATATCTGTTTCTACATTTATAATTCATATACCCCTTCTCTAGTAAATACCTCGTGCCAAATACAAAATTATTTCATTTTTGTTTGCCAAAATTGTAAATAGCTACAAGAACTTGTGACAGCCCTGTATGTAGTCTAACAGAAACTATAGAGCAAAAGTTTTTAATAATTAAAAATCATTAGGTTGCCAGAAAGACTCTTACAGAAAGCATAGAGCATAAACACTCTCTCTCTCACTCTCTCTGCTAGTAAATATCATATATACCCTACTCTCGTATAGTAAGCAGTTAATACTCTCTACTATCTTCTACTCTCTCTGCTAATAAGCAGCGTATACCCTCTACTCCCTCTACTAAGCAGCATATGCTGTCTACTCTCTCTACACGTAAACAGCATTTACCCTCTACTCTTTCTCTCTCTCTCTCTCTCTGCTAGTGAGCACTCATGCTACTTCTATTTATACAACTTTAATAGACAATGTGTTATACACTACAAGCCTAAGGGATAGTCACAAAATGCAATAAGAAATTAGAGCTGCCATTGATTGGCTCTGCAAATAGTCTATAACCTAACATGGAGCACACTCTCTCTGTCTCCCTTAGCTGGAGGCATAATCACAACTGAATTATGGAATTCTATTTTAGAATTTCTCAATGACAGCAAAAACTTTAGCAAATGCAATTCAGTTGCTATTGATTGGCCTTACATATACCATAAAAAAATAGGACAGCTAGGAGCATAATTGAGTTGGACTTTCTTCTATGACAAGCGAGACAGAGTTTATATTGATTAGCCTGGCTTATACCCACGATCTCTGCATAAAAACATACATATATACTTCTTAACTATACTATTTTACTATTTTTTAATGTCTACAGGGTATTCAAGAATATACAATAGTTACTATTGATTAGTCACATATACAGAAACTACCCTGTATTCTTTATCGATAGTACTTCAGAGTGGGGCATATCTAGCCTTGCTTACAAGCCTTTAGCAAAACTTAATTGTACACCTCGCACTGATATTCCTTTTGTAACATTTCTACAGGATATTAGCCGACTGGCAAAAAAGAGCTATACTTGCCAGTGCAATTTGTGACGAGAATATGCGACTTAAGCCCGATTCGCAAAGTCGCGCTCTAAAATATGCTAAAAGTAAAGTTGGACAACACACACACACACACACACACACACACACACACACACACTCATACACAAAGTGCTTTGGCTTTGTTTTTTCCGGTTCTGTCGAAATGCCTAGACACAAAAAGAAAACAAAATCGCGTAACTTTTTTAAGCATAGACCAGAAGCAGAAGCGGTCACGAACTGAAATGAGAAAGAGAGAGGAAGAGACAGAGTGAGAGAGAGGTAGAGAAAGTGTCTCTCTCTCTCTTTGTATGTGAGTTAGAGTGCTACACATTAATTCATTTAATGGCTGTAAAGTAGAGTAAAGTAAATATGCTCTAAAATAAACACAAATTAAAGCAACAACAACAACAAACACACACACACATAGAAAATCAATGTGAAGCATACGCCGAGTGGTGGCTCCGCTTTTGGCCCTAGCCACATGCAGCCAAGTGTTCATAATGCCATTACAAACAATTTTCAAAGCAAAAGCGAGACGAGAGCAAAATAAAACAAAATAACAACAAAAAGGCGAGCATAAAAAAAATGTGAACTTAACTACGCGCTGATTACATAACTATAAATAGCTTATACAGAGAGCGCGAGCGAGAGAGCTGAGGGAGAGGGAGTGTGTGTGTGTGTGTGTGTGTGTGGGCGTGGCTGACTGCCATTTTTGTATAATTTTCAGCCTGGCATTTCAATAGCTCGCATAGCGCATTTAGCTAAAGGTATGCGCCCCAAGGCTGAGCCAGAGAGAGGGTGAGATAGTAGCTGGAGCAGCCCGGCTGGCTTGTCCTTAAAGTTCAGCCAGTCACGTAAAATTTATAACCCAGTTGAGTTCCTCGAAATCTGCCCCAAAAATATTGGGAAATTTATGTGGGCAAAAAGAAAAATAAATAAAAAATGTAGAAAATAGAAAATGAAAATGAAAAACATAAACTTGTCAGTCACACGTCGAGCACATAAATTAGCCAAGGCCCAAAGCCGGCGGTCAGAGCTTGTCATTTAGCCAGAGCCAGAGCCAGAGGCACCTCTTCTTCTCTCCCTCTCCCTCTCTTTCTTTGTCATGTAATCCAAGCTCATAAAGTTCAATAAACTTGAGAGCAGCTTAGGCTGTGGGCACCCTGGCCCTTGCATAATAACTTGAAGCTGTCTAAAAATTCATGCAGGAAGCGCACTAATTTATGGCCAGTGCTAGTCTTAGCTGACCTTTAACATGTCGACTGTGAATTGTGGACGATATAAATAAAATGCGTGTGTTAGTGTGCGTGGGTGTGTGGGCGTGGCTCGTCGCAATTCAAATTAAATTGAGCATGCGGCTGATATGAAACGGTCAAGCAGCTGAGATGCTCCTTTTTTGTTTCGTCTCGAGCATATTCTAAAATGCGCTCATGTGTGCAAATTAGAAGCTCTACCCACACACACACACACACAGAGTTGGGTCTTATGTGGTCTCTGTGTGAGTGTGTGTGTGTGCTGCTTATTTTGAATAAATTAAATTTGTCTGCAGGCTGGAACATATAATAAGCACTTGCAGAGCACATTTGTACGGCCTGCCTGTGTGGTTCGGCCTTTTCGGGTGGTGCACGCTCCAATAATTCCATGACAATGACACCACAGCTAATTAGGCGTTTTAAATGTCAGGCCAGATAACGAAGACAAAACAACAAAAAGAGAAAAATCCAAACGCTTGGGTCCAACATATGCTGTACCCCAAAAATACAAAACAAAACCAGAATAAACGGCCGAGAATGATCCGATCGAGCGCAACTGACTGCACGATACTCGCTTATTTTTTTATCAATATTCTATATTCTATATTCTATATTCTATATTCTATATTCTATATTCTATATTCTATATTCTATATTCTATATTCTATATTCTATATTCTATATTCTATATTCTATATTCTATATTCTATATTCTATATTCTATATTCTATATTCTATATTCTATATTCTATATTCTATATTCTATATTCTATATTCTATATTCTATATTCTATATTCTATATTCTATATTCTATATTCTATATTCTATATTCTATACAAATCTCAGCAGATAGGCATAAAAGCTAATACACTCACTGCTTGCTTTATTGAGCGTGTATCGACAGTGAGAAGAGAAGCTGCTACACGCAATATGGTCAAAAACAGCTCAATATGGTCAAAAAAAAAAGGAGCGTACACAAAAGCTGGCCATTAATTATGCATATGTATGTGTGTTAACATATGGAACGACACAGATACACACACACACACACACACATACACAGAGCTTGAGAGACCCAGAGCTCTACACATGTGTGTGTGTGGGTGTGGAGTAAATCGAAGCGCTGGACATTTAATGCGCTTAATTAAATAAACAAATGGCAGCGAGTTTTTGGCCAAAAGTCGCATTAAATGTTCATGGCAAAAGGCAGCGGCTAAGACGCATGTAAAGCCCGAGCTAATTAGATCTTAGGACATGCATGTAAAGAGCCGACGCTTCCTTCCGCCCAGGCGATAAGCAAACCCAAAGCGGACTTACTCCGTATTTTATTAATGAAGTTGAAGTGCGCGAGCCGTTGCCTAATCGAATATTTAATTATTTTAATACAATCCCAAATGAGCTTGAAGATGGAAGGAAAAGGCAAAACAAACAGCATGAATTGCCAAAATGTAAAAGGGAAAACGGCCATAGGGAAAGGTCAAGCCCAGTCACAGGCTGAGCCCCCGAAACGACCTCAAATACAAGATTGAGAACAAGAACTAAATTTCTTAAGTGTTTTCATGTGCCAAGCCAAGTCAGTGCCCCAATCCACTCACTCTGCATAGGCAGAGCCTGAAGAACCCTTTCGTCTTCCTTTTGCTTTATTACACTCGAATCATTCTCAAGAGTCAACGGGGCAGCGAGCGAATGGGCGAATGGGTGAATGGGCGGACGAGCGAAAGGGGTTGCAAAAACAATTTGGAAAATTTATTTTCATTAATTTTAATTCGCTGCAAAAGTTTGGCTTATGTACGAGCCAGAAAGAGCGAGCCACACAGACAGTGAGTGGGCGGCGAAAGGAAGGGAGGGAGGGAGCTGGCTCTATGACTGGCCAGGCCTGGTCCAAATAATTACTTTTTCAGATTTTGGCCTAACTCGCCCCTTTTTAATTATTTGCTAAAGGCTCTGTCGCTAACTTTCCTAGCAGCAGCAGCAGCAACAGCAGCATTCGCCTAGCCAGGCGAGCATAATTAATTTATTTCCATTTTGTTTCGCTTTTCTTTATTTTTCTTTTTTCTTTTATGCATATATTTGATTTGTTTATTTTATTTGCGTAGCACATTTGCCAATAATTAATTGAAACACTCGACGCTCATATTTAATTAAAGGCGCGTACGCTGCGCATTTTGCTGAGCAGAAAAGCAAAATAAAAACGGATTACCAGACATTTCGATGACAAGGCTAAAAACAGCTGGCGAACGATGATGAGCCAAAGGGTTTTTCCCGCTGCTCGCTCATCATCATGAAGATGAAAGCTTCATTTAGACGCTCGCTGACTTTGTCAGCATTGATTGCACTCGAGGGCCCCCAGCGACCAAACAGGATTCTGATTCCGATTCAGATTCATATTGCTCCGACTCAGATGCCGATTCCTGATTCAGATACATATTCTGTTTCGCATTCAGATTTTTAGTCCGTTCTGTCAATAGCATCTGATCTGTCGCTGATGCTAGAGATTGCTGCTGCTGCTACTCCTTCTCCTCCTCCTGCTGCTGCTGCTGTTGCTGACTCAGCAGGCGGCAATCAGCGAGCTGCTTCTGCATCATCTCAGCCCTAAGCTTAGTTCAATGTCAATTCATGTGTATGCCTGTTCGTGTGTGGGTGTGTGGGTGTGCGTCTGTCTGTGTGTTTCGTTTGTTTGTTTGTTTTGCATGCAAAAGGCACTGGCACTGGCACTGGCAGAGCCACTTGCGCAGGCAGCAGACACAACAAACAGACAACAAGCAAACGGAGCACTTTTCTGATACCCTTTTGAAGCTGAGCTAAAAGTTTATTGAACTGCCATGAAATGCATAAGATTTAAGAGAGTTAAGAAAAACCTAGCAATAACAGGCTTGATAACTTTTGTGTATGCGAATAATTCTAACATCATTTTTTATATGGATATACATATGTATGTATATGTATCTTTATTTATCCATCTACCTGTTTAAGAATCTATTCATTCAACTATATAGAAACATAACCTCATATCCATTTATCCGTCCCCTAAATTTTCATATTTCAATTCATCCGTCTTTATAACCTCTCTCTCTCTCTCTTCATTTTACTCTTACTAACCAAATGGATTAGTTTTGTTCCCCATCTTTATTCGGGTATAAATAATGCCAGAGTAGCTCTTGGTCGTTAATAGTTCTCAATTTCCTGAATCCCCTGAACTGTGACTCAACTCAACTTTGTGTACCTCTCAGTTGATAATATTTATTTGAGTTATTTCCTAGCATACTAATTTCCATCTCTCTCTCTCTTTCTCTCTCTCTCTATCCCCAGTTTCCTGGCTATAATAAACAGCAGCTTCTCTGTGTGTGTGTCTTCATATGGTAAGTTGAACATATGCATAGCTCTATCCATAAACAATATATAGTCGCTTATCTGGCTCGATTGGATGTGAAGGTGTGGCCGCGCAGCAATGGCGCTGAATTTGCGCTAAATCATGATTGACAATGGCAGATAGCTGTGTTAATTGTATCTGTTGGCGGTTTTAGTGGGACAAATCGTTTGCCACATTGCGCATACGCCAGGTGGTGCGCGCGTGCTCCACGCTCATTTGCAGCGTGTGAGTGTATGAGTGCGTGTGTGTGTGTGTGCTTGCGTGAGTTGGTCTGTCATTAGCTCTGGCATTTAGCAATTAATTGCAATGCCTTTGGTTAATGAACTAGTTGAGCCAAGCAGCCAGCAAACTAAGCGCGCTGTCAGGTCACGACTCGGCCACGGCCTCACGATAAAAAACAATAACAAAAGCAGCAAACAGCAACAGCAACCGAGAGAGCGAGAGAGGGAGAGAGAGAGAGAGAGAGAGAGACAGAAAAAAAGGACAATTTGCAAAAGTGACGTCAAAACAATTACGTGCAGAATAACGCTTGATAATAAAATGAAGTGAGGCTTTACCCCTCTCTCTCTCTCCCTCTCTCTCTTTCTCAGTCTCACTCTCATGCTATCTGCTTAGTTGCTGGGCTGTGGCGTCAACTGCTGAAACGTGCTCAAGTGTTGACTTTTATAAATTGTGCAGTCGTTTTTCTTGGCCTCTGACCTGGCTGCAACAACAACTGCCCACCTGCCCACCTGCCCACCTGCTCGCCTGCTTACCTGCCCGCATGTGCTGCTGTTGCTGCTCAACTTGGCCAGCAATTAATTACACACACAATGACTGACAGTCGTCTCGCAGTCTGTCCATTTGGCAGTCCATCGGCTTTAAAGGCGCACACAGCATTTAATCGCCCGGGCGGGCCAAGTCGCTCGTCGGCCTGATCTCTCAATAAGCCACGTTATCCGTGCCACAGATTTATATTTGTGTGCCACGCTTCACTGGCCACGAATGACACTCAACTGGAGCGGGCCCTCGTTTTTCGTTTCTCGTTTCTCATTTTTCGGTTTTTGTTGGCTTCGCCGGCTTTTTAGTTTATCTCGAGCGTTTAAATAATTTCAGGCTTTTCCTTTTTCCCTTCTCTCCCATTCTTCTACCCATTCCTCTTCACTTCTTCCCTTTTTTTTTTTTTTTTTTTTTTTTTTTGACGCCCTACGCTTTTGCGGTTTTGTGCAGCCTTTGCCGCAATTAATGCCAACAGATTAATTATACGCATCGCTGCATAATTTGTTGTCTGCTTTTAAATTTATTTTTATTTCTATTTTTATTTTTATGTACTTCTTCCGCCTCCACTCACGCAATACGTGAGCCAATGCAGCAAGCCACACAACAAAACATTTTAGATGACGGGGCAATGAGCAGGGCGGAGAGTGCGAGAGAGGGAGGAGATGGTAGAGCTTGGTGATACCCTGTGAGCAATTGCTACGAGTATCACGTAACTGAGTTTAAATCGCAACATTAATCGATATATCGGTATACTGTAATAGATAAGAAATTGGCAAAAATCTTTTTATAATGATGATGATCTATGTATTAGAGTTGGGAATCAAATATTTATCGATTAAGATTGCTCAAAGTATACTCTATATGAAGTGGTTGTTTTATATTTAAAGATTTTGTCAATCTTTAAGTACTCATTATTTATCGCACTATACTTGATATATGTATATATATCGATAAGTTTCGATATGTCTCAATAAACTGCGATATTTATCAATACACTTTAATGTTTATCGATGCTTTTCGCCCAACTTCGATATACCCTTGCTGAGACACTTTTTAATGGCCACAGGGTATTTTGACAACGAACGCAGCAGCCGCATCGAAAAAAGTAAAAAGGGACAATATCGCCTGGCTCTAATGAGTGGACATTAGCTTCAGTTTGGCATTAAGCAAACGGCGGCCATACGACCCCAATTTGTCGGGATAATCAAGCTGACAACAGTCTCTATACAGTTTTATTATTATTATTATTTTTTCGTCTCTCTCGTCTTGTTGTTGTTGAATAACAAATTTAATAAGTTTTGGCTCGAGCCAGGCTTGAGCAGGAGGCGTGGGCGCTGGGCATATTTTAAGTGAGTGCAATTTGGTATTGATAGCCTGGCTGATAAAGCAATTGGTTGAGGTCTCAGCTCGACTGGCAGCGGCAGCTGTCGCTGACCTATTATTTATATGACTTTGTTTAGTTTTGGGAAGCAACTTTTTTTTTTTTGGCTGTTGCGCCGCCATAAATCTTGTAGTGCCGCCTGTATTAATGTGTCAACGGCAGCCAGTAAGAGCAAGAACAAGGCAAACAAAAAGTAGAGGCGACTTCAATCAAGTGCAGAGGCGGAAGCACTGAGAAGCCAGAGGTTTGAGCACTTCACACAAGTCGCATATGTGCCTGAGGCGTTCGCCCTGAAGGTGTTAAGGTATTAAGAGCTGGGGTTAAGATTATCAATGACATTCATGTTGATTTATGTGTGTGTGCGTGTGTGTGTGTGTGCTTGTGTGGGGCGCACATTGCGTATGATTTATGCATGTATTTATGAAAACAAATAAATATAGATGCTCTGGCAAGCTGCGTGTGTGCGTGAGTGAGTGTGTGTGTGTGTGTCATTAGAGCGCACAGCCAGAACCCATTAATTGCATATTAAAATGTATTAAGGATACATTATAAGGACACTAACTGACATCACTGACAGACGATAGCCCACAAAAATGCCATAAACAGTTTCCTCTATTACCGGCAATGAGAGAAAACAAAAAATACAACAACAACAGCAAGCAACCAAACATTGTGTGCAGCTGTCCTCGCGCTGCTGCTGCTTAGCCCAGGCGACAATTTGTGCCCAAGAGTATTTGCTTAGCCATATTAAGCAATAAAAGAGCATTGTAAAAACCATAAAACGAAAGTACCAAACTGTTCGAGGCATACGGGTAGAGAGAGCTAGAAAGAGTGAGAGCGAGAGAGAGAGAGTACGCTAAGGTCTGCTAAGCTGAGGTAAGAGTTGAGAGCAGAGAGCTGAAGCAGAAACTGAGGCATGAGCTACTAGGGCAAGACATGGGAGGGAGGCTAGGAGAGGTGCTTGTGCTGGGGCATAAACACAGTCTAAAGCTGAGGCTGTGGCTGAGGCTACAGACAGACGCTGTAGCAGAAGTTGAGGCTAAGGCTGTCACAGTCGGAGCTGAAGCTTAGACTGCAACTAAGAACGTGAATGAGACGGAAGGCGTGGCTAAGACAAGCGCTAAAGTTGTGGCAGCAGCTTGGCTCTGCGGCAAAGAGTAGGCGTAGGCTGCGGCCAGAAGGTCTTGAGACTATGGCATTATAAGTATTATAAAAGGTATTTTGCAAATATCATATAGCAGTCAGACGGCATACATGCGCACACACACACACACACAGACACACCCACACAGTCATAGAAACACAAACAAACAAAATAATGCAAGTATTTTTCGTGTAGCTGCTGGTAGCAACCGCAGCAACTCGAGTCGAGTCAAGCTGTTGCCACGCCTACGCTTAAAGAGGAGGGCATGATACACACACACACACACACACAAGCATAGAGACATTCAATTGCATATGGTAAGCGACATTGTTAATTGTGGCAGCATTAAAAAGATTTAACAGCAAAAGCTGCTGCTAGGCTGCGAGTTGCCCTGTCACTGTCCATCTCTATCTCTCTCTCTCTCTCTCTCTCTCACACACTCTTTTCGCCTTCTCTGTTTTTCTTGTAGCTAATTAAAGCAGTTGCTCCTTTGTTTGCCACACTTTTTGATGAGCAACTTAAGATCTCAGCGTCTACCTAGCTTTGCACTCTTTCGCTCCCCGTCTCCCCTCCCCTAAATCTATGCCTGCCTCTTGTCTGCAGGTAATTAACATTCTTATGTACTTTTTTTTTTTTTTTTGGTATGTGTGTCGTGCCGCCCGGGCTGCCACATAATTAAAACGTTGATTTATGCCATGGATAATAAATTCAACAATGCCACGCCCACGCGCTGCCAGCGCCTCCTGCAAGGTCGCACTTCCAGGCAACATTATATTACTTTTATTTTATTTTTTTTATTCACGCGTGGCAAGCGCCTGTTGTATTCATTTTATCGCCATTTCGATAACGATGCTTAAAAGCATTTTTAATAAACCAATTTCTTGTGCTCTCACACACACACACTCACACCTTTTATTTGCAACACTGATTAAATTTGCGCGGCAGGAAAATAAAAATAATGTACATCGGATAAGCAGCGACGATTTAATGTCCTCGCTGAAATATGTCACTCACTCTCTGTCCGTCTATCTGTCTCACGTGTCCTGCGGCCTCTCTTGAGATAAAAACGTAACAAATGCGCTTTCATTTATTAATGTGCTCTCTGCTTTGTAAATTACAGAGAGAGAGAGAGAGAGGGAGAGAGAGGGAGAGAGAGCTCGGAAAGCATTCAAATGCATAGGATTTTATACTTACTTTATTTTTCTAATTTATACAGAATTAAAAATATTTTTTATTTTTATTTTATTTTATTTTTTTTTAATATAAGTTTTCTGTGTTTCATAAATTCATATTAAATTCATGTCTGTTGAAAAGTGTTAATACTGACTGAGAATTCAATATAGATCAACGCTGGCAAAGAGAACCTAATTCGCAGAAGCTATATATAACACATTGGGTGATAAACTGTCAGTTTGTTCAAATTGTTATTAGTTGTGTGTAAACTGAGTACTCGTCGAACCACTCTCGCATATATACACTCACTAAAGCCATTCTCCAAAACCAATTAAAATGCAAACTTGTCCTCAGTTTACAGTGCAAAACAAGTTACTAAAGTGAGTTAGTAACACAGTGACAAGCCAGAGCAAGCAATACGAAGCCAGTGTTGTAAAACTAACCAAAAGACTAGACAAACTGCAGACTCTACTCAGCTACACTTCAAACTTGCTTTAGTTACCTTTAGCCTCTCTCCTCTGCTTCGTATATTCATATTCTTAATCAACTTTGCATAGGCGTAGGCTCTACCCGAAAATCAACATGCCGCAACTGTAGCGCATTCTGGCATGCAATCAGAGCTTCACTGCAGTCATTACAAATGCAATTACTAACGGCAAACGCAATGCACTTTGTCAGCTTGACATGCCCAAGCATAATAGCCAAACACACACACACACGCACACATGTACTCCTATATATGCATGTGTGTGTGTGTGCATTAAATGTCAGAAATTTGTTTGGTTTTTGCTGCGCTGTAGTGGAGCATATCGTTTATTGATTGAGTTCACTTGAAGCAGCTCCATTAATTTTTTAAGCACTTCTCTTTTTTTTCTTTCTTTTTGGCATATGCATTTTTGATTTATGACCGCAGCGCTGTGACATTGACGTCAATCAATTTTCGAGTTGTTTTCTCTTATTTTATAATGATGTTAACGCGGCTCGGGCTGCGCGGCCAATCAAACTTTTCCAATAAAGTCTTTAGCCTAAAGACAGCGGATAAATCAGGCAATCAAGCCAGCAGGCAGCTGGCAGCTGGCAAGCAAAAGGGCTAGCAGCAAAGCATAATTTATGGCAAGTGCTTTAAACTTGCCAGCAACAGAAGAGGGAGAGGGAGTGAGGGAGGGGGCGTGGGTGTGGGTGTGGGCGAGCAAGCCGAAATGGCTGTTAATATGCGGCTGGGCGCCCCGAAAATCAAAGTAGAAAAGTTGCTGCCTGCAAAAGTGCGAAAATTTAACTTTGCGCGATTATACCGTTGAGACCACCGACCACATTGCGTATACATAACGTATACGTAATAATGGTATAGACACCAGCAGCAACAGCAGCACCAGCATATAGTTTTGATGCGCAGCGCTTGTTCCGGCCAGGCCAACGAGCTTGTTAATAAAACAAGAAGAAGCACGAGAAAAGGCCAGTCAGGCAAATGAAAAATACTTCGTTTTTTTGTATTTTGTGTGTGTGTGTTTTTTTTTTTTTTTTCGTGGCTGGGGCAAATTGACTTAATCTAAAATAAAAGTTTAGTGCGTTCGCCCAAGCATCGAGGGTGAGGAGGGAGCAAGCAAAGTTCACAAACGATATTTTTATAGCTGTGTGTGTGTGCGAGGTAAACGAACCAAAGCATCGACACACATACACACACGCATACACATTTGTGTGATAGGGCACATGGGCGGGCATGTTAATTTCCCAGGAAACGCACGATAAAGTTGAATGCTTTTTCGAAAAACTATTTGACTTTGAGCAAAGGGTAGATGACGACGCCTTACAAATACCAACTCAAAGACTCGTTACATTTATCACAATTTGTGTGTGTCTGTGTGTGTGTGTGTGCATTTACCTAGCACACACACACACGCATATGCAAAGGCATCGAAATTGGAATTGGAATTGGCGCTGAGGCGCACTGCACATGCGCCCGAATTAAATCAAATAAAAAAGTTTTAATAAGGAAATAAATTTTGTGCAAAATGCTGAAAAGGCAACAAGATTTACGATGCACAAAAAGATAAATTCACACACACACACACACACACGCATACACTCGCAAAGCTGTAACACATATGCTAAATGGGCATTAGAAGCAGAGAGAATTTGAACTGCAAATGAAATGGCAATTCGTTTATTGCCTCCATCCAAGCCCAACCCCCCAAAAACGGCAGTATTTATGGCAAGCAAATAACTATATCTGTTTAAATGGCTCTAAGTGTATATGCGTGCCTGTGTGCATGTGTGTGTGTGTGCGTTTCTGCATAATGTGACGCAATTACATTGGCAATGCTCATAAAAGTGAGCCGCAAGCCTCAAAACCAATTGCACTCGTTGAGCAGTTGCCAATAAAAATAAAATATAATTTTAAAAATTAAATTAATTATTGAAATATAAATAAACATAAAAGTATATTGAATATAATTTAAAAATAAATACAAAAAAACTAAACAAGAGAATTAAAATGAAATTGAAAATAAAACTTGAACTTAAATACAGAAGAATAAAATAAAAAAAATAAATATCGCAGTAAAAATGAAATTGAAAATCTACCTGAAAATAAATATAACTATCATAATGAAATTCAACAGAATATGAACATACTTATAAATGAACATAAATATAAAATAAAAAATAAAATAAAATACAAATAATGATCAAATTACCAAAAAAATATATATTTTAATAAATATTTATATTTAAAATTCAATATTAATTTACAAATAGATATGATATCAAATAAAACAAAAATGAAAACAAAATTGTATGAAGCAAAAGTCAAACAAATACTAAATAGCAAAAGAAGACCAGAAATGCTGGCTATATATATAAATATATATGTATATATACAAAAAAAAAAAATGACTAACATATTTAATTTCCGCTAGATAAACACAACTGACTTGTAATTATATCCGGTTTGGATAGTTGTTCCACTTATTTTCTGGCATTTTTATGCGTTTTCATGCTGCGTAGACGAGCTGTAAAGGATGCTTTGAGCATGTGCATACATACATATATAAACAAATACAAATATATATAACTGTATATATGTGTAGTTGAGCTCTTGCCAATTTCTGCTACTCACGCTGCATAGTTTTATACCCATTGACCCACTGAGAATGGGTATAATGCTTTGTTCTTCTTTTTGTAAATATATGGAACAGTCAGTAGAAGTCAGTTGTATGATCAGCAGGAATAGCTAAGCAAGAGATCAGAGAAGAGCGTGTATGGTGTGTGTGTATGCTATGGATGTATAGAAGAAGAGTTTCAATATTAACTCTTGTATACATATATGTATATTTATTCAAAAATAATTTCAATATCAGCTCTTAGCATGCTTCGGGGTATCATCTAGTCGAGGCCATCCACTTGTTAGTTCCATTTGCCATTGTTCTGCTTAGCACTCATGTCTTAATGTGATTATTCATGCATTTGTTCACCTATTCACCTATTCACCTATTCACATTCACTTATTCATTTATGCATATAAGTAATTGGTTATTAGGTGTTTAGAGTGGAGTTTGCATTTAGTCAGAGTGCCTTGGAGAGCCATTGCATTAAGCATAGATTTGCGAACAGATATCTGGCATATATATAGTGAATATATATAGTGTATATATATATATATATATATATATATATATATATATATATATATATATATATATATATATATATATATATATATATATATATATATATATATATATATATATATATGCAGAATATTTTGTTTATGTAATGCGCTTTTGGCTCTTCAATTTCGTCTGGCGCTTTTCTTTTCGGGTCACTGCGGCCTCATAATTAATTAAAATCTATGTATACAGCCAAGGTCAACGGGCCGTATGCGTAACTTGTGCTTCAGCCCGCCTCTGTGGGCTCTGTGGGTCCCCGGGGCAACTTTAATGCTTGAACCCTTGGAGTTTATCATGATTCGCTTGACGCTTGAAAATGACTTCTTCAGTGCTTTTTTTCGGGCTAGGCATAAAGGATTTGAGCGCCGCACGCTGTCCGCCTCGCTGGCGGCTTTATCTGCAGCCCTTGCGTGCTTTTTTTTTGGGCAGCTAAGCTGTGCTGTTCTGCTCAGAGTGTATGTGATGACTGTGTGTGTTTGTGTGTGTGTGTGTATTCTTAGCTCTCTGTGACAAGTGCCCGAGCTGACTTTTGACTATAGTTAACTGTCGGCGCGGCGCTGTTCCCGAGCGTTTTGTCAGCTTTATAATTAAAGCAAAAGTTAATTTTTGTTGTTCTCCTTTTTTTTTTTTTGTTTTCTTGTTTTTATTTTCGACTTTGTCACAGTGAGCTGTCGACTGTTGGCCCCTTGTTTTGCATGCGCTCTAGCCGGAAAACTCATTATTTTTTAAATGAAACTCTTGCTTTGTGCACGCCACGACACGCCCCGCCCCACCCTCGACTCATGTGTGTGTGTTTTGTCTCTCCGCCATTGTGCTCCATGATGATCCCAGTCGCAATTAACTCAAGAAAATAATGTTGCGGCAATGACGAGCAGAAATGTAATATTTTTTGGGGCCAGCCTCCACCGGCCACGCCCACCCCTTCATCTCTTGAAAATTGCCGCCATTTTCTAGCGCACCACGCTCAACGCTCCACGCTCCACTCATTCAATATGAAGCATGTTGCATTTGTAATAAGCATGTAAATGAAAATGAAAATGAAAATGAAAATGAAGTTGCAAGTGGAAGTGGAAGTTGAAGTTGACTGTGGAAGTAGTTGCCCCTTTTTTTCCTGTCCGTGCCTGAAATGGGAATTGAAAATTGAGTTCTGCTGCTGCTCATTTGTATGCCAATTGCATTCGCAGCTAATGTCAGCTGCTTGGGTAACTGGGCCAAATGCCAAGCCAAATGCATCCCTCGGCTAAAGCCAAGTTTTATTTGAATGCAATAATTATAAATTTTACAAAGTGCAATAGCGAAAGAGAAAGACCCAGAGAGAGGGAGAGGGAGAGCGAGTGTGAGAGAGATGTTTTAAGCACGCATTGACAGCGCATTCCAATGTGCAGTAAAAGCAATTTGAAAGTTTGCGAACGAGCGAAGCTGCTGCTGAAATCCTTGAGCTGAATAGCAGCAGCGCGCAGGTGAGGGTAATTGAAATGTATGTGTGAGGGCATGCGGGCGGTTGAGCTGGCAGCAATAGCGCCACCAGTTTAATGAACTTTGCCATGCAAGCAAGAGCAGCACACACACACTCGCACACACATGCTCTCCTCTCCCGTGTGCTGCCATCTGTGCCCTTGTCTCATAAATGCTTGCATGCTTGTAAGAATTGCTTAGCTGGGATTTGCTTAATTTTAGCACCACATCTTCAGGCACGCCAAGGCAACGCAGCTTCGCCCCAGCTCCCCTCGCTATCTGCTTGCTCCTGCTCCTGCTACTGCTCCTGCTTATAGCTGCTTATGGCTATCAAGGGAATTGCGTCACACGCGTCGTATACGCAACGATTTAATTTTTTTTCTTTGCTCTTGCCACTTCACAGCAGCCCCTTTTGACTTTTGCTGTTAAATTGTTGTTGTTGTTGTTGTTGTTGTTTTTTTGGTTCTGCCACTGCGGCCACTTGTCAGTCAATCAATAAAATGCAAATATTTGTCAGCTGGTTCTCGCATTGTTTTGCGCATTTGGCACATATGTGTAGGGGGCGGCGAGTGCTGGTGGGGCGTGGGCTTTTCTATTAGTACTGAAGCACAGCCGCTTTGTCGCTTTGTCGCTTTGCCTCTTTTGAACTTCAAAGTTCTGCATAAACACTTCACAAAATTCAATGACAACTCCAATAAACTGGCACTTAAATGCCAGGGCGCAACAGCTGTGACACACCCACACACCCACACACACACACATGCATGCTTGCTGGCAGCTGTTCTCAATGTGCGTGTGTGTATGTGGCAGTTGTGTTTGATGTGTGCGCCACAAATTGCTTTGATGGTCACCAGCGCTGACTTTGTGAGAGCCATTTTCTGTTGCCCCAGCTCTTCAGAGTCTGTTTAATCTCGCAGAAAACCCACGCACGGCTCACATCCATTGCCCTGGCAACGACAAATTAAACCTGACTAAGAAGAAGGCGCATGAAAGTCGTGAAATGAAATTTATTTTAATGCAAAGGAACGAAGGGAATCAAGTGATTTTTAATGCAGCACCAAGTGCTAAAGAGATATAGAGATATATAGAGAACGTATGCTGAACAGAGCCAGGCTAGGCTCTCTCTCTCTCTCTCTCTCCTCGATCCCTCTTTGTACAGTACTCTCCCTCTCCGTATATTTAGCAGTTTATCTCTATTTCTTACTCTCTTTTGCAATTCCTCTATCCTTCTCTCTCAGAGACATTTCTGTCACCTCTGCGTCTTCGCATCTCACCATCTCATTCTTCATCATCCCTTCTCTCGCACGCACTCTTCTCTTTTGATTTCGCCCTCAGATTAGCATCTAACTAAGCCAAGTTTATCTACCAAAACAGCTTAAGCAAATGCATTTCAAGCAAGCTGCAATTATTTCTACTTTGTGGCTGTATTTTACTCAACATTTATTTATATATGAGCAGCTCCAGTCGTATTACAAACGTGACTAAAGCCAGCTTAATCCAGATTTGTCCTCTCCGCCTTCAGCTGGCCCCTTTTGCTCCTCAAACATAAGCCAAATCATTTTTAAGGGAATTTATAGTTTTATTCCCCTGTTTGGAGGGCAACTCATTTGACTCATGCTCAAATCTCATTTAAGCTGCAAGCTGAAATCCCAATTGAACTGTTTCATATTCAATATTTATAACATATTATTTAAGCTAAGACCCTCAAGCCTTCTGCTGTCACAATTAGTTAGCTGCTGCATAAACTTTATCTAATTCTAGCTCATATTCTTGGCTACTTTAACAGCCAGTCGCGCCCACAAAAATGCCCCAGGCTAACACTCACACACACACTCACACTCACATGCCAAGGCATAGATAAAACCCATCATAAAATGCACAAATTTGTGTCGCTTGGGGAGCACTTTACAAGCGCTGCCCGAAATCCGATTCCAAATCGAATTCAACTCAAGCTACAGACACATATACATTTATATATATATAAATAAATGTATATATATGTATGTATAGTTACACATGTGTGCGTCCCTTCAATATTAGTTCAATAGACCGCAATACAATGTTCGTTTGCTGTTGCTATTGTGCCGACTCGTCGCTCGTTTCGTGCGCAAATCCTTTGAGGTCAGCCCAAATGCTGGCCAAAACTTTTGCACACACACAGGCACACCCCACACACACATACGCTTTGATTTCTATTATATGAATAGGACAGCTCCAACTACAGCCTCAGCCAGGGCTAGTTCGGCCGCAGTGCACATGGAGGGCAGAGTTTATGGGCTTCCACTGATTTGGCTCGCCGGCTCCAAAACTCTCCTTTTGGCCAATTCGCAGCACACAAAAATGTATAAAAATCGTTAGCTGCAGCGCGCCACAGAAATCGCCTTAGAGAAAATATTGATGCCGCAGGGCAACGAAACCAAATCATGAAAAAGAGAACAAAGTCTCGTTGCGATGTTTTACTGCAGTTTTTTGTTTGGAGTTTTATGTGGCACATCCACGGGCCTCTTTTGCACTCGTGTGTCTATGTGTCTGTGTGCAACAGCAACAGCAACAGCCACGGCAACGGCAACGGCAACAGCAATAACCGACTACAACAATAACAATAGCCTCGGGGCATATTTCAGAGTGCGCGCGCTGTAAAAATCATTTTATGAGTTTGCATAAAATTTTGTGGTTTTCACGCCCATGTTTATTGCAGGCGGCCGCATATGTTGCCCATTGTTGGCAACCGCCGCGTCTATTGATTTTATTTTTTTTCTATGTGTTCTCTCGCTTTTTTGAAGAGCTAAGCTAAAACCGAAACCCCAAAAAAAGAAAAGAAAAAATGCCGAAACCACAGCCAAAGTCCAAGCAAACGAATCGATTCAGCTCGCCGCGCCGCTCTAGCCAATTTTAAACAACCAATTTCTACTTATTTTCCGCTGTTGCTGCACTTTCCTCGTTTTTTCATGTTTTTTGATATCCTCAAAGTGAGTTTTACGCTCAAGGGCTGCACTGTAGAGGACTGTGCGCGAGCATTGCCCGAAGGTATAAACTTTACACATGATCGCTATGAGAAACTAAGTACTTTATTTATATTTTATAGCCAAAAGCCGTAGGTGATTGACTGAAAAGCAGTTTTATGTTTAGGAAATATACAATTTCTTACAAGTTATAGACACTTGTAAATTTGATTTATATTTTATATTATTGTTTTCAATTTATATCAAAATTTTATATTTATATTCAAAATTCTATAAAAAATTCTATAACTATAAATAACAAATGACTATCACTCAACTTCCCTGACTTTCCTTCGACTACAGCCAGCGTAAAATGCAATCAAATTTTACACTACAGATCAAATCAGTTGCGGCTTATTGGACACGCGCTTAGCTTTAAACGCTGACAAAACAGTTAAGAGCCAAAACGTTTCGAGTTTGTTTTGCTTTCCACATTTCATTTTCATATAATTTTCGTGCTTTGTCTCGGTTTTTTTTCTCTTTCTGTTTGGCCAAAAAGCTACGCATTTGGTGGCATTTATTGATTTTGGCCAGCCAAAAGCCAAATGGCCTGCGGCTCATTAAATGATTTGCTCATGTCAAATGGCCATCAAATTTAATTTGCCAAGGCGAGGCGCGCAATTAAATGTCGCAAAAGAAGCGGCTCGACACCTGCACGCAACAAGGTGTACGAGACACGCCCCCACCTAGACACAGCCTCCCCATGGCCATGGCCAGGGCCGAAGCTGTTGGCCAATTTCCGTTCATTCTAATGGCAGCTGAAATTTTAATAAGCATGCATTAGTCCCAATGCCAAATACCAAATATTCGACCCAAAAACTGGGTAATTATCCAAAATAAAAATGAAGAAGAGAGAAGAAGGAGAAGGAGAAGGACAAGAAAGTGCTCAGCGGAAAACGGCTTTAGTTTATCTAAGGGAGCACAACATGCTTACCCTCTTTTGATCGAGGTTCACTTGGTTAACCGTGGCACGTACTTGGCGACGCTGCGGCTATAAAAATGCCACTTAAATCCAGACAGCAACAAGAACCAGAACGACAAAGCCGACGCCAAAGCAAAAACAATTAATAATACCGTATGCAACAATAGCCTTTTGTTTCTAGAGAGGGAAAGAAAGAAGAGGAAGCGAGCGCTCTCAAGCTGCTTAAATTGCCATGCATGCAATTGCCAGCAGCAGCTACAGAGTGGGAGAGAAATGGGGATGAGAATGAGGGGGGAGGTGAAATTTTAGCGCTTTCCTTAGCCGTTGCCCTGCAGGTGAAATAAATTATTATTTATTACGGTCATTAGGGCTTAATGGCGGCAATGATGTCCACCACGCACACAAACGATGGCCGCGCACTTCCGGCCGCTTAATCGAAAACGAAAAGCGAAACATTTGTGGCCGGACAACCTTTTGCCGTCGCCGTCGTGCTTGGACCCTTTTTAATGGTCCAACCGGTTCACATTATGCGGCCTTGAAAAGGAAAACAAAGAAATGGAGCGTAGAAGCAGAAGCAGAGGCGCGCTTATCGTAAATTTCGTGCATTATTATCTGTGTAGGCGAGGCGTGCGATAATATCTTCTATATGTATGCGATATCTTTATGCATTGGCCAAGTTTTTGGCCTCAGCCATCATAAATATATATCTATATGTACATATGCGCCCAAAGGCCAAAGACCGTCGCATAATTTAGGCTCACACACTCACACACTCACACACTCACACACACACACACACATGCGCATATTAATGGCGCTAGCTCGACTCTGACACATTGTAAATTCAAATGCATTTGCCTCTGCCAGGCCCCAAAAAGGAGCCGAAAAAGAAAAAAATAAGCCCAAAACTTTAGGCGAAGCTTTTACCGCAAAGCGAAAACAATCAATCAAAATGTATGCAAAAAAGGAAGCGTAAGAGAGAGAGAGAGAGAGAGAGAGAGAGAGAGAGAGAGAGAGAGAGAGAGAGAGAGAGAGAAAGAGAGAGAAACGGGAAATGTAAATGGAAATTAATTTCATGCATACGCCAGAGCGACAATTTTGTTTTTTTTTTTGTTTATTTCATTTTTTGTCGCATAAAGATTACTTTGTGCTTCAGACGCTAAATATCAAGTATACGCCCGGGCGAACGCAGTGGCAACAATTGTGCAAACGTCTGATTTATTTACCACGCGAGTATTAAACTGCTTGCACCTCTGCCTCCGCCTCTTTCTCTTCTACTACTCCACACACACACACATATATATGAGAACCCGTTGTGTGTGTGTGTGAAGTTTGCAATTTTCAGGCACAAAATTACATGCACTTTTTCCTCCCTCTCGCTCTCCCTCTTTCTCTCTCACTGTATCTGTGTGCATGTAATTGCGCTTGTCGTTGTGCGTGTGTGTGTGTGTGTGCATTCACTTGCACCAGTTTCTGCTGTTGTCGCTGTTGCCTTGTCACCCAACCACGCCCACTCGGCAAAGCAACTGCCTTACTCCTTGCTTTGATAAATGCGCATAATTTCAGTAGTTTTTCTTCAAGTAGTGCAGCAAAAAGTGTGCGTTTGTGTGTGTGTGTGATATGCTCTCGCTGCTATGCTTTATTGTTCACAGCGTCGTGTTAAATATTATGCTGGATGGTTTGTCTTGGCGGAATTATGAAGACGATTACATGACTTTATAGGTGAGAATATATGTGAGTTGTCTGCAGCTGTGTGTGTGTATGTGTGTGTGTGTGTGTGTGGGCGCTTGTATATTTATGCGCTGCGACAGCAACTTGACGTTAGTTTAATGAAATACCTGCCACGATTTATGTGCTAGTTGAGTAACGCAGCGCAAGGAGAAAAAAATAGCAAAAAGCGGAATTAATTTTGCTATAAGTAACAGTGAAGGCTTGAAATATTAGGCATGCCATGGCGAGCTTGTGGAATTTGCAAAATTTATTTAATTTATTGTAGTCAAATTAGCCAAGAGATTCACAGAGAACAATAATCTGAACAGCTTGACAGCTAAGCTATAAATACGTTTACAGTGGTGTCCTCAAATAATAGGCGGAGCAGCGCAAGCACAAAGCAAATATGCAGAAGACTGAATATATATAATTATATATATATCAATTAAATTTGTATGCAAATTTCTTATATGCAGTACACTAGTGTCGCAGCATATTAGGCATGCCTGTTAATACATTGCAATACCTGCAAATAAATTGTGTAATCGACTTTTGAATATGTGTCATATACTTTACACTAGAGTCACGCAATATTAGTCATGCCAACCAGAATGACAGCAGCTGCTGAATACTCTGAGAGCTCTTAGCTCTATAAAATTAAACGCAGTTTTAGCAACACTAGCGTATTAATAGGCTCTAAACATTTAATATTGATTATAAATACTGATCGATTCATTCATTTAATCAAGCTACGAAGCACTGGCGTCCATAAATATTAGTCATGCATGTTTACATTAAGTAACTAAGCGATTTTAACAATTTAACTATGAAATGTTTCTTTATATCAATATTCCCAATACGCAATATAAGTCTAGGCTACATTAAGCTACAAATCTATACTTTAGCTATAATAAAGTCAATTTGTATAGCCCTTAGAATGCCACTTAAGCTAATCTACACTCATGTCACATACTAAGGCACACGATAAGGCTAGTTAGCTTTACTTTAAATTCTATAAAATCTCTCCTCTAATGCACTCTCAGACTCTGCTTTAAAATCCAACTCAGCTCTCGCAGTTCCTTCCGCCCCCGCGCACACACAGAAAATGTTGGACAAACATGAACAGCTGCAAATATTGTTTTGTTACCTGTAATCCAAGTGACATATTTTTATTATATTCAAGTTTTTCTTGTTTTTTGTGTTCCTTTTTTTTTTACTCCGCACCGCATAAATGTGCTGGCATTTAGCAAACATTTTTCATGTTGCAGTTGCAAGTTTTATTTGGACAAAAATTGTTGTTGTTGGAGCTGAGGGAAAACTGGCGCAACTGGCAAACTGTTATCCTGCGTTTTCCTGTAAATAATTCAACTGAAAAATTCATAAAGCTAGACCACTTTCTATGCCACACACACACACACGCACACACATAGAAGCATGTACATGTGCTGTTGTTCGTACTCTTCCCACGTTTTTGTTTTTCTTTAATTGTTTAGAAAATAAATCACCGAATCCCGAAATAAGTTGACAACACACCACATGAAATAAAAACGAAAACGAACAACGCATACCAGGCCAAAACAGACAGCCAGACCCGACCAGGCCAGGCCAGGCCAGGCCAGTGAGCCGGGCTAGCTAAATGGAACAGCGAGCGGTGCACGTAGCTGCGAGTGGGTGCTGTGCGCTGCGAGCCGAGGCCGAGCGGAAACGGAACTAACAAAGCACAAAACGAGCAAAAAATCGAAAAAACAAAAACAAAAAAATGTATATAGAAAAAATTTTGGGTAACAAAAAGAAAAAACAAACGGAAAAGCAAAATTGCCAAA
This sequence comes from Drosophila mulleri, assembly GCA_035047565.1. Taxonomy (NCBI): domain Eukaryota; kingdom Metazoa; phylum Arthropoda; class Insecta; order Diptera; family Drosophilidae; genus Drosophila; species Drosophila mulleri. The sequence goes on from JAWNPK010000060.1 coordinate 2,891,846, forward strand.
CTAAAACTTTGCTGCAGTCACGAGAAAAAAATAAAATAAAAGCAAAGCAAAGCAAAACAGAAAAATAGTAGTAAAATAAAGCAGGGAACTCAGTTAAAGGGGGGTTATACACACACTCACCCACACACACACGCACACTGCTACACCTGCCACTGTAGGCGTGTGAGTGTGTGCTACGTCTTTCAGTGTGGCACAGCGCAAAACAATTTACCGAAATTTGTACAATTTGAAAACTTAAATAAACACGAAGAATGTTTTTTTATTATTATTATTATTTTTATTATAACGGCCAGCATTACAGTTTACACACACACGCACGCACACACACAGCCAAATGACGTCTTAAAGTTGTGTTCAAATAGTTTTGACGCCAAGCTGCAAACTTAATGAGCTGTTGACGTTTTCGGCCTCACCAATTAAGGTTCTGGCAACAGGGACTTGCACAAACACACACACACACACATATATACACACTTGATTTTTTTTTAGACCGGTTCAATGTAACCGTCGCGCCGGCAGGCAATGACACGAAATAATTCAAATGCCCAGACCCTTAGCCAAATGCCATTGTGCTTTTTAGTAGTAAATTAACAAGCAGACGCACACACACACATAGTGAGAGAGGGTGAGAGGGCGAGCACATGCAACATGAGTTGCTGCGGGGCGCCTCGGCTCTGGCTTAAATTGAAAAACTTTTGCAACTTGCAAGTTTCTTGAATCACTTTATTTTTTTCTTCTTTTTTTTTTTGCAACTTGTGCTCTTTGTGCGTTGAGCTGGGATTCATTGCAGCCCGCCAGGCAGCCCAGACAGGCAAACAGGTCATGCACACACACACATACACACTCACACTCACACAGAAACTGGCATAAAAACATGCCGACATATGCCATATATGAAGCGGTTTCAATTGCATACGCTGCGTATACTTAACGCCGCCTTGCAGCTAACAGAATTTTTAAATTGGTTTTTAAATAGTTGTAAATGAAAATGAATTAATCAATTGCGTAGAGAGTTAAAATAGGAATATGTTTTTAATCTTTATTGGAAAATTATAATACCTATGGGCATATAGCAAAGCCCTTGTAAGTTAGTTCAGCCAAAACAACAAGGAGCTGATCCTCGATAAGTCCGCAAATTTTATATAGTTTTGTATGTTAGCTTAAAGCCAACTAGAAATAGTCTAATACTTTCAAACAAACTTTGAGTTTCATCTAAAAATAACAACAGACAGCTTAAGCTAAGCAACACGTCTCGAATTCACAAATATTTCAACAGCCGAATCAAAGCTAAGCTACAGACAAAAGAAAAATATTATTTTAAAACTAATACTTTTTTAGACTTGCTAAAAACTTTTGCTTTCTGCCAGCAACAACTCACAGCTTCACTCCTCTAAGGGTTTTCACTTACTATAAATCTTAAGAGTTTTCATGGCAAAAGTTGTTCAAGTATAAATGCGAGTCAACTGATGTACTTAAATATTTAAATATATTTGTTAAGTATATATTATGTACATATACATTATTTTCATTATACCTTTGCCAGTTTAATTTGCTAAATTTAAGGCCAAAATCTTTACGCAAAATTCGTGGCAATTTCGTTGTTAGCCTTTTGACTGCTGCCGTTGACTCCCCACACAATTGGTCAATTACTTTGTTATATTCCGACAATGGCCACAAGATTGTAAATAGCATGTAAAATTACGCGAGCGGAGAGTACACGACTAACAGATACCTTAACTGAAGACATTCTTTGGCAAATATCTATTGTCTGTCTTGATACTCATAAGAATACCCATAGATACACACTTGTTTTTTCTTTTATGGAAATTGGAAAACTCAAGCAAGCCTGCTTCCCGTTATATTTTCTAGTATAGTGCTATATTTGCTACCATGCTACTATCAAGGCCTACTATTACTATCGAGGTCTTCAGGCATATGGACAGGCATTCAGACAAATGAAGGGACAGATAAGACAGACAAGGCTAAATTACCTATCCCTTTCATGCCGTTTCAAGTACATATATAATTTATGGCCTGCCTGGCACTGACACACAAGCCAATATACCCTTCAATTACCATTTTCGCAATGGACTCGGCGCGTATATAAAAAGCGGGCGTAAATTAAAGTCATTCAAGTGCAGCGCAGCGGAAACGGAAATGTGCGCAAAACAATTACGTGCGTGCGTAGCTGGGAAAATCTACGCACACGCACACATAAGCACACACACATACATACATTTATTTATCCCTATACAACGACAACAACTGGTCAGCACTTTAAGAGGCAAATTTGTATATAATGCGCATTTTAATGCTGGCACTCAAGTGCAATCAAAATGCGTTACGCGCAATTTACATTTGCAGCTGCAAAAGCGGGTCGGAGGAGGGAGGAGGGAGGAGTGAGAACTGAGGAGCAGTGAGCGATGGCGGGCATTTTGGCTTTCACAATGCTGGCCACAAAATGGACATTGTAATATGCCATCCGTGCATATTTATGGAGCTAAAAGGGTAAAATATGTATATACATATATGTGTGTATATGTGTGTGTGTGTGTGTGTCTGTGTCTGATGCCTGCAATTGAAATGCATTCAACTAATGACAGAGTTCCCGCATGAAGAGCTCTCTCTCTCTCTCTCTCTGTCGTTCACTCTGTCTCTAGCTATACCTCTCACACACTCCCCTTGTCTCCCCCCCCTCTCTCGCTCTCTCTCTCTCTCTCTCTCTTTATGCCCCTTTAGAATGTTAACATTATCTATCATTTTGACCGACAAAAGTAATTATGTAAATTAGTAATGCTAATTAAAAAGCCAACCGCCTGCGGGTCTCAAATTGACAAACGTAAAGCACAAAAAAAAAATAAAATAAAAATATATATATATATATATATGTATAAAAACATTTTAAAACAAAAATACTAAAACTAAAACAAAATCATTTTATAAAAGTTCTAAAAACACACGTTTTAGCAGATGCGAATTTCAATGCTTGGGCAAAAAAAATGAATGGAAAGTGAGAGAGAAAAAAGGCAGATAGATGGGAAATTAGAGCGAGAGAGACAGAGAGAGAGATATAAAAAAAGAGAAATATAGAAAGAGAGAGAACAAACGTAGATAGGCAGATTGAGGTAGGCAAAAAGAACGATAGAGATCTCTCTCACAGCACAGACAGAGAAGACGACAAAGAGAGGGAGAGAGAGAGAGAGAGAGAAGCCAACAATAAAACGAGGCGTGGCACATTAGAAATAACTTGAATTCCAATGAATTTTTGTATACTTGTATTCAGCAGTCGAAGTGCGTGCATTTGCAATGTTTTGCATATCTTTTGCTCTGATATGCCAATTCCACACACACACACGCACACTCACACACGTGTGCCCCCAACATTTTGCAGTGGCAGGCGCTTAATCAACGCTCTGTAAGCTTGCTGTATAATAAATATAAATAAGGCTAAAGCGATTTGTTTGGCTTTAGCTAACGACTCCCAAATGCAATTGGGCATTCATCATACGCACTGTGGTCCAGTTCCACTGGCAGTTCAGCCAGCAGTCGCATTACGATTTCTTCTGCTATGCGAAATGTGTGTGTGTGTCTGTGTGTGTATGTGTGAGTGTGTGTGTCAGTGTGTGTAACTGCAAATCCCCAAATAAACATTTAAATAATTTACTACGATTCTCTCAAAGCCCCACACTCTCGCATGGCTTCTCTCTCTCTCTCTCTCTCTCTCACTGTCTCTTGCTTGTTCTCTTTCTCCTCAATTACTGTCAACAATAATACGGCACAGCAGTTGCATATGAAATATTTATGACTGTCTTAGTGTGTGTGCGAGTGTTGCCCTCTCTCTCACACACACACACACACACACACACTCTCACACTCTTACTCGTGCTGTGTGTTTGTGTCATGTGGCATGCCGTTACATTTCCGACAGCGACAGCGACAACGGGGCACAAGCTCAGTGCATTATGCAACAACAATAATAACAACAATAGCAACAACAACAGCAGCAGAATTCGCATGCCAGCTACAAACAAACAAAAGCTACAAAATGAAGTATGAGGTCAGCACACAACAGCAACAGCAACAGCAACAACAACAACAACAACAACAGCTTGAGCCGCACAAAAGAAAAGCACATGATTGTCGCTTGAAACTTGAGCCAGAGCAACTAACCTCATGACATCAGCTTTTTGGTTTTCAACTTATTACAATTTCCATATAACCTCCAACGCGCCCCGAGGCACCTACAGCTGGACGCACACCCTCTCTCTCTGTCTCACTCTTTCCCCACAATACAAATGTACAAATGTGCATATGCGAGTGTTATGAAAAGAAAGCAGCAGCAAAACAGCAACAGAGACATTGCTGGCATGGCATGGCTGCTGTTGTTGTTGTTGTTGCTGTTTGGGCGGCAAATGCCATGTCCTTCATTTCGCTGTGCCACGTTCCAGCTCCAGCCCCTCCCGTCTCTCGCCACCCCACTCACATTCTTTGCTCGCTAGCAGTTGCCCTTGCGAGGCGGGGATGGCAGCAGCAACTGCTGTGGGGGTCTTTAAGTTTTATGGCACCATTGTGTCAAGATAATAATATGTACGTTTGCGCTCTCACTCACACACACACACACACACACACACACGCATACTCTCTCACTCCCGCCCTGTATACGTGACTGCATTTAAGTGCATAGTTGTGTTGCACACACTGACGCGGGCGACACAGACATTGGCACATAAAATAGCATTCCACTTGCATAACATTTGCTAGAGAATTACTCTAAAACTGCGCTGCATTTGCGACAAAACTAACAAAACAGGCAACACCCACCAAGACGACCCATCTACAGTCCTACAACAGCCAACAGCCAACATCAGCTGCTTTTATCAATTTAAATGAATTGCACACGAGTGTGTCATAAATTCATGCCACATGACATTTTGCCATAGCTTGCTAATGTTTGTTTGCAAATAAGTTGCCATGGACATTGCTTAATTAAATATACTAAACATACTTTTACATAAAATACACACACACAGACATATATATATATATGTATATACATTTGCTTAGCCAAGTTGCCACATTGTTTTGTAATTAAAATGAGCAACGAGCGACGCATTTACCCTCACTTGGTGGCCACCGAAATTTGCGATTTTCAATTCGCATTTATATATAATATATGTATATATGTACATATATATTAAAACATGCATATATTCATACATATATGAATAAAGTTATACAGTTAGTTTTATATATAATTTTTGGGTATACGATAAAAGATTCGTTTTAGTTTTCTTCAAAATATAGACATTATTCCACAGTTTTGTCGTCCAACATTTAATGCTTAGTAAAATAGTAGGGAAAATAATAGTGCTATTTTCACGACCACAGCTGCATATATAACATATATGTATATATATAATAATATATATCTATCTACGTCTAGCATACCCTAGGGCACTTCTGTATCCACAACTCTGTTAGATACTGAATAATAAAAACAAGTAAGAAAGCTCTAGTCGAGACTGCTCGACTACGAGATACCCTGAACCCTCCGAGCAACAGCCATTTCAATAATTTTTAGTGTCATTCAGCTTAAACAAACACACACACACACGCAAACATATACATAGACACCCATAGGCACGCACGCATTAACAGGCATGGGCTGCAGTGTGGGCTTACTATGGGAACTTAATTGTTCAATAACTTTTTTTCTGGACGTACGTTCTTCATGAAACTTTCAGAATGTGGTTTTATCATTACTATGCGTATATTTGCCAAAGCTCAAGTCTCTAGTATTTGAAATACGCCTTTTACAGAGATGAGGGTAAGGGGGTGGATATAGGGGTGGGGGGTGAATTATAACAAAAATCGAAATTCTATCACGTGTAGTCGAGTCTACATTTAAAATTTGGAGACTTTAGCTCTAAAGGTGTAGGAGATATAATTTTATAACTGGTTTTCGATAAGGTTTTTTATCGATAAAAAAATAACGGGATGAGTTATCGATCTTTTGTGATAAACTCGATATGCGCGCGCTATATACGAGCATTTTAAAAAAAAGTTGAAGTCTCTAGCTTCTATATCTTCAGAAATCGACGCGTTCATACATACGGACAGACGGACAGACGGACAGACGGACAGACGGACATGGCTAAATCGATTCAGTTCGTCGCCCTGATCAAGAATATATATACTTTGTGGGGTCTGCCACGCCTCCTTCTCCCTGTTACATACTTTTAACAAAACCATTATACCCTGATTTCCCATTTTCAATGGGTTCAGGGTATAAAAAAAATAATAAAAATATAATAAAAAATAAAGTAAAGACATAAAAAGAAACCAAAAACCGGGCTTCTTCTATTCAAAAAAAAAAAAAGAGGAAATAAATATCATAATAAAAAGGAAGCTAAAAATTATGAGTTACGTTCAAGTTGCTGACCAAATGGCAAAGAGAACAAAATTTAGTTTTTTTTATATTTTTATGGTTTTTAGCATAAAAAGTCAAGCAAAATGAAAACTCTAAAGTCACTCGTGCGTGCGAATAAATAAATAAAAAGAACAAATTTTAAAAACAACTTATAATGGAACAGTCGGGCTTAGCCAGCTGCTTAATACGCGTTCAAGTTGTTCTAAGCAAATTCTAAACAAAATGCCCAGAGAATACGAAATATAAAAATCAAAATATTAATTGAATCGAAAGGCCTGTTTTAATGTTATATTAAATCGAACTGCTAAGCAATAAATATATAAATAATAATAATTTTAAAAATAAATAAATAAGACTCTGAAGTTGTGTTTTAAGTTTATATCAGCTCTAGCTTGAAATTAAATACATTAAATATATTGTACTGTAGGTAAGCCCATATACTCTCTTTTGCACTTCCTGGGCGAGCATAAAAGCAAGTCAACATCGTCGCAGCAGAGCTCAGCTCAGCTTCATATCTACATCGCTTAGTCTATAGCTGCGCTCTATCTCCCTCTCGCTCCATCCCCTATCCTCCTCTCATCGTCTCACTCCTGCTATCTCTTGTCCATTCATTACGCGTAGCAAGTTGCGGCGAGTCGCCTCTTGTTGACCTATAAATAATGTGGCAAATTTGCGAGGCACAATAAATAAATTTCATTCAGTATGCAAATTAATGTAGGAACAAAAAGCCCTATATACATACATATATACCATACTTTACATACAGTTACATGTATAAGTATATACACAATTAGGGCGCTTTGTAAGGCACAACGGTCCAATTACAATGCCAAAAACAAAATACTTATAAGGCATGCTCCCATTGCTCTGCATCACAGCGGGCAATCTCCATTGTGGACTGCAATCTGAAACAGAATCTGCTGAAGACAATCAGAAATGGTCGCAAACCGAATTCTAATTGGATTGGCAGCTTTCATTGAATGCAAATTAAATACAATTTATGCGAGTTTATAAACATTATGAAGAAACGACAACAATAACAATAACAATATCAGTGAGGCAAAACTTCTTAAATGCTGAAACTTTCATAATTTGCGAACAAAAATTAATAAATAAAAACAAATTGGAATAAAGCCTAAGCTCTATTTAAAATTTAAGCTAAATATAATTTCGATTATTTCAAATTGATATTGATTTGCAATTCTGCTTAACAGAATTTTGTTACTACAGATCAAATTATAGCTAAAGCAAAGTGCAAAACATTTAATTTAAAACGAGACTGCCTTCAAGGACAATGCAAAATATACGCGAATATACGAAGAAGCTTTAATTTAGTATTTAAAATCAATATAAATGAGGCCAACTGCCCAATTAAGCCAGCGAAAATGCCCATCGAGCCGGCGAAAAATCAATGAGGAATTCCAGGAATCAAAACTGAACATTGATATCAATTATTGGGTTCTTTGAAGTAGCAATCTTAAATCTTAAATTCAAGCTCGAGACTTAACAATATAAACTTATCTGATTTATGTGCTTTTCTTTCCAGATGCCAGATGGATCAGTTCAAACATATTAAGAGAGCAGCGCAAAATAACTGACAATTCCCCAGAGCGAAGGAAAACGGAAAAGAATAAGAGAAGGAAATATATATAAACATACATACATACATTTATATATAAAGTGTGTAAAGGACATTACATTAAAAGCGATTCATCATCGACGTGACGTTGTGATTGTGTCGTTTGTTGTTGCTGCAAAAACACTAGCAGCAGCAGAAGCAGGAGCAGGAGCAGGAGCAGCAGCGCCACAGCAGCAAATTGAATGTAATTTCATAAAAAGCGAGTGTTAATTTTTTACTCCCTCTCGCTCGCTGTGTGTGTGTGCGTGTGTGTGTACACAACAATAGTAGTAAGCAACAACAGCTACAACAATAGCAATAGCAAATACATGGCTCTCGGCTTAATGTGCTAATGCGCAGTGACATGAAAAATGATGGAGAACATGCAAGTTTTACGCCCCCCAAAGTAGGAGGAGCCACAAACAGCTAGTGAAAGAATACGCAGGGCAGGCCAAATAACAAGCTGCAAATTTGATACAAACAACAAGAGGAAGAAGCGCAATAAGTGGCAGCAGGAGCAGGCAAGGAAGAAGGAAGTAGAGAAGAAGAGCAACGCATTGACAGGCGACAACAAAAGCGAAAAAGTGGTAGAGAAATCAGACAGGAAATAGCAAGAGCAGCAGGAAAGGACTGCAGCAATAGCAACAACTGAGAGCAGCAGCAGCAGCAGCAGCATCATTTATCAGCGCATCAGTTGTGTAGCAACAACAACAACAACAACAACAACTGCGCAACTAGCATATGTGTATTAGTTTTGTGGCGCCTTTTGTAGCGTTTTTTTGCTGAAAGGAAACAGCGCGTTCATTCAAAAAGCCATTAACCCTAATAAGCGTGCCACAACTACAACAACAACAACAACAACAACAACAACAACGACTAGAAGCAGCAGCAGCAGCAGCATCGATGTGCCATTGTCCCGTGTAGCCCGTCGTAACTATTGAAAAGACGCCAACTAAGCTAAGCTCGCGCAGCTGTTGCAGCTGCCACGCAGCACAAAAGGCAGAGAGAGAGAGAGCGAGACAGAGCCAGAGCCAGAGATAGTGACAGCGACAGGAACGGGGATAGAGCGAAAGGAACTGCCACAAATGTTGCCGCCACGGCTGCTGCGCTTGCGGCTGTTGCGTGTGCCGCTGCATTTAATGGAATTGCGCATTTTGCTGCTGTGCCTGCCCACCTTGCTGCTGGCCACGACGCTGGAAACAGGTGAGTGACACGCCCCACGTCCCATCGCCCAAAATCTGACTGCCCATTTAATTAATGCAACAGCTATTTTAGCCAGAAACAACAACAACAACAACAGCAACGAGAACAGCGCGACAGTTAAAAGCGAATTCAGGTTTTAGTGGCCTCGAAACAATTGAATTTAAATGAAATTTTCGAACGCGCAACGCCTCAGTTTATTTAGCGTATTTACATAAAGCGCGAGTTGGGCGCGCTGGCCACGCCCACTCGTGCAATTAAATGCTATGGCTAAGCCTAGACGAAACTTTGCCAATTTACGGATTTATTACGCGAGCAAATTTTATTAGGCTCTGAGTGAGTGGGCCGGGCCAAGCGAGTGGGCAGTAGCAGGAGCGGGAGCAGAAGCGGGAGCGGGAGCAGGTAGCTGGGCTAAGCACGGCACCTGCGGCTAAAACTTTTTAGACCAAATATTTTCATTAATGGCCCAAAAGTGACTATGAAAGAGAGGGAGAGCAAAAGAAACAGCAAAAATAAGCTAAGCCATCATGGTAGGCAAGCATGAACGACTGCATAATACTCTGTCGAGTAGCAAGAGTAGCTAATGGAAAGAGGGCATATAACTTGAAAGATGAAGAAGATGGGGGATGAGACAAAAATATGGGAAATAAAAGAGTAGCTAAAGGACAAGGACTATAGCTCTGGTTAACTTGGTTGATTTATCACATTGTCAATGGAATAACTAATATTATTCTAATCTCATATTAGTTAAGTTTATCCAGTACTAAATATCAACGATATGCTGTGCATTGTTACAGACAGACGGAAAAATCTTGATACTCTCTCCCTCTCTTTCATACACTCTCCCTCCACTCTGCGAGCGGGCATTGAAATGAAGAAGTACTTGCGCTGGTTAAATGTTTGTCATTCAATTTGAAACGGGCGTGTGGCCTAGAGCTCAAGTGTTGCGCAGTTTTTAGCTAAAAACTTTTTACGACAGACAAAGAGACTGCGAGAGCGACAGAGAGAGGGAGAGAGAGAGAGAGGGGGAGATAGCAAGCGAGGTGAGTGAGTAAGGTAGCAGGTAAACACATTTTAAAGTCAGCCTCGGCGGCAATTGCTTGGCAAACAATTATTAATTTTTCATCAAGCGCGCGCAGCCAGCGCTCGACGGACTTTGGCCGACTTGGCTCGCGGCACTTTTTCTGACCTTTTGGCTAATTTGGTTTAAATGGATGCGAGAGCTGAGCTAAAAGCATGCCATGCCTCAGCGCCTGCTACTTAAGCGAGAGTGTGTGGATGTCTCTCCCTGTTCTCTGTGTGTAGCATCACGTATACGCATCGTTAGCCACGCTAAGTTATGGCCAACACGTAACATTCACAAATAATAAGGATAATGAAAAATACACAGGGGAGAGATTAGCGTTAGGGGCGATTCGCCATTTTTTTTTTTTAGCTGCTGCCGCTGCTGTCGCTGTCGCCGCTGCTGTTGGCTGCTGCTGCTGCTGCCCTTGCGGCTTTGGTTTTGACCTAAAAGCTCCCCGAATGCGACCTTTGTTTCTGTCTCCTCTTCTGTTTTTTAGCGGGTGTCTTCTTCTTTTTATATTTTGTTTGTGCGACCAACGCGTTACGCATAAATTATCCAGCGTCGCTAAAAAAAAAAAACCCACACACACATACAGACACACAGCGGGTAATGGCGACACCTTATCGGCTCGGCGCTCATTACGCCGCCTCTGCTGTTGTAGCGCAGCCGGCTGGGGGCGTGGCAGTGTCGCGTGACAGCGCAAAAATTGAAAATTTATTGCCACGCCTTGTGGCTTAAGAATCTATGCCGCACAGAAAAAAAAACAGGAGTAGAGACAAGTCAAGTTTTTCTCTTTGTTAAATTGACTTTTTAAAGTGACCGAAAAAAAAGCAAATGAAATTGGAAAATAAAACCAAAAACTGGTAAATGTGAAATGTGAAATATGCAAATAATTCAAACAGTCTAAGAACTCGCAACTGTCAGTTTTAGCCAAAGAAGGCGAAAAGGAAAAGAAAGGAGCCAAAGCACAAACCAAACAACTTGAAAAGCAACAACTGCTAAGCGAAACAAAAATTGAAGCCATACAGTTGCCGACAGAAGTATATCGATATGTATATATGTATATATTGTATAATCTGAGTATGCAAATTGTATGTATATAATATATGTATGTTATATAATATATGTATATGTATACTTCTTGTCAATATATGTGCAAAATGAACAGTTATAGTCAAAAGTATATGGACAACTCACATATGTGGCAATTTTCTGATTAATAAACTCTAAAATCTACTTGAAAGTTGTATTTAATTTTTATACGACATTTTATATGTTGTATGTTATTCGTACTACGTACAATCACTCATGATGAAAAATGATCAGCGGAAATAAATCTCTATCCGCTCTACTAATCAATTTCGTTGTGCAAATACTTTTAACAAATACTATATCATATATTATATATAACATATATGTGTTACATATTATATATGCTGCCTGCTAGGTTGAGCAGAAAAAAAAATAAGAGAGAAAAGAAACCGTTAAGCTTAGCACTTTCGGCTGACAGGCAGAGCAATAACAACAGCCGAGACACACGTGTCAACTCCTGTCTGTGAAGAAGCTATATACATCTAGCTCTTCCTCTCTCCTTCTCTCTCTCTCTCTCTCTCTCTCTCTGTATGTCTATCCTTCACTCTATCTGTAGCTTTGGCATATTTGCCTGCGTCAAGGTCGACCAGGGCCAGTTTCATGCTTCACACTTCACACTTCAAAAACATACACACACTCACACACACACGCACACACATTTGCAATATTTTCGTTTTCTTTTTTCTTTTCCGTTTCGCTTCTGCCCTTTTTCTCTCCAGATTCGCACTGGCGCTCATGTTTCTCAAGTGCAAATGAGTTTTGCCTCCTACATGCTCCTCTAATGCGCTGTAAAATTTCAGCTATTTTCGCTAAATTTTCTTAGTGGTTTTCATTTAAGCCCGAGGCATTTGTAACGCTAGACGCGCGATCTTTGGCTTACGGGGTTTAGATAAAATGAGAGCTCAGGTTAAGGTAAAGGCGGCAGCGGGGGCGGCAACGGGGGTGGTAGCAGAGGCGGTGCCAACGCAGCATGTGGCAGGCACTCAGTCAGCCGTTGAGGTTGCTGGCAGTTCGAGTGAGGTCGACTGTCAGGCAGCTTAAAAACTGCTAAGCACTTCGGCCACCTTGACTTAAGCAGCTTTCGGGCTTAGCTGCTAGCAGACAGCAGCACCCCAACATATTGGCAGGGCATTAAAATATTACGCATACGCACTGTATGCCACCCTCTCTTGCTAGCTATCTCTCTCTGTCTCTTTCTCTCACTCTGCAACAGCTATAGATATAAATAATCATTTTGGCAGGAACATGACAAGTGCGCGCACACACACAGCTGCAAAGCATTTCGTATCGTGCTCCACGGCCATAGAGCGTTCGCTAAACGTCCGCAAGATTGACAAGAAATATTTATTATTAATAATAAACATGCGAGCAGCAGCAGGCAAATGCCAGCCGCAGAACTTGCTGACTTCATTATTTATCGCTTTACAGTCACTTCACTCTACAGGGTAACTAGCTAGTCGTGCTGGTCGGCTGCTATTGCTGCTGCTATTGCTGTTCCTCTTGCTTATTGCTGGACATCCGGCCGATTCATTGCTAGAGCAAAAAGTTTTATTACTGTTGCCTACTTTCAGGCATAATATAATTCACACTCTCGCCAGCTAAGCCGCTGCCAGCTGACAAGCGCACGTATCGAGCCAAAAAGCTAAAGGCGAGCAGCGGCGGCCAAATGCGCGACTTTTAGCCATTTTATTAGCAGTGCGTGTTTTTTTACTATTAGAGCGAGTCCACACACGCATACTCCTTTTATACTACCTCTCCCTCTCTCTCTCTCTCCATCTATCTCTCTCGGCGGCACTTGACCTTAGACTCTGCTTTTGGGCTTGAGCGTGCGTTTGGATTTTTTTCCATCTACTTTTTTTTTGGGTGTTGTGTGTCTAAGCATTTACATTCCTCTTAACATGCGCAATATATTTCGACTTGTCAGTGCGTATGTGTGGGCGCCTATGCGTGTATGCGCGTGTGTGTGTGTGTGCTGTCATGCATACAAATGCAAAGATAAAGAATTTATACTTATTTCAGCTCTACAGCTAATATATATATTTCTTAGCCACACACACACACACACACGCACACATATAGCTGTCATATATAAGCGTTTTTGCTGTTGACCACCAAAATCGACCTGACCCGTCATAAAGTGGCCCTGCTTTGTCCCTGGCCACCTCCTGCTCCACGCATATTTCTTGTTATTAATGACGCACTTTTATTGTCTGCAGACTTTTAATGTATATAGATATCCATAATATATATACATAAATACATGTGTATATAGTATATATTTAAATTTACAGTCAATGCAGCATGACCATCGAGCATTCGAATTCAGCCAACGGCTGCTCACGACTGCAGCATACTTGTTCGTCTGCTACTTATATATAGTCTCCAGTCTTTGAGCTCAGCTAGCCTCATCTACCTAGTCTCAGGTCTGCTCACTCTCGCTTCAAGCCTCTAGCCTCAACTATCTCCATTGCATACAGCCCGAAGAAACATAACTAATATACTCTCTTTAAACATTTCATAAGTGAGTATTTAAAATACAGAAGAGCAGCATAAGCCAACAAAAAAAAAAAAAACAGTGAGACTTGACGTCATTGGCAAAACAGCCGCATAAATTACATGCACACACACACACACACGCACACACTGATAATAGGACAATGCGCATGTACTCAACAAATACGAAAACGAATACAAATTCAATAACAAATACAAGTGCAGGGCATAAGACGCACACACACACACATAGAGCGTGAGAAAGAGAGAGCAACAGTGATATGAGGCGAGTATATGGATATGGTTATGTGTAGCTCTGTGCTCCTTGGACTGCATACGCATGCCTAAAAGTATGAACTATAAAAATTTACGAGGCAATAAAAGTGCGAGCTATGCTACGCTGTGTTTTATGGCTAACAGCAAAAGGCAGACAGTAGGTAAATATGAGAGAGCTGAGGGCATAGGGCAGAGCGGGGGGAGCTTAAAGAGTTTCTGGCCCTCTACGATTTCAGCCAATTGCAGTTTCGATTTGGCCAAGGCCGAAAGAGTTCATGTGTGTGTGTGTGTGCTGGCTGCTTAAAAGTTTGTGTGCTTCAGTTTTTTTTTTCACATTTTGCATCGCTGATTGATTGATTGATTTAATACACTTTTCCTTTTACAACGTTCCGCGCTCTTGAGTTTATATGTGCATTCCGGCGACTCTTCCTCTCCTCTGCTCTCCTCTTCTGTCCAGTCCGCTGGTCAGTCAGTCATATTCCAGCTGCTTGAGCACGCAATCCATTTTCAAGAAGACGACGATGAGCAAGAGCACTTAAGACTCAGCGTGGCGGAAATTTAATTTGGCTATGGGTCAGCCACTCACAGCTGGGCTGCTCGGGCAATCAAAGTTTCCTAATTAAAGTAAACATCAAGTTGAGCATTATCGTAGTTAGTTAGTTAGTTAGTTAGTGAGCGCTGCACTCCGGCTCGATTCAAATTAGCACGAGGCGTATACTTAATAAATTGCTTACTAATAAGCCAGTGGGCAGCACTCAGCGCACCGAGCGAAGGCAACGTTTACGCATGGCGCTCAGCCCAAACAGTTCTCCGGCTCGCTCCTCCGAATGCCATTAGCATTATCGATCTGTAATAACTCTTTCTGTATCGAAATTATATATCCTTAATATATCAAAGCAGGCAGCTTATACTTATCTCCAAATCTAGCCAGAAAGCCACTTAGACTACATTTAAGTATATTTGCTTTGTCCAGGTAAATATTGTCGGTGTATTGACCCCACAGCGTGGCTTTTGATGTAATTTACTTATCAATATTAGCGCTTGTTCAATAAAAACAAAAGCAAAAAAACTAAAACAAAACAGAAAAGGAAAAGAGCGTGTGACGCGCCTTTTGACTTGGGTCAAGAGACCCCGGCCAGACTTTGTCCCGTTATTTAAAATACATTTTGTTTGAGCAGACTAATTGGATTAATCGGCATTTGCCTTCATTTTAATCGATTTTGCTTTTCTATATCATAAAATGACCCGCTAAAATAAAACTCAAGGCGTCTGCCAGAGCACATCAGCTACTTAAGAGCCCCAAATATTCTTGCGGGTCATTGAATCATGATGTTTTATATTATGAGTGACACTTGAAATTAGCTCCAATTTTATAGAGCTTTACAGGCTATGGAGGTTTGTGTGTGACTGTTGAGATATATGTAGGGGATATAGTGTATCTCGAAGAGCCTTCACTGAATCCTAAAACTATATAAAAACTTATTTCCTTCTTTCTGCCACACAAAAATAATCATGTTGCAATGCAATTAGAATTGGGTTTTAATTAAACAAGAAATTGTTCGCAAAGTACGAGTGGACTTTCTGTTTCTGTTTGTTAACTCAATGAGATTCCAGCTAATAATCAATTTTTCAACTTGGCTACAAAGTTAATGTAATTACATTACATATAAGGACGTTTGCGTGATCCAAAAATAAACACAAATTAGACAAGGACAATGGGGAAAACAGTTTATATAACTGTGTGCTTGTATTTACGGGTGTTCCATCAACAAGAGCCGTGGCTCTAACTGTGACTGTGCGAGGGATGGGATGGGAGGGAGGGTGAAGGAGGGACGAATCAATAAATGCCATGTAGAGGCAATAATCGTAAATAACACGCTGAGTTTTCGTATGTCAATCAAAAGCTTTATTATTTCAACAGTTTGCAATGGATGTCGTTTCGGCAGGTAGAGCAAGGCTAAAGGATATCTTTTAACTAGCAATAAAAAACAAGTAAGAAAACTCTAGTCGAGAGTGCTCGACTACGAGATCCCCTGAACCCTTCAAGCAACAGCCATTTCAATCATTTTTAGCGTCTCTCTGCTTACACAAACACACACATACACACGCAAACACACATACATAGACACCCATAGGCGCGCACGCATGGGCTGCAGTGTGGGCTTACTATGGGAACTTAATTGTTTAATAACTTTTTTTCTGGACGTACGTTCTCCATGAAACTTTCAGATTGTGGTTTTATCATTACTATGCGTATAATTGCCAAAGCTCAAGTCTCTAGTATTTGAAATACGCCTTTTACAAACTTATGGGTGAGGGGGTGGATATAAGGGTGGGGGGTGAAATTGAACAAAAATCGAAATTCTATAACGTACATATCAATCTACATTTAAAATTTGGATACTCTAGCTCTAAGGATGTAGGAGATATAATTTTATAACTGCATTTCGATAAGGTTTTTGATCGATAAAAAAATAACGGGATGAGTTATCGATTTTTAGTGATAAACTTGATATGCGCGCTGTATATACGGTCATTTTAAAAAAAAGTTCAAGTCTCTAGCTCGTATATCTTCGGAAATCGACGCGTTCATACATACGGACGGACGGACGGACGGACGGACGGACGGACAGACAGACGGACAGGGCTAAATCAACTTCTCTCGTCGCCCTGATCAAGAATATATATACTTTGTGGGGTCTGCCACGCCTCCTTCTCCCTGTTACATACTTTTAACAAAACCATTATACCCTGATTTCCCATTTTCAATGGGTTCAGGGTATAAAAAAACAAAAACGAGAACACTTTGGATTTATATATAGGTCGCATTTGCTGATTGCCAAAAAAGAAGTAGAAACAGAAGAAGAAGCAAAAGTGTAGGCGACGACTGTACAGTCCTTTAACGCAATTTGTGATTGCACTTTGGACTTGGCTTATTTGTCAGGCTCTTGTCTAACTTTCTCTCTGTCGCTCACTCACTCACAATCTGTTCTCCTCTCACACTTTGATTGCAGACCAAAAGTCAATACTCACAGATAACGATTGGAAGAAGCTATGGACGCGCAATGGCATAAATGCCGATTCCAAATTGGATAATAATCTCGACTCCAGCGACAGTCCCATGTTCGAGGACAGCGAGGTAAGTAAGAATTGGCAAACTGACTCAATACAGCACGAGCACAGGATAGTCGATGAAGTGCACCCAAGTGTGTCTACGAAATTGAATTGAATACAGAGTTAGATAGAGAGCGCACTCAGCGTGCTCCTAGCCCCAACAGCTAGCCACCGTTAGCCTGATCAATATGCCTATGTGCAAGTCCTGCGAAGCACATGAAAATGGAGTTGAAAAGCGCGCCTAATGCTAATTACTAGACAACATGAAGACGCCCGGCTCTAATTAATCTTTTAGTGCTTATTCGCGCCCGACCTTAACTATCCAATCAGCCAAAGAGGCCAAGCCGTAAATTTGCTCAAACTATCCTTTACTAAGTATGTTTAAGTATATATATATATATATATCTATGTATATACATATGTCTAGCTAGACATATTTATACAGGGTGAGGCAATTAAACTGTTAACTGGGCGTGACTTAAGAGCGGGTCTATAATCATTGGCTTTTAGCTATATACAAGTCAACAGCTATATTTCCAAGCATATCCCCGCCCCCCGCCAGCTCCAACTTTTTGGGCTACTCTTGACTTGAACTGCTCTTCAAATAACATTCCAATAAATTCCCTTGCAATTTCACGCAAAAGCTCATCAAATCAATTTAAATAAGCCAATTAAAACAGGCCCCAATCATTAGCTGTCTGCTCGCCTGTCTAGCCATTTTAAATGCTGCCATTTCTTTGGCACAGATCTGCTGCAAGTAAATTACGTATTTTTTCTTCTAGCCACAAAACGTGACAGTAATAAAAAAAATAAAACTTGACTCACGCAGAGCGCGAATGCAGCTTCAAAATTTTATAGTCGTCTAATTTGGGCAACGGCTTCATCAGCCTCACCCTGTATGTGTCTAGCGTTTCAAATTCTGCTGACTAATTGTGCAGCCAGGCAGCATTTGGTGGTATTTTTTATTTAATACCCTAATGACGATTGGGCAACGGGTATGATGAGCTTGTGCAAGAGTATGTAACAGACTGGAGAAGAAGATATTTATGAATGTGAAACTGAAACTGAAACTGAGAGATGCAAGCTCAGTCAACCTATGACAAGTGATCTGGGCTAACATTAGGTCGTGCATACCCGTCTAGAATAGTCAAACTTTTTTGTATTTTATAGCATTCTTTGCTTGCCTTTTAACTTTACTTTTACAGGTAACACATGAAAAATGAACTTTTAACTTTTTGTCTTGTACTTTTCTCCTCCACCCAATCCCCTACCGCCTCCCTCTCTTCCCAACCCCTTTTCTTCGTTTCTTTCTCTTTCTTTCTTTTCTTTCACCCACAGCTGATGGCGCACAATACAACCGTCCAACTGGGTGGCACCGCCTTTCTCGTCTGCAAAGTCACCGGCGTGGATCGTGTGGGTGTAAATTGGGTTTGTTTAGCTTTGTTCTTGTCCTCTATCCTCTATCTAATTGTGTGGCGAAGGTGCCTCCTGCTTTAAGCTTACAATTTAAGTTTCGCTTGCATTTTATTTGCTGCATTTATTGCATATTTTCCAATTTTCAGTTTTTAATTATATAGCATTTAGCTCTGGCATTTTTATTATTTATTTGTTGTATATATATATATATGTGTATATGAGAATTTCGGTCGGTCGTCGGTCGTCGAATCGAGACACGCAATTGTCCAATTTGTTTTGGCAGTCGAGCACGAAGCATACAAAATGCGAATGCTTAATTTGCAGCTGAAAGCTAGAAACCGTTTGCCATGACATTGTGTACACTTTGTTTGGCATTCAGCGTTTGCTAACAAGCAATTAAATGCTACCCCTAAAAAAACCGAACCAACAACAACAATAAAATACAACACGCAATGGAACCGAACAGCCATAGAGACATGGACACAGAGCCCATAATTGAGCCAAAGCATGTGACAAAATATCAATTAATCAGAGTCAGGCGAAATTCCATTCACAAGAGCTGCGGAGCATTTTTTATAAATTTCTCGCTAAATGCAACAATTATCAGAATATTTATTAGGATTTAGAGCGATGTGTAAAGCAGTTAAACTGAGAGTGAATCCATAGTGAAAAGTTATTGAATTTGCAGGAGCTTAAACGGTTGAAATCTTACCTGAGCAGTGAGAGTAATATATTAGGTCAATCTGTCAATCATATCCAGAAATAGCTAAAGCTTGAAGCAGCTTTCCAGCTTTCCTGCTGTTATCATGCTTGTGGAAATCCTCTAGCAACCTTCTTTCAGTCCACTTTCTGCTAAAACTCTAATTTGATAGCACAGAGTAACGATAGACGATTTGATTGGCTTAGCTATAACAACAAATATAATATAATTACTTTTATTAAGTTAACAGACCTTAGTTGTCTTAGCACATTTCAACTAGCGTTCACAGAAAGATTCCATTGAAGTATCAATTTGTTAAGATAAAAACGTTTAGATAGACGATAGAGAGAGAGAGAGTGGCTCTACCTATGGACCTTCTCTAGCAGAACTTCAATATATTGCCCAGAGCATTCTTATTGGCTTGTGATATATTTTGTTATGTTTATCAAGAAGAAAATATATATATTATATATTATTTAATAAATTATTTTCATTACTTTATATTTATATATATTGTTTTATGCACTCCCATACTCATAGATTTTTAAAAATATGTAAGCTTTCATTTCAACTCATTCATAGAAACTCAGCCTGTTGTTAATCTAGCACTTACCACACATTTTCCTAAATTTGCGATTCACACACACACACACACACATACACATGCTCATGCACATATACAAAACACCTACATCTCTGCCTGAACACTGCCATTTTAAAGTGCTTTCCATAATCAAATACATATATACGTATATGTATATGTATGCATTCGCCGCACTAATTGCATGCATTTGTATTGCGAGTGAAGTGAACATTTTATGTTTTCTGTTGCCTACTTTCGAGCGCGCTTGCAATTAACATAGACAATAATGGGATGTGCGATTGTGATTGCGTTCTTTATTGAATATTGCATTTAATTTTCCCAAATTCTGTTGTTTTTGTTTGCCAAAACAGAATCAAATATCTTGGATACGTCGCCGGGACTGGCACATATTATCCTCGGGCGCCCAGCTCTACACAAATGATGAACGCTTCGCGATACTCCACTCGCCCGGCTCCAACATGTGGACGCTGCAGATAAAGTTTGTACAGCGACGGGATCACGGCATGTACGAATGCCAGGTGAGTGCGAAAGCGAGAGAGCCTGTGTGTGTGAGAGAGAGCATGCATTGCATTGGAATTGCATATATTTTATGCATGCAATGCAGTTGAAATGAACTAAAGTGCATTTGCATATGCTCCATTTTGGCGTACGGACCCAGACAGCACGGCGTATACGCAATATTGAGGTTTTGGGGTTTTTTAACTCTATTTTTTTCATTTTTCTGTTTGGTTTTTACGTTGATTTCGCCGGCGCATGATTTAATTGTAATATGCAAATGGCGTTTCGTTTTAAGACAACCTGCTGCATGTACGCATAGCACGCAGAGCACATGTGACGTTGACAGGGCACAGCCGAAACCATGTGGCTGTCAAGCGCTGGCAGACGCTGCGGCTGCCAGATAAACTGGACATTGACATATTTAGCCAGTGACTGAAACGCAAGCCCCGAATGTGTGTAAAGTAATGCAAAAAGTAAGCCAGCCAGCCAGCCAGCCATACAAAGCCCGAAAGTCAGGCGGATATGGCAAGAGGCGTGTCTTGGCTGCAGATGGTGGAGTCGAGTCGGTAGACTGAACTAGGCGAAAGGCAACAAAGTTTGGGCGACGCCTGAAACGGACACTTGACAGTAACTCTGTTTGTGCAGCAGCCGCACAAGTGCTGCGCCGAGACTTACAGCTAAGTAGAGACTACACAGAGAGAGAGAGAGAGAGGGAGGATGAAGATAGTCATGGGGAAACAGAGAAACTGATGTAGTTGGGGCAGCTTCGAAAAAACGTAGCTTCAATTTCAAAAATTGTTTGCATGCAATTTCAATATAAGAGGAGCCGAGGCTAGCGCAGCAAGGGTAACAGAGGAGCTCTGTCCGCCTGTCCGTCTGTCCGTCTGTCAGTTGGTGCTGCCTCTCGACGAGCACTGCATGCAAATATGCCGAAATGATTATTTTTCCTTTTTGTGCAGTGCAGCTCGTTCATCTGCCCTCTGGTTACTTTTGTTCGTATGTAGTACTTTTCCACTTGTACATATACTTATATACAAACATACATACATACCTACATATTTATATGTATATGTATAGAAAATGGTTCGTTTTTGTTTCATTTTGCGTGCCAAATTGAAATTGTTTGATTTGCATTTCAATGAGTGCAACATTTCTTTGCAGTCAAAACGTTTCACTGCACCAAAGCCAGTTAGATCGACAGATATTGATAAAGTGAAAGAGAGAGAAAGAGTGAGAGGGGGGGATGTAAAGGGACAGAGAGTCTGTTAGATGCAGAGCAGCATTAAGATTCGAGTTGATTACGACAAATGCTTAAGCATCGGAACATGCGTATCGAACAATTTTACCCAAATATCCCAACCAACTGGCATTTGGCATTATTTGCTTGACTCTATCTTTTGTGTATTTATTTTTGGGCATAGGTATCCACACCGACTGGCATCATTTCGCACTTTGTGAATCTTCAAGTGGTTGTGCCCGAGGCATTCATACTTGGCTCTGGTGAACTGCATGTTGACATGGGCTCAACAATCAATTTGGTTTGCATTATCGAGAAGGTGAGTACGAAATTATTGCGAATATATGTTGAAGGGAAATACCGAAGGATAAAATTAGTTAATTTGAAGAGTTGAAATAACATTGAAACTAAACATAAATATGCATAATAGTTAAGTTAGGCATAAGGAAGAACAATAACCAAATATTATATCGATAACTTGATTATTTTTATTGGAAACTTGAAATACAAACAAGCAAAGGCAGTTAAAAAGAGTTACGAAAACTATATCAAAACAATTTCATTTCGAATAATATCTAACAGAATTAATTATATGGTACTAGCTGCCCCGGCAAACGTTGCTTTGCCCTATCCATTAATTCCTCTACGTCTGCGCGTTTCTCTTCGTTCTTTGCTGGTTTCGCTCACCTCGTGGCTCTTGCAATTTTGATGCACCTAACTGGATGCAGAAGAACTCCAGGAGATCATTTAGAAAATGCATGCAGCAGCAGAGAATGTTCCCATTGGATCGACTGCAACGATCTCTACCTGGCGCCCAGCTCAAAACTTGAGTGCCCCTCACTCTTTGAGTGGAATTCGCCCTATATAAAGGGCAGAAGCTGTGGAATTTACTCAGTCGTCCAGACTCGGAGTTGTAAAAAAAAAAATTAAGACTAAAAAATTTTCAATAAAAAAAATTGTTCAATAAAAAAAAAATTTTAATAAAAAAAAATTTAAATAAAAAAAAATGTTAAATAAAAAAAAATTATATGAAAAAAATTTTAAATAATTAAAAAAAAACAAAAAAAAAACTAAAACAAAAATAAATAAAATAAAGCAAAAAAAAAAAAAAAAAAATTGCCCTGACCCCACCGGGTCTGGACGACTGAATAAATTCCACAGCTGCTGCACTTTATATAGGGCGACTTCCACTCAAATTTTGAGCAGGGCGCTCGATAGAGCAATGGGAACATTCTCTACTGCTGCAGGCATTTTCTAATGATCTCCTGGAGTTCTTCTGCAACTGTGTTCTGCATATATATAGATTATTAATTATCGATAAATATCGATGTGATTAAATTCATATATTAACTGAATATCACTTACAATATATATATAATACTTATAATACTTATACTCAATATATTTTATACATATTTCTTTACTTCTTTCCCCCACGCTCTATCGTCCCCTCCTTTATAGAGCCCCACACCACCGCAGTACGTGTACTGGCAAAAAAATGATCGCCTCATCAACTACTATGACTCGAGGCGAGACATATCCATTGAAACGACACCGGGTCCACGCACACAGAGTCGCCTCATTATACGGGAGCCCCAAATCACCGATTCTGGCAACTACACCTGCTCTGCCAGCAACACCGAGCCAGCTAGCATTTATGTCTTTGTATCAAAAGGTGAGTGAAATCATAAAATCATCAAATCTGAGCGGGGATTTAGCAGCTGTTGCAGCAGCTACAGCTACAGCTGCCATTGCCGTTGCCATTTCTGCTGCTAATGCAGCTCAGCTCAGGGCAGCTGCTTAGCGTGCAAATTGTTAAAGAGAGTGTGGGGCAGAGCTGGCGGCTTTGGCTGCTATTGTTGTTGTTGTTGTTGCTGCACGTAACAGTTGCATGCAATTTGCATGACTGCCTCGCGGCCAAATTGAATTTCTTGTGATTTTAGCATTTAAATAGCCATCGCGAGCGATAAGAAGTGTAAATGAAAATATGCAAATGCTTGCAGCGAGCGAGCGAGCGCGCGTCGCCTGCAGCTTATTAAAATGTTAATGAAAATGCAGAGTATCTGTCGCCAGTTATTGCCATATACAACAACAGCAACAAGGAGTCAAATCTAATTCACATTTCTCTTACACTCTCTCTCTCTCTCTCTCTCTCTCTCTCTCGCTCTCGCTCTCGCTCGCTCAGGCGACAATATGGCTGCCATATCGAGGCGTAAAACTTCCTCGGCCGATCGCATCACGCACATATTTAGGTCAATGCTGGCGCCCTGTCTGCTGCTAAACACAGTTGTCGTTAGGTAAGTACGCTCCGGCCCCAACTCCTGCTAAATATAAATACTGTTTTTGTTTTCCTTGCCTTCTTAACTTGCTGCTGCAGACGCATTTTCTTAACCTAAGCGACTAAAATTAAAAGAAAATTACAGCGCAAAACGTAAAAATAAAACAAACAAAATATTAAATATATATATGATATATATATACATATATATATATAATATATATAGTAAAGCATCCTATTTAAGCTATTTCAATGTTAGAATTTAAACAAAACAAAAAACAATATATAAAAATAAATAAAAAATAAAATAAAAATAAAATAAAAATAATTAAACAAAAGTAAACAAAAATCTAGCGATAAATTTAAGCTAAGTTCCATTTAAAGAAAACAAAAAACAAAACAAAAATCCGTGTAAAAATCATGTTAAACATCTATCTCTGTCTCTGCTAGGCATTTAAAAGTTAAGTTAAACTTAAAAAAAAAAAAAAATCATTTTTCGTATTAATTGTGTACAGTATGTTTAACCAGTTTGATTAAGCACTAACTTATAAATATATATACATACATATATATATAATATTTAAATATTTATACATCTATGTCTGTGCGTCATGTAAAATGCATTAGTTAAAGTAATTGTTAAACTTTTCAAACAAATTGTGTTCAGTTTTTTATATTTTTACTTAGTTGACTTTATTTTGTTTTTCGTACAGTTGGTAAAAACAATTGCAATTGGCTAATTGCAATTTGATTCAAGCTTATTATGGCATACTCTGAACACGTGGAACGGGCATGAGAGAGGGTTTATACTGACCTGACTGAGCGGGAGTGCTTGATCAGGATTACAATCTAAGTAGAACTAAGTCAGGCTTTTCTGTCCGTATGTATAAAAATCTAGAAAGTCTGTACGACATTTGCTTTTCCATAATATCTTTACCATTTTCCTTAAAATTTTTTACCAAGGCTTATTTTCTCTAATAGTCGAGCATTTTTTCTGAGATGATCTTTAGGAAGAATAAGCTGTATAAACTGTGTCTCTCTCTCTATGTATACATATAAGAATGCCGCGAATGCCTCCAGCACAACTAGTGTTCGGGTATTATCTAGTCGGTCAGGCTCGACTAGCACACTGAGTTTATTCTTTTTCTTTTTTTTTTGGTCCTCAGCAGTTGTAAACAGCATGGATCACACTTTTCGATTTATGTACACATACATATAAAACTATATATATCTATGCAAAATACATAATGGCATAGAAAAAAAATACATTTTGCATAAGTAGCCAATTTCAGTCCATAAAAATTATATTACAAACGAAACAAAAAACACAGGCATACCAAAGCGTTATTATTATTACTGTTACTAATTACTAAATGGAAACCCAAAAGGCATAGAAATTAACACAGAAAAAAAAAAATAAAAAAAAATAAATATTTAAAAAATATATATTATAATTAATTGCATTATTAAGTTTGTAAATAAAATAAATTGCATTGCAAATAGCAAATGGCAAACACAACAGAACAGAGCAAATAATATAAATATATATGCATATATTTAATTTCAAGTGTAAATACAACTAACAAATGACAACAGCAACAACAACAACAACCACACACAAAAATGACTGAATGAATAAATAAATAAATAAATATAAAATAAATTGTTGTAAAACTATATAGGGCGGAAAAGGCAGTTAGATGAAAGGCCAGATAAAAGCAGCAGAGTGGAGGAGTGGAAAAATCGATTGCCAGACAGTTAAAGAAGTAGCTACAGCTCGAAACTATACATACACACACCCACATATATATATAGTATATATAGCATAAGTGACAGCAATCAGCCAAGAAAAAAAAGATGAAGAAAAGAGATGAATACAAACTAAGGAGGCTTACTTTAGATGTTGCTGCTTCAAAACTACAAATAGAAAAGAACTTAGAAAATTCATTAAAAGAAAACTAAGAGTTATAAAACAAAATCAGAAAAATCAGCTAAGCGAAATTGTTAGCCATAGTAAAAGCAATTAGCATAGAGCATGCAACATTTCATAATTACTTTCTACGCTTTCTCAACAACAACAAAAACTAATCATAAAAATTAAAAAAAAAAAAACATATAAAACGCCTAATTAAACAAAACACCTGAAGATTAAAACAACATCTACGTAATCAAACATGTACAATTCTCTCGACTTTTTTGCTCGCGCAACTAGAAATAGAAGAGACAAAAAAATAGAACTCATTAAATATACTATATAAAAAAAAGAAAACATATTTGTGTGTTGTACAATTAAATGAAATTTAACGAAAAATTAAAAACATTGCTGTCGGGTGTAATCGACTGCACAATACTTGTTCATGCTGCAAAAGGAGTGCAATTTTGGTCAAATTTGGAGATTTTCCGTTGGGTCACACCTCCTTAGATATATACTTGTGCAGAGAAACCCGATAGACAGCTACTTGCTAAGCCCAACTATTTCAACTAAAGGTTAGTGGAAGTCAGGAATGATCCTTGCTTCCATCTGATGTGATGCAGTTCAACACAAATGGGAACTACGAGTAAGGCAACGGTAAGCAGTATGTACTCAAAATTTATACTGCAATGCAATCCGCAAAACCAATATGCTTCACTTTTCCCAGCCTGAGCAGGTATACACAAAGCATATGACATACAAACCGGAGAAACAGCACAAGAAAAAAGTGGGAAAAAGATTAAAATACACATACATTCATTGCCATTTATAAAGCGTACATTACTCAAATAAACATAAAAGTAATATGAAACAAAAAAGAAAAGACAAACAAACACAACTGTTAAATAATTTCATGAAACTTTAAATAGATTCATTAGTGTGAAAAAGACGCGTAAATTAACAAACATTATATGAATAATAATAGCAAATATATGAAGAGAACAAAGCCGAAGGAAAATACTGTGAACTGTCTCAATATGTGTGTATGTATTTGTATTTGCATTTGCATTTGTATTTGTATATGTATTTGTGTGTGCCTCCCGCCCCATTGCCCCCGTATTCTGAGAAGCCAGCAATCACATTCTGATTTATATTTGATAAAAGGAAATTTATAATAACATAATTATTAAAATACATATATAAATGAAACAATGAAGAATATAATATGAATATTGTTTGGTTTCCAATTGTTAAGCATTTTTTACTGTAAATATTTTAATTAAAGCATATTGGTCTATGGCCGCTAATAGCCATTAACTAATTAATGGGAAAAGCATGCAAAAAAGTAAAGAAACAAAATGAAATTAATATAAGTATGTACTGTATTCAATAAATGAAAATGAACAAAGAGTAAAAAATTATAAAGAAAAAAATGAAAAATAATGCAAAAAAGTCACTTAAAAAGTTTTCAATGTAAAATGCGCTCAGCGCGCATTTATGTAAAATTTAAACTTTGATGAATATGAATTTAAAAGTAAACAAAAAAATAAAATTTAAACTTAAAAAGAAAAAAAAAAAAAAACAAGAAAAAATAGCCATACATTGAGTGCAGGAACATATGAAATGCATTCAAAACACACACAAGTGATTATCATGAGAAAATAAATGTAATTTAAATAATAACTAAAAAAAATATATATAAAATGTGTTTTATTTTCAACTTTAACTTAGTTGGGCTTCAACAAGAGCGCACCAAATTTTGCTTTCTTTTGGTCCACGCCAATCAGTTAGCAGCACTTGAAGTTACATCAAATCGTTGGCCATTGTGGCACGTCTTGCGCTATAATTGGACGCCATTGTTGGCACAACATACCGACACACTCACACACACACACATTTACAGCTGAGGCATTTTTCAGCTGTACGCCAATTATATTTCAACATTCTTTGTAAGCCTTGGCACTTGGCAGTTTTGCAGTTTGCTTTCTGTCAACATTTTATTCAACGCGCCGCCGTTCATTTCGCCAGCAAACATGTTGCACTCAAGCACTCAAGCACACACACACTCGCACACTCACATTCAATTCGCCATTCTTAAAGGCCAACAAAGTTTCGCTGAAAATCAAATGCATTGAACATTGCCGACGTCGTCGCGCGCCTTGCCAAAGAGCCGAGCACCAAAAACTTTTGTGGCCACCAAAGTTTTTCGGGCAAAATCAAATGAACCTCGCAACGAGCAGGAGGAGGCGCTCGCCGTGAGACGTCTAGCAGCCGGTAAAGAGCGTAAAAGTAAAACATTGAGCTGCAAAAGTAATGGAGAAATTTCAGCAGGAATTACAAATACACACGCACATACACACACTCGCACACAAGCTGACTCTGGGGCCTGGTCATGCGACGGCCTTTGAGCTCGAGCAAAGAAAAAAAATCGACTTTCCATTTATACACTAACCAAAGGCATTAAAATTGTGAATTGGAGTACGAAATCTTTTTGAAGAGGGGCGAATAGAGGCCTATAAAGCAGAGCAATAATGATGATATTGCTGATGACTGATGACTGACGTAGATAGTGTGGAGGGTAAGGTAAGTATAGAGCGAGCAAAGAAATTGGTCATCAGCTAGGAAGGTGTGTAAGAAATGTAGTAGCTGGCTAATGATATTTTAGTTAACTCTCATTGTCATTGTCATCGGCTATATTAGCTTTTACATTACTAACATTCATTCGCATTACCAATATTATATTAACAACCTATCTATAATATCAATAAGCCTGACATTCCGCTTTAGCAGTACTTGTTGGGCTCGAGGAGCAGCAATAGAAGTTTTCGTAGTTTCACTACTTCATTGTAAGAGTATAGGAACCTTCGCCTATTGCAAAGTTTCTCCTCTCTCTTTCTCTCCGTTCCTCGATTGCTTTTGCTCTCTCACACAAGCTGTGCGAAAATTCGCAAAATTGGCTGTTGACAGCCCCCCATTTGAGCGTGTCGAAAGACTTCGACATCTGGGAGATTGAAAACTTTGCCTTTTTTCTCTTTCTATTTTCGATTTGCTGTTTTGATTAAAAACTTTTTGCTTTCCTTTGAAAACTGAGCGGAACAGCGTTAACTACGGCCATGAACACGCCATAACTGGCATATAAACGATTGCTAATTTTTAACCAACACTTAAAAAACTCTACAACAATTTGCCCATAAATCAGCAGTGCAACAAATTTTATAGGCTAGGCTTTAAGCTCCAACGCCAAAGCCGGTGACGATGCCCACATGAAAGCGTCGACTGCAATTTATGCCAAGTGCTTAAAATTGTTAATAATCGAATTTTCTAGAGCATTAACTTTAATGATTTGACATTGAGGCGAATGAGATTATCAAATTTATTACGTTAAAATAAATGCAACAACAGATAACAGAGAGTAAGGATAGAGGAATTTATGTTATTTCGAAATTCTTGTCGTTGTTTTGGGGCCACAAAATCTATCAACATTTTGCAAATTATCAAAATTGTTTCTGGCCTTGCTAGCACGTTCGGCTATCAGATGAAAAATTAGGCAAACGCTGCCAGACATAAATTAGAAATGGCTACAGGCAAGGCTAGACATATACATATGTATATGAGTATTAATATACACATGTATGCATATGTACATTTGTGTTTCTCAATTTATAACAATTTTGATTGAGTTTAATGGAATCTTATGTCGCTATAGAAACATTAGATAATTCAATAAAAAAAACTCATCATAGCATTCCCTAATAGCTAATACAATGAAAGATTACATTCAACATTGATATATGATTTCAATTTATGTTGTTTTCTTTTTTTTTTCATATATCTCTTTGCTCTCATTCTCATTCCTTTAGTCTGGGCTTTGAGAAGAAATCTTAAGACCTTAAGTCTGAAGTGAGAGCAGACACACTTCCAGGCTTGACTTGACTTGCAAGCATTTCAACTTGTACTCATGTAATCAATACATATGAGGCATGGAGTACGTATAGTAATGCGATAGAGATTATCTCATTGAGTATTTTTAGAAATAGCAAGACGGTATAAATATATATATATGGCATATGCTAAAGATTATCTCATTGAGCATTCAGAGAAATTCCATGTCGATGCAAAGTGGAGCTTTATGACCTATGAATTTACTTGAAAACTTTGCACAATTTTGGCAATCAATAAATGAGCAATTAAAAATATTCTCTTCAGACAACTTTACTCTTGCCACTCGAACAATGTCTCAGGATTTCAGCTTTTGTAATCCTCTTTATATTTGATATTTTATTTATCACACTTAGCTAAACTATAAGTAGAACTCAAACTTAAGCTGAAGCTTCAGCTAAAACTTGACGCCCAGGAATGCTAAGCAAACAGCCTGGCACTTCAATTGCCTGAATGGCTTTGGCATGCAGCTGCAGCTGCCACTGCTGCCTTGGCAATGCTTTCAATCAATGTAGCCAACAAATAAGTATAAGCATATATTATTCTTGCATATGTCTGCCACATCGTAGCATTCGAATTTCAATTGCCAATGTGCTTGGGTCGCATCAATCAAAGTTCAAATGCCAAAAGTGCATACAATAAATTGTAAATAACTTGCAATAACTGTAATCAACACACACACACACACAAACACACTCAAAGTGGGGGAGGGCAAAGCCTGGCATTAAGCAAACAGAACGCAAAACAATCATTCAAATGGCGCGCACATTGCGCATACGCTCCGTGGACAAATACACACACACGCGAAGAGATAGTCAAAGCTCTCTCAAGTGTATGCTGAAGGTGGCATTAAGCTGTCGCTGTCATGTACTCGGTGCTGCTGCCAGAAATTATTGTGCATTTGTGGAAATCTATGCCACGTGGGCGTGTCCCAACGCCCAGCTGCACATTTGCGGTAATTGATTGGAAAACATCGCGACGAGCGAGTCAGCCAACCAGCCAAACCCAACCAACTGCCGACAGCCAACTGCAAAGTGCGGAGCTTCGTGTGCCGAGGACAGAGGACAGCGGGCAGGGGGCACAGGGCAAAGCGCAGAGTGCCGATGGCCACCCACTGGCTGTGGCAATTGTTTAAAAGCTTTGTTTTTTAATATGCTAAACTCGTGGTGAGTGCCTGAAATCGAGTAGATTAGCTATGTATGTGCGAGCGCAACTGAGTAACAGGCAGGTTTAAGCTAACGGTTTGCACTTATATTCATATTCCTTTGTGCTGTGCAGCACCGTCATGTCTACCTACGT
This sequence comes from Drosophila mulleri, assembly GCA_035047565.1. NCBI lineage: Eukaryota > Metazoa > Arthropoda > Insecta > Diptera > Drosophilidae > Drosophila > Drosophila mulleri. The sequence continues at coordinate 2,923,018 of JAWNPK010000060.1, forward strand.
ATTCTACACCATGTCCTTTCATCTTCACGTCTCTATCCTTGTAGACTCTGTCCTCTATGAACGTGATCTTCTAGGCTCTGTCCTGCTTCTCTACCCCATATGCTTCTGAGCATTGCCCTTTCAGGACGGTTCCTTCTCTGCCGTATCCCTTTAGATCTTGATCGTCTAGGTCCTGTCTTTCTAGACCCTGAATTTCTAGCTGCTTATCTTCGAGATCCTGTTCTTCTACGGCCACTTCTTCTAGATCCTGGCCTTCTAGATCCTGAACTTCTAGGTCCTGCCTTTTTAGCCCAATTTTCTAGACCATGTGATACTAAGCTCTACCGACGTAGGCCGAGTTCTTCAATATTCTGATCTTTTAGACTGATCCTATAACTTTTTCCGGCTTTCTACATGCCTAGCCTTCGTAATCTTAAAGCAGAGTATATAAACTCATAAAAGCCATATGAAGTGAGCAATAGATGGATACAAAACAATTCAACTCCTCAGCATATACAGGATATCTGCACATCAATCACGTTCTCTCGTTTTGTTTTTCAAACTATTTTATCCGCAATATGCTACACTGTTTGTGTGGCCAAAGTTTTGCGGCAGGAAAAATGCGCGTATCTCGTGTTTAGCACTTCATATTTATTACCTGTCGAGTGCACTCAAATCAGTTGCACTCGCTGCCAGCCTGTTTACGAGAAAGGCAGAGAGAAGGCAAGCAACAGAAAGAGAGAGTGAGAGCGGTGAGAGCGGTGAGGGTCTCTTGCTGGTCAGTCGGCAAAAGTTTTTACCCCTCACAGCGTTTTGATAAGCATAATTGATGATGCAACCGTGCACAGCATTGGCAAAAAGGCAAAACAATAACAATAACAAGCGCCAACTACAGCTGCACGCCATAAAATAAAGCCAAAAGCCATTTACGTGCTTGCACCCGTCGTCCCGCCCGCATCCGCCCGCCGCTTGACCCCTGATCGTGGCCCCAGAAGAAATATTTTTGCACATATTTTATAGCACATTTGTGTATTGAGCGCAAGTGCTGAAAAAAAGTTATCATCAATGGCTTGTGGGTAACTGAAAGGCGAGTGCATCATCACGTTCCTGTAATTCACTCAAACACACACGCACACACACACACACTTACACGCTCTCGGACAGCACGAGCAGCACTTGAAGGTCGACCAGCAGAGCAAAATAAAAACACAAACTTGCTGCTGAAAAAACGCACACAAGTTTAATTTTTATTTTCGCTGGGATAATTAAAAAGTTAGCCACATATGCAACGGCTCTCAGCTACTGCCAAAAGTAAAAGTGGAAAGTATTCTGCAATACGATGCAGCGCAACTCTGGAAGACCATGAATATTTAAATTAAGTAGAGCATAAGTATTTTGTGCAAATAAATATATTTATTATGGTTTTTGCTTGAACAGTGCGCTTGATTTTAATTAAGAGATGAGAGATAAACAAAGTTGGCTTTGCGTGCGTGAGGCGTGAGTGAGAAAGACAGGGTGTGAGCGGGAGAGAGAGAGACAGACAGAATTACATACAAAACAGAAAAAAAAAAAAAAGAGTAAGAATCAGACCCTTAGACACAGAGAAAGGTAAAGATATTGACAAGACGATCTAATATATAAGGGAGACAGGTAAGGAAAGAGAGACAGAGAGACAGAGAGAGAGAGAGAAAGAGAGAAAGAGAGAGATATGCTAAGCTAGACAGGCAAAAAAAGCGAGTGCCAAATAAGGAAAAGAATGAGATATGATGATAGAGAGTGGTAGATAAGGACTGATTCATACAAAACAGCAGCAAGTTAAAAAGAGACAGATAGAGAGGGACGATAATAGGTAAATCAGAGTCTCAACCCTCACGCTTTGCTAATATGCTTATCTAAGCGCTGATAAGTAGCATTCCTTAGCTACATTCTGTTGAGCCTTTCAATATTCGTATTATGACAAAAGAAGCTTATCTCGACATGATTACCTTCATGCAATATGGACCTCCTGGAGTGGAGTATCTTCGGCAGCTTTCCTCATTTTCCAAAGGGCAAAGTGAATGGCCCACTTACTTGCTAGCCAAATGCTAATGCCAAAATATTTCCAGCAATCTATGTAGATATTGCGAAATGGATTGTTATGTAATTGACATGATTTACCTGAACTTTGATAATCATCTACTAATGGCCATTAAAGCTTAATGAACTCATTATTAAGCCGAGACAAACAAGGGCCCCATACTTATTCCAAACTTGACCTTTATAACATAATATTTAATTAATATATATGTATATTTACTGAACTGCGTAAATATTGCTGCACGACTGCCAAATACAAAACAATTAAACGGAAAGCAATTGCTGCCCAATGCAATGGCCATGGCAATGCAAATAGCTTTGCATACATCAAGGCGCTCCCCAAAGATGGTAATGCGATCCATTTGAGTTGAGCAGCGGATGCATGTGTGCAAATACATATATAGAATGTATAGATATGTATTTGTGTATAACAGTTACCTAATATTCAATTCTCATTAGAGCAAAGCGCACAGCAAAGCGCACAGCAGAGGCAGCTGCAGCAGCAACAGCAGCCTTGAACATGCCTGTGACATGTGTGTGTGTGCGCAGGTTAAATCGAAATCATTAATTTTAATGAACAGGATATTGTAGGTGCATCACATACGGGAATATGCAACGGAAAACCAACTCGCACACACACACACACACACGCACACATGCATGCCTATATCTAGCTGACATGCTGCCAACTAATGAGCGTCTCTTGGGTGTGCGGTGCTTGCATATCGCTGTGCCACACATAATTGACGCGCTCAACATCAATGTCACTGTGCATGTGTGTGCGTGTGCGTGTGCGCATGTGTGTGGGTGAGCCTAGGCAGCCACGACATTTGACATTTGTAATGACCTTGCCAAAGCCAAGTCAAGTCAAGCTTAGCTTGGCTAAATGCAAATGGCCAATAAAGGGTTTTCGGCCCAGCACAAAGCGCGCTTACACTCGGCTTACATGCAGTCTGGCATGCCTGGCTGCCTGACTGCCTGACTGGCTGGCTGTTCGGCCAATTTGCAGTCATTGAACCAAGCACTGCTTGAAGCTGCCTCCAGCGCTTGAGTGCTCATTATGAAAAACAAACAGAGCCTTTTCTTATTTTCACTTATTTTTCAGTTTACCCCTCCCCGTATACCGCTCTGCTTTTCCGGTTCTGTTGCACGTGTTTGTTATGCAAACAAGCTGAGAGCTGCACGACGACGACAACGACAGAGCAAGGAAGCCTTCGACATGCGGCACTTATAATTTGTTACAGTACGTGCAAATAAACAACAATAACAACGATTTTTACAAGTGTGCGAGTATGTTAGTGTGTGTCTGTGTGTGTGTGTGTACAAGTGGCTGGCTGAGCTGATGGACACAGTCCAAAGTAGCCAACGGCGCTTGCATGCAACTTTTATCAAATGCTTTGTGACATGCAAGGGGCTCAGTTTCTCTACCTCTCTCTCTCTCGCTCTCTCTCTCTCTTTCACACATGAAATCAAATATGCAAAAGAGTATGCACACACACAGCCACTGATATACACACATGCATTGGCGTTTCGAATTTCCGCTTCCGGCTATTTTAATATTATAAGCAAAGGCATTTTATGCTGAGCGCAGCAGCAGCAGCAGCTGACGGGCAAAAAGTTGAACTCGGAGTCGAAATTGGAGTCTGTCATTTGCCAAGATATCGCATGTGTGTGTCGTACACACACATACACATTTATGCATATATATATCAGCACATCTGAGTGTAGGTAAGAAATATGCTTGTGCAACCAAAAAACATAAGAAAACATTGAAGCATTATTAAGCATATATAAAAATCAAGTGAGCAGAGGCAGAGTGCAGGCATATCGACTTGAAGATACTCTGTAGTCAAATACCCTTATCTTGTCGACTAGTCTGTAGTTCATTTGAGGAATCAATTCAACTGAATTACTGAATTGCTCAAGTGAACTGTAAGCATAAACATTTGCTAAGCTAGTTCAGTGAATGTGAATAAGTAGTTATTTTTATGAACAATTAGTTTATTAAATATTAGTTCTTTTGAATTATTCAACTGCTGATGAAGGACTTCAGCTTCTGGAGCTATTATACTATTCCTAACTGAAATAACTCAAAAGAATTAATCAGTAACGAAAGGTATCATAAAGCTGTTCATAAACACTTAGTTCCTTTGAGCTATTAAAGTGTTCCGAATTAAATCGTAGCTTGGACTTTTGAAATCTGATTGATGAGAGCTATTGAGCGATGAGCTATTGATCTTAAGCTCGTTCTTTTGAGCTGGTGAGTTTCGTTATTTATGGCTGAGTTACTTATTTATTATGGCATTCAGCAGTCTATGAACGCCTCGTTCTACTGAACACTTCAGTTGTTTAGGTAACATTCATTCTGTTCAACTATTTAATAATCGAACAAAACAGAATGCTAAACACCCTGGCATACCCCACTCAGCAACACACCACGAGGGTATGTCACACAAATTTTGCTTTGTCCTTCGTTTATGTTATGATGTCTTTTTTTCTCTTTTGCTTCATTTTTGCGCACTTTTTTCGTTTTCGCATTTAAATTAATAGGCCGCCGGGCATTTGTGTTTCATTTGCGCATAAAATACACTGCACTTGAGTGGCAATATGCCACGCCCTCGAACGATGTCACTGCCACGCCCCGCGCACCGCACTCCAACCCCACCTTAATTACAAATGTGAACTTTGCTTTTATGCTTGACGGAAAAATCCACTTTGCCGTGATATCCGGCCTTTGAGAGCGACGTAAAATTAAACAGCAACACTTAAAACATAAAAAGAAATAAGAGCAAATAAGAGTATTTTATTGGGGCGTGCCTGACTACATAATACTCGCCTTTGGTATGAATTGTTTTGTGAACATATTCTGATTTATCTTGCTGGCTCATGCAGAGAGTGGAGAAGCTCGCCCCGCCCCGTCTTCAAGTGGGCGTATTTAAAAACTCTTAAGCCCCAATCAGATAATGATTCACTCGAGCATATTGTCTCCAACTTCCAAATCTCCAACAGAAGCCAGTATACTCGCTTTATGAATGTCTTGAGCGCGTATAAAAAGTTCGCGAAAAGTAGTTGAAAATTCATTGCAGCGGCTTTCGCTGCGCCGCGCTGTTGCAGTCAAAGATTTATGGGCGCAGGCGACGCGACGTCCAGGCGAGCGGCTTGGTGAGCCACGGCATGGCCAGGCACTCGTATGTGGCACGTAGTTGAGGTGTTAAATTTGCCATTTGCATAATTGATAAAGTTAGGACGCAGAGAGGAGGAGCAGGAGCAGGAGCAGTAGCCGGAGCAGGTGCAGGAGAAGGCAGGTGTCTTAAACTGTCCAAATGGTTAGTTGGCAAACGGTGCCGCTAGATGGCGCCACAGTGCTTAGCATGCTGATTTCTGACCTATGTCGGATGTCCGCATGTCATTTCCATCGCCTGCCAAGAGGACGGACCGAACGGACAGACGGACGAAGCAAAGACTCTTGATAGCTTTCCACTTTTTTTTGCATTTTGCCGCATAATTCAAATTTGAGCCATTATGGGCCACGAACTTCCGCCCTTACCTGTATCTGTAACTGTATTTGTGTCAGTATTGGTGTGCTTTTTGTGTGTGTGTTTGTGTGTGTGTGTTTCTGTTGGCATGCGGCGAGTGCATAAATTCTTGGTCGTAGTTACTCACGTAGCGACTGCAGCAATTGCTGAGTCAAGCAAACTGGCCCTGGAAATTGAGCTGCTTTCTTTAAACTTTTGATTTAGTGCCGAGTCGCAGTTTAAGTTGCACTTAAAAAACTACGCCCTAATGGCAAAAGGTCTTGACTTTTATGCCCCACTCTGAATGAGAATTTCTCTTTCCTTTCTTTTATTATTTGCTGCATTGTTCAGCCGGCAAACGACCCTAGTGAGCGAGTGCTCAACTATTTACAGAGGAAATCAAATTCCACTTTTTTTATATGTCATAAAAATCGGGTCACACAGCTGAATACCTAACATACGACCAGCATATACAGATAGAGAGAGCGAGAGAGGGAGGGAGAGAGAAAACGCGAGGGCCTTACAAATCTCTTCAATCGACCAAAATCCCTTTCATCCAAATCTAGGTAACAAGAAGAAACCTCTTGATACAAAGCTTAATTAGCGAAGTGCGTAACACGAGTTCAGGTTCATTTTGTTTTTAATCCTTTGAACAACTGCGCGTTAATTAGTCTAATTACCCAATAAACGGGAAATGGGCGCCAGCTGACAGCGAGACGAAATGAAAAAATAGGTTCTAAAACAAAATACAAAGCACTACAGCAAATGGGGTGGCGACTACGAACAAATATACATATATACATATATATAGAAGAAGAAGCGAAAATACAGAGGCAAAAGCGAAAGCAAACGCAAAAGAATGCTCCCAAATGAGTCATCAACACAATTCATCATCTTTCTCTCCGACTTGTCTCTGAGGTTCGCCTGTCTGCGAGACCAAGTTTACTCGCTTTATTTATGAGCTTTTTGGCGTGGGCGTGGGCGTGGCCATGGGCGTGGCCGTGGCCGGGGCGTGTCCACAGAAGGCATTAAAATAAACTGTTTATGTTGGAATATTAAGCGCTTGACAGCAGCATCTCAGGAGCCACGCATCTCTAGCACAGAGCAAATCACATAAAACACCCGAAAATTGTGACCGAGCTTGTGGCTTAAATTGGCCAAGAGATAGCGCGCTTGAGTACGATGGGCAGCTTAACAACTTTAGATGGAGAAAATCAAATTGAGATTATGTAGATTTTGGCAGCACTTTTAGTTAGCTTTACCATAGCTGAAAACCAATTACACTCCGTTTGAGTATAACAGAATATAACACATTCTAACTGGGTATAATTCAATATAAAAGTGTATTTTTGGCAATATATGAGCATGTGAAACGATATTAATGCAATATGCGGTAGTATAACAGATTGTATAACAGGTAGTATTACAACTTAAGCAGCACAGTACAACAACCACACATCATAGAATAAAGGATAATCGGAAACGTGCCCAACATATTAGAGTATAACAGAATATAACAGTTTGCATAACACAATATAACAGTCAGTTACAATTTTTAAAACTATATAAGAGTATGGTATCGTCAACAGAAGACTTTTTTGAACAAAATATAACAGTACAACGAAATATAACAGTCGATATTACTTTGGAATTAACTCAAAAGCAAAGTATAAATATAAGTATAAGGAAATATAACTCGAAAAACCATATAACACTTTATTTGTACAGGCCGTATGACATTCGATAAAAAAGCCACTTATTTCGGACAATATAATACCATACAACGATTTATAGCAAAAAACAACTGCTTTACCACATTATAACACTTTGTAACGTAAACCTACTAAAATGAATGGAATATTACACTTTCCAACACAAAAGTACCTAATGTTATATAGCAAAAGACAATAAATTAATAAATCACAGCCCATATAACACAATATAACAAAGTTAAACCATCGAAAAAATAATAATAAAATATCACATATATATATAACACATTATAACACAATCCAACATCTAAGCGCCTTACTGAACTCGCACAAACTTATAATTGAGATAAAAAAAAGTGTCCCTGAAAATTTGCACGACACGAAACATAAAAGTTGTCTAGCCAACCCAGCCGAAAGAGACCAATGAACTTAAATAATACAGAAAGAAGAGAAAAAATAAACTTTTAATTAAAATCTATTTATGGCAATTTGACGCAATAGACTACACCTGTATAAGAGTGTGACAACGAATGAAGCGTCTGCTTAGCCGTTAGTTGAGAAACCTTTTTCCCCATACAGTTAAGTTAGTGGGGCCCACGCTTCATTTGGGGCCCACACATGTCGCATGGAAATTGATCAAAATACAGTTAGCAGCGCCGCCGCCAGTGTTGGCTAACGACACAGTTTTTGGTTTGCTTGCTGCTTGGACTGGGTCGGGTTGGGTTGAGTTTGCTGCGTGCCGACGCCTAATAAACTTGATGCGTCAAGTGAGAAATTATGCTGACTGCTCAAATGTATGCAATAAAAATTTTTCAGCTCACGCACACACTTGATGGCCGTCCGCATGATGGCCGCCATGGTGACGCGAGCTGTGTGAGAAATTGCTATCAGCAGGGGGCGTGGCATATTGTGTTGGCTTATTTTTGTGTTGTTTTGTTTTGTTACTACTGCTGCTGCTGCTGCTGCTGCTGCTGGCTAAAAGTTATTAATTTGCTCAGTCAGACTGACTTTATTTCGATGAAGCAACGCGGCCATATTGACGAAGCCAGAGAGAAAGAGAGAGTGAGAGAGGGGGGGGGGTGAGGAGGAAGTAGTCTTAGCTGCAGCGTGTGCAATGCGGCGCACAATTTTCATAGTTAATCTGCTTGGAATTTAATTTGCTGCTGATTGATTACAAGCGATTTGGTGTAATGTCCCCAAAGGACGTAGCTTTGGCGTCTCTCGTTTCATTTCGTTTTCTTTTGACTTAGCCGGACGCTGCTCCAGCTGCTCCAGCTGCTCTGCTCATTGTTATGGCACTTGTGCGCCATTTGACTTTTAAGCTGCCACGCCCACAGTTCCACATTCACTGCGCCCTTGATTGAATGCTTTTTTCGGGTGCCCAGGGCTGACTGAAATGAAATTTATTTGCTTGTTCAACTCCATTGAATATGTGCAAAATCTTTGTTAGCTTGTTAAGTGCAGCATGATAAGTGCGCCAGCCTGTCTCACTTCCTCTCTCGCTCTCTCTCTCTCTTTCTGTCTCTGTCTTTTACTGCCACTCTGTCTGCCTGCATTTCTTGCTGCATTTCGTTTAATGACAACGCTCGAAATTAAATTCCTAACTGCGCTTTTGCTTGGCTGCCTTCATTCTCTCACTCCTCCTGCCTTTGCCTCTCTTTCTCTTTCTCTCTCTCTCTGTCGCCCTCTGTTTTTGCTTGCTTTGGCCCCTATTAATTTATTGTCTTGAAATCTAAGGGCATTTATACTTATCTTAAAGTTTGCCAACTTCTTGTCATTCAAGCCCTGCCTTTTATTGAGTTATTTCCTTGGCAAAGAAATGAATTTATCGACGCTGCCAACTGCATTTATCTCACACTCTCTCGCTTTCTCTCTCTCTCTCTCAATCGTTCTCTGCCTTTTTTTTATAAATTAGCCAAGAAACTTTAAACTATTCGCATAATTCTAACTATTTCTTTCGCTTGATATAAATGAGCTGTTACATTTGCCAATTCGACATTTCGGCATTTTAATGCTTCGGAGACCAAAAGTGGTCATAAAACCCGAAATTAGAATACATAAAAGCGGGCACTAAACCTGCCCCAGCTTGATATTCCCATGTTAAACATATATACACACACATACATATATATTTTATGATCCTGTTGTCATCATTGTTGGATAACAATCTCGCACAAGTTGATAAAACAAACAACATTTTTAATTGCTATTGGTGTGCGCGTGAGCCTCAAGGATTCGAGGTGTGTCCTTTTGCTCACTCTCACTCTCTCTGTCTCCCTTTCATTCTCTCTCTGCCTTTCTATAGGCATTATCGGCTGCTCCTGTGGCTTGCGTGAATACAAAGAAAATGGTTTCGCCTTTCATCAGTTCGAAATGGGGTTAGGAAAAAAAACCAAATGTTATATATAAAATGCTTAATTGCGGCATCAGTAAACCAGACTTCAATTACAAAGTGGAACAAAAAACCGAAAAGAGAGAGAATTTGCTCAGCTTTATATGTGTAGTGTAAAGTTTTTATAAATATTTATTTATAGTAGATGCGTAAACTTTAAGTCCAACTGAATTCCATTTTAAATTTCATTTTCATTTCATTCGAATTCGCTGAATTCAATCTTAACAGAGAAATTCGTGGAAATAATTTTAATTTTCCATTCTGAGCTTCGAGCGAAAAGAGCTGCATCAAACCACTTTTCACCTATTTGGCACAATTACACACAGCTCAAATTTCCTGTACAATTTTTATGGCCAGATGTTCAATTTTACAGTACTTAAATTTTAAGCCGCAGGCATTGATCAATCTCTGGAATGTGAAACAGCTGGTAAGAGAACATACTCAATTTGTATACAAATAAGTAATCCAATAATCGATATCTTCTTCTTCTTCGTATTAAATGCCTGAGACATTTGCTATTCTCTTAAAGTGAAGAACAAGGGAGAATCTCTCTATCCCTCTCTTTCTCTCACTCACTCTACTGCCTCAAAAATATAATACAGCTTTGATAAACAATATTTTACAGCGAAATCGAAGTGATATGCAAAAGATTTCGCATTTCACATGCATCGGCGCAACTTTTAGCTCATGAAAGCGTTGATGATTGTGAATCGAAGTGTTGGAAGTGTCTGGCAGAAAGGCAAAGTATGTTAAATAAATGCACTGGTCTCTGTCGGGTACAGCAAACAAGGCGTCTTATTATCGTACCCAGAGCTGACTGTGTGCGGATAAAGCGAAACTGTGCGAGAAATGCTCGCTTTGTGCATCATTTTGTCCCTTGGGGATGCATTGCAAAATGTGCAGCCAAAGAAAGGCGATGATGACGTTGACTAGGATGATGACGATTGAGTTGCTAGCTGGCAAGCTAGAGGTAACTGAGGCAAATGCTTTTCTTGTAACTGGGCAAAATTGCTAGCAGGATAAAGAACAAGGATACAAATCGATTGCCAGTTAGCGTCTGCAGCAGACAGTTGCCGAGCTGCCGAACTGCCAAGTTGTCGGTGAGCTGGAATCGGTTTGCCGCCAGGCTTTATTGACAGTCGAATGCGTATTGCTAGCAGCATATTGCGTATACGCAACGTGCAGCAGTTACCTATCCAACGGAGACTGCACCAATATCTACTGCTTCTACTACATACATATTCGCTGCATATAACTAAGTAAAAAAGAAAATAGAGGTCTGAGTACGACTTGCTCAGCCAAGTAACTGGCATCAATCTGTACCGACAAAAGAGAGAGAGAGAGCGCACAGAGATCTCTCTCTCTCTCTCTTTCTCTCTCTCTTCATCTCTCTCTCTCTCTCTCTCTCTCTCTCTCTCTCTATCTTTATATATATACATGTATGCAGCAAAGGCATATAGCATGCACTAATTACGTACCCATTGAGGTCGCACGTCCAGCTAGCCAATCAAGTCTGTTTGCCCAGCTACAAAGGTAGATTTCAAGGCAGCAGCAGGCAGCGGCTGCAGCTTTGCGGCTTTTGTGGTCAGCAAAACTCTTTCTGCAAAACAACGAAAAAAGAAATAGGGCTAAAAAACGAGGCAGCAAAATCAAAGCGCAAAAAAATATATATGAAATCAAAAATTAAGCAAGCGCCAAGCTTTTGAATCGCACTGCTCTATATAAATGCTATGCATATCTATATAAAGTCCACAGTATATACATATATATTTTATATAATATACATATATACACTCCTATTTGTGTGATCAAAGTGACTGCGTTTATATGGCAGCCATGCAAAATGCAATAAACATGAATTTCATAGCCGCTGCTATTAAACGAACCATGCATTTTTTTCTGCTTCAGGGGCAGGGGATGTTGGCTAGCTTAGGGGGCGTGTCAGGCAGTGGAGGCGAACTGGAGCAGGAGAAAAAAAAGCAACACGAAAGTAAAAGACAGTTGAGCGTGCTCGACTAATAGATATCCTTGTGCCTGACTTGGGGTAAGGTTGAAGTTCCACCAGCCTAATGAAGTTTTGGAGAACATAATAATGATATTCTAAAGGGTGTACTACTACCAGAAGGTGACCAAAATCGAATATATTCATACTCAATTCAGTCTATTCCATATAACTTGACGTCCTACCACATCATCCTAGATCCTATGTAGCTTCTGCTCCGCCTCCTGCCGCCTATTACATACGGAATGATGCCACCCATTACGCTCACACACAATAGGGCATAGAAACGCAGCTGAGTGCCGAGCTTTGTTGTCCATTTACGTCAACAATTTCATTGAAGGCAGCGCACAGAGCAGCTGCAGCAGCAGCAGCAGAATCAGCAGCAGCAGCAGCAGCAGCAGCAATAGCTGCTAACTGCAACTGCAGCTGCAACGCCTCCTACTCGCACTCCCAGCTGCCAGTGCTGCTTCTATTTGCCAAGCAGTTTCAGATAGATACATAGATAAAATTGAACTGGGATTTGGGGATTGCACAAAAGTAACTGAGCAAATTTTAGCAAGCAGCTAGTTTTGAGCTTTGTGCGCTGCACGTTGGCTAAAAACCAAGCAAATTGAATGCTGATACAACAACAACAACACACCGAAGACTTGCAGCTGCCTTTGTGTGTGCGTGTGTGTGTGTTAAGTGCGTTCAATTTAAAGCGCGACGCGCCATAAAACAACGTCAATGCAAGTGCAATTAAAGGCAGCACAAGAAATGCAGTTGCTGCTGCTCCTGTTTGCTGTTGCTGCTGCTGCTGCTGCTGCTGCTGTTTGCTGCTGCTGCAATTTACAACAACAGGAAATTGCATGTGGCACTCGACGCTAATTCACACCGGAAAAGCAACGATGCACACAAGCTGATGTCCGCGCAAAGAGACAAACGGAGACAGAGAGACAGAGAGAGAGAGAGAGACGAAGCGCCAGAGCGAGTGAGAGACAACAAAGGACATCTTATTCAAGCTGGCATTGTCCATGAACTGCACGTTCACTGGGCCAAGCACACTCACACACAGCTCACACATATATATTCTCTCTCGCTCTCTCCCTCACACACACATGCATACATAAATTGCAATCTACACGCGCAACGTTTTCATTTATTAATAATGCATTTGCTCTCGGGGGGTCTACGTTTTCGCTTGGCTCCTTGGACGCCGTTTCATGCGCGCTTTCCTTTGCTTTCCTTTTGCCTTTCCTTTTTTGTGTTTTTTCATTGGAGATTTGCAGCTGAGCCGGCGCTGCACCGTCGCCGCAGCCACATTCATTTGGCTGCAGCTGCAGCTGCAACTGCTTAAATCTTCATTAGTTCAGATTTCAAGTTTCAAATTAGCGCAGATTTTAGTTCGCCCCACTTTGTTCTTTTCGCACGGCGCACACGTTTCGGTGTGCGGTTTGGCCAGTGTTGACTAACGCTAATTAGCGTTGCAACAAGGTAACTCAGCTGGCCAGCCAACCGACAGGGAGAGAGAATGATAGAGCGAGAGAGAAACACACTTTTGGCCAAACTCTAAATCACTGAGGGACAAAACATATAAATAAATGAAAATAAAATAAAATTAATTATGTTTTATTGATTTTTTTTCAAAGAGATTTGGTTGTTCAAATCGTTCTTTTGTTTATAACATTTTGCAAATTTAAATGCAGTCATTTATTTATATGACCAGAAAATTACATGCAAAATTCATTAGGCACTTCCGCCAGTTACACAAACAAAATGAAATGGCAAATGAAATATTTGAGCGTGATAAAATATTAAAAACTTGCACTTATATTCAAATGCAAATCTTTGCAAATCTGATTTCTGCTAATGATGCCAAATAGAAATTTAAATATTGACTAATGCAAAGCAGTTGGCAGGCATTGACAGCCTGACTGAACTAACTAAGTTGGAAAGTTTAGGTTAACTGAGAAAGGAATAATAATTTGAGATAATGTAGTAAAGAAAGTTCTAAGGAAACAAACTGCTTAGGATTCAGGAGAAATCGCTTGAGAACTCTCAAGAGAATAGCATATGAGAGATATCTGTAAATTGACTTAACTAACACTGTACCTCATAGTATATACTATACTCTATCTCTTGTTTCAATCAATTACGAGTAGAATATCTCTGCTGGAAATTGTTCGATTGCATATACCAAAGGCAGGCAGGCAAATAAATTATTTGTTTCGTGCATTTGACATTTATGCGAACGAGCGAGCAGGAGTAGAGGCAGTAGTAGGAGGAGCAGCAGGAGGCGGCAGATGGAATGCAGCGAACGCGAGCTAACCAACTGTCCGCAAATAGGTGGCCAGCCACACACACACACACACAAACACGCATGCTCTCTCTCTCTCTCTCTCACACAGAGAATGTGTCACAGGTCACACACACAAAAAACGAAACAAAACAAAAATTGAAAACTGCGAACAAACCAAATAAATTGTACGCCCTCAAGGTGAGGCAACTGCAAAGATTTATTGTGCTCGCCTCGGCTTATCAATTCAAAACAATTTTGACAGCTCTCTAAATTACAATAGTTAGCTGAGCGTACATATATATTATACTATATATATATATAGATATGCTATATCTGTCTACTATCAGGCACATCGGCTTCGGTTTTGGCAGCTCTTTTGTTCTGTCAACTTAATCTGCTTGCGGCTGCTTATGCCGCTTTTCACTTTTCGCCTTGATAAACACATAATGAGAGAACAGAGAAAACAGTAAAGAAAAAATGCAACGACTATTTAACACACTGCCAAATGAATCAGAGCCGCAACTAATCCCATTTCAGTTCTCTATGATATTTTTCTACTTTTTTCGGGCTGAATAATATGAGTGGATGCGATTCAATTTCATGTCAAATAATGCCGCTGCACAAATTGTTTATTTTGCAAGCGAAGGAGTGTGCATGTGTGCGTGTGTGTGTGTGTGTGTGTATTTTTTAATACTTTGCATTTCACTTTTATTTCGGTTTGTGCCAATCGATGGCATTAGTGGAAAATCAATTGAGCGATGGCAGCAATCAAAACCGTAAGCCATGAAACCAAAACCGCACATCAGTTTATATAGCGCTGCGTGGGTGTGTGTCTGCGCGAGTGTGTGTGTGTGGGTGCCACAGCAGTCTGTGTGTGTGTGTGTGTGTGTGGGTGTTTGCCTTTCAGCTTAAATTGCCTTTGACAGCTTGAAATATACGATTTTTATTCAATCTAACAGCAGTTTGGGTCCGCTTCTATATATAGACCCAACACAAATTACGCATACGTTCCGCTTGACCGAGCCAAGTTTTTCAAGCCTCGCTCATCATAAATGCTGCGCCTCGCATTTTATTAGTTTGAAAAGCGAAATTAAACACCATTACAATTAATTAATTATGCACTTTCGATTGCGGCATTGCGTCCCTGGCTAATTTCCATCTTTTCGCATTTCTCATGCAATACACGGCATTTGCATTAAGTATTTATTTTATTTGCCTTTCTGCTTTGTTATGCTCGCCCAGCAAGTGTTGGGTGAGTGAGTATATTGGTTGTGCTGGAGCGTGCATAAAGTCTGTTTGTTGCTCTCAAGAACTTTAATTGCTTGAAATAACTAGAGAGTACGTATATCTAATCATGTCATATCGATACATGTATATAAGTCTATCGATGTCTATCGATACCTCACTTAATGCCAACTCGAATGTGATTATTAACCTAATATTATATTTGATTATAGTTGAGCTGTTATAGATCCCTCATTCAGGTCTGGCATATACCAATCTCTCTTATCATACAGCTCTACTCTTTTTCATTTTAAGCGCGTATCATGCAGTCAGTTAAGCTCCACAGCAACGTTCCTACTAGAGGCCTGCACGAATACGTCTCAAACGCCAAACGAGACACCCGTGTCTTGGTAGTGCTTGGTTTCGCACTGTTTCGTTTTTTTCAAATAGTGTAAGCCCAAGCATCGTGGACGAACGAAACAAAACGAGCATTGCTCACATACCGAAAAGTTCGGTATGCAGCTGCTCGTACTCTAAAGAAGCAACGAAGGAATGAAACGATAAAGCATAATTCAAGTATTGGTTTCGTTTTAGCTGTCAGCTAGTGATGAGTTACACTATTTCAAGCTAGATTTAGCATATTATTAGCCATAAATCAAGCAATCATACATCTTTTCAATTTCATGTAGTACTTAATATTGCATCATGTTACCAAAAAGAAAAATAAATAAACATATCAGTTAGTTTTTTATAATTTAACTTTCTATTGCAGTATATTATTTACAATTTTTAGCCAATTCTAGCCTGATTTTTGCTCAGCAACGGCGGTCAACGCACAATAAAAGTACCGTACGATTTTTTTTGGATATTACTCGCTTTTCGTTTCGTTTCGTTTCGTTTGTCAAGGTTTTCGTTTTACTCTGCTTGAAGCGTAACAAATAAAGTAAAACAGAATACTTGACAACTTCGGGTACTATTCGTTTCGTTTTGCAGCAATGCTTGGTATGCTCAAACACTTGCAAATATCAGTATATTTGGAAGACGACCACAAGCAAGCATACCCATGCAGGCCTCTAGTTCCTACCTTCTTACAGTTTGTTGTTTTTGTTTTTGTCACTTTTTTATCACTTTTCTTTTTATTAGCTCGGTCGCATTTGCCTTTCAGGTAGCAGTTGCTGTTGCTTTTGCCGCTTTTCTTGTTGTTGTTGTTGTCATGTACTAAATTACGTGCAACTATTTTTTAATGTGTTGCTCGCTTTGTTTTGTAGTAATTTTTTCTTTTCGGGGTTTTTTTTTTTTTTTTTTTTTGGTGAAAATTCTCACTGCGTATCGCACAAAATTTATCACTTTCATTTGACTGGGCTCCAAAAAGGTAAATAACATTGCGGCCATAAATTGACTGGGCGACATATAGAAAAGGAAAGCTCAATGCAACTGGGCAGACTTTTTGGCATAAAACCAACTGGCCAAGCTCGTTGCGAAAGGTTAATGAACTGAAATTTTGATATACAAATGAGAGAAATAGATGCGAGTAGCTGATACTATCTACAGAGTTGCGGTCAGTCATGGCAGCAGTGGATATACAAAGAGGGTATATTATACTATACAGAATTGTAGCTATCACTAAAACTAAAAAATAACATTTAATATAAATTGTATTATGTTGTAAAAAGAACAAATTGCCTTATTTTAAGGCTCATTTCAAATCTGATTCACTTCTTAATATTTTTTGCTTATAAAATAAAGTAAAATTCGTTGAAAATCAAATAAATGTACTTATAAGTATATTTTTACTATAAGTACCTAAGCTCCTTCACACAGTTCCAAAAAATTTCATCCGAAAACTGCTCTCTCTCTCTCTCTCTCTCTCTCTCTCTCTACAGCAAACATCAATAGAACATCAAAATGACTTTTATTTCAGAAGCTAAAAATAACACATTATTATTAAACACATTATAATTCCTCCAGCTTTTATAGCAAACTTATTAAAAATTATTTTCACGCATAATGAACTTTCATTACGAAGCTATTAAAAATGTTCTAAAAGCAAATGCAAAATGAAAACAAAAAATAAATAAAAATAAAAAACTAGTATTTAGTTTTATCTACAGTCAGATTTCACAGCAAGCTGTTAATATAGTTTATAGCATATTAATATAAAATGCAAAACACGTTTGGCAAAAACCAGAACGAATCATGATATGTATGTATATATAGTATGAGATATATATACATATTTAGAGTGTGTGTGTGTATATGCAGAGTTTAAGCCCTAACAAAACTGAACATGTTATACGCGCACTTAACATTAATTTCACTTTCTTTTACGAACACACACACACACACACACACAGCAGCGGAAGAAAGGCAGCGAAAGAAGATATAGACACACATATATATAGATATACATAGATATATGTATATGAGTGTGTATAAACACGCTTGATATCAACATAATTAGTCACGTAGTTGTTATGTTTGTTTTAATGTGACGACAAAGGCGTTCATAATGCGGCATTAACATTATGTGAGTCGCAGCAGCAGCAGCAGCAGCAGCAGCTGTTGCAGATGCGTGAAGCATCAAGCTGAGACTATAATGAAAAAAAAAATAAATAAAAACTAGCAAGATTACTTTAAGCGGGAGTGAATGACTAAGAGATACCCAAAAGATGCTGTTAATAGCATAACATGACAATGTTATTGTAAATGTAATCCAACATAAACAATAATTATCACACTGGTTCTAAAGAGCACACTAGCATAAGCCTAAGTTCACGAATGATCTAAAAATCGTACTTTCTTAAGCGGATTTACACGACTTTAGATGCCCTGAAGCTGTGGGCTACTCTAAGCGGCAAATAAGCTAAATGAATATTTCTTAGAATTGTAAGCTAATGGGCGTAGACATGCAAGCCGTATATTAGCTAGCTCTATGTAGCTCTATGAGTGGGTAGGCTATTCCACATTAACTTAAATTTGATATGGATTTAAATGAATTTCATGAAAGTGTTTAAACAATCAACAATTTGTAGGCAAACTTGAGCTGCGCTTTCTCTAGAAGAAACTTTGGAAGATTGATACATATATGAAATCTATCTAGTTTCTAGTCTAAGTGCAGTCAAAGATCTACAAGTTCTTACGTTGACAGATGAGTTCTTAGAACAGTCTTAACTCTTGATCAAGTCATCTATTAATATAATTTGATCTACGTATTCTCCAGGTAAAACTATTCCCAAGTCAAGATTTCAGCTTTCCAGCTATGAAGCTCGTTGGCTTCAAATCCAATTTTAAAGATGTTAATATATAATATTAAGTTATCTCAAATACCTTTTGCTCTTACCGCCGTTAGAGACTCACACACAGCTCCCCATTGCTTACACAGTACAGGGTATATGCAAAAACTAATTATTTAAATGTTATAAAACAAATAAATTAACCATAAAGATGTTTTCCAGCTATAAATAGACAAGAGTCAGAGAAATGTGTCTGCTGCTGTCAAATCTCCAAAAGAAAACAAAAAGTTGGCAAAAAAAAAAGCAAAAAAATAAAAAAAAAAACGTTTTTGATTTTACTTTCAACGGCATTTAAAGTGGCCAAAAGAATGCTGATCCAGCCCAGCTCGGCGCCACTCGCTTTGACCAACTAAATTAAATGCATTTTCATAATTCATAATTAATTTTATGACTCGACAATAATATTTGAAATTATTTTATTTTTTTGTTTTCTTTATGGCTGTGTGCAAAAAGCAGCTTTCAGTGTTGTTAATCGCCGCGAGAGAATATTTTGCATTATTATTAACAGCAACAACACGAAGAGGCAGGCGAAAAAATGTATTTCATTGCGTTGATTATCTTTATAATTATGCGAGACACTTTTAGAACAATGCGCGAGAGTTGTGGGAAAAAAATGCGGCGCTAACTAGTCAAAAAAAAAGGTATATACATATATAAGAAAATATAAAAAATGAATTTATAAAATATTTAAGCCCACAACAGATTGCGATCTAGGCGCTATACAAATGTCAAGTAAAGGAAAAAAAATTAAAATGTAAAAAGATTTATGCAGTCGCAGAGCCACAGAACTTTCACAGCAACAGCAGCTGTGACTGAGCCAGACAGAGAGAGCAACAGAGGAAGAGAGAGAGAGAGGTCTGCTACGTGAGACGCATGCGCATGCGTCTGTTGCTTTAACAATTGCTCAAGTCAACGGCGCATCTTTTGCCGCTTTATGCCGAAAGTAAAATTAGCTGCATTTCGCTACGGTAAGGCGTCGGAGCACATGGTGGGCGTGGCATTGCTGGCTGTTGCTGTTGCTTTGTTGGCTTTGCGTGCGCATGACAACTCGACTCGAGTCGGGCACGTAATTTGTGTCGCTGAAGCCAAAAGGCAACCAGCAACGGAACTTGAACTATCCAACAGAAAACAAAGAAATCAAAAGCGAATGTTAGTTATGAATATGAGTTCGAGTGTGTGCATATGTGTGTGTGTGTGTGCGAGAACTACAGCTGACCTTGCGCTAGAAACATGTGTATTTTGTGGCTGGAAGTCGACAACGCATCGCGCTTCGTCTTGCTTCTTCTTCATTTTACAGTTGGGGCTTTTTTTTCTTGTTGACTTCAAATGGGCGAAAGCTTGAATGCCATTTTTGGTGGTTTTCACCCACGGTCGTCAAATGTGGCTTGGTGCTAAGCGATGAAAGCGCCGCTGACATTCAGCTCGCTGGCCATTCATCAAGTGCTGCAATTGAAATGCCCAACGCATTTTGCCTTAGAAAACAACGCACACAATAATCTAAAGCAAACCGAAGAGCGACGCAAGAGTGCAAGGTACGCCTTCGCTTGACTAAAAGATAATCTGTTTAGGCCCAATGGCAGAAGCAGCAGAGAAATGAGCAAGAGCATGAGTAGAGCCTAGCTAAAGCTAATAGTGGAAAAGTAAAGAGAATTCGATTAGAGAGACTAACTGCAGCATTTACTTAGATGGAAATATGAATCTCGACATAAATGAACTGTCAGGAAAAGAAAAATAGAGAGACAGACAGAGGGATAGAAAGACAGAGAGGCATAGCAACTGAGAAACAAAGAAGGATATATAAAGAGATAGAAGAAATAGAGGGAGAAGGTTTACGATAGAATGAAAGAAAAGATAGACTAAAAGACTGACAGAGAGAGGGAGATAGATAGAAATACAGACACAGAATTATAGGCAGATAGACTTAAAGACTGACAGAGAAAGAGAGAGAGAGAGAGAGAGACATTAAGGAAATATACGAAAAGAAATTAAGATAGGAAAAAATAAAAACAAATTTAGAAACAAAACAAGTAAGGAAGAGAAAGAGAGAACATTTAGGAAATTCTATCATAAATCACAAAAGTTGCCGATAAAAATATTTGACTATAAACAGAGACGGGCCAGAAGTCAGTCATACATTTTCCATTGCCATCTGCCCATTGTAATTAAATAGGGTCTTACAAAACGTACAACTAATTGTAAAGGCAGTCACCAAGCTGCACACACAAAATCTACTATAAAGTAGTTCAAAAACTACAACAACAACAACAACACTTGCGCCAAAGCACTTTCTGCACATTGCATATTAAAAACCATAAATAAAACATAAACTTCTTGATATATATGTATAGAGACATATATATAAATATCAAGTAAAGTCGTAAAACAAATTGAAATTTGTTGAGAGTCTTATGCGAGAGGTTTATGGACCTTAAAGAACTAGAAATAAGTAAGAATAAAATCTATGCCATTTGCCAAGGTACTAACTGCATGAATGCATAAATATAAAAGGAAAGCAACAAACTAAACAAGTTGAACAAATTTTTGGCTGACTGCAAATGCTGCTGTGGACGTACACGTAGAGTCTGTCATAAAAGAGGAAAATAAGCCAATAAAAGAGCAAATCCCAATTATTGCAGAACCAAGGCAAGGCACACACACACACTCACTCTCTCACTAATGTAGTGAAATAATTTTCGTTAATCGAAAGTTGCGAGGCACGTTTAACAACTGTTTGGGACGGTGCGGTAGGTGGTTCTACCAGAGCGACTTCGTAGCGCTCATAAAAAGACGATAAAAAAGTGACATTTTGGCCAAAAATACAGTTTTTGGGCCATAAAGAAAAGCAGGCAATGGCCAAGGCGACGGCGAAGCAAAGATGTCAACGGTCAGACGGTCAGACAAAAATCAAATCAGTGCCAAAGTGGAAACCGACAACAACAACGACGGAACGGAACGGAACGGAACAATACGGAACGGAACGAGGGCAAATGCCAAATGGCAATATTGACAATTTATTGTTGCTGCCAAGTTGAATTGGAATCTTTATTTGGTGTCTTTTGGTTACCCACACGCAACGTGTCCAACTGTGTCTCTCTCTCTCTTTCTCTCTCTCGCACACACTCTCGTTCGCTCTGTCTGCGTTGTATGTGAAGAAAAGTGCTTTATAAGTGCTGCTCCATCAATATCAAAACTTCAGCAAAACGAAAGTAGTTCTATGTGAGCCTATTAAATTGTTAAGTTTGGCTGCTGCTCAAATGAAAACATAATTACATGGCCAACAAAAAAAATATATATATAAAATATAAAAATATATATGTGTATAAAAAAAACCATCATAGATTCATATTCACTCAGCAACAACAACAATAACAACATTTTCCATAATAACCAAACGAACAACGCGCTATGTCAACAGCCTGAGGCTAAGACTGTCTAGGTCGCCCCGTCTGCCCGTCTGCTCGTCCGTCCACCTGTCCACATGTCCGCTCTGTCCAGTTGGCTCAGTTCTGTCCGTGTTTTGGCCCAGGCGAATGTCACGCCGCACGACGCTTCGGCTGGCTTCATTAAAGCCGCATGAAGAAGACATAAAACTTAACTGAAGAAGATTTATTTAACAGTAACAAAAATTCGCAGAGCGGCGACAAAACTTTTGCTAGAATGCCAGCAGTCGGAGCTGAAAAACTAAAGGTGAGCTAAGAGCTAACTGACTGCAAGATACCCTGTTGAGTAGGGTGAGGCAATGAAATAAAAGAATATTAGATGCAAGTATTCGGAAGAATTAGAAATATACAGTGTGTGTGAGAAGAAGAAAAGAGAGAGAGAGAAAGAGTATATACCGGAGAGTGAGAGAGAGAAAGAGTTAGAAAGTAAACGAGAGAGATAGAGTTAGAGAGAGGGAGAGCGAGAGTTGGAAAGAATATAGACCCGAGAGTGAGAGAGAACGA
Source organism: Drosophila mulleri (assembly GCA_035047565.1). NCBI lineage: Eukaryota > Metazoa > Arthropoda > Insecta > Diptera > Drosophilidae > Drosophila > Drosophila mulleri. The sequence goes on from JAWNPK010000060.1 coordinate 2,945,433, forward strand.
GTTAGAGAGTGAAAAGAATTAGAAAGAAAAAGAGCTAGAGAGAGGGAGAGAGACAGAGTTAGAGAGTGAGAGTGACAGAGAGATAGTAATTTTATTAATAGAACCGGAACTCTGTGTATGTCCGAGATAAAAAGAAAAGAGAAAGTGGACTTAGTTGTATGGCCACTGCTGTAAAAGAAGCCAACTGTCTGAGATCAAGTGATCTTTGTAGTTCGACAGAGTTCAGTTCCAAGATTTGCTTACAATGAAGTATGTCTATTAATATGGCCAGCACTGTAGAGAGTAGATAGCACCGACCTAGCAAAGCAAAGTATGCCTATTTTTATAGCCACCAGTGTGCATTTATATCAGACAACTGCCCGTGCCTTGGTTTTGGCTGATGGAACATTGACATTCCTTGGCTCTCACTCTTTAACAAGTGATCTCTGAGTGCCTATATGCCCGCTTGAGACCATACAAAACAGCTAGACTGCTCTTTTGGCCGTCAGCTTTCATGCGGTTTAGATTCTTTTGCGTTTGTTTTCTTGCCGTTGTTTATTGTTGTTGTTGCCGTTCTTGTTGTTGTTCTAGTTGCTGCTGTCTTTCTTTCTTTTGTAGCTATTTCTATTGTTCAAAACATTTTTTTTCTAACTATTTTTCTTTTTATTGTTATTTAATTTCCGTGTCTGCATTAGAGTATGAAGTCTTAAAAATGTGTTGAAATGTGAAAGAACCGAAAAGAAATTGTCTGGCCTAACAAAATATTTGTGGAACATGATAAATACATTATAATGGAATCAAATCTGCTTGGTATAGTTTATTTGTTTAAATATATATATAAATAAATAAGTATTCATATTGCTGGTATTACTTTCCTGAACTCTACTATTGTATATACATATATATATTATATATTTTCGATATATATATCCACTTGGCAGAGCATCTGTGTTTCGTTCTGTCTGCTTGTTCCTGAATTCTTTTGATTACTTTGTTATTACGCGCTGACACTTTAAGCCGCGATGCTGTCGCCTGTTCGTGGATTTCAGTTTTATTTGTTGTTTTTGCCAATTTTTTTTCATTCTTCTCTTCTCTTATTATTTTTTTTTTTTTATTAATTTTTTTATTTTCTAGGTCAATTCCGCAGACGGAAGCAGTTTGACCAGAATAAACTTTTTTCACTTTTGGCTTTTTGTATGCATACACAGAGATACACACACGCACACTCGCAGAGAGCCACATACATGCACATGCTGCTCGAGACACTCCCAGTAGCCACACACACACACACACACACACATACACACATGGAGCGCATTTTTGCTAGGCGCTTTTGTTAGCGGCTTTTCTTAGCACATTATTTATGATTTTTTTTTTTTTTTTTTTTTGTCTTGCTATTTCGCGCACTTTCTTTGTCAAACTCTTCTCGTATGGGAAACGCAGAAAAAAATTTATAAAATAGAATAAAAAGTGGGAAAAAAGCTAAAGAAACGCAAGCATAAAAGAATATAAAACCTTTTGGCCAGAAAAGAAATGAGTTATATGGGACCTGAACAATAATTAACTTTGTTTGCCCGTTGCCATTGTGCGCGGTTTTTATTGAAAACAGAACTTACAATAAATACATAACAAAATGTTTTTCTTTTTTAATATCTATTCGAAAGGTGCCAGATTTGTTGGCGATTAAAGCCAAGTATCCCAAATTAATACAAAATGGCCAAAAAGAAACCAAGCAAAAAGTAAAAATAAAAATAAAAGAGAAACAGACCAGAGCAAATCGAATCGCAGTGCAGCATTGTGAGCTGGAAAAATCAATTGCCATGCGAGAGCGAAAAAAATAACAAGAACAGAGCAGTATGGCAAAAAGTAGTTAAGAATGGGAGGAAAATATCATGAAATCATGAAATCGATGAAAGATTCTCTCTGCCCAGGACCAAAGGGACGCATAAATATAAAAGAGACAAATAGATAGACAGGTAATTGTAGATTGATAGAGGAATTTGAATCGTATAGATCGAGAGATAGATCGATAAATGTATCGATAGATAGATCTATATATAGATGAATCGATAGAAAGTTGGATCGATAGATAGCTAAATTGATAGATAAATCGATACATAAACTTTAAATTCGTCTATCGACAGCGACGGCGAATAGATGGATCGATGGATTGTTATCAAGCTAAGAGCCATGCTTAATAAATTGATAAATTAATACATTGATGATAGACAAGGAGATGATCCGATTGCTCAGGGCTAAGATCGATTCAGCTCCACCTCAAAGACCACCTACCTAGCCTATATCAATCTCATAATTATACACCTATAAATCATACAGACAAAGAGCTAACTCTGCTCGCCTTTAGCTCCCTCTTTGTCGACCAATCCTTCTTCTGCCAGCAACACACATTTGCACACTCTCACATACACACACCCAATCCAATTTCACTGCTGAGTATACAAAAACAAAACTGAAGCAAAAAATAAGTAATCAGCACAATTTAAGTGCCAGGCCGTATAAGAGCTCAGAGCCCGAGAGCCTGAAAGCTCAGCTCGGCTCAACGCTGTCTGACTGCAGATGCTGTACGCGCTCTTTTTTTTTTTTTTTCTTTTTTGAGGTCGAGCCAGAGAAAAAGCAAAATAAAAAAAATAAAAAATAAAACACATTGACAAAATAATTAAATAATAGCCCTGGGGCGCAGTCAAGCGTTGCAGTTTACAGAGGATGGAAAAAAAAACTAATAGAAGCATATTTTTCCTCTTGGAAAAGCCAAACAGCAACGGCAGCGGCAGCAACTGTTGTTGTTGTTGTTGCTGTACATGGCCAATGTCCAAGCAGCAAAGCCGCTTGGCTTTTAAGAACGTTCAAACATATATAGTATATATATGCATATGTTATATACATATAGAAAGGCAGCATGAATAAATAAAATTAAGTTGAGCATTGCCCACTTAAGAGATGAGCATGCAATTTTAAATAAGAATTAAAAGCACAGAAACAAACTTGATGAACAGACGAAGAGTAAGCCATGCATATACTGTATATTCACTGTACTTCTATAACAACAACAACAGCAACAACAACAACAACAACAGCAACAGCAACAACAACAGCAGAAGCAGCTAGAGCTAGAACTAGTTCGATTGAAAACCTCTAAACGAATCTTCAATTACAAAATTGATTACCATTGAAAATTGAAAATTAAGTACAGTTTTGAGTTTTCAGCATAATTGCAGTTGATTTCTGTTTTCTGTCTCTGTATGTGTGTGTGTGTGCGGCCTAGGCTTGGTCTGGGCTGAAGGCATGGGCGGCTCTTATAGAACTTGCCGTGTCATTAGAAGCAGGCCTGTGCCTCCGCCCCTGGCTCTGATTATGTCTTTCAGTGTATGCGTGTGTGTGTGCGTTTGTCTGTTTATTTGATTTTCCGATGGTACTATAAATGATTAAGTGAAAAAGACAAAGTCAATTGTATACCGACATTGCTTGGCCTCTAGAGAACCAATCAAGCTGAACGTCAGCTTAATTTCATTTAATGTTCAAGTAGCATAATACACAAACAACAACAACAACAGCAGCAGCAGCGGCAATGTTGGACGTTGGCCAAGTTAAAAGCAATAGCAACTAATGAATGAAAACGAAATGACAGAGCTAAAAATACCCTCTAATTGGGCATGTAACAGGCAGACACAATTGTTCGACAAATGAAGCTAATTTAAATAAACTAAAGTGATGCAAATATGAAATGAAATTAATGTGGTATAATTATTCGATTATGATTATATATATCCCAGAACTCAAAGTAAAAGAAAATGCTTGACTTCGTTTTTGTTTGGTTTCATAGACTGACATATAGCTCGTTAAAATTATCGATTATCGATTAAACAGAAATACGAAGTTGAATGGTAAACAATAGATGGAGCGTCGTTTTTAAATTGTATATGCCTATGTATCCGAGTGAATTATCGATAACTAATGTAAGTAATCGAATGTCCATTAGGACTTTAGCAACACTATGTTACACATAAATAAAATAAATCAGAAAATGCTTCTCAGTCTGAACCAGAGAACTGCAAGTGTGTCATTTTTTTCCACCTTACTCACACTCAATAAAATTTGTGTGCCGGTGCTACTCAACACTGGCTCAGCAAATCATAAATACACACTTATAAAAAATTGTGTGAGTGCTGCTCATGCAGGCAATATCTTGCTATCACTCACAACAATGTACCGTTTTCTTTTTGCTTGTCACCCAAGTATTTTTCGGCAACGTATGCCGGTCTCACTTACACTTACAGCGAACGTAGAAAAAAAGCGAGAGTGTGAAGAGAGCAATCGGTAACAAACACAAGTAGACAAAACACATGTATGACACCCAAGTGTTTTACAGGCACCATGGTGTTTGTGTCAAAGTAACGGTTGTTTTGATTTTGCACTAGCTCCTTTCTTAGCTTCCTAGTTTATTTCGTGATTGATTTTAGCATCACAATGACAGCTGAGGAAGTCAAAAATAAAATTAATCGTGGTTTATATAAAATAGCCGCAAAACATAAAGGCAAAAGCATTATTTGGTCCATTTTGTATGACATATATAAGGAAGATGAAAGCGTCCTCGAATATTTTGTTATTTGCGATATATTGTTTATATGTTAAGCTTTAATATATTTAGTTTGTTAATTAAATGAAGTATTATAATGTTTATTTAATATATTAAATGAATATAAAAAAAGATATTTTCGATTTAAATATTGTTTTTTGTTCACTATTTTCTCCTATTGTGCACGCATTTCCAACAACAAGTACGTAAACAGGTACATATGTATGTACGTAAAAAAAAAAAACAACAACTCAACCGAAGGCATGCACGAAAGAAACCTCAACATCGGACACACACACACATTGCATGACTCAATTTTTGTTGCAGTTCTCTGGTCTGAACCTACACATGTACGATTAATAGAAATCGATTTATATCTGTAATCTAAGCTACTTTATCAACACCAACGTCAGGCCCAATAACTGTTATGCAACACTACTTGCCTCATGAAACTCTCCTTAAGCCCGAATCAACTATCGATAGTTGATGTAATCAATCGATTATCCTTAATCTTTAAGAACGGTCAGCCCTATCACTAAGAGAAAACCCGCATAAGATCTATAGAAAGAAAAAAAACTTAGAAGAGCGTTTCCTCTTACTTGTCCAGCTTTAATTTACTCAAATATGCCTTTTGTTAAAAAATATTGTATTTAATATGCTATACTTAAGCCTCTCATTACAGGGTATTAGGCAGAATTATAGCCTAAAAGACGACAGCCAACCAGGCAAGAAAAGATTCAAGCTGAAGATGAAGATGAAGCGAGGAAAAAAGAGGCAACACGCAAATTCGTTTTGCATTATTTCGATTCGTTTTGGACTTGGATTCGATTTCGAGTTGAGCGGGCGATGATTAGGGGTGTGGTGGATGAAGGGAGTGAGTTGAAGAGAGGGGAGGCGGCAAATGCCGTGCTTTTCTATTTGGCTCTATTTTGTCTGTTCTGTTGATTTGGTTTATCATCAATTTTATTGTCACTAGGCATTTACGAGCGATTATTTTAGTTGTTGGTTTTTATGGATGCTGTTGTTGTTGTCACTATTGTTGCTGTTGCTGTTGCTGTTGTTATTGTTTATCGCTGCGCTGAGCCTATGATTATCTGCGAGAGCTGCGACGGCCGACGTCCAGCTCTCGTTGACTCTTTGGTATATTTAATTTATAGTTAAATCCGAAATGCCGCCAAACAATTATGATTTATTGGTCAGAAGGTTATTGACCATTATGTTTCGCATACAACTTGGCTAGCAATAGTTGTTAAGAATTATCGTTGTTGTTGTTGCTGTTTATTCAATTGTTGATCAACACAATTATTGGCATAACGCTGACAATTGCATAGCTGCAGTCTGTCATAGATGTTGCTGCTGCTATGCTGCTCCTGCTGTGGCTGCTGTTGCTGTTGTTGTTGTTGTCGCCAATAAATTTTCAGCGCTAAATGCATAAAATGTTTTACAAAGCCCAAATGCTGTGCGATAAATCAAATTATTGCATCGCCCCGAGGCATTTAGAAATATATTTGCTTTCAGTAGTAGCAACAGGAGGACGGGGAAGGCGTTGAGCAAACTGTCAGGCAAATAAATACCCTGTATTTACTGTGTAAATATATACTTTTTTAATTCCATATAATTAAGCATGATTAGTTAGAAACTCAGCTTAAATGGCTTTAGCTATAAATAATTATGGAAATGAGTTCTCTTTCTGCTGGCATGAAAAATGTTTGGAATTGGAACTAATGGAATGCAAATATAAAAGAGATATCAAAATAGAAATAGAAACAAAGTCAAAGCCAATCAATCACATATTGAACAGTCGACTCGAACTATATATGTGACTTGTTCTCTTCTTGCAGCAGCTTCTACAGTATACACTACCCTATATATATAGCCTGTCTCCCCTCAAGACCATCCAGTGTAGGAGAAACATACGAAAAAACGCAGCTTAATCAGAAGTGTTAAATGCCGCATGAGCTGGCAAATGTTCTTGCCTTCACATGACACACTTTTGCGTTGAGCCATCTCTCCTCGAGAGTGTGCAACAACAACAACAGCAGCAGCAGCAGCAGCTTGGCAATTGTTGCGCATTTATGCTTATGATACGTTAGCATATTTCTTTCTGTTCTGCTGCACTCACAGATTGCGGTTAAGCATGCGGCAACAACACTAGCAACAACAGCAACAGCAGCAGTAACAGCAACAACAACAACTTGTTGCTTGCAAGAACAACAGCAATGTGAGAACATATTTAAGGCCCGGCCCAAACACGCACAGTTGCATGAGAGGCCGTCTCGAAACGGTAAAATGCGTGCGTCTCATGGGGCCAAGAGCATTGGGAATTATGATGCTGGATCTCGCTCTCTCACACTACTCCCCCCACCGCTCTATCTGTCTCTCTCGCTCTGAGTCGTTGCCTGTTGCAGTTGCTGTTGTCTGGCTGCTTGTCTGCTTGCATCCCGAAGAAATCGAGTCACAGCGCGGCACACAAAGCGGGACAGTTGGAAACTTTTGCTTATTTAACTGTAACTGCCTTTCTTTGTGCTGACAACAACAGCAACTGCAACAACAACAGCAACTGCAACAACAACGGCATTGGCAGCCACTTAGAACGGTTTGATGCTGCGCAGGCGCAGCTTCATTTCATTTTTCAACTGTCAATGACAAGTGGCGGTCGTTGTCTCAGTAGTTTACTGTAACAACAGCGGCGCAAGTGCAACAGCAGCAGCAACTATAACAGCAACGGCAATAAGAAGAGCAACAGCAACAGCCACAGGCACGGGAAAGGCAATAGCAGCAGCAATAATAACAGCAACAACAACATTAGCATCTAAAGCAACAGCAACAGTAAAACAAACAGTAGCAGCAGCAGCAATAATAACAGCAACAACACTGGCAGAAATAAAAACACCATCAACAATAATAGAAACAGCAACAGCAATATGAATAGAAGCAATAGTAGCGGCAAGTTCAGCAACATTTACAACAACAGCAGAAACAACAGTATTAATAGAAACCGCAGCAATAGTAACAACAACAAGAGCAGCAATAGCAACAGCAGCAGCAGCAACATTCATACCAACAACAGCAACAGCAATACGAATAGTAGCAATGGCATTAGCAACAACAACAGCAGCAGCAACAGGAGCACCAACATTCAAAACAACAACAGCAGCAATAGTAACAACAACAACATCCAGCAGCAACAACATTCACACCAACAACAACTGCAAACAGCAACAGCAGCAACACCCATAGCAACAGCAACTGTTGCCCGCTTTACTATCTGCAGCAGGTGGAGATTGTTGTTAACTGTTTCACTCCGTCTCTGTTGCTATCTCATTCTCGTATCACTTTAACTCAGCTCAATTTCTTTCGCTTCGTCCCACACCTCGTTCTTTCTCCCCCCGCCTCCTGGCAACCATCACACACAGCTTGTTATGATTGAAGTATAGCATCAATACAAGTGCATTTCATCTTCTACTTCCACGCTTATTCTTGCATCAAATGAAATCCATTCAGCATTAAACTATTGGCATTGATCTTATTGCTGCTGTCTACTTGCTGCTGCTGTTGCTTGTTATTGCTGCTGCTTGTTGTTGTTAGCTGACTGGCTGTGTGCATGTTTAACCAGCATTTAACTTAAGCCGCTTTACAATTTATGTGAGAGTCAAACAACTCAGGCAGACCAGGCCAGAGCTAAGCCTTTTAGGGTGCACGCATCATGCCTGCTTCTACCCACTCTCTCTATCCCTCTGCCGCTCTATCTCTCTTTCTATATGCGCTGCTCATTAGCATGTGGGTGATGGCTGGCTGCTGATAATGATGACCAAGCTGTTTATGTCAATTTTGAGTTTCCTTAGAACTTTGCCGTTCTCTATTGCAGCATAATGGAGCGCGTAGCTCAGCTCAGCTCTTAGCAGCAACAGCAACAGCAGCAGCAGCAGCAGCAACGTCAGCAGACGTTAGCAGTTTTGCATTGTCTCAGCTCTAACGGTGCCTGCAACGGTGCCTAATTGAAATGTCACCGAGCAGATCAACAGTGCTGCGAGCGTGCGTTGCACGCATTAACCAAGGCAGCAGCAGGAGTCGCGCACATCGATTATGTGCAACTGCAATTGTTGGCCAAAAATTCGATTATCCAAGTTGTCGTTGCTGTTGCTGTTGTTCCCGGCATGCTGGTCAGGTCAACGTGTTATTATTGACAAATGGAAATGTCAAAAATGAAAAATTAACTGACAAAATCAACAGTCAAAAACGCAACCAGCAAACGGCAGCCAATGACAATTGAAAATGTCAAAATTTTGCAAGCCCAACAGCAGCAGCAACAGCAGCAGCAGCAGCGAGGTAATGGGCAAAAACGAGCAACACATTGCTGTCAAATCGCCAGAAATATGGGCGTAATGGTTCTCTCCATACAGCCTCCTGCCACGCCCACACAAACCTCCTCCTCGGCCATGTAACAAGCAGGCAACAAAAGTAGCGCGTGAATAACTGGCAACAAAATTGACACCAGGCAGCAACAGCAGCAGCAGCAGCACCAGCAGCAGCGGCAGCAAAAGGCACCAGCAACAGTTGCTGGCATTGGCTGTCGTCGCTGACCGTTGTGGACACTCGACGCGACATTTGAATGGCTGCCCGTGCCGCCTGCCTCCTGCCACCCGCCACCCGCCACCCGCCACCAGCCACTGTCAACTGCTTTTTCGTTGTTGTTGCTGCTGCTGCTGATGTTGCTGTTGTTGTTGCTGCTGTAGTTTTGGCAATAACCACTTGATAAATGATAAATTAATTGAGTACTATTGCCAAATGGCAAAGTCTTTTTTGCCGCTGCCCTATGCAAAGCAGCTTGATTCGCTTAACTGCATTGATATGATTAATGTAAATTGGAGTTAACAGATTTTACTTGAAATGATTTGTTAGTAGATGTGATTAACTGTGCTAAATTCAGTTTTCTAGGATAATATTGGTATTATTTTGGATTTATTTAGTATTTTTAATTTTGTACAAGTTTCATTATATATATTTTTCTCTATGCATATTATATATTATATTATTCTCATATACCCTCAACACTTTTCATTCTATAGAGCATACATAATTCGTATACATTTTGAATTTTGTCAATTCATTAAATTTTGTGTTTGGGTGGCAACAAATTGCTATGCATTTCGCAAGTATTTTATGTCTGTTTGGGTTTCTTTTTTGTTTTTGTTTTTTATTTTATCTTCAGCTAAATTTCGGCTGTGGGTCACAAGGACGTTGCATGTAAATACAATCTAAATCTGTTGCCACACTTGGAGGCAACACGTTTGGTATCGCATGTAATTAGTGAACAGGTACTTGCAGTCAGGTGCATGGCGCATATGACAGGGCTTAAAAGCGAAACTCCAGAGTAGAATTTCAAATTCAGTCAAAGTAGAAAAAGAGTTTTTCCATTAGGTGAGCAGAGTGGGAGAAAGAAACATATGTATATAATCAGCTGGAGAACTGCTGCAGGTAATGCAAAGCTCATTTAATCTACTTTAAATATTCCAACATTTAATTAGGAGTAGTGGAATGGAAATGGCAAATGCATAAATAAGAACTTAAAGTGCTCTAGCAGAGAGTATACGACGGGAAGAGACAGCGATTTTTACAGAGTTTATATCTATAGATAAATTAACCAATAGATAAATTTTTGTCTATCGAAATGTTTTCGATTATGCATATCGATTAATCTTATGCTTTGGGTCAATCTTACTATTTAATCTGTCTATAGTAATCAATATATAATTTTGATGATTATAGCTCTTACAATCCTCAAATATAACAAAACGTTTGTTATCGACACTAATCGACTGTAAGGCGACTGTGGCTATCGATGATTTTAAACGAAACTGAGCTGCGCTTGCAACAGTAGTGGCTACACCTCCAAGTTTCATGCCCTCAAATGTTATCTCTAGACCAATATAGATCATAATTTCATACTTCATACCTTCAGACACGCCCGCTTTCGCATGTTGTCAACATAAACTTTACACACTGCTTACCCACTTTCCATGCAGTCTATCGCAAAACTGTCAATGCTCGACTTTTCTAAATGAGGTGTAAAGTTTCAATCCACAGATTTCAAATCTACGCGCAGAGCAAATCAAAACAAAGTCAAGGAAAGCAAATGCAGCAGTTAAAAAAAATATACATATATGTTATACGTAAATATTTGCATAACACTTCGTGTTTAGCAAATGCCAATGCAAAATATACACAAAGAGGGAGACAGATTGAGAGCTGGAGCGAGACAGGGATAGAGAGAGTGTGAGGATGGCAGACAGCCCTTGTCTAATGTGGCTAAAACTTGCAGCAATCTGCTAAATGTTGCTTATTTTCATCAATTGCACAGAGCGAGGGCGTGGCAGGCAGAGAGAGATAGTGATAGAGAGAGAGGGAGAGAGCACAGGAGACTAGAGACAACAAAATCAACAGCAATGCTAAATTGTTTAATTGAATTTACCGCAGATGCGCTTAAGTTGGCAGTAATTTAGCAAAGCCATGTAGTATTTTCTAAATGTATCTCACAGATACATTTTGTATCTGTATCTGCATGCCAGCCAGGCAGGCATGGTACGTGCCAGCAGCATGGGCTCGATTGTCGTTTGCAATACAAATACAAAAGAACAGACAGAACAACTAGCAGCAGTAGCAGTGCCAGCATTTGCAATGCAATGCAATGAAATGAAATGTATCTATAAGATACACTCAAGCACACACACACATGTAACTAACAGCTCGACGACAATGTCCGTGTGTGCTGTTGTTGTTGTTCTTGTTGTTGTTGCTTGTGCATTGGCAAGTGTTTTCTTCCTGTAACTATGCATTAAATTGAAAATGGCAAAGAAAGTGTCTTGTCTGCTGCTGACTGCTGCTGGCTACTGCTGTTGCTGCTGCGACGGGTTCTAGATTTCTCCCGGGCCCAATTATGTTCAGGCTCAGCTTCTGCTTTCATTTCTCAATTGGTCAATCACTCCGGCCACTGGCCAATTGTCAATTGCTCAATGTAGTTGATATTTAAGCTTTAGCTTTTTTCTCATATATTATTTCTTTTTTTTTTTTTTACACTTCAGCTTTGTGTCAAAGTTCGTTGCATTGCAACACACACATACACATACACACACACACACACACGCACAGTCGAGCGGCTAATTAATTTGTTGTTCTTTTGCTCTTTTCAAGCAGACCCCAAGTTTAGTTCATTAGCTGCAAAGTTTTATTCTGTGGCATCGAACATCATTAGTCAACATTGGCAATTGCAATTGGGCAATTCTTTTGAATGCTGCTTAGCCATTTTGCTGTGATATTGCTAATGAAGCTATGGTAGGTAGGGCTACTTCAAGGCAGATGTTCTTAGAGTGTTTGCCAGCTAAAGTTTTACTTGAAGGTTCACAGAACTTTGTTGAACATCGCACGGCTATGTTTCGACGCATTCTAGATCAATCTTTATATGCCTTTTAGACATATCTTAATCTAATATCTTTCTGTAGACAATCGTACATGCTTACCATACTCATCATACAGAAGCTATTGCCCTTGCTTTAATTATATATTCACATATTTAATTCATATGCAGAAATTATACAGCAAAAATGACTAAAACAAATCATTTACATATATTCTATAAGTTTATTCAATTATGCCATTCTCTTGGGAAAAAGAACAGTTAAATAGTTTATAAATTATTCAGTCTATACGAAATTTAAGTACCAATTCTAAATGAGTTTCCATAAAAATATCAATAGCTAATATTGCTTTCCATTCTTGGCCTTTCAATCATATGTAAATTTAGCTATAAAAATGCTAAATTTCTAGAGCAGCAATTACTGCTACTACTATCCTCTACCTTCTTAAGAGTATATAAACTGCATCAGCTTAACTAAAACCTTTTGCTCATTCAAGCTCTCTGCAACACTCATCTGCTCATCTGCTCAGACCTCAAAGAATTTACCACAGCTTCGTCTGCAGCAATCGCCGCTCTTAGCTTAAGAGAGCGTTTCGAGCATTCGAGCCATGCGCATGCGCAGCCGGCTTACATGCTCTTACGCACCTACTCTCTCTCTCTCTCGCTCTCTCTGTTTGGCACTCTCGCTCTGTTTGGTACGCTCTTGATGGTCTGCCGGTTACACAGCGTCGCGTCGTCGCTTCGTCTCGATCATCATCGTCATTATCATGGCCACAATGATCATTTGCGCTAATGATGATCATCTTGACCATTTATGTGGTCGTGTCTTCGTACGTTTTGTTTGTTGGCGTCTCTTTCGGCTGTGGGAGCTTCCAACTTTTCTTTCTTAGTTGGCTTGGAACTTCTTGGACTTGGACTTTCTTGCTTTCAGCATGCTTAAAAGTCTTTTGGAAGCGCCAAGTCGACAGTCAGTACGATTTGTGCGCTGCAAGCGTTTGGTACGCTGTAACGGAACTTCGATTTTCAATCAAAAACTAATAAATCATGAAAATAAATCAAAGCCAACAGAAATATTTTCATAACTAAAACAATACGGAAAAAAATAAGGATGCCCATAGCAAGTGGCAAAAAGTGCGTGAAAACAGTTTTAAAAAAAAAATTAAAATTTTAAAATAAATAAATTCAACACTAATTCAAAACGAGGCAAATAAATAACTAGAACAAAATATACAGTTAATTGAAAATAAATCAAAATATAGAAAATAAAAAAGGCCAAATAAAAATTGCATTTCAAAATTAAATTAAAAGCAAACGCGAATTGTTTTCGACCAAATTGTTTATGGATTTGCTCGCATTTTGATTTTGTTTTATGCATTTCCGCTCTAACACGTTGCTGCAATAACGGCTGCCACAGCTGCCACTGCCCGGGCCAGTGCGGCCAGTGCCACTGCTTCACGTCGCATCAACAGGTAAGCCCCGCATTCAGCCAGGATTAGGTTTGCTTTAAACAAGCCAAAGCGACAGCCAAACAGGCAGGCAGGCAGGCAGGCAGGCAGCTACTAGACAGCAGCCAAAAGCAGCGAAACTGACTGCGCTCCTAACTTAGCCAAAATCCCGTAACCAAAAACCCGTAGCCAAAGTCCGGCGCAAATGCAGTTCAAGCCACTGCCACTGCGACGAGTGTCGACAAATCGGATTACTATACAAATATTTACAAGCCTTCAATTATGTGTAGGTGTATATAGGTGTGTGTAGGTGTGTGTAGGTGTGTGTGTATGTGCATGTTATCCTTTTTGTATTGTTGCATATTATGCGCATATTTGATATTTGTTTTGCTACCGCTGCTGCTGCTGATAGCATATTTATTTTCAGGCAAGCAGCAACTGTTACTGCCATTTGCCAGCTGCATTCAACACACACACACACACACACACACATAATTTAATTTTTTTTGTTCTCTTTGTTTTTTGGGCAACAATGTAAGTTTAGTGCGGCTGAAATAGTTAAAGGCACACAGGTGAAAAGAATGAAATGAAAACTTGTCTTTAATTAAAGAAAAGGAGCAAAGCAACAACAGCAACAGCAGCACATAAACAAGTAAGAATGTTGCTGGCGAGTCTTACTGGCTGAGAAATGCTCGCTCGTTGTACTTACTATGGCAAATTATCAAATTTATTTTCTGCAATTTTTTGGCATTTATAGATCAGAGCAACCTTATGACTAATAACAAATAAATAATTAATGAATATAAAAAATAGAATTAATCAATAAACAAAATTAATGATGACAGAGTACTCAAGCGAATCTGAGATATCTGACATATGTTGTATATATGTAAATATCAATATATTTATTCCTCAATTGAGTATCATTCGAACAGCCAAATGCAAAGGCATATGTATATACTCCTTTACTACATTTCATGAGCGAGCATAAAAACAAGTGCAGCAGCCCAACAAGCAGAAACGAGTAACACGCAGACACACACAGCCACAGCCACAGCCACACGCAGGCACACGCACACACACACACACGGATGTGTGTAACTGGAAAACAAGTTAAAAATGCCTCAGCTACATTTGGTCAAGAAGTTTACAAAGCCAAACATAACCAAACAGTTAAGCAAAGCCAAGAACTATAGAGTAGCTAGAATGTGTGAGACAGAATGAGCGAGTGGGAGAGAGGGAGAGGCCAGAGGTTGCAGAGTTTTTCCTAAAACAGCTTTTGTGTGATTTTTAATGAACCAACTCAGAGAACCAAAACAAATGCCCGAAAAATCCCAGTCAAAACACTTGAAACCTACAGCTTGGCTTTCCCATAATATTAGCCAAAAAGAATTTAATAATAAAACGGCTAACAAAAAACAATGGCCAAACCATATATATGCAAGCATTAACACAAGGCGCATCCTGTCCTCTGTCTAGCTGTCCATGCGTCTGTCTCTATTGTGGGCTGTATTACACAGATATATATATATATATATATATATTTATATGTATCTCTACGACTACGGCTGGGGCAACACAACTTAAGCTGACAGCGAGAATGCTTGGGCTAAATATATATCCACTGACGTTTGAGTTACTTTCTAAATAGCATTTTACATTTAGCCTCCTGCCAGCGAGATTTGTGCAGTTGCAGTTGCTACTGTAGCTACTGTTGCTGCCGTTGTTCTTATTGCGGTTGTTGTTGCGGTTAAATAAATAAGGCAACGACGTGCTCATAGTTTAGCCACAGCTCAGCAAATAAGAAATTGCCACAGCACAACTGCTTTTGCAGCAACTGCTGCTGCTGCTGCTGCTGTGATATTATAGATGCGTTCTGTATACGACTTTCCAACCCACTTCCTTTTGTTATGGCTGCTGCAGTTAATAATTGCCAGACAGTCAGTCAATTTGCTGCACATTAATCAACTCCAACTACAACTGCAACTGGAACTCCAACTCCAGCTTCAACTCTCCACAACCGCTAGATAGCGGGCTCATCTGTAATTTGAGCACTCGCACGAGTATCTTTATAGCATTTTTTTTTTATTTGCTCACCTCTAGCTTATGGCCAAAACGTGGCTTAGGCTTGGCCGCTTGCATTTAGCCAAAATGCCAGCTGACCAAAGAGGCTCAGCTGTTAGCCGCCTGCATGACATAATAACCAGTCTAGCCTAGCCACAGTCTAGCATAGGTCAAAAGCTACAATTGCTGCAAACTCTTAAGACTTTCTACGCAAATCAGCTTATACAATGGGTCATATGCATATACATATATATCGTAAAATATTATGAAATGCTATCTAGATGCTTGAAATTCCATGTGAACCTGTTATAAATAGAGAGCTAAATAGAGACTATGTCATAATAGCTACAACGAGCAGCAAACAAGTTGGAGTTAAACATGTGAAGAGCATAATTGTTCAATTGTTTGGCTAGGATGAGCACGATTGTAGAGAGCTGCATTGAGATATATATCGTGATTGCAGTTATCTAATATATAAATATTTAATAAATATATATATATAAACATGCAAGCATGTC
Organism: Drosophila mulleri; assembly: GCA_035047565.1. Classification (NCBI taxonomy): domain Eukaryota; kingdom Metazoa; phylum Arthropoda; class Insecta; order Diptera; family Drosophilidae; genus Drosophila; species Drosophila mulleri. The sequence continues at coordinate 2,961,447 of JAWNPK010000060.1, forward strand.
TATCTCACAGTCTGTCGCTCTATCTGTCTGCCTAAGCAAGGGATGCAGAAGAACTCTAGGAGAATGCCTGCAGCAGCAGAGAATGTTCCCATTGATCTGTGCCTGGCGCCCTGCTCAAAATTTGAGTGCCACTCAGGCTTTGAGTGGAAGTCGCCCTATATAAAGGGCAGCAGCTGCGGCATTTATTCAGTCGTCCAGACCCGGTGGGGTCAGTCGTATGTGCAGGGCAATAGAAGTGAAGTGTTTGATTTTTGAATTATTTTTTATTTTATTTATTTTTTAATTAACTTTTTGTTTTTATTTAAAATTTTTTTTATTGAAAATTTTTTTCTTTATAATATTTTTTTTTTATAATATTTTTTTTTTATAATATTTTTTTTTTATAATATTTTTTTTTATTGAAAATTTTTTTTTTATAATATTTTTTTTTTATTTAAAAATTTTTTTTTTTAATTTTTTTATTTAAAATTGTTTTTAATTAAAGTTTTGTTTATTTAAATTTTTAACATGAGAGCATGACCGAAAATTGTCACTGTTATCAAGCCTACTGAGTAAATTCGCAATGACATTTCCAAGATCCTCAATAGCAATCAATGCTTCGTTGTACATTGCGTCACTAATGGAACATGAACATACAATAAGTAGATACAAATAACTCCAAAACTCTTTAAGCTATTATCAAAGTATAGCTAAACATATACAGAGACTTTGACCCAAGCACATCACATCAACAAATATGTCTAGCACATTGGGAAATAGATAACAAAAAAAAAAAGACAATTTCCTCACTGATATGGCACTAGTGCCTTGTTCAAATATCACTGCATATAATTTGCAATCAAAAATGAAAATGAAAATGAAAATGATAGAGACGAGAATGAGAATGAGAATGCAAAATGCAAAATGAATATAGATTGCATTTGGCACAAATATTCGTGCGGCTGCCAATCAAAGATGATAGCCTGAATGGATATATAGGCCTAGACATTTAATATCAACGTTTTCTGCAGTATTTTCTTGTGCTGTTTTTTTGTCTTTCTCGTCTTCTCTTTGTGTTGCCAACTTCCATTATTGCGAGCCAAGTTAAATAGCGAGAAGAAGATGCTGTTGCTACTGTTGCAGTTGCTATCGTCGTCGTCGTCGTCGTCATCTTCTTTGTCTTTGTCTCTTGGGCAGCAGGCAAATGGAGCAAGTTTTTGCAACAACTTCAACGGCAGGCAACAATTTTCGTTTTGTTAATTAAACGCAATTCTATTTATTAGCACACACACATACAGACAGAACACGAACACACACACACACATACATATATACAGCTTCAGAGATTGAGCCCCACTTAGATGGCTCTGTCTATGTATAGAGAGCGTCTCAGCGTATATAATTGGCGAAAATTATTTAATTATTATTAAGTGCAGCTGGCGCCCAAACCAAAAGCTCTGCAGCAACAGCAACAGCAGCAGCAGCAGAAGAAGTCTCTGCAGCTCCAAGTTGCAGCAACTTTTAGCTTGCCACGTTGCCACGTCTTCGGCCGAAGTTCTGTTTGTTGTTTCTTATTATACCCAACATCAATTGGCAAGGGGTATATTTTTATGCAAATATATGGGCTTGAGGAGGCATAGACGATTTCCTATCTTTATATAAAGGATGCATAACTGAGTATGGAGTGTAACCATGAAAGAAACACAATTACTCTATGTGTCTATCTGTTTATATAAACCCTTCGATCTCGAGAACTATTAAATTTAATGTCTTGTAGATTGCAATTTATATTCGTCTATATATCAGGCAAAGGAATTTTAAAAGTTGTTTCCAATATTTCAATTGATTCTCAATTATCGATAAATATCGATATTTAATATAGAATTTAATAGAAATTATATATAAATCGAGTGCTAGTCGTATTCTCGTTCTCGAGTAAATAAAAAGAAAGAAAAAAATTTCCATATTGTGCACCCTTATACCCTAAATACTCAAGACTTTTAATTAAGCGTAGAAGTGGAAGCTTTATCAGTTTTTCCATCATCTCCTGGTCTTGCATACCCCAATTTAAAGCAGTCTCTTATGTGTCAACAGCAATTTGTCACAAAGTTCTGGGTATCTTTACGTCGAGCACTCCCCATTAGAGCATTTGTTTTATTTATTTCGCTTATTTGCTTGGCAAAGTTATGCTACGCCAGCTTATGCCAGTTTCTGGCTGTTTCTGGCTGTCGCTTTAGCTGTTTTCTTCGTCATCTGCATTTTATATTGCATTTCCAATGCCATAATTAGACAAAATCTAATTTAGCAATCGCATGCCTCGCATATGCAAACAAAAAACTTCCAGCTTTTGCATTGAACAATGATGATGCACTGACAATCCGAATTATATATTCTTTTTCTGTTTTTTTCTGGGTGGCTTCATATTGTTGTTGTAGTTGCAGTTGGATTTTATGGTTTTGGATGTTGGCTTTTTGGGTTTACCACCCGCCGCTCGCTGAGTGTCATGTAATTAATTTGTGGCGCACATTGTTGTTGACAGATGAACGTGGCAGCCAGTTGCTGCTGCTGATGCATTTGATGCTGTTGTTGCCGCTGCTGCTGTTGCTGTTGCTGTTTGTTAACTTGATTAATTAAGATGCAGCAGCTTTTAATAGCATGGCGTGCACATTTGCCATAAGTTTTGTTATGTGCCAGTTTATCAGCTGCTTATGCAATGCACAATGTCTTCGGATCTTAGCTCATTGTCTAAACACAGATATCAAGAAATCTCTGTTAAAAAAAAAAAAACAAAAACAAAAAACAGATTGATTTCTAAAGAAAATCAGGCAAGAACTGCAACAAACAGCTAAGCCAAGTTAAGTCTAATCAAATCATTCGGAGCGCAAAGGCCAATAGCTTTTAGACTTGGAAAATAAGCTAGTGGTAGGTTAATCGATATTATATCGATAACATTTTATAGCAAACTCAATCCTTGGTTAAGAAAATGCAATTGGCCTACTCCAGATAATTTGAGCTTCCAATTTCTAGGCAACTTCACTTGATTAGAGTGAAAGGCGAGCTAATAATTCCTGGTAGAAGGCAGGCATGTTTGAAAAGTCTATAAATATTTCAATTATACTTTGCACAAATTCCACAAGACGGTAACAGATTTTCCTTATAGAAACTCTGATATATGTTAAATTAAATATAATACAGCTCTACAATTAGCTTTTGTAGAAAAAGTTCATTCCAATCAAGACTCGAATTGCATCTCAACTATGTTTTTAAAAAAAATATTTCAAGTGCATTTTATATAAAATTTCGGAGATATACTTCACGCAAAAGGCAAACAAAGTTTGGTTTTATTAAAATGCAAACATATGGCAACAAATAAACACATTGAGGCGGGGCATTGCTGACTGCATAATGCACATTCATTAATGAAAAAAAAAAATAAAACACATTATGCAGAGGTCTACTTCTAGAATAGAACAACAATGATCTCAAAAATTATATGAATTTAAAAGTCAGTTATTTAGTTCATTATATAGTCGATATATAACTATATCCCAAAAATCTTGATCTAAGACTCTATGTATAGACTAGACATATTCCCAATCTTAGCTCTCCAACTTCAATAGACAGCAAGCCAATCAACTCTCTTTGTCGCTGCTTGAGCGAGCATCAAATTGCCGTGCTTTTGCATAGTTTTCATCAAAATTCTAGTTGGCCATAATAAAAAAGGTGCAAGAAGCTGCTGCAGCTGATGCAGATTGCAGCACAAAAAGTTGACGTGTTGCACGTCAGTGGCAGCAATGAAAGTACGTTTGGTTGCGCACTTTTTGGGCGCACACACACACACACACACACACACACCCAGGTTAATTTGAAAGCATCTAAGTTTTTGATGTGCCCAGGCGCCAAGCTGAGAAGACGCCAAAAAGAGCCAAAGCTAAAGCAATAGATGTTGCTGTTGATGCTGCTGCTGCTGCTGCTGCTGTTGCTGCTGCTGACGTTGACTTGTGGCCAACTTGGCTGGCAAACATGACAAACAAACACACACACATACGCACACATATACACAGTCGACAGTCAGCAGTCAACGTGCCACATGTCATGGGAACTTTTTAGTCGACGCGCAAAGCTCAAATAGTTTGCCAGCCAAGCCAAAGCCAAAGCCAGAAGCAGCAACAACAACAACAGCAAGAGAAGACTAAAATTAAGTTGTGAAATCATGGGAGTGAAATATTTTACTTTGTTCATTGCACATTTATTAATAAACATTTTTTTTTTTTTTACTAGCTTTGTTTTAATTTGATATTACTTTAACTACTTCAGCTTCTTCTTCTTCATCTTTTTTCTATCGTTGCATGCTGGCATTTTTAATTTAATTCGTATATACATATATTTGCGATTTTGAGCTCTTTATTCTAGACGTAATGCTAATGCCTCAAGTCCAACAATACATATATGTACATATGTATATATATGTATATATGGTTTTTCTTTATATAAATAAACACAAAATAATTCATGCGCATCTGTGTTAATATTATGCTGTCAGACACACGATGGCTTAACCCTTATTCGAACCCCTTGAACCGATTCCGTTCCAAGTTTTTATTGTGGGCGCATGACTTTGAACTCTTGACACATTTGCCACTTGGCTGTCATAGTTGTTGCTGTTGTTGTTCGACCAACAAAAACATGGGGTAATAGGTCATTGGGGAATTTATGCTTAGCCAGTGGGGCAACACATGTGCCACATGCATTTTTTATGCCAAACACTCACACACATACACACACACACATACAGCCAGCTGCTGCTGTCACTACTACTCCTGCTAATACTGCTACTACTCCTGCTAATACTGCTACTACTCCTGCTACTACTACTACTACTACTGCTGCTGCTACCGTAACCTTTTGCTCTACAGCAACCCAACGCACGACCTTCAATATTTGACAACAACAACAACAACGATTATTCCACACTAAATTATGTTATTAAGCCGATTTAAACGCAGCTCATGAGTTGTTTGTTTTCTGTTTCGATTTTTTCCCCGCTCTGCTTGCATATCTGCTATAATTTTATTTAATTATTTATTTTTTGTTTTTCATTCGCTACAATTGATTTTTAATTTTTAATTTACAACAAGTGTACTGCGGCTGCAGCAATATTTATTATTATTTTATGGCACGTGTACAAGAAAATAATAAAAAGCGAATATCATTGAAAAATAAAAATAAATATATATATATATATATTTATACAAGAATAATAGCAATGTGCCATTACATATTTCAATTATATATGTATCATATACCCATTGAAAAAATGCGAAAGAGTATATTGGTTTTTGGTAAATTATATGTTAAAGTACTAGTAGTAGTATAAACGACTTGACAGGACCACTAATGTTTATAGATATTTCTTAGCACAATGAATGGAATATATTCAGTTTACTTTCAATATTGTATATATATTTTAATTATAATGATGCCTGCTACAGCAACTGTTCAGGGTATCCTCTAGTCAAGCCCTCCCTATATCTAATGCAAAATATATATGCAATTATGATAATACTTTAAACAGCAGCCCGTCACGCTGTTTAGGGTAGCTTCAAGTCGGCAGTTCAACTATTTTTACATTTTTATTTAATATATATGTATATATAAATGAAAACAAATTTTTTACAATTTTGGTGACGCTTCTTTATCACATTTTTATGCAATCACTTTCACAATCCATCAAAGGGCTCAGCAGCACAATAAACAAATTGAAATTCCAAACAACTAAATACAATTAATCATTGTAATTGTAATTGCCATAGTTGTTGTTATATATATATATATATATATATATATATATATATATATATATATAAATATAATTATATATACAAATATAAATATAGCTGTAAGATACTCATTTAATAAGCTGTAATAATAATAATTTTTTAACAGCATTAATTATGCCTCGTTTTCCAACGACTGCAAGTCAGAGATAACTTAAATGCCATGTGATTAATTTTGTAGCTGCCCCAAACAAAAAAGAAATGTGCAGTTAAAACATATTCAAAAAAATGAAAAAAAAAAATAAAGCTCTCAGCGTACATCATCATTAGCATCATTAGCATCATCATCATCGTTCGCAACATTCTCATCAGTATCTGCCGCTTCTGCTTCATCCACTTAGCCAGCCACATCATGAAATTCATGGCTCAATCGGCGCTCGAGTGCGCTTTTCCTTCCTTCGTAGCATGTCCGGCGGCAACAATATGCCAAGCTAAATGCTCGAGTGCTGTCCATAATCCATTAGAAAAAGTAGCAAATTATGATTTATTGCAGCTAAAAATGGCGGAACGCATGCAGGCGGACGGGCGGACGGGCGGTCGGCTAGGGGGCGTGGCCTGAAAGCCGCAAAGTGTGCGCTGCAAAGTATGCAGCAGCAGCAAAAGTCTTGAACAACAAACGCACACACATTTTCTATGCGAGCGCAGAAATTAGTAAAAGCCAAACCGGGAAAGAGAGAGAGAAAAAAAGGCAAATCTGAACCTGTAGGACGGGTATAAGCGACTAGGCGATGCTCTGTTGCGAGTGATTTAGGCTTTGATCAATATATCTCCATATATATCAATAATAACAAAGATATAGATAGAGACTTATATATAGATAAAGATACAGATATAGATACAGGGGCATAGAGAGTTAAATAGATAACGATATAACAATAGAAAGCTATTTTAATAGATATATAAAGCAGACTTTATTTTAGACATAGATTTAATATACTATTTGATTAAATTTCCACAACTCAACTCTGTTCTTCCATCTCTAGCTCACAAAGTTCAGCTTGAATAACCCAACAAACACAGAGTTTGCATTCCTATTTAACTATATCTTAACAGATCTTAAAAGAAGGTCATCGTCATTGTTAACTGCCGAAATTGTGGACATCAATTCTAATTCGAATGTATATATTCTCATGCGAAGCGTGACACAAAATCTTAAATACTTTGCTCATTTCTATTTGCTGTTAAATATCTAATCTTCACCAATTATTTAGCCTCCAGACAAACATTCGCAACCTATATACCCCATTAACACATACTCCACACACACACACACACAGAACGCATTGTAAAGTTTGGCTCGTAAAAAGAAAGAGTAGACTCGTATAACATCTAAATGTAAAAATCTTGTAACTTATTTATGGGCGTGCAACTTTTCTGAAATGTTTTGTTGTTGTTGTTGTTGTTGTTGCGGCACAAAATTAAGTATACGCCGCATTTGGCCGCCATTGCACATGGCCCCCAATTAATGCTCTATTTATGACAGAGCGCCCAGTCCCAAACAAAACAAAACCAAAGTAAAGAAGCATAAAACATTAAATACCAAAGGTCACACGAATGATGGCTCAATTATACGCATGAGTAATATGCGTGTATTGCTGCTGCTTCTTCTACTTCTTCTTCGTCTATTTGGTCATGATTGTTGTGCATTAAGTTTTACGCCTAATGAGCAACAAATTGGGCCAAGTTTTTGGTCAAAACCCCGCACAATTGCGTTATGCAGCTCAAGCTGAAAATTCAAGCTGCAGCAATCATTCACTCTCTCATTCGCTCAATACACACATTCATTCACATGCTCATTGGCTTATTTACAGTTCTGCTCGAGCTAACCAAATGCCACTTTAGTTAATAACTTTGACCGCAATACCAAAGAGCAACAGCCATTAGCATATGCTTAGCACCAGAACCGAATTCCGAAAACACTAAAAAAAATAAATAAACAGAAAATAAAAGCTGGAAATCATTTGAAATAAAAAAAAAGTCAAACTAAATTTCAAGAAACCAGTTCCATGTTAGATTCTTTGACAATAGGAATTAGAACATAGCGTTAACTCGCAGCCGTTAAATGGGTCATCAAAAAAATGTTACCCATTGATAGAATTTCCTCAAGAGCAAGACAAAGTTCTCAATCAAATATGTGTATTTAAACTACTTTTTTTTTCTACCTGATAGAGGGTCGATCGAATATAGATAAAAGAATTCTTGTCTATTTATAAAGTATTTTTAAACTGAATATTTGGTATAGCTCTAGATATTCGCACTCTTTTAGCATAATATATTATATAATAAAAATGTTTATCTAATTATTAATAATCTGTGCTATCAACCTTTTGGGATGAATGAACTGCATTTGAATCTGAAAGCTTTCTACTGAGGCAAGCGAATAGTCTATATATACATACATATGTATATTTATGTCATATGCATATGTCATATGACTGCAAAAATGATGACTTTTAAAATTTGTAGGGTATACTAAGCTACAGATAAATATTTCCAAGTAGTAATATAAATACAGATTGGATAAAACTAGGGTGTGAACTCAGTTTGATTCCAGATTATCAATTCCTGAGATTACCAGAATTTTAAGGTTACTCAACCCTGCTCGATTGTGTAATTAATCTGTAGATAATATGTAATATTAATTTAAATATATAAATATGATTTTTCCTATTTATCGTATTTAATACTCAACAAATTTGATCCCATTTCTTAGTCTTCATTGTGCTTTTTCCTAGTTCCTCTACAAGTTCCACATAGAATTTACAATTTGATACGCCAAAGTATTTAGCTCAAACCCATTTCTCCGTCTTAGTCAAGCTCCACTGTGCATTTCCCTAGTCATTAATGTAGGTTACTTTTGCATATTTCACACGATCTTTTTCCATTCCACATAAATTGAAAACTAACAACAAGAACGCAACTAATTAAAGGTGTGAAGAATGCAACGAGCAAATGAGCACGCACCACTTTTTGCCTCTTCCTCATCGTCTTCTTTTTCTTTAGCGCAGGTGTTGAGCGCGACAGAGGTGTAGCTGTATATATGTATGTATTGTATCTCATCTCCATCTGTGTATTTGTGTGAAATTGAATGAGTTGACAAAAGAGCGAAAGGCGCATAATAAACCATAATGACAAAATTACTATATTTAGTATGCGAAAAATCGGTCAAAGTGTCAGTAGGTTGTCAGCAGGTGCCTTCATTAGCACCACGCATACCCACGAACACGCACATACACACACATACACACATGCGTGCACACTCGACTCCAGACTGCGCATCAGTTTTTGCTCTCACTTTAGCCAAATAACGTCTGCGACATTCGCATGATATTGCAGAAAAAATAATATTTTTTTCTTTTGCTTTTTGGCATTAACTTCTTTTCACCTGAAGATCAGGTAGCAGCCGCCAGCATGAAAATCTGTTCAACACGATTTATGAGTTTATTCCCAATCTGCTGCTTCTTCTACATGTTATTTATTTCTAGCCAGGCAACTTTCATTTTTGCTTCCATAGAATATCAATAAATAGACAAATGCTTGATGGATTAGTAAAAAGAAGAAGAAGAAGAAGAAGCGTATCAATAGTTAATTGGCATGTGTGTGTGTGAGTGACTGCCTGCCTGCCTCTTCAATTGTGTATGTGTGTGTGTCTGTTTTTATAGCACTTTATTTAGTCCGCTTTGTGCACTTGACTCGTCGCACAACAGCCTCAACGCCTGCAGCTCAAGTGTTTTCTACTTGTTGTGTTGTCTAGTGTATTTTGACGCGCTTAGAAGTGTTGCGTGTATGTGTGTGTGTATAAGTGCGTGCGTGTGTACGCGCTTCAGAGTGTCTGAAGTGCGGCAATTACTAGCCGCGCTATACAATGGTGCAAGAACGAGATAGCATGCTGCCGCCGCTCTTGTCAATCAAATTTGTGCGGAGGCGACAAACTTAAGCACCAAATACTGATCTACAGCCATGTCAAGCGCAAAGCAAGCGTGTAGCACAGTGTAAATTAAGCGAAGCAACAATGCGAAACAGCAATAACAACAAACAGCTTGGAAGCTGTTGATTTTGATTCTTTTTTTTTCGAGTCTTTGCTTTAACGTTATAAAAATTGAAAGCTACGCATTCAGGTGACCCACATTTGGCAGCAGCAGCAGCAGCCTCAGTCGCAGCAGCTGCTTGTTTGGCATGTTTCCCATGTTCTTAGCTCCAAAAATCTGTCGATGTTCGACCAAAGCAACAAGAACAACAACAGCTATAACAGCAACATTAACAACAACAAAACCCGCTACTGCTATAAGCAGACAGAGAGGTTTTTTTTAACACCGTTTGTTGCTCTTTGATACTCTTTGATGCTCTTCTTTCAGAATACTTCCCTTTTTGATGTACACTAGCAGCAGGCATGTTGTACAGACACATCATATGTAACACATAGCAAACTGACACACAATCATATATACACATTGCTAAACATATTTATTTAATGTATATATGTATTTACATACATATACATATATACATACATTTCGACACACCTATTTACAGGGTATAAAGCTCGCGACGCGTCGCTCTTTAACGTTAATTCTTGTTTTCTTTTTGGCATGCAATCAATCTCTTTCTCTCTCGCTCTCTCCCTTGTACCCTTGCCATTTGCTACTGTCCACCACGTTCACAACTTCGTGAGCATTTCAATTCTTGTCTCCTCCACTCATATTTTTCTCTTCTTTTTCGGTTTGGCTGAATTTTTTTTACATTATTTTTTACTTTTTTTTTGCACGCTTACTCGGTTGGAATTTTAAATAATACATTTGACGCTTTCATTTTAGCTAAAATGCTGCGGGGCAAACGCAATTTTATTAACGCCTACCTCTTATACTCTTTCATTTTTATTCCTATTTGTGCTGCTTTACGTTTTGTGTTTTGCTATTTTTTTTCTCCCGGCGAAATGTCATCATTAACTTTTGGTCATTTTTCCATTGAACTTCAATTAGCAACGGCTGGCACTCACATTTCGTGCAAAAGGCTTTTCACTTTTTGCACACATTTATGAACTTTTTTTCTTGATTTTTGAAAGTGTCGCAATTAAAAATGTAATTGGCATAAAAAAGGAAATTGAAGAAGGGCCGCGGGTTGCAGCTAATTTTTCGTATTTGTCGCGAATTTGCTACACTTTTCACACACACTTTGCACTTGATACTTTGATTTTCACTTATTTAAATTCAATTTCTCTATTATTTTATTTTAGGCAGATGCCCGAACTATTAACGAAATGTTTGACATGCTAAACAACTAGTAAACGGTAAGTAAATAATAAAATAGGAAGTGAATGTTGATTGAGAAGGAGACGAAGAGCGAACAGCTGAAACTGCTCCTATTGAGTTAGTATTCTAGCTATCATGCGAACTGGTCACACTGGTCACTATTAAAAGAAGACAGAGTAGTAGATCCGTGAGCTTTCGTCAAGTTTTAAATAATTGCCTGTGCAAGAGCGAGAAACAGGCAACTGCTCTGACGTCATTGTTATTCTTTTTTGTTGTTAATATTTGAATTTAATGAGGTGCATTGAATATAGTGCAACTCATTAGCTAAATAAACTAAAAAATATGTAAATATTGGTTTATTGCAGCAAAATACATGAACTGGTTGACTATTAATATATATTTAATTGATTACTAAGTACTACGTGCTGTTTCGTTCAACACATACATACATACATACATACATACATACATATGTATGTACATATAATGTAAAAGCATTTCAGAGCGTAAAGAGTAATAAGCTAAGCAATTGTGCCTTCTCGCTCGAACGCTCCATCGTATAATTAATCAACTCTATGAAGTTTTTTGAGTTGTCCCTTCGGTTGTGTGAGAGAGCGAGAAAGTAGATGAAGTTAAATTGTAGGCCGCAGCCTATTGCTCTTGTGAGCGAGAAAGTAGATGCATTTCTGTTGTAAGCAGTTTCCTGTGTATGAGAGTGACAGAGAGTGTGTCATGGAAGCAATTTTAATTCTTCGGAATTCAAATTTAAAAGACGTACATTTTACTCCAATTCATTAGTTTAAACGTTTTTCAAAATTAAAATATTTATGTCATGCGCTTTAACTGATTTTAAATCAAAAATTCTCTTTTAAATGGAATCCGATTTTAAGCTGGGGATTTAGGTAATTGCCTGTATGTATGTACATATGTATGTATGTATGTATGTACATCTGCACTAAATCTAGCTGCCAAAAATAAAAACGGATTTTATTTCTATTTCCATTTTCGTTGCCAACTAATTTTTATTGAAATTTTGGCCCACAAAATTATTTGCAACAGGAGAAAAGAAGAAATAAAGGAATGAAAGCCATCGACAGGCCACGCCACCTACCCAACCCCCCTCTGGCGAATAAAAATGCATATGTATGTACATATAGAAATATATATATACATATATGTATATCTTTGTATAGGAGCAGAAAATAAAAACTGTTGAACAATGCCAAAGGAAAAGAAAAACAAAATGTGAACAAAATCAAACAATATTCGTTTTATTGAGCTTTTAAGCCGCTCAGCCGATCAAAGTATCGAGTACTTTTCGCTCAGTATCGAATATACCAGCACTAAGTACGACAGCGAGCAGTTGTAATTTGAATACCCTTTAAACTGACGAATGCATTGAGGGTATATATAAGAATTGGCAAAGACGCAATGTTGAATCTAATATAAGATTTCTTAATGAAACTCATGGATATATAAAATACAAAACAAAATTTCAAATAACATGTATATTTAATCTTGAAATTTGTACAGGGTATAACATACCAAGATATTTTTTTTCAGCCACTATTCCAATCAGAAAGAAGCATTCCTTTGTATTCATATATGAGTTTATAGAGTAATGTTTAGTCTATCCGAACTCCTTCTATCGGGAGTCCTACATAGTTTTTATTTTCCTTTTACATGGATGGGAGAGCTGCTCTGCTCTGTAAAGAAGCCAAAACAAATAAAGCGTATTGATGTGTGTTTGTGTGTGTGTTTAGACAGAACTTCTATCATCCATCCATATAAGCAAAACTATGTTTTTCTAGTTCCGCACATCCGAATTCCAATTGGCGAAGTGTTGGTAAACGCATTCGGTCGAGAGTGCAAATTAGAAGCGTCGATTACGAAAATTGTCGATAAATGATTGCAGCTTTATTTGAGTGCCCAAATAGTACTTAAATGTAAATTACATGGAGTTTACAGCGATTTATGAAACGAAATTTCGGCAATATTCGCGGATTTTACAATTTCGGATTAGGAATTTATGAGGGGGTGAGCTTTTTTTTTTTCGTTGTGCTAGCTGCATGCAACGGCTAATTCAACAAATCAGTGGCATTCCGTATGCATATTTGAGCCATATTGACATTGAGTGCAAAAATAACAGCAAAAAAAAACGAACGGGGCAAAATTGGACGAGAAAAAAAATTTGGAATATGGAATGGAATGTGTTTTCGCATAAATGGAGAAATTTACTAACGAACTGTTCGATTTTAGATTTGTGTTGATGGACAAACAGGATGAATAAAAATTTGCATTTTAGCAAAGAGGAATGAATTGCTCATACTCTGTAAATGTGGGGAAAATAATATATAAATAGAAGATAAGAAAAGTTAATTCGACGAAAGGATACTCTATTATATGACTTAACAGTTAGATACTCTGTACATAAGAAAAATAAGTTCAATAAATATGAGGTAACGAAAAAAAAATATATATATAGATAAATTTTTTCGTTTTTGTAAGTAAATAATATTAGTATTAAAGCAAATTACTTAATTATAATAAAATATATTTTGAAAGGCTAAGAAATGAATCCAATTTATTTAGATGAGAAAGCACCGCCTTTAAATCCTACTCGGCCACTTTCTTGTAATTACAGGGTATACAAGGCACATAACTAACCATGCTTGACTGCCGTTAAGGCTGCGTGGGTGTGTGTTTGTGTGTGTGTGCTGTTTTTTGGCTAATGAAGCTATTAGTGTTGGCCTTGTTATTGACCATTCATCGTTAAACTGAACTGTTTTTATTATTCTGGTATCTTCATTTGATTTTTTGCTTATGGAAAGCGTTCGACGACGACGACGACGGAAATTCCCATTTTCCGCAAGCCCCCGCAACAAAATTTTTTTTTGCTTGATTTACTCCATGCTGGGCTGCAAAATACAAAAAGGCAACAGCAAAATGGCAAAAGTTGTTCTTTATATATATAAATGTGTATAAATATATTTGAATTTGTATGCTTGCCCAAGAGATCTGAAGCAGGCGTATTGGTTCCTTCGCGCAATATGCGTATGTCTAGCATTGAAGGGCTTAAATTGGAAATATATCTGAAATATGTATTCTATAAGTCTTTAGGCTCTACACTAGTACACTAGGAGTTAACTAAGGATTTCACTTTTAGATCCACCAGGGAATGATATTTTTAGATTCTCCTGATGCTCTCCATCAAACATTATACATTCATATGTAGCTGTTTTACAGTCGGAATGAGTATTCACCAGTCGTGCATGCCCTCGAGCGGTGCTCACACTTATTTTGTTTTTATGCTAACTGTAAAGTTAAGGGCAGTCGGGCGATTTCTGTAGCATATCCGTTATGTGTTTCATTTTAATTTTCATACTCGACGGCAATGCTTTGTGTGTGTGAGAGAGAGAGAGAGAGAGGGGTTAGTTCAGCCTCTGTGCGAGTGAGAGAGCTAATGTAAAACGAATTCAAATGGAATGAAATAAAATGTTTTCGACTATTGGCGGAAGTGTGCCATAAGTTTATTTCTTGTACGAGAGAGAGAGAGAGAGAGAGAGAGAGAGAGGGAGTGTCTGTGTGTGTGCGTGCGTGCATGGCATTTAGTTTGCTGCGCATTTGGTTATATTTTGGCTTATTGGCTTTAGGCGCCATAATGTAACGGAAATTGTTCAACTTTTTGCCAAAGATATAAATATATAATTCAAATGTCGCAAAAATGGGAACGACGCCGGCAACTGGTTGCTGCTGCTGCTGCTGCTGCTCCCGGTTCAATTTAGTGTTTCAACTTTGCTGCAAACAGATTCGCCTCGGGCGAGAGCTTGGCCCAAACAAACATCTGGCTGGCAGAGCTCTGCCAGCTGCCAGCCATTAATATTTTTCAACTATTTGCATAAATTAATGTGCGCACAAAATGTTGCCCAAAATATGCCAGCAGCAACTTACCCAAATTGGGGGCGGTAGGGAGGCACGCACACACACACACACACACACACACGCACAGGCACACACTCACGCTCAGCACCCTGCGTGTGGGTCAGCTCTTTTGCAAATGCATTTCAGCCTCGGGCACATATTACTTTAGCTGAACTTTAGCCAACATATTTTAAATACCGCCCGCACACCTGCTCTGACAGTGGGCGTGGCTGCCTACCCCCAACCGAAATTGGGCGTCTGCGCTAATACGCAATTAGTTAGCGGCAGCGCACGGCAAAAGGTGAAACGTACATTGTGTCAGCTGCTATTTGGCTTTGCCGGATGATGGCCAGCACCCACCTGCTCACCTGCTCATCTGCTGAGCTGCCTCTAACACTCTCATCTGCTGCCTGTCTCTCTCCCACTCTCTCTCCTTCTCTCTCTATCTGCCTGTAGCTGAAATGCATAATACGTGCGGACTGCAAAGTTTTTCGCCAGCATGCGAAGTGCATTGCATTCATAATTTAGCAGCAACAATTCTCTATTTCTTCCTATCTCGCTCTCCCTCTCTCTCTAAATCTCTTTTTCGCTCTCTTTCATTCACAAAGAAAAGGTACATATATGCGTTTCGCTTACCCACACAACTAACTTCAATTCAAAACCATTTGAGTAAAGTCATATAGGGCTCTACCAGGATAATCTAGCTCGCACTTTAGATCTCATATAATATTAGCTTGCATCAAAAGTTTTCAACTTTGCTTTAAAGACTCTAGCACAAATCATATTAAAGAACATTTTGACTCACTCTCTCATGCTTTCACAAACCTTTGTGAATGATTATGAAAATGAAATAATTGAATTTTGTGAGCAATCTTTAAGACTTGCTCACTTTAATTCCCTTGGAGAATCTAACTGTTTCTAATGGAACTTAAATACTTTAGATTTGTCGGGCAGAAATTCAATTTACAGCCAAAAAGCATGGCCACACTCGTGTGTGCGGTTAATTGCAAGTGTGTGTGTGTGTGTGTGTGTGTAGGTGCTAGTGCCTGTGTGTGTGTGTGCTGGAAAATGAGTTGACTGGTAATTGAGTTTTTAGTAGCTGTTAGCGGTGCCACACGAGCTCTTTGCGCCACTTAGTGGCAAAGATGCGCACACACATACTTAAATATGTGTATGCTAGAGAGAGAGAGCGAGAGAGAGAGAGGGAGATGGACATGAAGAGGAAGACAGCGTGCGACAGAGCAAGTTGTTCGAGCAGCAGCAGCAGCAAAGGTGCATTGTAGCGCAAATTAACTACATATGTACGCATGCACACACACACACACACAGTCACACACACACACACACACAGTCACACACACACACACACACACTCAGCCAAAATCTGGCTGTCAGGCTGTTAGGCAGGTCGGCAGGCAGCTAAATGCAAGTTAAAGTTTCCTCAGAGGCGCAAAACCAAATCAAATTTGCACCAAAAACCAAAGGTAAACTTTGAACGCTAGTGGCGGACATTTGCCACGCACACACACACACACACATGCAAGCATGCATGCATATGTGTGCACACACACACATATATGTACATATATGCAAATTCTCATGTCGCTTATTTGTTAATTTACGCGAGTGCGAAAATGCATTGCGTGTGTGAGAGAGAGAGAGGGGGTAGAAGGAGAGTGCATGGGTAATGTATGTGTGTGTGCATGCGTATGAGTGTGTGGCAAAGTTTGCCTGTTATACACACACACACACACACACATAACCCTCTCGCCCTTCCTAATTAAGTTATCAAGACATTTTGTGAGCCAAAAAGAAGAAGAAGAGGAACTTTAGGCCAACTGCAACTGCATTTTGTCAGGCCGCAATAAATTCGCATAATAAATGGCCAGAGTTTAACTGTGTCAACAGCAGCCAACAAAATCTCTGTATGTGTGTGTGTGTCTGTGTGTGTGTGTGTGTATTACCATTTCTATTCACAAATTTGGCATGCAAAAACTGCAAGAGAAGAGCTACCCCGCCTGCTGCTGCTGCTGCAACAGCTCTTCACCTGCACGTAAAATGTTAAACAGTCGAGCTAATGTCCAAAGACCCAGCGCACAAAAGTGGCCAAAAATTGTGCCACAGGCCAAAGGACACGAGCAGCTGTTGCTGCTGCTGCTGCAACATTGAACGTCAGCAACATTCACGTCAGCGGCAGCAGCAGCAGCAGCAGCAGCAGCATCAACTGAGTGTATAACAAAAATTATGCTAAATAGGTAAAGCAGCTTTCACGAAACTGAAACTCAACAGCGAGCACTAAATTATGAGTGGGTGGCCCTCTCTCTCCCTCTCCCACGCTCTCTTTCTCTCTGTGTGTGTGTGTGGGCGTGGCGCCTGGCCAACTAAATGGCAATGTCAATGCGGGTCAGCACACAGGCAGGCAGACAGGCAACTCAGGCAAGACAGGCATCGAGGCACCGTGGCAGCCAGGGGGACAGCGGGAAGGCGGGCAGCAACTGCTCTTAAAACAGTTCATGAACTAGTTTAGTTTTGTAACAAAAATCCCGAGCTAGAATATACGACTGCACCAATACTCGTTGGAAATTATTAAAAAGTTGAAGTAAACATTTTTCAAGCATTTGAAATATTTTGAGCCGGGTATAATTGACTGACTAATATTCTTTCTAATTAAACTAAAATTTTACGAAAAATTAATTATTTACCTAAACATTTTAGGAAATTAAAACAAGTTTGCAAAATATTAGTATATTTTAGCTTAGAATATTTCCAAAATCTTTACCTTTAGCTTTATACATACCTATGCATTTGAGGAAATATTATATAATATTATATTAGTATTATCATCCAGCTATTTAAATCTAAATTTATATTTATATCTGCAAAAGGACTTAACCTCTCTTATAATTACTCAAAGAAAAACTCTGTTGTATTCAACTCTATTTTCCAAAGAAACCAAGAAACTCCCTTGGCTCTAACTGAGCAGGCATATTGAAAAACTACTCGATCTGGCAACGCTCACTCAATCGATCAAAAATAGCGCAAAGAGATGAAAACTATTGCATTTAATTAAAAGACAACACATATACAAAGAGAAAGAGAGAGTGAGAGTGAGAGAGAGAGAAAGAGTTAGAGAGAGACTAAGACAGAGCTCGACAATTTTAATCAATTTTCCCATGAAAACTGCAGCTAAAATCAGCTTAAAGCTAGCTCTTTAAATTCTGCTGTCATTACCACATAAATGAATACGCGCAGGATATGCTGACCCCGAGTGGGACGTGGGCTTGGTCAGGGGCGTGTCTGTAAGTTGGCCCCGTGGGCATTTGTCAACAGTTGGGCAACGACATTGTTGGCAGCGGCAATTGTGACAGGCAAATGGAAACTTATCTGGACGGCACGCGTTTTAACGGACGCCAAAGCTTTTGCCAACTTGGCCCAAATAGGTCTAAGCCAACTGGCACTCCCACTCTTTCTCTCTCTCTCTCTCTCTCTATCTCTCTGTGCTGCCACGATTTAGCTCGATGATAGTCGCCGCTGCAGATTCACATGAAAAATGTTCGCACATACCTTTTTCGCCTTTGGCTCAAAAGCTGCTGACTGTTAACACGCTCGCATTTGCTTGGCTGCGCCTGGCCCCAGCCAGGCCAGAAAAGGACCAGGACCAGGGAAGCCGACTCCCGGCTCTGCTCTGGCACAGTGCTGTTCATCTGCTGTGCCGGCTCCTGCTCCCTTGTATTATGCTCCTTTGCATTGGTTTTGTTTGCCGTCTTGATAGCGCTGCGCATGTTGTGGTAGTATATGTATGTATGTGCGAACACCGCCCTCCAGCTGCCTTTATGTATGCGCAAAATTACATGAAATGAATGGCCAGAGCTATTATAAAACGAATATACAATGCTCTTACAGAGAGAGAGAGAGGGAAGCCCTTTAGTGCGTCAGCTGATATAGTAGCTCGATTTCATTTAGAAAAGTTTTTTAATCTTCAAATTCGGTTAAAATATTTCGATGATCTAAAAATCTTTTCATATTAGAGCTAAATTTGTATAAACATAATAATCTGCAAGGATTTGACTCAGTAGTGAAATATATTATAATAATGAATAATTTATGCATATTCAAAAAAGTTTTTCCCACAAGAACTAAAAATTAAAGTCAATGTTACAATGCTAGCTATACGATCTAGTAGTTGAATATTGATAAAAGTTAGTCAAATAGTTAAGCTCGCATAGGTATGAATTATACCCCAGTTTGAGCCTTATATGTTTTAGAACAATTGAGTTTTTCATAGAAGATCTAAAATTGCAGGGTAACTTTTATATTGCAACTACATATGTGATACAGTACAGTACAGTAAATTGTATAATTTAATACAGTATAGTAGACATAGTAGTACTAAAATGTTGGACCTTCTTTTCTATATTCATGATCTGCTATAAACATATATGTATATATCTACATTTAACATTTTAGTACAACTACATCTTACTTACTCAAATGTTACATTCGCAATATAAAATTTATAATGCCTCACATCGTGCAGTAGTAAAAAAAAAAAAAGCATAGCAGTTCTCACTCCGTCTCTACACTTCAACTAGGCACCCGCATCCGCACCTGTCTTTTATTTTATCTAGATGTGTGTATATGTGTGTGTGTGTGTGAGCTACTGCTGCTTGCTGTTCTCGCTGTAGCAGTGTTTACTGTACAAGCAAACTAACTGCCGCTGGGCCAAGTGTAGCATACTTTTTACAGCCAAAAATGATGAAGCTCCGGCCCGTTCCCAGCTACTACTTCTTCTTGGTGAAAAAGCAGAGAAAAAAGAAACCCAAAGTAAATTTAAAATGCAATTTAATATAGATTCAAGCACAAGTTGGGCGTCTCTAATGTGCTTAATTGTTGCCTGGCTCATACATAATGATAAGCGGCTGGCTCCACGCTTAATTAACATGACTAATGCAATGAGCTGAGTCACGGCTAAAAGAGCGGGAAAAAAACGGCTAAACTAACCGCTAAATAATGAGCTAGTGGCTAATCAGCGAACGTGTTTGGGCGACGCCTATGGCCTATGGCAACAAAGGACAGAGGACGCCCAAGCTTAAACTGAAACTAATTTAGAGAACACAAGGCACACACACACAGACTCACACACACACACATGAGCACACACTCACACACTTGTCTAGCTGATAAAGCTGAAGAGAAATTGTGCCAGTCATAACTCAAAGGATGTTTGTTGGGACGCGCTATTTGAGTCGCTGCGCGTGTCTGCATTATGGGCCATCATTCAGAGGCGTCAACACGACGACAGAGAGAGAGAAAGATGGAGAGAGAGAGAGAGAGAGAGAGAGAGAGAGAGAGGGTGGTGTGAGCTAGTAGGAGTGATAGAGGTAGTGTGAAATCTCCTGTGAGCGTAATCATAAAAATGCTGGGATACCTAATCCTTTCACATACACACACCCATGCACACACACACACACTATCGCATCTCAGTCGCCAAGAAAAACGCATTTAACCATGAAAGGACGATGTCGAGGACAACTTTTTTGTTGTTAACGCTGTTTGCTGAATACGTAAAAAGGATTTTGCGCACCTTTCAAAATATCCTCTTCGTGTTTTTACTTTATTTTCTGTTTTTTTTTTCCCCTTGACTATTTACATGATGATGATTGAATGAATGGATGAATGCCAAGGCCCTGGCAAAAGTTTTGCTCGGGTCAGCGTACTAATCAGCCAGTGTCCTGGCCGGTGTCCTTGCCTCACTTGTTTTGATTATAAATTGAAAACTTTGGCCTGGCCGCATTCTACTTTTTGCGCCTTTTCGAAAATCAAAGTGTTTGGCTAGGAATTTCCTAATTCTCTGGACTTTTTTCTCTCTCCCTCTGATGGTATTTCCATACATATGTCCATATGCAAACCCGGTTACAGGCGGTCAAGCGCATAAGGTCGTTCGTTCAAGTGGAAAGGGAAATGGAAGTTGGCAGGACACGCATGCATACATATGTACATGTGTACATACACACATATCTCCCCGGCCATAAGGGATATGCTTGTTAGTAACCAAATTTCTGTGACAATGACAAGCGAACAAAGCATGCACACATGGAACTTTCTCTGACACTATCAAGCACTTTTCATTGAAGGTGTCATGCCACTGGGGCCTAATCGATATTTATTAGTGCAAATGGAGCTTCCGAATTCAGATTTTTGCAAAATATTTTGTGTTAAACAAGGCGTGTGGCCTCCGCTCGAGTGTACCAAAAGGCAAATGCACATTACATTAATAGACCAATTTTGAGCTATTTAAATGTGGAATAAAAGTTGGCTGGCATCAAAAATTAATTTCCATAAGAAAAATGAAAATATTTGCATTCAAATTGAGTAAATTCAGGAAATTGGCAAGCTGCATAGCTTAGAGGCTTGCATAAAGCTCAGTGCTATAGCACTCACTTGTTGCATTAGGAAGCTACTTGATATGCTTAAAACTGACAGCATACCGAGCTTAAGCTGGGGCAGAACAGTCGATTGTTTAATTTAAATATATGTATATTCTATATCTATATCTCTTTATATGCCGTACTGCAATTCGAATGCATTTTACAACACTGGCAACAAAGAACTTACTCTAGAACACTACAATTAAGTTTTTATTTAAGCCTAACTTTAATTTCTCAAATATTTTAATATCTTTCTTTAACTAAAGTTTGCACTGATTGTATTTAAAATTTGTCAGAAATATACATTTTACAACACTGATCTATCTATTTTTTTTTATGTTCTCTTTCTGATAGACTGCTAAGCCCTTACGATAAATGTCAAGATTTACACCATATTTGCACATTTTACAGCACTGTCTATACAACACTGATTATCGATTATAAAATTCGAAATATTTTGATTTAAAAATTTTTTCCTATAAAAAATTAACATTGCCTTAACATTGTGAGCTTTTTCAACACTTTTCGATAATAGAGCCTTACACAGCACTAGCGCCTTTTCAAATTTCGTCAGCAGCCAACTTCACACAGCTTTTCGAGCAATTTCCTCGTGACATTTCTTGTTTTTTTTAAAGAAAAGTAAAAGAATAGAAAGTTGCTTGTGTAATCATGTCGATCTCGAACTATAGATTGCAGACCCGAGTGCGCCTGCAGCCGCTGGTGCTCTTCCAGATTATTGCCGCCTACGAGCGCCGCCCGAAGACGGCGAAGATGGCCGTTGGCACGCTGCTGGGACGTCGCGATAGGTGCAACGACATCATCGAGATCACCAACAGCTACACGGTGCAGCACAAGGAGCTGCAGATTGGCGATATGGAGCAGTTCAAGCTGGACACCCAGTACGCCAGCGAGATGTTCGAGCTGAATCAGGTCACCTATCCGCAGGAGAAGATCATTGGCTGGTACTGCACCGGGAAGGCGCTCTCCCGTTCGGCTGCGGCGCTGCACGCCTACTACTCGCGGGAGTGCGGGGATATGCAGCCGCTGCATCTGCTGGTGGATACAACGCTGAGAGGCGGTCGTCTGACCACACGCCTCTATTGTGGCGTCTCGATGGGCGTGCCAGGCGGCACTAGAGGCCTGCTATTCACACTCTTGCCTCTGCTCAAAGTCAACGCAGAGGGGGACGAGGCGGCGGCTCTGCGCCTCATGCAGAAGCAGGCGCTGCATCCCACCAAGCAGCTGGGCCGCATGCTGCCGGAGCTGGTGCACGTGATGGAGGCCACACGGGAGCTGGAGCAGAAGCTGGATCTGGTGATGCGCTACATCAACGATGTGCTGGCACGCAAACGCCGGCCGGATAATAGCATTGGGCGTGCCCTGCACGATGCGTTGACGTCGGTGCCGCTGCTGGACACGGACAGCTTTCGTGCCATGTTCAATGCGAATGTGCGCAATATGCTCATGAGCATCACGCTGTCCAGCATGATCAAGACCCAAATGGAGCTGAGCGAGAAGCTGTCCTTTTTGCCAGATCATTAACTACTGCATTTTCTTCACTCAGTTTGCATTCGAATCAATCGAACGCAATGAACTCCAAGTTGTGTTGTATCTGTCAGCTTTTGTCTGTCTTCGGGTATTGGCTGTGTATATTGCTATTGCTATGTCTTTTGTTTTCCAACAATATTTTTAACACAAATTATACAAAATGTTGGTAACATAAATATTATACTCGTTGCACTCTATAATTATATATAAATTTATATATACATATACATATATACATATATATATACATGTAGCACTTCTTTGATAACAATGCCAGCTCAGCAAAAATAAAGAACAGCCCTCAGGCCATCTATAATAACCGATATAATACACGTTATAAGCAGACATTTTATCTGCGCATTGTCGCTGTCAGCGCTGCAATTGTTGTTGTTGCTGTTCGAGCTGAGCAGCTCAGCCGCTGGGCTTTCCGCTCTGCCCAATGCAGTTTTTTGCACTGGTATAATAAATATATATTACAGAAGTGATAATGGCAGCGATTGCATAATGGATTAAGTGCCAGGACTCAACTGGTCGGGCAATGCCAAAGCCAGTTGCTGTTGCTGTTGCTGTTGCTGTTGTCGCTGCCGTTGACGTTTTGCTGTTTGTCGTTATATTTAAGCCATTATCAATGTCGAATGTGGAGCGTAACCGCGAATGCCACATGCCACATGCCGCATGCCGCATGCCGCATGCCACATTGCCAAGCCTCTGGGGTCTTTGCATTTCTGACTCTGTTTGCATTTCAACTTAATTTGAAGCGATTTATTAATTTTTTCCAATACCCATTAAATAACGTACCGTGAGGGTATATTGATTACATAGAAGAAGAAGGTAGCAAGAAGACTGATTTTTGGTGATTCTCAGATCATAAAGAGACTATGGATCTTCAAATGCTTTGTATATATTTTTTGTTAATAATGCCTAGATTATTAATATTTACGATTTTAAATAGGAGTCTTTGTAGATATGGCAATATATGCCATAGCACAGCTAGAATAGAATAGAACAGGAGGAAATATATGCTATAATTTTCAATATTTTTACCATTTTATCTAATTTTACAAAACTTATCTATAAGAATAGATATAAAATGAGCCTATGAACTATGGATGAGTGCAAGAATTTCAAAGAATGCAGTATGGCAGGTGTTCTAGTTGGGCTCTTTTAAATCTTTATATGGAACGAGAAGCAGGTTTGGTACTCATATCTGCCTGCACTTTGCTCTGTACAAGAGAGTCTAGGCATTTTCTAGTCAAGCACGCCCGCTCAGAGCAAAACTTGCACCAGTTGTTGCAGCTGCTGATGCTGCTGCTGCTGCTGCTGTTGCAATTAATTAAAGCTGCGATAATATTGAATGCAGTAATGTGTGCCAAATCAAAAGGCAAAAATCAACAGCCCCAGGGCTGAATAGTTGGCAGTTGAAAGCAGCGACGGAGGGGCAAATGCAAATGCAAATGAGCAGCGCACGCGCCATTTTGACAAATGAGGGCAATCAAAAAGTTGCATGCGGCCAGGCTTAATGCCTTACACAAGATCACGTATACGCCACGTTCGCGCTGCCGCTGCTGCCAAGACGTTGCAACTTTTTGCGCTAATTAATGTCATAAGATGTTATATAAATGTATATAAATGTATATTTATACATATAGATATATAGCGAAATGCTCTTGCCACGTGTTTTAATACCCTGCACGCGTTGGCCTCATAACTTTTGGACAGTTTGCCGCCCCCTTTCGACGTGTTTGGATTTTCAGCGCCAAATCAATGGGCGACACAGGAAGACAGAGGTTGAGAGAGAGAGAGAGGGAGGGAGAGGAAGAAAAGTGTGCTGCAACGCAACCAGCTCGATTCAAGCAGGATTTATGCTTTGGCCACAGTTTAGGTGTCAGCTGCAGGCCAAGCCAGCGCTGAAATTACGATTGTGACCGCAGCCAAACGAGCAGCAGCATCTGAATAAAGCAGAAAGTATCAGTGTCAGTGCCAGCTAGCTTACTCTGGGCGAAGCCAACTCAGCATTTGGCAGAGATGCCCACAACATACATATATATATATATATATATATATATATAAATATATATCTATACACACACACAGCCATACATACACAGCCACAACATATGCCACTGCGAAAAAAAAACGTATAAAAGCAGATAACAAGTTGAAAAAGTGATAGATATTATAATAGACATGCTTCACGTACGCCGTGCTGACGCGCAAAACAATAATAGGGCTTCAAAGCCAAAAAAGAAAACACATCTTATATATAGGTATAGATATATATGTACATATATATCACAGCAAAACAAATATAAATATGAATGGGCACAAAGAAGCGAACTACGAAAGCACGAACTCTAAATGCGCTTGCAGTTCTACATGAAATAACAATATAGGATATAATATATAATATACTAGTCTGATTATCAACAAAATTATAAATATACATTGGTAGGAAACGACACAAAATACGCAAAATATCGAACAAAAAACATTCTTATATGGGAACTTTATATTCAACCTAAGCTAACCATTGATGGAGTCAACAAAACTATTGATTCCAAATATATATTCATGCTGCCACTAGAAGTAGCTGCCACAGCAAGTTTCAGCCAGCCAGCATCCAAGCGAGCTCAGTTCGCATAGAACGTTCCACATTAAAAGGCCAAACAACTAGCCCAACTGTACGGGACGCTCACAGCTGTCACACAATTCATGAGCAAATTATAATACCCTTATTGGCAAGCGCATAAATATGATGTGCAAAAAAACCACACACGCACACACACACAATCGTTTATAGTGTGTGTGTGTGTGTGGGAATAATAGACAGCGCATTGTGGGCGTGTAAACGGGAAACGAGCTTAAAAGTTGCAAAAGCAAAATAAAGATTGGCATAGATATGCACGTGATTGGAATGTAAGTTGGAAATTAAGTGGCTCCTGCGGCGCCAGGGAAACCAAAAAAAGAAAAGAAGAAGAAGCTGAGGCGGTGAAACGAGCAAAACGAAATCTTTTTGCCAAAAACAATATATGTCATATACACAGCACACACGAGCTGTTGACTGGGCTGGCAGAAGACAAGCCAGAAATGGCCAACGAATTGAGTGGCACTGGCAAAACGGAAAATGAAATGCACATTAGCAGGGCGGGGTCGGGGCCGAACGGTGCTGTAGAGGCATAGGTACTCGCAGCAGCAGCAGCAAATGCCGACGGCAGAAGCGTAGGAAGGAAATTGTTACGTAGGTCAAAAACGCAGCAAGCCACAGCCAACGACGAAGCACAGCAAGTTGGCCCAAAGAAAGGCGCGCACAAATCGAAATAAATAAATAAAATCAAATGTTCTGTGGAAAAACTTTGGCTTCAGCCAAAAGCTAACTTAGGTGAAAAATCTACACCGTCTCCTCCCGTCGTCTCCCAGCTCGCACAAAGCGCTGAAATTACATCTTATGAGCGTCTGGAGGTTACGCTTTAGGGAGCAGCGACGTTCAGTCGACCAGCAGAAGAACTATCCACCCCAGTCAGTCAGAGAGGCAGCCAGGCAGCCAGGCAGCCAGCTTGGCGTATACGTAACGGCAGCGTAACGGAAACGGAAACAAAGCGATAAACTTTTGTTAGTGTAGCGAACGCCAATCCACACTCGAGGCCCACGAGAGCGTAAAAGTGCGAAAGTGCGCGCACCACTGCGACCCACGTAGCAGCAGGCAGAAGGCAGAAGGCAGCCAGCAGCAGCAGCAGCACTAGTAACTGTAAATACAACAACAACAGCAGCAGCAATAGCAGACGCAAGCTCGCCTAGAAGCCATTGCTTTTCAAGCTATGCGTTGCCTTTGGTTTCGCCTTTTAAGACACAGGCAACAAAAAATGAAGCAGTTCCTAACGGAAGCAGCAGCAGCAGCAGCAGCAGCAGCACTAGTAACAGTAAATACAACAACAACAGCAGCAGCAGCAGCGTGTAAATGTCGGCTAACACTTGGCTGCGTTTCCTGACATAGAAAACAAGTCGAATGTGTGAGAGTGTGGGGTAAGCCTGACTTGGAAATACCCGGTAATTTAGTCAAAATATGCCAGCATATATAATTCAAGAATTATTAAAGATTAATTGAGTAAAAAACAACAATAATTTAACTTGATAAAAAAAAATATTAAAATTAAAATAAAATTATATACATTTAAAAATAAAATTAAAAAATAAATAAATAATAATATTAAAAAATTAAAATAAAACTAGAATTAAACAAAACAAAATAAAAATCAAAAAAATCTAAAATTAAAATAAAATAATATACATTTAAAAATAAAATAAAAAAAAAATAATAATATTTAATAAATTAAAATAAAACTAAAATTAAACAAAACAAAATAAAAATAAAAGGAAATAAAATTTAAGTAATCATAAAATACTTACAAAAATAATTAAATAATAATTAACTGTATTTTGACTTTTATTTATTTTTTTGAGTTGCATAAAAATAAAGTTTGTATTTTTAGCTAATAATTTGTTTAGTTAAATACTCTCTTTATTCACTGAGCATACTCCCATCCACATGAGCACAAGGTATACGCAAAGGGGGTAAACATAAAAAGAAGAAGAAGAAGTAAAATAATAAGAGAAGAAACGAATCCCCCATGTGTTACTGAGACTCAATTGGTCCGCGTGCGAGCGCGGGGGACCTCTTACAGACTCGACTGGCTGCCAATGTGTGAATTACGAGTGTATTTTGTAGCGTCTGAGATTTGAGGCCAGCTTTAAAGCCAAAATAGCTAGAAACGGCTGAACAAGCATTGATGAGGCACACAAAAATCAACATCAATTCGATCTAAAATAAAAAGTCGAATCTAATTTGCTTTGCGAAACAACTGATTGACTACACGAATCTCAACCGAAATCCAATAAAAATCTCACTAAAAAAAAATAACAGAATCCAATGACTAACAAGCCAAAAGAAGGGAAAATCCGTAAAGAAGTTTCCCAAAGAGCAACGAAAAGTTGGGGCTAAAAATCTTAATTTTCCACAACAGAGAAACGTGACAAATTTTCGCTGGTCAACGCATTTCCCAAAACTGTTTCAAAACTTTACACACACTAAAGGCTGTGTGTGTGTGTGTGTGTGTGTGTGGTTGTTGCCTGTTTTTTTTTTTTTTTTTGTGGCCTTTTTGTTTCTGGTCTTTTGGGTTAGCCCCAACAACCAATTTTCTTTGTGTATTTGCAACATGAACATTGTTTCGCCCTTATTTAATGCTTCTTCCTTGTGCTTTGTCTTCGTTTTCAGTTAACTCAAGTGTACACTTGGCCAGAAAGTGTCTTAAGCAGCCAATATGTTAGTTGTTAGCATGTTAATTTTATGGACAAGCTACTCCTTTAAGCCAATTAGTAGCTGACTTTTGTGCATGACAATTGATGGGCGAGTGAGTGAGTTGTCGATTGTCAGCTGATGGGAAAGGACTTGAGTCTCTAACTGTAGGAATGGGAATGGGTTAGAAATGGTTCAATGCACAAATACCCAAAAGCGTCTTAAGCATAAGATTTGTGAATATATAATATGAAAGAAGTGTCTTATGTTCACTCATCAAGCACCTCTCGCATAGGCTAACAGACGTTTTATATATTAGCTAATCTTTATTTTATCTGTAGCTCAGGTTTTTGTTAGCTTTTGAACAGTTTTCTTAAGTGTAATATTCTAGCATTATATTTGTTTTCAGATACGTAAATCTATATTTTACTAATTGAATTCTAGAAAACTGAGCTAAACAGGAAAACAGTAGATGCATTGCTTGCAGAGCTCAGCCATAGCCATAAGAACATTTGCAGTCATTGTGTGTTATACTCCCTAATCTATCTATGCAGTCTATAAATGAAATTAATAGTATCTAACTCAACTCAACAATTAAAACTCAATCACCTTCCTTTGCCTACACATCATATTACGAGCTTTTTTTTCACCCATTTCACAGCCTTAAACATTAAATGCCAGCTCAATTTCAGTTGGAAATCAAAGTCTATATTAATCCAGGTTTCATTATAATGGACGGCATGGCTATGTATGTAATCAACTGTAGAATGGACCCTCGCACGATTAAACATTTCCTCGAGTGCCAAACAAAAACTGTCAGCCACATTGGCCAAAAATGTCATTTCATCTAAATGCACCTTTTTTCCTTTTGTTAGTTTTCTCATTTGATTTATTGTATGGCCAAAAGTATTTGCGGTCTCTGTCCCAGTGTGTGCGTGCGTAGGGTATATGAAATGTAAATGTCTGGCTGATTTGTTTAAACAAACGTATGTGTGTGTGTGTGCGTGTGAGGGCCTTGTCTCTACAGCTGTCAGGTTCAATCTTGTGCTCGTTTGTGCCCTTAACCCAAACCTGAACCGCACTTTCTTCTAGTGTTTGCTCTGGTTTTGTTACTGTTGAGTTGCTCTCCGTGTCCCTCGCTCTCACTCTCTCTCTCTCTCTCTCTCTCTCTCTCTGTCGTCCACTTGTCATGTCACTCAGCGTCATTGTCATGCAGACAATGCCAAGCAGTCGGACAGTTGGAAGGGACAGATTGACTTCAGTCTTTAGTCTGCTGCCCAGATAGCTCAACTACCTCACCCGCTCTGCCAATCTCTCTCTCTCTCCTTCTCTCTCTCACTCTCTCGGTCTCTTCGCTCTTAGCTATTTTTCGGCTTTTGCATTTCATTTACATTTTCAATGTCAGACTCGACTTCTATAGTCTCTCGCTGCGAGCTGTTAACCAGCCGTTTGCTGACATTTCACGTAATTTACCGTTACAAATCAATTGTCAAGTTATGTTCCAGCCTAGCTCACAATAGACATGCCCTCCACCCCACCCCACTCCACCTCTCACTGTGTCAGCGCGTGCCTTAAGTAAAAGCGACCGCATCGCCAGCTGCCCAAAGTGTTGAATCGTTCGTCCAACAATACTTAAATGCTATGTTCCAATATTTTATGCACAATTTATGTTAATTTGCTCACAGTTTAGCCAGAGAGCACACACACAGAGAAAGAGAGAGACTGAGCAACATATTTTTATAGCCTTGCTCGATATTTATGCGCGATTTTTTTCGCATTGAGCTGAAATTGTTTGGCTGCTTATAGTATGCCATCTATATATATGTTTATACATATATAAATACATATATAAGCGTACGTGCTATAGCAAAAGTTTTCGGTTTCATTACATACACACACACACACACACACAGATTGACATTCACGCACATGTGTTTGTCCTGGCTTTCTGTTAACATTTTGACAGCGAAGGCTTTAAGTTGTCAGCGCGTTCTTTAGCCATATTATTGCCATTGTTGCTGCTGCTGCTGTTTTGGCTGTTGTTGTTGTTGTCGTAGCATTTTGGCGCTTATTAACATATTGTTGTTTTGCGCCTGTCGCGCCATTGACAATTCATTTTGTTATCACCACACATGCTAAAGCTTAGCGGCAAAAACTCTAAAAACAAAGCCCCAAAAACTTTCGCTCCAGCAAAAACAACATTTGCACAAACACGACTATGCGTTTCGCCTGTAGCCCAAAAAAGGGTTGTCGGACACCCGGGGTAGGCCAGGTTGTGTTATCGATTATTAGAGACAAGAGGAAAATGCATATACAATTCTAAAGTTTTTAAAACAAAATATTAAAGCAAGTCTAATACATTTTCTATAGCTATCGGTTGTATATATACTTATCGATCGGTCACTGATAAGAAAACGAATACTATCGATACATTTAGGCTATAATCGTTTAATCGTAATAATCGTTTCTTTAAACTTCGATTCGATTTTCTATCTATGAATGTAGCAAACCAATAAAAAGTCTTGTACCTTTTCTTGAATTTAGTTTGAAGTATTTATCAGGAATAATCGATTACATTTATAACTCATACACTTTTTTCTTGTAAACACTAAAAAATAAAGCTGTTTGTAATAGAAATGGGAAATATATGCTTATCACGTAAGCAGTTTCGAGTAACTTAACGATATATTATCGATAACATGATATATTATTTCACATTTCGATTTAACTGCAACGAAGAGCAGCAAAGCCCCAGTTTATTACAAAAGCCTGAAAATATGTTTCTACATTAACATAAACTATATGTTATCGATAACAGAATTTATCATTCCACATTTCATTTCACATTTAGCTGAAAGTAAGAACCAGAAAAACTCATTTGATGCGAAAGCACGTAAAATATGTAGTTGAGCTCATTGTTGGTGAACGATATGTATCGAATGTTATCGATTAAATGAATTTTGGGCTTTTTAAACTAAAAATTGGCGTTATATATATACAAATTCTTATTAGAACATTCTTTTATTTATTTAGATTGAATATCCCCGCTTTTTCAATGACCTAGAGGGCATCAACAAATACTTTTGCCCACAAAGTATTTATGCTTTGGCATGTGAAAAACTTTGCTGTCAGTTGGGAGATTTGTGCTAATGATATGCCCTGACAGTTGAACTAAGCTAAATACACAAAAGCTATCAGAATCTCACATATAATAAAATAACAAGCCTGCCACACCGCCAGCCTGTCTATCCGTCTGTCTGTCTGTCTGTCTAATATGTTTGGATGATTAAAGAGCAGCTTAAATGGGTGGCAACAGCAGTTCAGG
Organism: Drosophila mulleri; assembly: GCA_035047565.1. Lineage (NCBI taxonomy): Eukaryota > Metazoa > Arthropoda > Insecta > Diptera > Drosophilidae > Drosophila > Drosophila mulleri. The sequence goes on from JAWNPK010000060.1 coordinate 2,993,024, forward strand.
TGCAACAGCTGCTGCATCAAGTTGCAAATAGTTGGATGTGCATATGCATATGTGCCAGCATCTTATGACTAAATTGCCATGCACTTTAGTGAAGATATAACAGCGCGAGAGTGAGAGGGAGAGGAAGAGAGACGGAGGAGTTGAGTGTTGGAAGTTGAGGCAGTAGCTGAAAGCGTGCTTAGCTGCAAAGACGTTGCTGCAGCTGCAGCTGCCTCTAAAGGCATTTTAAGCTGTGCAACACACACACACTAACGCACACACACGCACACTAACACACAGATACAGACGCATACTCATGTGGTTGCTCGTTATTATTAGCATAATTACAGGCGCATTAGCGCGCTGCGGCTTTGGGCTTTGAGCTCTGGGCCTTCCGCCTGGCCAATTGCCTGTGCTACCTGATTATGACAGCCTAAAAGCCAGCCAGCAGCACCGCACCCACCCCTACCACGCCGCCATCAACTTTATGTAAATTTCCAGATACAAATATACATACATATATATATATATATATATTTAAATGAATACATTTTGCTTTTCGCTTGAATTTTCATTAACTTTGCATTAATTTGTCTACGTTTTTCTACTTTCAGCTGAATTTGTCGACAGCCGAAAAAATCACACAAAAAATTAAAAGCCTTAAAGAGCCCAACAGCAAAAGCACCACAGACGAAGCGACAGAGGGAGATAGAGAGAGGGAGAGAGAGAGAGAGCGAGAGAGTGACATCTGATAGCTGTACCTAGAGCTATAACTAGGAATTGAATACGATGCGTATACAGCTGCTCGGGCTGTTTTGCCTGGCATTAGGCGCAGCGCTGGCTGCTGCCTATAACAACGACAGCAACAACAACAACAAGAACAGCAAGAAAAACAACAACGACAACAATGCCAACACACAACAGCAGCCAATCTACACTTATCTGACCACATCGAGCACGTCCAGTCACAGGAATGATGCTCCAGCCATGCAGCCGGCCATTGTATACGAGGCGTCTGTGCCAAAGCAGGAGACGCGACCCGTCAGCACGGCCAGCTCGACCACAGCGGAGGTGGCTTCAAAGAAAGTCATCGGTTCCAGGTGAGTGCACACACACAAACAAACCCACACGCACACTCACACACACTGACACACACACACACAGGCATGTATAGAGTCTGAGCGCGTTTCTAATACCCTAAAGCCATTGCAAATGAATGAGTTCGGGCATATTGGTTATGTGTGATAGCATGTAACGGGTAAGGGAAGGAGCTGTCAACGACCTAAGGCATAGCCATGGAATAAGATTAACAATATAAAATAAGGTCAACTATAAAAAATCCTCAAATTTTGCCTTGGTTTTTTGGAATTCAACTTCTGTGTCGTTTTTGTCAGATCGATAAGTATCTATATCAAGCGTGTTGAATTTTCACCGCAGCTAAGCTTGAGTATGTCTAGAATTATAGTTCATTAGGTAAAGAATTTAGATCTAATTCGATTCTGTGCTCCAATCAGTAACTTTGTTATTATTAATCGATTTATTATAATCGATATCATTTGAATTGTATATTGATCGTATGTTAGAGGCATTAAACAGTAATACCTCGTAGATATATCAAGATATATCATGATAAACGTATAATATGGAGAGCTAAATCCAGTCTATGTTAATATTTAGATACTACCGTTGCATACTCTGATCGACAACTTTTTCCATTTTTGTCCTTCACCAAATGCGAGCTGAATCTCTTGCTATTGTAGCTCTCGTCGCATAACATGATCTCACACTGCCTAAGGCAAAAAGTTGTACAAAAACCTTGATTGGGAGTGAATGTTTGTGCGCATGTAGCTGGAGGTATTCGGCTTAGGCTATTTTCCAGTCAGGCACGCCCGACTAGAGCGCATTCGCTGCTGCTGCTGTTGGTTTTCTGTTCTTTTTTTTTTTTTTTACAGTAGAGGCCGAGCACCACCCTTGCACCACTCCAGAGTCTCGGCATGGCCTTTGTTTTCGTTTGTTGTTGTTGTTGCTGTTGTCGCTGGTTGTTAGGCAAAAGTCTTTTGTTTGCGCAGCGTTTTTGCAATTTTTGCCACTAATTGAAATAGAATTTGCCTTTTGTTGTTGCGCGCTGCTAGGAGGTATGGATGCGTGGGGCTGTGCAGTGGGAGCTGGGCGTGGTCAGCTAGCCAAATGCCTTAGTATTTTAATTAATTTGCTCAACAGGCGCCACTTGAGGGGCCGCAACCCCCCCGCAGCTCTGCAGCACCAAACCCATTTCAAGCCCATTCTCGCAAGGCCAATAAAACACGTGGCATACCTAACGGCGCAGCATTTAAAAATAACAAAGTAACAGCAAAATAAAATGGAAAAAAAAGCGAAGAAAATTGTTAAAGAAAATGGTAATTGCAAAAGCAAAAACAACAAAAAAGCTGGGCACAAATTGAGTGCTCATTAAGTTCGAATCAATGCTAATCAGTTTGGCTTCTCTCAGGCACTTTTCATTGGGGTTTCCTTTTCTCAGCAGCTCCACTTAGCTGCTCCGGCGGACAGCCAACCCCTTCGACCGTCTGCTCTTGAAAATTAATATTTTTCCATGCCATTTGCCTTTGTCTCTGCCCCGTTTGTGTATTAACAAATTCACGGCTCTCGCCTGCGGCATATGGTAAACAGTTCCCGCTTAGCGCTTGATAATGTTAACGAACAGCTGTCGCTGCCAGCGGCTCATAATGCTTATGTTAATGTTAATGGCAATGATCATTAAGAGACGTTTGCGTTTTTATGCGGCATAACCTTGATGCCGCAAGGTGTAAATATACATATATATACATATATATGTGGCTTGTTATTCTTGAATCATTTCGTATTTCTTTTTTTGCAGACCTTGAAACAAATTTTTAAATTATTTCGTTTTCATAAATAAGTAATATTTTTTAAATTTTATATAAATTATAGTTGATTGAATTAATACATTTTTTCGCTTGCTTGCTCTTTTTGAAATATTAAAATATATATGTAAAATTATATATATGTATATAAATCTATTTTTTATTTATCTATATTTTGTTTGTTTTGCATATAAATATATTGATATATAATTTATTTATATATTTATATTTATATTTATCCGACTTCTATGGCATGTGTTTAATATATATGCCTACAATATTTTTTATATGTATTTTATTTTATATAAATAATTTATGTATAAATTTTTTGTTATTTACATATTTCATTTTCATTTGCTAAATTTGCATTAATTACTTGAAATTATTTTTGGTTTCCTTTTTATTTGACATTTTTTATTTAGCGCATAAAAAGTCAATTTTAATGCTAGCCTATTTTAATCAGACTGCCATAAACAAATAAATTAATTATGTAAAATGCCAAAAACAATCTATTCGACACAATGCAAATGGCATTGCAATGCATGCACAAAGGAATTATTATAAACAAATGGCAACTGTGGCCAGGGCATGCTGATGACTGTGAGATGCTCTCTTTGCATTCGTTTATAATAGAAATAGAATATTTTGTTTAATGCATCAGCCATTACCAACTATGAATACCATTAGATAGGAATATGTAGAGAACAAACTTTAATTACTTCATAGAAAAAGAAATAAATAAATTAATAAAATGACTGAGCTCTTAAATATAATAAATAAGATAAATATTCACTTATTTGCTTTGCAGTAAAAAGATTTTGCGAAATTATGAAACTCTGATTTTTTAGCTGCCTGCTGCATAATCATGGCCAAAACGCACACACATGGCTAAATCAGGCAAGACAATTGTATGACATGCAGCGACAGCAGCTGCTGCTGCATATGATGTTGTAGCACGCGCGATTCACGTGCTTAAATGTTAATGATGTGCCATGTAGAAATCCCTAACTATGCGAATGTATGTGTAGCACACTCACACACGCACACATGTATATGTATATGTATAATGCGTGTAGCTATGTTAACTAACTGCCAGCTAGGCAAAGGCAAATGCAAATGCATGCGGGAGGGGGCGGTGCATGGCCTTCGAGCGTGACTATGTGACTTTATTTTTTTCTGTCTCTCTCTCTCTCTCTTCTTCTTGCACACGCTGCGATTGCAGTGCATTCAATTTCCATTAAAATGCCAACGAATGCGCCGCAAAATATGCACCATGAGTTGGCTGTAAAATAATTTGCTCAACTTAATCGCATCCATGCGCCATCAATCTCTGTCAGCTCTAGCGTATCTACATGAATTTCGTTTGCTTTCTAATTCACAGCGATGCAGCGGTGCCCTCGGTGGCCGTTATACTGGATGGCAATGAGCCGCAATTCACGGATGCCCTGGGCCAGAAGGTGCCCAAGCCGCAGCCATCGCTGCAGGTGGCCAGCCCCATTGATCTGCTGAACCCCGATCGCTATGAGTTCTACACGTTCGACGAGCACGGCGAGCTGGTCAAACGCCTGATGACCATGCAGGAAATCCAAAGCATTGTGGCCAATGGCGATGGCGAAGGTCCGTCGATAATTCATGCGGCACCACAGCAGGGCAGCGAGCCGGAGAAGAAGATGCAGGACATTGTGGATAAGGTGCAGCATGTGCTCAACAAGCAGGTGGCCAGCAGCTCGACGAAGAACGGCTCGGTGGAGGTGTTGCCCGTGCTGGATACGCCCGATGTCTCCTCCTCGTGGTCTCTCATCTTGCCCGCCATCTTTGGCAATACGGGTGGCGACATCTTCCCGCAACAGAAGCCACAGCAGATTGTTATGACGCCCGAATCGGAGCTCGTGGAGACCTCAACGCGCACCACAACCACCACAAAGCGTGTGACCAAGAAGCCAAAGCCATCGAAGCGCAAGCCAGGCACCCGACGCAAGCCCAGCACCACCACAGAGATGACACCGCAAGTGGTGCAGGAGGACCTGGATCCACTCGAGTCGGTTTACACGGGCATTCAACAGTACCAGCAGGCGGCGGCCAATATGCCCGACTTTGATGTCGCCCACATGCAGCCCATCTACCAGAAGTTGCCCAGCACCACCCGCAAGCCGGAGACAACCACACGGCGGGTTTTCTACAACAATCAGGAGATTGTGCACACGCCCACTTCGTCCGCAGGTCCAAGCAGCACCACTGAAAAGGTTCAGCAGGTGGCCAAGAAACCCGCTAATGTGCATCGCAAACCCACCCAACCACATCGTGTGAAGAAACCCAATGGTGGTCATGGCAGCACTAGCAGCACCACTCACTCCACTGCTGGCAAGCAAAAGTTAAAGAAGAAGACAACCACACCAGCGCCCACCACCGCGCCCACTACCGCACCCACCACCGCACCAACCACCGGTGCAGCAGATCCTGAAAAACCAGCAGCAGCAGCACCCGCAACAACAACCACTCAACCACCAGTGGCCACCACGCAAAAGAAGAAGAAGCGCAAGCCCACCCGCACACCTGGACATTCCAGCACCACCAGCAGCAGCGCTAAGCCGAACAAGCCCAAGCGTAAGCCAACCACCAAGCCCAAACCACAGCAACCGGTACACATCAGCACATCAGCACCACATCACCAAGAGGTCAGCACTCATAAGCCAGCGCGTCCACATCGTCCACACAAGAAACCCAAGCCCAGCAGCCCCACCACAGAGACGCCAGCAACGGCGTCATCAGGAGCTCCTGTTCCTGATTCAACGTCCGAATTATCTGTGAGCACAACGCATCGGGATGCTATAGATAGTGCAAGCACGATTGCAGTGGCAACCACAGCGGCTACAACCACCACAACGGCAGCTCCCATAAGCACCACCAGGCGACCCGCTTTACATCATCAAAAGATACATGGCAAGCCCGCGCATACGAGCAGCACAACCACCACCACCACCACCACCACTACTACCACCACCACCACTAAGCCACCAGCTACGGAACATCATCAGAAGATCCATGACAAGCCTGTGCACAATGCGCCAGCCACTGAACATCTCGAAAGCTACGGCAATATTAATTCCGTTCCCAGCAAATCAACAATTACAACAACAACAACAACAGCAGCACCCACTACCAGCACCACCCATGCGCCTGTCTATCCGGTGCCCAGCTACGATGCCGAAGCCACCGAAAACTTACCCACCTTCGTTGCCCAGGAGGCGGATAAGACGCAGCTAAAGAAGACGCCTTTGCCATTGCCCTCGCTCGCCCTGCTGCAGCAGCAGCTGCAACAGAGTGCCACACCATCGCCCGCACCACAATTGTCGCCGGATCAAATACTATCCATGGACCAAATCGTGCAGAGTTTGACGCAGGATCTCCTAGAGGGCGATAAGAAGGATGACAGTGCACCGCCAGTCAAATACGACAGCGCAGATAGCAAGGAGCAAATGGAAACTTTGGCTAACAAAAAGAAAATACCCGTTAGCAGCACCACAACAACAACAACGACAACCAGCACCACCAGCTTGCCAAAAACTACAAGCACCACGACAACAACAACCACCACAGCTAAGCCGATAATACCATCACCCAATCCACTGGCAGCCAACTATGGCGGTAGCACCTTGGCCACCATGTTGGATGAGGAGGACACCAGCACCACTGAGGACCTAAACGAATCCACCGAAGCCACCGGCAATAAGCAAACGACACTGAGCAGCATGGAAGGTGAGCAAACGCCTATTGTGGTCATAACCGCTAGACCACAATACTTCACCACCAATCAGGCTGCACCACAAGTGCAGCCACTGACCACAGTGCAGACAGACCCCACGCAGGTGGAGCCAGAGACCACCGAGCTGCCCGGCTACACACAGTTCTTGCAAACCACGCCCATGGCCGCGGATGAAGAGCTCGAGGCAGAAGCAACCACAATTCGACCCATTGAGGAAGTTAATCATGTGGTTAAGTTTGAGCCACTCTATGCCGATGTGCCCGAGGCTGTAGTCACGGAGTTGACGGAGCAACCCACATCGAATGGTTACTATGAACAGCTCGATGATGAGGCAACCACTGAGGCAGCATCACGTCTGCCCGTCACAGAGCGTGTCAGCAGCACCACCAATGCCGTCGATGAAGACAGCACCGAGGTGACGCCCATGATAGCCAATCTGGTGGATCAGCTGAATCTGCAGGTGGTGCAGCCCACCGATCAAATTCTGATGTCCAATTTCCAGACCCAAGCCGCCACAGTGGCATCCACTTTGGTGGACGGCAGCAATACGATGGTCGCCGATGTCTACATGAACTCGAATGAGACCAAGGATGAGCTGCAGTTCCTCATGTCCGATGTCATACAGCAGATCACCCAGCCAGAGAGCTACAAGCCAGCCAATGATGATGATGCTGATGATAATTCGCATCGTCTGACCAACTTTGCGCAGTTGAATACGTCTTTCCTCTTGCCGCCAAGGCTGGAGACGAGGCCAAAACCGAAACCGAATCCAGTGGCAGAGCAAAAGATAACAAGCGCAACGGAAGAGCAGATGCAGGAAATCACAACCATAATGCCAAGCACAAGCGAGGAGGAAAAGCAGGAGGAGCTCATCAAACAGGAAGGTGATTACATCAATACGCCCGCACCTGAACCAGAGCAGCTGGAGAGCAGCACATACAGGGTGCCGGTGTTGTCCCTGTCGCAAATTTATGCACAGCAGCAGCAGGACGAAGATGATGAGCAGCAAATATTTGAGCAGGAGCGACTGGAGCAGCTGAAGCCAAGCAAAGCTGCTGACAAACAGGAAGTCATTGAGCAGGCGACAAAGCTGGCAGAGCAGCAGAAGGAAGAAATGTTGAAGGAGGAACAGCGATTGAAGGAGGAGCAACTGAAGGAGGAACAGCGATTGAAGGAGGAACAGCGATTGAAGGAGGAACAGCGATTGAAGGAGGAACAGCGATTGAAGGAGGAACAGCGATTGAAGGAGGAACAACGATTGAAGGAGGAACAGCGATTGAAGGAGGAACAGCGATTGAAGGAGGAACAACGATTGAAGGATGAACAGCGATTGAAGGAGGAACAGCGATTGAAGGAGGAACAGCGATTGAAGGAGGAACAGCGATTGAAGGAGGAACAGCGATTGAGGGAAGAACAGCGATTGAGGGAAGAACAGCGATTGAAGGAGGAACGATTAAAGCAAGAGCAACTGAAGCTAGAACAGCTGAAGGAAGAACAGTTGAAGCAACAGCAGGAGCAGGAGCAGATGCAGCAGGCACAGTACCAGCTACAACAACAGCTAGCAACAACAGCAGCGCCAGCTGATAGCTACGAAGCGACAACCGTCGAGCAGCTGCTGCAGTCGGAGGAGAGCAAGGAGACCAGCTCAATTGAAGAGACGACGACAGCCAGCAGCAGCAGCAGCAGCGGCGGCGTGGAGCAGTATCTGCACGACGAGAAGCCAGATGCGCCGAAGCGCGAGAGCGAGGAAGAGCAGATGCCCGAGATGTTGACAAATGGTTACAACCAGCAAGTCCAAACGGAAGCCAACGTTGAGCAAATGGCGGCAACCACAATGCAGGTGCCAGCAGCTGAGCAGGAGGAGGTGCAGAAGCCGGCAGCAACGATGGCTGGGTCAACAAATGTTTACCAGGACGCACAAGAGCCAGAGCAAACATCAACCGAAAAGGAAGCTGAAAAAAGCGAAGAGGATGCCAAAACAGAGGAGGAGCTGGACGAGCAGCAGCAGCAGGAGGACGAGGAGCAGCTGAAGCAAAGTGTTGAGGATAGCGTCACTAATGCGGCACAGCTGCAGCCACAGTATACTGCCCAGCCGGCTGACGAACAGCATTATCTAGATAACGAGCAGGAACAGGAGCAGGAGCAGGAGCTGGAGCTGGAGCAGACAACGGCCAGCGTTGAGCTGGTCACGGAAATACCGGGTGATATGTCCGTTGTTTCATCTGAATCGGATATGTCGCTCAGCTCCGAGCAGGTCACCGAAAAACTAGAGCTAAGCACTGTGCCCACCATGGAGCTGAACGAGGAGGCACTGGAGGATATATCCGATGAGCTGACAGCAACTTTAAACGAAGAGGATGCAACGAGCGCACAAAAATATCAGCTGGACGATGAGGATCCCTATGTGAAGCTGGGAGAGACGACGGCCAGTGTGGTGAAGCCACCGCAGTCAGAGGAAAAGAAACCAGAGCAGGAGCAGTCTACAGAGAAGACAGAGGAGCAGAGCTACCAGACGACATTGGCATTGTCGCAGGAAAAGGAAAAGCAAGAGGAAACTGAGCAGGAACAGCAAGAGGAACAGAATTACAAAGTCACCTTGCCTCTAGCCAGCTATGGAAATCAGCCAGCTGATGAGGAAGACGAAGAAGATCAAAACAGTTATCAGCTGCCCATACTCCTACCCAGCAGCAGCAGCAGCAGCAGCAGTTCGACAACCACCACCACAACGACAACCACACCGGCGCCCACAACGATAACCACCAAGCGAATGCACACACTGAAGCCCGTTTCATATTATGTGCAGCCGTCGCTGCTCGGTGGCTACAATCAAGTGGAGCCACAGCCGCCGAAACTGCTCGCCTACAATGCCAACAGCAACAGCCTGGCACAGCAGCAACAGTTGCTGCCAGCATCGCAGCAGCGACCCATGCATCGACCCGCCTCGCTCACAAATTTAATGGCTGCATCCACGCAGGCAACGCGTCCCCCAGTTAAGCTCGAGCCGAGTCCGCAGAGCTCCCAGGGCTTGGAAGCCTCCACTTCCCGTCTCGATGAGGATGTCTTGTCCTTTGCACGGCTGTGTAATGAGCTTGCGTTTAGCTACTGGAAATCCATAACCTCGGAAAAGATAAGCTCAGCCAGAAGTCTGGTCATCTCGCCATTCGCGCTGACTTCAATGTTATCCATGGTGTTCCTGGGTGCACGCGGCAGCACCTCGGGTGAAATGAATGAAATACTGAAACTCGACGATATGGTCACCTTTAATCCGCATTTGATTTTCCGTAACATCACCCAGTCCGTGGAGAAGTCCATGGAGCAGGACATTGCAACTGCGGCGTTTGTGCGCGAGATCTTTAGCGATCGGGCGAATGGCAAAATCCTGCCCTTCTTCAAGGAGAAGACACAGCAGCTGTACGGCGGACACGTGGAGGAGGTTAACTTCCATGTGGTCAACGATATTGTAAGGCGTCGCACGAATCTGCTGGTGAAACGTCACACCATGGGCAAGGTTCTGGAGTACTTGCGCACGAACAGTGTTTGGGTAAATGGCCCGTTGGCCACAGTTTCAGCCAATCTCTTCCAGACGGACTGCTCCAAGGCATCGACAACGGATCGCGACGGTGAGATGTTCTTCCAGGTGCATCCGACGGTGCGTCACCGCCGACTGGTGCCCATACCCGCCGTGCTCTATCGCTCCGGCTTTACGGCTGGCTATGAACCCAAGCTGGATGCCACTGTTGTTGCCTTCGGACGGATTCAGGATACGGTGAGCACCATCTATGTGATGCCGGGACATCAGAGCTCGGTGGCGCCCACGGATAATTTGGATCGCCTGGAGCGCAATCTGGTGGAGTTGGCCTTTGGTCAGGATAATGCGTGGAGCAGCCTGATGACTTCGCTAATGGATCGTCCCGGCATGGAAGTGCAACTGCCACGTTTCTCGCATCGCTCGTTTGTCAACGCCTCGCTAGGACTGCAGAAGATGGGCCTCAAAGGACTCTTCAAATCGGACTTTGCTGACCTGCGCGGCCTGACCGGAAACGGTAATCGCGACATCTTCCTCTCCGACATGATACAGATCAATACGTTCAGCACCTGCGGCGAGGAGAAGATCTCCGATCATCATCACGTGGAAATGTATCCAGCACCGCCTCTGCGCAAACGCAACAAGGATGTGGATGCCACCGAGGACGATGCCTACGATTCGTCTGAGGCCATTGTAGACTTTGGTTCGTTGGTGCAGGAATCGGCATTGGGTCGCGGTTTCTACGATGACTTACTGGATCCCAAGTACTTGGAGCTGCCGCTACCGCTGCGACCGCGTCAAGCGCGCGTGCCCGATGCGCCCAGACTGCGCTTCGACAAGCCCTTCCTCTACTTTGTGCGCCACAATCCAACGGGAATGATACTCTTCATGGGTCGCTTCAATCCACGTCTGCTGCCATGAACCAAGCAAATAACCAATTCCCCCCTTCTCCCCAGCCAGCCTTAAGTAAGCCAAAATACAGATAAAAATAAATAAATAAAACGTTGTTAAAGCCCTTCTCCCCCCGCATGAATAGAGGCGTCAAAGCAAATTTAATAGTAAATTCAATTTGCATGCAATTAAGTTAATTTTATGATTAATGCGAATTGCTGTGCCTTAATCCCGCGTCCGGCCCCAGCTCAAACGATACGAGATTGATGTGCAGCAAAATAATACTAAAAAAAAAAATATGGAGAAAAATACTTTGAAAATACATGCAAAAAATATGCCGAAAAAAGATTTACTTTTGCTATTCAAATAAATATATATAAATATATATTCATACTTTTTTGTTTATATAAATATTTGCAAATCATTTTCAATTTCTGTTTTCTTTTTTTTGTGCTCTTTGGCTTGCATTTATTTTATTTGCATTATAATATTTTCTACGTGCCGCAAACAATAACAACAAAATAAAGTTAAGCAAATTGGCTACAAAATGCGAATGCAAATGCAATCATATTTTGGCAACAAAACAAAACAAAAAGCAAAACGCAAAACAAAATGTAATTTTAGTAAAATAAACTTAAACAAAACGCAAAACTAAAAGTTATGTATGCTATTCTGTAAGCTTAATAAAAAACATACTAAATAAATATATATAAATAAATCAAATATACAAAATATAAAATAATTGTATTTGCAAATATTTCAAATTGATTCGCAAACAACCGTAAAAAATCTGCTTCTTAGTTGCAGAAGCTGCCCAGCTGCTTGTGGTTTAAGTCCAGAGCTTGTAACCCAGACCGGAAGTGTGTTTGTCTCACAGTCTTTGCTTTACTCTCTTTTATTTTAATTTTCTTTGCCTGCCAGTGTTGTGCAATGCCGTCCAATAAAACATGTGACAGAACAACAACACACACAGATACCGGAGCAAAGGCATACTAAATTAAGTTAGACACAAAGACGAGGCATATATGTTCTTACGATAGTTAAAATATAAATGAAAGAGCTTGGTATATATTAAACAAAATTTATTAAACAGTGACCAGTGTTGGAAGATTTCTATAGTAACAAGAGAGAATGTGTAACCAAAGGCAGTTTAAAGCCATAGAAATTGTTTATATTCATAGATCTGCTTTGGGTGGAGGGAAAATGTAAGCATAGTTAAAGAAGTTAAAGGAAATTTCAAATAGTGTTGTAAAATAATACAGCACACAATTATTTAAGAAATGGGGCAGACAAAAGTAATTCAAATACTGAAGTAGTATTCTACTTAGCAGCAATGCTAATAATAATTATTATAGTAAGCTATAATTTCAATCTGCTCAAGGAATACAAGTAAGTATATCAAAACTTAACACTGCCAGTGTTGTGTAATGCCTCATTTTAGAAATATTTTTTAGTTAGTTGAGTTAAAATACCACTCAAGCGTATATATCCATAGTTTGTGCCCCATTTCTTGTCTATTTCCCATTAGGTAAAACGCCATGAGAAATACCCATGGCTTTTTTACACCGAATAGAGTACAAGTGCTACGCAAACAATTTACAGCTAGGCAAAAACAGAGATGTTGTAAAAACAACAAATGCAGATATTTTAATTAATATTTAACAAAAATATATACATATATATAAACGATGCTTATAATGAAATCTGCATGGCTTGGCGTGTGTGTGTGTGAGGGAGAGAGAGTGAGTGAGTGAGTGTATGTGTGTGTGTTTATGGGCGTTTGTTGGTGAGCGTGTGTGGGCATAAACTGACTGCCTGCAACTTTGTCAAACTTTTGGATACACGACTATCTTGTTGTTGTTGTTAATAATGTTGTTGTTGCTGTTGCTGTTGTATTGCGGTTGCGTTGGCAACTTCCAACGTCGACAACTGTGGACGGCTGTTCACTTGCATGTCGTTGTCGTAGTCGTTGCTGTTTTTTGAGCTTTATGCGGTTTTTGCAGCCCACATATAGTATATGTATGTGTGTGTGTGTGTCAGTGTGTGGGTGGTCATGTGCTTTTGTGAAATCACAAACAAGTAGCATACTTTTGGGCCAAAACAATTGCCAGGCAGCCAACTGTAGCCAACTTGAATGCAAAAAAGAAAAGAAACAAAAACGCGCGCACTAGAAAAAAGCAAATCGACTCACAACTAACGACTGCGGACTGCCGCAAACTGGCTGTGCGTGTGTGTGTGTAACGCACAATACACTCACACACACACGCACATACTCAGCCACATGTGATGTCAATGCGCAGCAATTGAGTCTGCCTTGGCAAGCAGAGCAAGAGCAACAGGAATAGAGCTGGATTTCGAAATCTGCACACATGCTTGGCACTTTTGCATAATGATACCCTGTAAGCAGGAAAAGAGGGTAGAACAGTGAGCGAGATGCAGAGATTGCCAAGGTGGACTTAGTGAGTGAATGAATAATAATAAATGTATTAAACTAAATGTAGTCAATGAATCAAAGCTGGGTAGTTATTCATAGGAATACCCTGTAAGAAAGTCAAGCAGGCATAGCATTCTTCTTATACAGAAGGTTAATGGTCAATGAGAGGACTCTTTGAGGCAGCTATACATATTGATACTTAGAGGGAGAGAGACAGAGAGAGAGAGCTGAAGGGAGCAAAAGAGAGAGATAGAGAAAAGGATAGAGGGAACGGGAGAGAGAAAAAGAGCTAGAGCTTCTAGTCTACAAGTGTTCTAAGAAAGTAAAACTGTAAGAGATAACTAAGGGTAACTCTATGGTTTATTTTGAGGCTATTAAATATATTTAACAGGGTATTTTAGAGGGAATGTTTCACACAAAAGTTCAAATTTATAGGTTAAGAGTGCAAACACTTCTGATTAGCATAAGCATAAGCCCAAAAGTTTCTTCAGCATTATCTGTCTGGAAAGTTATCCAATTGCATACCCTATACAAAGATAAGAAAGGATGTGCAAATGCATCAAACTCTTAAAAAGAATACAATATGGGATGATGAAAGTGCAAAATGTTTACAACAATTGTGTGTAGCGTATTTGGAAGAACTTAAAGAGCTATCTATAGGGTATATATTAAACTAAAAGAACATCATATGGCTCAACAAGCTCGCTTTGCTAGCTTATAAATATTGTTTTAATTCATAAAAAATAGTTTATTTCCAATATCCCTTATAGGGTATCTTAAAGTTGAGTCACCCCCATTTTGCTTCATGCTTTCATGTTAACAGAAATTGCGCAAAAATAAATCCAGTATATTTTTCTTATAATGCCCGAGAGTGAAGCACTTTATTATGCTGCTAATTTGTCATGCAGCTGCGACTCGCGACATTTTTTTGTTGCCCTTATTCTCGTTGTTGTTGTTGTTGTTGTTGTTGTTGTTGTTGTTGTTATGCACCAAATAATACTAAAGTGCAACTAATTTGCAAAAAATTTGTATTGCTGTCAGTTATTGCTGCTGCTGCTGTTGTTGCTGTTGCCGCTGTAACAGCAACTATTTCCGTTGCGATTTATAGCCGCACGTGTTGCGTCTGAGCGGCGTTAAGAAAAAGCGCTTGACAAATCTGTCATTGTGCGACACGCTTGTTACTATTATTATTATCATTGCTATTATTATTATTATCATCGTCATTCTTATTATTGTTGTTGTTATTGTATTCTTTTTGCTGCTGCTGCTGCTGCTGCTGGAGGAACAATGCGACAGCTGGAACAATGTCCGCTTGGGCAAGCCACAAGCTCTCATTGTAATTGTTGTTCAACGAACTTTTTCCCTTTTCCGCTTTTCCGCTTTTCTTTCGCCACTGCCTTGGCAGGATTTTCGTTGATGTTTTTTCGGCTTTTCCGCAGCTATTGCTGCCATTGCTACTGCTGCTGCTGCTGCTTTTGCTGCTGTTGTCTTTGTTTTCTTTCAGTGCTTTTGTGTAAAGTGTTGTCTTAGCACCTGTCGAAATTGCGCAAGTGTCACTCGAAGCGGGGCAGCAACAATAACAATAACTACAACAATAATAATAACAAGTGTAAGGACAACAATCAAGTTCCTCAACTCTTTAACCCTTTCAAGCACAAAGGCCTGTTTATTATTTGCATTTCATTCGGGCCCACGTGTCGTATACATTTTTACCTTTGACCCGCGCTAATGAGTTGTTTTTCCCGTTTTCTCGCTTTTTTTCGCTCTTTTTTTGTCTGTCCACAAAACTAAATTCAATGTACAACTTTTATTTTTCCGAACAGCTGCAACTTTTGCCAGCATACGAAAAAACAGAAATCCGAAACAAAATAAATATAACAAGTAAGAAAGCTCTAGTCGAGACTGCTCGACTACGAGATACCCTGAACCGAGCAACAGCCATTTCAATAATTTTTAGTGTCATTCAGCTTAAACAAACACACACACACACGCAAACATATACATAGACACCCATAGGCACGCACGCATTAACAGGCATGGGCTGCAGTGTGGGCTTACTATGGGAACTTAATTGTTCAATAACTTTTTTTGTGGACGTACGTTCTTCATGAAACTTTCAGAATGTGGTTTTATCATTACTATGCGTATATTTGCCAAAGCTCAAGTCTCTAGTATTTGAAATACGCCTTTTACAGAGATGATGGTAAGGGGGTGGATATAGGGGTGGGGGGTGAATTATAACAAAAATCGAAATTCTATCACGTGCAGTCGAGTCTACATTTAAAATTTGGAGACTTTAGCTCTAAAGGTGTAGGAGATATAATTTTATAACTGGTTTTCGATAAGGTTTTTGATCGATAAAAAAATAACGGGATGAGTTATCGATTTTTAGTGATAAACTCGATATGCGCGCGCTATATACGAGCATTTTAAAAAAAAGTTGAAGTCTCTAGCTTCTATATCTTCAGAAATCGACGCGTTCATACATACGGACAGACGGACAGACGGACATGGCTAAATCGATTCAGTTTGTCGCCCTGATCAAGAATATATATACTTTGTGGGGTCTGCCACGCCTCCTTCTCCCTGTTACATACTTTTAACAAAACCATTATACCCTGATTTCCCATTTTCAATGGGTTCAGGGTATAAAAACGAAAAAAACAAACTTTTGACGCTTAATGAACTAGTCACCGCAGCAACCGACTCTGGGGTTACCAGCTGCTAATTAATTTACATTAGCAAATTGCAAGCATGTAATTGACTTTTATTGGCATTTTCACTGCAACCAGCAGCAGCACTAGCAAATAACAACAACAACAACAACAACAACAACAACAATAATAATAATAATAATATTATACACAAATATCCATTATGTACTCTCTATATATATATACCCAATAATCCTTGGCAAAGTTATGCGCTAATCACGCTTTGGAGACCCAGTTGTTTGCCGACTTTTGTCAACGTGGCTTTAATACTTAGACACCCCGGGCAACAACAGCAACGCCATAGGGTAGCTCTATGTATACATATATACATATATTATTAGACTTATAGAAACTAATGGCAAATGAAATAGGGTTTTGCTGCTTATTAAATTGGGTCAATTGATATCAAATTTACATTTTATATGAATTTCAGTTATTTATTATAATAATTTACAATTGTTACTGTTATATTGTTTATTTGGTTTTCAAAATTTTACATTTATTAAGTATAATTTAAAAACAATTATTTCTATTTTTGAATATGATTTTATTTAGAATATTAAAATTTATAGTATAAAAATTATGTAAAAATAAATAGATTAAACTTGTCATAGAAATACAATTTTAAATATTAATTTATAAGTTTGTTTATTTAAAATTAAAATTGTATACCCTGAACTTTATGAAATTTTATTTATTTAGTTTTTAAATTTATTATTATACCCTGAACCCATTGAAAATGGGAAATCAGGGTATAATGGTTTTGTTTTTATTTTGTATTATTTATGTCAAGCTTGAATGCAAGAAAATTCTTCATTAAACTCTCTTTCCCACTCTAGTGGATAAAATCAAGCTCATCAACTACACAGCATTAGCTCTGCTCACAAATTACACTTGATATGAAATACAAAAGTGTAAAGCATTTAGACAAAGCAGCTTTAATGCTTTATACCAGCTGCAGCAGCAACACAAATTGTAAATTATTAGCACAGAAAGTGCAAATGATGGAAACGCAGCTAAATTTCAATTATCAGCTAAGCAAATAAATAAAATAAGCTCTTAAGTGGCAGCTCAGCTTATTGATTATAAACAGAGTTAGATACAAAGCAAAATGCAATTAGTTTCATTTCTTGTTTCCTTTTTATTAAAATTTCTTTATTTAATTGCATTTCATATGGCGCTAAGCTTGCGGTTAAAATGCTTTTCCACTGATTTTGACATGAATGCGAAATCAATTTGCTGTGGCTTCTTGAGGCTCAATTAGCCTTTGCAAAAGAACATCAAAACTGTAATCAATTTTAATAAATCGAAAATGAAGTCGGCTTATCAGGGGTGTGATGCACTACAAGATTAGCTGTAAAAATGATGGGAATATGCAAAGGAAGAATAAAAACAAAACTAAATATTGGGAGATAGACATATAGTATGTATATTTAATATAATTAATGTTTATTAAATAAACTGCGTTAGATCATCAAAATATATACATAATTTCCTATAGGGTACAAACGCGCACATCATACCCCAAACAAGCAAACATTCATATGCCATTTTATTAATTACATAAATCCATTTAATAACGATATCTTTTTAGGCCTCGGAGCATTTTAATTAAGTTGCCTTGACGGTGGTCTAGATGTGTCAATCAAATAGTTGAAAACCACATTACTCAAATATTTGAGCATCATTTTTATGTGAAATATACATATTTAATATATTTTCAATCGACTTGGCTTGATTTATTAATTTATGGCTGGCATTGCGAATGCAAGTGCTGAAAACTCAGCTGGGATTTGTATCAAACTTTCGCGCTCCCTCTCGCTCACTCCCGCTGTCTGACGATCTATCTCTCTCTCTCTCTCTCGGCCAGCATACGGCAGCTTGGAGATTTGGCACACTTGCCTACACAACTGGGGAACGTTAATTTGGCAAGGCGAAAGCGAAAATGGAAAAGAGAAAGCAAGCCAAAACACTCCAAGGATTAATTTGAGCACCAAAAAAGTGAAAGCTCAGCTGGAGAGAGATTTTCACACAGACAAAGCCAAAAACTTGCTCAAAATGTTTGTTATATATACTTGTAACTATATATATATATAAGGCTTTATGGTCTGGGGAAATCGGGTTAAATGAGAGCACGCCAAATGCTGTTTCTATACAAGAGAAATCGGTAACGAAAGTTTCGACTAAAATTGAAATGATTAGGCAGGCAGTAGCAGGAGGCGGCATGAAGGCGCAGGAGGGTTAGAGCTGTGACAGGAGGGAATTTCTAAGCCAGGAAGTGAGCCCATAAGCGCCTGATGGGCAGGACGCAGGAGGTGTGAATACAAGCAGGGCACAGAGACCTAGGCAGGAGATGGCCCAGAAGAGACAAGAGGTGAAGACAGCAGACGATAGGCAGGAGAACTGGATGGGACAGGCGAGGTAGACGAGAGAAGTCGGAAGGTAAGGACAGTAGACATCAGGCAGGAGACAGAACGCAGCCAGAAGTAGGGAGATGCAGTAGGCTTCAAAATAGAGACTAAAAGGGATATACTAGGTTAAGTAGGAGGCCGTTAGGTGGGCGCTCAAGTGGGAGGCCTGGCGGCAGGAGCAAAGCCTAGAAGCCGAAGGCTAGCGGCGGGGATGGGAGACGACAGGCAGCAGTGTGGAAGGAGCCAGGCGATAGGCAGAGATAGAGGCTGCTGCTGGAGGCGCCCTGGAAAAATGCAGGACACTGGACACTGGACACAGCCAGGAGGCGAGAGGAGTCACAACAGACAGGCGGACAGACTACGTCCAGTTGGTGTGCCATAAATATTGCCACTAGCCAGCGGCCAAATGGCGACAAAAGCTGGCCACAAGAAAACGCCAGACACGGCTCAGCATGCATGCAGCCCATTGGGCAAACACACGCACACACATACGCAAACAGCCATACATACACTAGTGCATATATACATACATATATATACATACATATATGTAAACAGTTTTAGACAGCAGCGCCGCATGGCGCCATAGACCAGAGTCCAGGGTCCAGAGTCCTGTGTGCGGACAGCCCACAGCGTTGCCGAACGATAAAACAGCAAACGAAACAACAAACAAACAAACTTTAGCAACAACACCAACAACAACAACAACAATGCCAACAAGGATCTGCAACATACCAAATAAAAAAACAAAATGGTTGCCCAACAAGTTTTTGTTATCTGCGCTCGCCTCGCTTTTTGTATCGAGTGTTTATAAATGCTTATGCCACGCATTTGAGCACTATTCAAGGGGTATACTATAGACGATATGAGCTTTTTTCCAGAGCTCACAATACAAAAGTTATTTATTACTGTTGCTTGTTGTTTAATCGGGTTGATCTTCGGTTAGACTATATCTATTTACTTTTAGCATATCGAGAGAGCTTTTATGTGCTTTTTACTGGAAGCTTTAACTTTAATCAAACGACAGCTTTCAAGAGCTTTTGAACGAATTTCACTCATAATGTTAAACGTAGCTCTACATATATAAAACTGTTTTAGCTGGTAGGAAAGATATTCCAAGTTTTCTTTAAGTATTGCCATGAAACGACTTTCCCAGCTTTTCTTATCTATTTATCTCTGCCTCAGTTGAAGCTTTCAGTTACTCTACCAGATCTGTGTCTCAGGAAGGGCATTGAATATTCGAGTAGGCGCTGTAACTGTTGCTTTCTTACATGAGTTTCTGTGTTGTTGCTGTTCTCATGTGCATCTGTGTGTGTGTGTGTATGCCTTGCATGTTTTCTGCTGGACCGCAAATTCTGATTTAATTTTGTTCGCTTTTTTTTTTAATTTGAACTGTTTCTTTTTGTGTATGTGTGTGTGTGTGGATGTTTCAGCGCTTGCATTTAAAATTAGTCGCTTGTAGTCGCTGCGGTTGTCATACTGTTGTTGTTGCTGTTGTTGTTGTTGCTGCTGCCAAACAGTTTTCATTTGCAACTCTTTGGCAACTTGTTTCATGCGACACATATTTAGTAATTAAATTTAACATGCTCGACGACAGCAGCAGGCACGAAATGCTAGCTCTCTCGCTCTCTCCCACACACTCTGTCTCGCTCTCTCTCTCTCTCTCTCTCTATCTCTCCCTCTCTGGCCAGGCAATTTAAAAGTCATATGAGCATATAAATTTAATTAGATGCCCATTAAAGTATAATCCTAAATTGGTTTAAACTTCTACTAATTTATGTCATTATATGTAGCCTTATGCATATACATATATTATAATATATATTATGTATATATAACTAGCCAGAGGACTGTTGCATAATTTAAGCAACTTTTTTAATACAAAAACAGAGTTTTATTATAGCAGGAGTTTGATTCCCATGAAATTAAAGGGACTTTTAATGGCAGACAAAGGCAGAGTATACCTCAATCAGCCTAGTTGAACGGGTAAAGAATAATGACTTCAGCATATATGTTTGTATATTTCAATATATTTATATATATTAAATACTTATATAATTATATAATTTTGCTGCTTTTATTCTTCTTAAAGCTTATTAAATAATAATAGATTTATTGACAAACTTTACGCATTTCAGAATGTTTTTTGTTTCTCATTATAGCCTGCACATCAAAAAGAATCAATAAATATGGACAGGCTTAAGGAAGGCAATTGAATAAAAATGTTATACAATATATGCTGAGCTTTTCTAAGAATTTAAACATTATGATTTTTTATGGAAATTGTTTATGAATCTCTTCAAAGGTTGTTGAATGCGTGCCAAGAGCGATATTATAATATTACAAGCGTATAGATATTGAGAGAGTGAGAGAGAAAGATAGAGAGAGAGAGAGAGCGAGACCGTTATACATATATGCATAGGTTTTGAACTAACTTATTTTGATTAGCCTTAGAAATCTCCTTAAAAATGCCATTAAATATCTAGCTATAATTGATTTGAGTAAAAGTATGAAATATTATTCTAAATCAATATTCCTAAAACTCTCTCTCTTTCTCTCTCCCCAACTTTCAGTTTCTTTAGTCAAGTCAAAAGTAAATCTTTCGCTATAAATTGGCAATGCAAACATTTTAATCTCTTTTTAAACATATTCAACTTCATAAATTTCTCTTCAGTTTGCTATTTGCCTAAGCTAGACTGTGTCAACATTATATATATGCCTAATTCGAGAACCATATAGGTAAGCCATAGTTTGAGTCGCTTACACACATACATATATTGTACATATACATGTATGTGTATAATAAGTAAATGTAGCATAAGCAAAATGGAATTGCTAACCAAAACTGAGCTTTATTTACGTCAAATTGCGGCTCTATAAAATAAATACGAATTTAATCAAACGCAGGCAATGTAAACACACTGCCATGCATAAATATACAGCCAACGTGTGAGCGTAACTAAAGCGAATGTCGCTGTATGTGTGTGTGTCTGTGTGGGTGGGTGTATGTGGCCGTGTGTTTGGTTTGTGCGGCTGCTTGAATCGTAACAACTCGCTGTGTTTTCATGCCAAATACGCTTTCATAAATAATGAAAACTGGCGCTAAAACAGCGCACGTTTGTTATGAGCAACAACAGCAACAATAACAACAAATTGTAGTGCTCTAGTGGGCAGTGCCTGACTAAGAGATTTTCTGAGCAACAACTGGAATGCTGTAGACCACCAAACTGATGTCTTTTATATGTATATTTTCGTATATTATTCTGTATATAATAATCTCAAATAATCTCTTTGTATCAAATAAAAATATCTATATTTATCGATAATAAAAATCCGACTACCTATATCAGAATACAAGCAGAATAAATATTTCTCAAATTTATTAAAAGAAATCAATCTGAAATGTCAGAAAAAGTGATACAACTGGTAAGCCTCAAGCTTTAGTAGTGGCCAGGATTGCAGCCCTCGCAAGGAGAGATATGGCTTCATATGAAATAATCACAATTATCCTATTTAATAATATATATTCCTTGCAAGCTGAGCCACAGTTCGATCTCTCTCATACATCTACTAAATCAACATACCCCATTCAGACATTTTCACATGGGCCTAGGGTACAGCACAGCAACAACAACAACAACAACAACAACATTAACATCAACAACCACAGTAAAGCCAACAGCAACGAAGCGTGCTGAAATTAGTAGCCAAGGATTACCGGCAATTATTTTCATTGTATGCATTTGCCGCCATTATTTTGATTGCTTCGTTTGCTTTTGATGCCCAGCCAGGGAAGCTTAGTCCTGACCCCAGCTCAGCCTCAGCCTCAGTGTCGGCATAGGCCTGGGCCTGAGGTCAACCACATGCCATTTTTCACAATGCTCACAACAACAACAACAACAACAACTACGCATGATTGCGTATATGGTATGTAAGGTTTATTTATATTTATGAATTCGTCATGTTCACATACATAACATAACATAACATCACATATGCTATGATAGTTTACACTGCAGAGTAAAGCATTGGCAATGACGCGTATATACATATATACTATATATACAGCATATATGTACCATACATATATACAGCATAAAAATCATGCATTTCAAAAAATGTTCTGAATGTGGAGCGAGGCAAACATACAACAATCGTTTCAATTGCATACAAATTTTTGGTAAAATAAAGAACATTTCTTTCGGACTGTAAATCTTTGATGATCATAACGGGTTTCAACAATGTTCTTGATTGAATATATACAAGTATGATACTTAAAAGCTATTCTTGTGGGGCAAAGCCATACATTTGGCTTAAGACAACAGGCCACGGGTCTGATTAGTTCCGAAGTCGACTCGCACGTCCTGACCTACGGGCAAATTGATATATATATATTGGATAGCCAGGCAGGTGGAACTACGGAGGGATTTAGGGGCAATAAGACGGACGCACAGACAAACATACAAGCGGACTAACTAGCGGACAGCAAGATAGGGTCAGGCAGTCGGACTAAAGAGCAGACGGACAGATAAGCGGACTAAACAGCATACGGCGTACAGTAATAGAGAGTCACAGACAATAATAGGACAATATAGAAGAGACTTAATAAGACGATAGTAGAACTGCCACATAGTAAGTCGGACGGACAGCAAAACAGAGGAACCGAGATGGTTGGATGAAGGCAGACGGAAAATAAGTCGGACGGACAGCGAGAGAGAACGGAGGCTAACTAACAGATGGACGAACAGCAAGGCAGGCAGAGAGACTAACCGACAGACGGACGGAGTGTAAAATAAACGTAAAGTGAGACGGACATAATGTAAAATGAACGTAAAGTGAGACGGACGGACTGTAAGACGAACGGACAGTGAGACGGACGGACAGTAAGGCAGTAATATAGGTGGACAAGATCAGTTTTGATGTAGCTCATACACTAGCTAGCTATTCCTTCGCTATTGAAAAGACTTTCGTTTCTATACAGTCTTATACATTCACACACACAAAGGTGATCAGTGCACAAACATATTATATACCTTAGCCACAGTTGAAACGTAGTCTAAAGCTGCAAAGCTCAGGCTTTTCATTTCACTTACTTATCATAAAACAATAAAGTTCGCAGTATGAAAAGAGGCTTAAAATAAGAGGCTTAAGTTAAGAAGAAAACAATAATGAAATAAATTAAAATTATCAAATTAGATCTCTAATCTTTTGTCAAGCTGTTTAAATGGGATTTTCCGATGATTTATCGTTTGAAAGTTCTCATTAGTTGCATTTCCTGCACACAAACCCACGGGCAGCACGAGAGACAGAGAGAGAGAGAGAGAGACAGAGCGCGTGCTTATCATAGTTGGAAGGCCTAAACATAAAACCCAACAACTAAAACTAATTTGTAACTAGTTTGGCAAAACTTTTTAACCGGCGCCTTTGACATGTGGAGCTGTCTCCCCCCAAAAAAAAAAGTACGTTAACTAAGTCCTTTAGCCCTGCAGCTCAAATGCGAAATGCTTCTATGTTATCTGCCGTCACACACACACTTACACACACACACGCATTAACAGACGGCGCAAGCAGATTAAAAAAGTTTGAAATTTAAACCAAGCGGCGTATTAATTTATTTAAGACCCTTAAATTATATCCTTTGATGTAAAGCATACATTTCTTTGCTTCGCTTTGCCTTTCAACAACTTTTTTTATGTCCTTGTTATTGTTGTTGCCATTGCTGTCGCTGTCGCTGTCGCTGCTACTGCTATTATTATTATTGTTGTTGTTGTTGTTGCAGCTGTGCTTAGAGCCAGCCCCAGTGCTAGCCGTGCAACTACTTTTTGGCGTATGTAATTACATTTTTTCCACATAAGAAAATCAAAAAAACATAAAAAGTGAGGAGGAAAACAAAAAACAAAAAAAGAGGACAATAAAAGAAGTAAAGCCATTGCAGCAGTAGCCGACTGCTGAATACTTGCTCATGTAGCACAAACGTGAATCTTATGCGATTGCACCTCATATGATTTTTAGTCGATCGGTAGGTTAAAGTATAAACTGTGAATCAAGGTTGTATAATTATGCAAGAGTCTTTATATATCGCATATGCTTTTTGAAATCTGTATCTAGGTGCCAATATGCTCTTTTCATATAAGAAAAAACTAGATGCCGCCCAGGACATACACGAAAGAGCGTAAAAATTACACATACAGCACTTTTCTGGCCTTTTTCTGAACAAAATCAACAACAACAACAAGAAAAGAAGCGTGTTAATGGCAGACACAACGAAGTCTAAATACGCTAAGAAATTTAAGGAATAAAGTAGTTTATAAAAGTATAATGGAATAAAAAATATTAAAAATAAATTAAATATACTTTAAGAAAAATATAAAAAACAGTTTTTAGTTTTAAACACAAAATAAAAATAAAAAAAAAATAATAAAAAACTTTAAAACAATTTGTAAATATACTTACAACATTCGGTTGACTATAAAAACTATAAAAAATTCATAGAAAAATCCATAACAAAATTATTTATTTAAAAAATTTAAAATGTGTATTTATTATTTTTTAAGATGCTTTAAAAAACTTGGCTTGAACTTAACTTAACATAATTTTAAGACGCCAAATTGCGTATTATTTATATTATTTATTATCAATAATTTATTTTTTAGTTAAGTTGCTTTTATTTTTATGATCAAATAATTTTCATTTAAATGAATTTCTGCAAACTTATGTGAATAGTATTCTAAGTAACACCAAATTTGTGTTGTTAGAGTACTCGAGTCGGGCTGAAGTCTGAAGTTGCAAAAAAGCAAAGCCTGCAAGCCGCAGCACACATATGTGCCCACACGCACACATACGTATTTATGTGTGTGTGTGTATGTGTGTAGGGGCGCAGCGTAGCGGAAATAATGAAATTATTAACACTTGAGCAACTTCCGGCTAAAAAACAAAAGCTGCTGCAGCAGCGAAGTCGACAGCGGCGGTGGCCAAACAAAAAAAAAAAAAATATGAAATAATACAAAAAAACGCGGCAGCTGCAAGACAAAAAGGCGAAAAGTAAAATAAAAACTCTGGCGAAATATACATTAAATGAGCGAAGAAGGCATGTAAACGGCCGCAAAAAGGCGGAGACAGCAAGCAGGGGGGCGTGCCGAATGGGAAGAGCCCCAGGAATGGGAGAGCGAGAGAGCTCGGTTCATGCAGCAATCATAATTGCAGTGCAAACTTGGCTACGGTTTGCCACAAACTACAGAAAAAAAGCCGAGCCAAGTGAAAAATGCACGTGTGTAAGTGTGCGTGTATGTGTGTGTGTGTGTGCGTGTAAGTGTGTGCATGTTTGTGTGTTCGTGCAATATAAAAACGCTTCTTCCATTTTGCGTCAAGCAACAGACTGTAAATTTTGAAGAAGTCATAATAGAGCCGTTGGCATATTTTCTATAAACGAATTGTGGAAGCGTTCTGTGCGTGTGCGTGTGTGTGTGTGTGTGCGGCACGTTAAGTATACGTCTAGCTGTGCAGACAATGAGTGCAGCAAGAAAAAGCCAGAAAACAAATATGCATATTGCCAGTCGTATAATACTGACTGCAAAATACTCGCTCAACGATGACAAAATTGTTGAGGCTCTTTTTATAAAGCTCGAGAGAAAGTTTGAAGAGAAAGTCTAAAGTTAACTATAGAATTTTGCACATCTAGCTCTAAATTTTGATAGATATAGCTTTTTTTCAGTGAGAAATTTGCATGCAATTATTGGTAACTTATCACTCAGAGAACTACAGTTTATATCGGTTCTTAGACGAGCTCGTTGGCGATCGGCTTGAGTCGCGTTTGTTTGATTGAATCACTTATATATGTATAAGTAGATATGCGAGTTATGTATTGATAATATTCGAGTTGCGTTCATAAATTGAGTGAAATTACTCAAAAGATCAGGTATATATATTGTACATATGTACATATACATGCATGTACTCATACATATGCACAGGATGAGTATGTGCATGTGCCTGAAGACCTTTTGCGTTCTTTGACCTCTTATTGCCTCTCATTGTGCGAGTTTCAATCGTAAATGAAAATAACAACAAAATGTTTAAAGTTCTACGTTTATCACAAACCAAATATACCCATTTTGCACTTTCAGAACAAGCATTAAAAAGCAGACATGGACACACACACACATACACCCAGTCTAGAGCACATTAGATGTGGCTGCATGCATTTGAAATAAAGTTGCATAATTAAAAGACAGGCAGCGCTCAGCGAGAGCGACTAACTGGCTAAAAGCAGCCTGAAAAGCAACTGCCCCGAGCCTAGCCAAAATCTTCAATTTGCCTCATATAGCAACGGTATATATATACTAAACATATACATTTTATATGTACATATATACATATGTATATATCAAATCCCTTTTTCAACTTATACGATTATATCTGCAGCATATGCGCTATTTTTTTTTTTTTCTTTTTTTCTTGCTGCTGCTTTTGTCTCTCACTTGCTGCGCGCATTTATTCATTTTTTTTACTTTCCTTATTTTCTAGACGAAGTTTTTTATTATTTGTTTTGAACTCCCTTCTTTTTTTTTAGCTGCTGCTCAAAACGAACATGGCTTAAAAGGCGTTCTAAAATGTTAAGCCAAACGTGCAGAGTTTTCTGCTGGGTTAGTCAAAGACAAAATTTTTGCTCATTGCTTTCGCATAAGCTACGCTGGAGCTGCAAAGTGGAGCTGCTTTTGCAGGTGCAGATCCAGGTGCTTGCGCTAAATGTTTGAGCTGGAGTTTCTTTATAGAGCGGCACGTTGTCAAGCAATTCGATTAAAACGTGGATTATAATTGCAAAAAAATGGTTAGTGAAAGAGTTGGAAGAATGAAAACTAACTCAAAGAGAGTTAAGATATCTGAACTCAATTTGAACACTTTGCCTGTCTGTATACTAGATGAGATTCTATTCAAAAGGCTCTCATATAGCACACTCATGAGATCCTAGTCTCTTTTGTATGCTCTCATATAGTACACTCAGGAGATTCTATTCTATTCTATAGACTCAAGAGATCCTATTCTCTTCTGTAGGCTCTCATATAATACACTCATGAGCTCCTATTTTATTCTGTAGGCTCTCCTAGAGTACACTCCTCTACTAGTATACTCATGAGATCGTATTATAAGTGAGATCCTATACTATAGGCTCTCATATAGTATACTCATGTGATCCTATTCTATATGAGAACCTATTCTGTATACTCAGCATATACTACATATACATATATATGAGAACCTGTAGTGTATGCTCTCTTATAGAGCCTATTCTGTACGCTCCCATACAATCTCATATAGAGCTGGCAAATTAAAAATCAATATGTAAATACACTCATGTTTGTCCTTAAGTATCTTAATCATACATTTAATTGCGGTCAACTTTAATATGACAGCTTGGTTAATCAGTAAAATATATATGCTCCTGATATGTGTATGCATATACATATGTACCTCACCTTGTGTATATTTTATCCTTATCCTTATCCTTACCTTATCTTTTATGTTTCATACTTAACTTATTCTCACTTTGTGCGGCAGCTGCAATTGCTGTGGCTGCTGCTGCTGCTTCTGCTGTTGCCTTTAAAAATAAATGTCATAAATTACTCATACGCCGCGTATGAACTGAAAATGATTCATAAATAACATTAAGTTCGTGACGCAGCTCGCTGCTCGCTTCTCGCTGCTCAGTTGTCGCTTTGCGCTGCCTCAACTTCAGCATCGCCAATACAAATAGCATAACTTTTTAAATTATTTCTGCACACTCATTTTGTGCGCATTTTCCGAAAAATTTTGCCGTTTTCTTCACGCTGCTCGCATTGTTGCTGTTGTTGTTGTTGCTTTTTCATTTTTGAGTGCATTTTCCCGTTGCGCCAAAGTTTTGACTTCCCGTTTTGCAAGCGCATAAAAATGTTTTTCAGTCAACATTTCCACTTCCCACCTCCTACCCTTCCACCCCTACCAACTGCACATTCGGCATCTCCATTTCTCTTCTTCTTCGCCCACTTCAGCGTGGTGCTTTAGCATTTGTTTATCTTTTTGTAGAGCGACAATTTTGTAATGAATTTATTACTGTGCCATGCTGCAAGGGTTATGCATAAAAGCAACAACAACAATAATAACAAAATAAAAACTACGGTTGAAAGTTATATTATTGAATAACGAAGATTAAATACCCTTGAAGGCAGGATATATGAGAGATATTTGGGTAGCTTGGAATTTATTTAGGTGTGAAGTCCTCTGTAATAGGCAACTCGAATAGAAAATGTTGCTATATAAGCAAGCGATTGTTGGATCTCTGGGATGGCAAATGAAAAACCTAGACTAAGATTCAATATAATATTTGTGTCTTTAAGATTCAAGCTAGTCGTCTTCAATGGACGCCTATAATAGCCGTGATATGGAGGAATTTTTTTATGCGTACACACATATTTGTAAAACAAAAAAAAAAAAAAAAAAAACACACAAATTGAGTTCCTCAGATAAACATATTTTTTATATCTCATATATTATTTAATAAGTCATCTCATCTTTTGACTATTCCCAATTTTATTTACATCTATCCATCTATCCATTCATCTTCTACGTCTATACTACCCTCACCATATACCCTATATAAAAAATGACTGTTTAAAGTAAACTTAAATTAACTTGCGCTGCATTGCCGAAGGACGCGGCTTGCATAAAGTACTAGCATTGGGTGAAGGAGGATGTTGGGTCTCATATATGGACGCCGGGATAGGATATTTCCCCAGAAATTTGTCAAGTAACCAACGACGCACAACTTTTTTTGAGTGCAGTTCCCTATTTTATGCTGCTCGAATTTTGTTTTCTTTTTTTTTTTTTTTTTTTTTTTTTTGCAGTGTGCATTACACTGAGCATACTAAATTTGATTTTTACTCTGTAATATATATATATGTGGAAATAGCTTAAAAGTCGACCTGCACAGCTCGGCCCTTAATTATTGCAGAGTATCAGCATGCGCTCGTCCTGCAACTTTTCAGCCAATTTTCTTCGTTTCTGCCTGCGGCCGCAATGCTAATTTTTCCTCAGCGCAGCCAAAAGCCAATTTAAACTGCATAAATTATACAAGTGGCTTGCATACTACATTTTATTTCTATGTCTACACATTTTTTACTCTAGCTCAAAGCATAAAAGTTTCGGAAATTCGTGTCTTTGATCTGGATGAAGCGCGCCTAATTATTGTTGTTAATTGGATGCGTATACTTAATATTTATGTGCATACGTATGGGCCATGGCTCGTTGAGCGCGTCGCTGCTGAGTCACGCTGATTCTTAACAAGACATTGAACAATTTTCATACGCCCCATTTGGAAATGCCAGCTGGCTAGTGTATGAAAGCTTTTACACTTAATTAATTAAACGTAATTGAAAATCAAATAAAATCTACACCAACCGAGACAATAGAATTGCAAGACAATGGCTTCAAATAGCAATTGATATTGTCATTAAGAGGAAATGAGCAAAATAATGAACTGCATTGACACGCACACCCAGCCACATGCACCCTCTACTTGAATATATATGTATATACATGTATATACACCCACAGTCAATACGAAATGAGTTCATGCTCGCAGCTGCTGACAAAGGCTTTATGAACTGCCAGCCAAGACATCGGCCAAAGTTGCCTCGGACAGCAAACAACGAGAATGCGACAATGTGCATTCCTGCGCAAGCAGCGAGGGAACGGAACGGAACGGAATGGGATTGCATGGAATGGCGTAAGTGCTGCACTCAAGGATATCCAGTTGAAACTGCTCTTTTTTTTCAATTTATTAACTTTAGCTGAAAAATCTACTGTAAACTATGAAATATAAATTTTATTAACTTTTTCTATGAATAAAAATAATTTAAAATAACAACAAATAAATGTATTTTTAAGAATAGATAATTTAACTTAAAGTTTAATTTAAATATACCAATTGCTGTTAATCTTCCAAAGCAATCAAAAGTAAAAATAGTAACACTCAATAAGTCATAATTTAAATAAATAAGATATGCTGGCAGTAAACATAATAATAGATATATCACAGCTCGGCAAATTCTCTGCACTCTGTTAATAAATTATTCAGTGAAAATTATTCAAAGCAATGTAGCATATAGAAACATCCACAGGCTGAGCAAGCCCCACTTGGACGACATACCAACAGCACATAAACAAGATGTCGAGCACGCAGCGAGCAACAACTGACAGAAGGAGCTCGAGGTGTGGCATGGACGGAGAGAGGGGGGCGGCAAGTGAGTGCAGTTGCGTTGCAACAATTGTCCTCTAGATGCCATAATAAGGCGCGAGAATCGTTTGCCATGCCAAAAACTGAAGACTTGAAGGGAAAGCCAAAGGCTGGCACACGTTGTGGGCGCCTCGCCTGTATTTCTTGTGGGGTCCCATGCAGTCAGGCAGGGTAAGCAATGCATTGTATTTGGCATGCCATTTGCTTTAAACGCTGACAATTTCAATTGCTGTGTGTGCAGCTTGTAAATGACAATGCAAACACACATGGAGCCCCAAATGGTGGGGGCTGTCCAGGAGTTGTTAACAGACCAAAAGCTGCACTAAATGTGTGCAGAGTGTGAGCTCCACAATTAATGGCACGCATTGACTGCTGATTGATGTGAGCAGCAACGACAGCAGCAGCAACAGGTAAGCGTTTGGTAGTTGTGGGCGTGGCACTTAACCAACACACACACAAACACACAGACTTGATTGGCTGACTGGGGGTGCGGGGCCAATGCACTGTTAAAACGCAATCAGCAATTTGCCAAATGACACGAAACACACACACACACATATGAAAAACGACGAAGAAGCCGAGCAAGGGAAAACAGAGCTGGAATGGAAAATTAATTACCAGAATGCAAATTAATTGCTGTCCGTTTGCTTGCTTGCAGCTTGGCAAGCGCATAAATCTAAAAAAAAAAAAAGAAAAGAAATCAACAACAACAACAACAAAAAGTGGAAAATTGTCCGTCTATGCTGATATTCGGACGGCGTGTGGATTGGATAAGGATTCATTGAAGGCGAAGTGAGTGGGGGCGTTGCTGGCATTGTATAAACTCAGCAGCAGACAGAGCGTGGCAGCTAAAAAGAAAATGCCGAGCATATATATGCACAAGCACTCTCTCGCTCTTCCACTCCCCTCCTCTCCTCTCTCTCACACACACACTCATGCAATGACAAACAAATTGCCTAGCCGTAGTCGACGGCAACCAAAAATCTAGTTGTGGCTTGCAGCTGCCTCACTGTCGCCCCCTGCGCAGCGCTGCCTGCCTGCCTGCGCTCGTTATGTGGTGCAAATGGGTGGTGCAATAATGCCAAGGCACGCTCTCTAAATGAATTGCTTGCCAAGGCGCAGCGCAGAGTGTCAAGATTTTTTGTTGCAAGCCAAACACACACGCCTCTTTGCAGCCTCCTCTACTCTTTTCTCGCGCTCACATTGTCGTCAGCTTTGCGAGTGGGAGAAGAGAAAAAAAAAGAGAAAATAAGTGTAAAGCATTTAAGCAGACAAGTACAGCTCTTCTCCTTTTTTCCTGTTTGACAGTGTCTAGGGTTAAGCAACTTTAGCAATTGACTTTATCAATAATGCATTATACTTGAGTATACTGCGGTATCTATATGTATACTAGATAAACTGTTATAGGTTTTCGTATACAATGAAATAACGTTGACTGACAAGTTTGCAGAACTTTAACTAAAGTTGAATAATGGGAATAATGGGAATAATGAATAATTTACTTTATCAAATAGGTTTTAATATATACGATATTCAATAGCTTA
Organism: Drosophila mulleri; assembly: GCA_035047565.1. Lineage (NCBI taxonomy): Eukaryota > Metazoa > Arthropoda > Insecta > Diptera > Drosophilidae > Drosophila > Drosophila mulleri. Next base: position 3,025,436 of record JAWNPK010000060.1, read on the forward strand.
TGTTTACGAAATCGTCCAATGAATCTGTTGATTAGTTGCTTTAAACAATTTTCCCATATCTCTACTCTCTTTCATTCTTCTAACTCTCATTGCATCACTCACTCTCTCGCTCTCTACTTTTTCTCACTTTTATTGTTCTTGGGTGTCTGTCTTCTTGCAGAAAACATTTTCTAAAAGGCAATTTTTTATAAAATAAATAATATTTTGTTGATATTTCCACTGGATATGCTAGCTGAAAATCCGAAACAATAAATATAGCATACCTTTAAGCGCTGCTTTGTTCTTTTAAATAAATAAAAATATTTACATATGCATATAACAATTTAACATATATAAGAACATATTCATATTCCAAGTTCCAAGACTTCCTAGTATTTTCTACACTTTCACTTTCCCCCCTCTCTCTATTATTTACAAATTCTAATGACAATTACCTGCTGAATATATTATAATATATTGTTTATTGTAGTAAGCTTTTTGTTATTGTAGACAGCTCTTAAGTGACAGTAAATTAGCGGCAGAACTTATGGTATTATTATCGCAGTTACATAAATATATACGATATTATATCTGAAGCATGTGAGATTGTGTTGTGTGTGCGTTGTGTTATTGTTATTGCAGCAGCTGATCCAAAATAATAACAACGTTTATCCGAAGGCGACAAATAACATAAGCCGCAGCAAATTTAAATACACATGTCGCTGGCTATTGCAGCTGCGCCTTATGTTGTTGTTGCTGTTGTTGCTGTTGTTGCTGTTGGCTATTTATGTGGCTTTATGCGGCAGTTGTTGTTGTAGCTGCTGCTACTGCTGCTGCTGCTGCTGCTGTGGCAGCAACTGCTGAGCGGAAATTGTATTGCGGCCAATATGGTAAATTGCCTTGAATCTACCTTAAAACCATATTTCAACACTAGATTACACAAACAGGCAATGCCGTGGTTGTAGCAGTACTTGCTGTGTTGTTGCTGCTGCTGTTGCTGCTGCTGCTGCTGCTACACTGCGGTACGCCATTACACCAAAATACTATCATAAAATTTCGCGCAAGCGTGTGTCTCGGCATTTTAACCAACAGGGTTTTGGGCCAAAAACAACAACAGCAACACACGACAGCAGCAGCACACACACACGCACATACACATAGGGCATGCAAGGCACCGCATATAAAATGCACACACATGCAAACACTACCCACACGCTCACTTACACTCGCTGAGCTATGCTTGCGTTGTTGTTACGAGCTGCGGTTGCGCTTAAATGTGTCATTAAAGTAACAGTAAAAAAAGTAAAAATAAAGAAACAACAACAACAATAATAAGAATAACAACAACTACCGCAGGGCAAGCTGCGCTACGCCAAAGCTTAGATTTGGGCACTAGCAAAAAAATGTTTTTGGGCAGAATGCGGCTTTATAAATCAAATGAAATGCTGACAACATGTGAGTAACCGAAAGCGCCGCTCTCTCACGCTCCCTCTCCCTCTCCCACTCCTTTTTACGCTGCTCTCCGCACTGCAAATCATTCATAGCTGCGAAAATATAAAGAAAAAAAAAGAGAACAGCACAAAAAAGAAGAAGAAGTAGAAGCAATGCAAACCCCAAGCACTGTGCAAATATGCAGCATAACAAATGCCTCATTAGCATGTGCCCAGTCCTGGCAGACCAGCTCCCAGCTTACAGTTAGCACTGCTCAGTTCCCATTCTCTCCATCACACACACACACACATGCTTGCACATGTAAAACGTTTTGAACTGCAAAGTCACAAAGCAAAATTGTCTTTTGTTAGTGCTGCTGCTGCTTCTGCTGCTGCTTCTTCTACTTGTTTTCTCGTTTTTCTTGATTTACAGTTACTTTTCTTTCTATTTTTTTGGTGCATTGTAATTCGTTCACTTTTTGTCATCAGTGTTGAATTTTTGCATAGAAAATTGAGCTTTTGCCAAACTAACGATGAACTAAAATATGCAAATTTATTTAACATGCGAGAGCAGGAGAGAACGAAAGCTAGAGAAAAAGAGGGCGAGGGGCAAGAGCTCGTCCGCATAGATTAAGCGAGATGGCAACGGGATCTCTAACGGTCGTAGCAATGTATGGCAACTACAATAAACAATCAAGCATAGTAAAATGAAAGCTTCGAACTATGCCAAAAGAAGAGAATCACAATGAACGAGGGAATTCATATATAATATATATAGATATATAATGAAATTGGTATATGCAAATTGTTTAAATCAAATAAATTGAACTACAAAATTGTATTAAATAAAAGCTATATAATAATAAACCAACCCAATAATTTCCCAACTATTTCAACACAATCAATATAAATTCTAAACTATTGCAAGGCACATAAATTTCGTTTACCTCTAAGAACTGTTTGAAACGTGAACTGTGAAAGTGCTTAGCAGAGTGAACTATCTTTTTGTTTTGCTACAATTTGCGGTGCGCATACTTATCCAGCTCACTGTCGCCAGCGTTTGGCATATGTTTCGCACTAAAGCCAGCAAGAAATCTGCTATAGCTACAGTCCTATTTCATATTGTCGGCACCTGGAAGGTGTGCACACACACACAGACACACAGAGAGATATGGCCAGAGAAGCCGCTTAACGATGGTGCGGCATGCAGCTCCACACTCACACACACACTGCCACAGACTCACCTGCACGTGTGCGACTTGTGTTTGTATTAGTGTGCGCGTACATGCATATGAAAACCGCTTTCGTTTCCGTTTCAAGAAACAACTTAAAAATGGCGCACGACATGGCGTCTGCTGCCTGGCTGACTGCTGGCTGTTGTTGTTGTTGTTGTTGTTGCTGTTTGTTGTTGCAGCCATCAGATAGAGATAGGTGCAAGAAAAATAAAAAAGAGAGTGGCAACTGCAACAACGTACAACACGGCAACGAGATGACAATCAGGCAGACACAGTGAGCCAGCATTGGCGAGAAGTGAAAAAATATGCAAAATAATAGCTAACAGTGCATTGACGAAGTTGAAATACGCTAAGAGGGAATTATTTATATAAAAATATTGACATTTGAGAATATATAGAATTTTGTATATACTAAAAAGTATCTTGAGAATAATGCACTCCAAATCAATTTATTTGTCTGTTACAAAATTGGTATAAAAAAAATCGGAATATTCTCTGAAAGAGTGTATATGTATGTATTAAAAATACCAAATCATATTTTAGTTATTGTATGTATTAAAATATATGTACATACAAATGTAAACTTACCCATTAAATGGAAGCTCTCTATACTCTCTGAGAGAGTGCTCTCACAATGTCTTTACATTGCGTTCTCTCCCTGCCAATTTGTCTTGTGAAAAAGCTCAGCAGCAACGAAAAATTAATTTAACAATTGATAAAGATTTTAAGTTTTGGCACATACATTTTATATCTATTATTCACTTTTATTCATTTATTATTTATAGACACACACGTATATAACAGATTGCCTTTCAGACATAATTGAAGAGAAAAAATGAAATCAACACATTTATACCCGCGCGTGTAGAGAGAACGAACGATCAAGCAAAGCAGACGCGCTCTCACTAAATCACTGTCCTCCCTCTCTTCGGCTTAGTCACCAACTCGCCATTGACGCAAGCGGCCGCATAGTTTTGCGCTCAGCTGGCTAGACAACTAAGGCAACGGGATCAAAAGCCTGAGGACCAATGGCGTGCACACAATGGATTAGCTATCACGCTCACACCAAAGCTGGCAGCTGTGGGTGCAGTTTGCTGAGTAAACATATAACGGGATCAAAAGCTTTAATGCATTTATTGTGAGAGTGAGAGAATGGAAGTGTAAATACTCTATAGAATAATCTAACTAAATAAATGAAGAAAGCAAAAACAATAAGAGCTGTTATTAATAAAGCATTGAAATTCCTGCAAGACGTACAGTAAGCATATGTGTTAGTATATAAATTGTTACCTTTTTAGTGAATAAATTGAAAGACCCTGGCTGACGAGTGTATGGAAGAAACGCCCGTACGGAGCACAGAATTTCATTTGCTTTGCTTTGCTTGGTTGGCATTGGTGTTGGCGTTGCAGCGGTACTTTGTGATTGTTGTAGTTGTTGCGGCTCCTCTGCATCTTGTTGTTGTAGTCAATATCTTTTTTTTTTTTTTGTTATGCTGTCAGGCTTGCAAAGTAAATTATGCGACGTGCAAAATCAATAAATCAACACGTTTATTGCTGTAAACGTATTTTCGGGCATGAGCGAAAAACTTTTCAACGTGTTGCCAGTGCATGTGTGTGTGTGTGTGTGTGCGTCTGTGCATACATATATACATTTCTATATAGTATTTATATTTTATATGTGATATACATAGACCTACATAAGTTATTCGATGAGCTGAAATTGTGGGCTTAAATGCGTGCAAATTGAAAGCAGGCGAACTCCAGCTGTCAAATGAATTGCAAATCAGTTGCATGCAACAGCTGCTGCTGCGGCTGCAATAGTTGCTGCACCAGCTGCGATTCATTACAAAAATGGGATTTTCCTTTCCTTGCATTTTACTCGGCGCGAGCAATTTTCAAGTTCGTTGAGCAAAACTTGGCTAAAGCTAAAATCAACACGCTTCAGATACATCTGCACACTTGTGCATTCTGTGTGTGTGTGTGTGTTTGTGTGTGTTTGTTTGTTGGTGCTACCTTTGGCTTCGTTTGGCACATGGCAAATGTTGAGTGCTTTATTGTTATGTTTTAAAATTCAATGAATTCTAAAAATTCCTCCACTGTGAGCACTGCCGCCATTTGGCATCGCATTTTGTTGGCTTGCACACTGCAGCGATTCATGCTTTTTCCCCCATACTCGTTCGGTGCAAAGTAAAGAGTATATCCGTTTGCTGTATGTTTAGCTGTTGATATAAAATGCAAGGCATTTCAGCTTGACTGCAGCTAAAGACTTGAAACTTGTTTCGTATCCATGTATATAGATATGTAGACATGTTGATATTTGAGAAATGCCTACTTGCGGGCGTGGCGATTGGAGAGCTAACATAATTCGTACATCAAGCAGCTATATATGGCAGCATGAGAGTTGTTAAAAACTCGAGTTTGCACTGCATCTAATAGACTCTGAAGATGTTTTGAATCTGCCCGCAGGAAGCATGGCAAATAGAGAAGTATCAGAGGTAGTTAAAGAGATTGTTCTACATTAAGACTTGTAAGCTATTAGTTATATATCTACTCTCTGCAACGCTGAGCGAGTATCAAACAGTTGCTTATGCCTGACTGCACTGTTCCCATTTGTTTTTTATTGCGCTGTCTAGGTTTCTGCTTTGGCCAACGACAAGTCGACAGAATTTTGTAGTCACCGCATTAACAATATAATGTGGCGCCACATTGTTGCATTTGTTGTTGTTGCATGCTGCCCTGATCTGCACTTCATTTATTTAAAATGTGCGCGTCAGGTGCCATGCAGCTCTCTTTCACTCTATATCTATCTCTCTTTTCTCCCTGTTATCAAGGTCAAACCTATCAAGATATTGATATACAGATAAAGTGAAAGATACAGAGAGCGCCAAAGAGAGAGAGAGAGAGAGAGAGAGAGAAAGTGTGTGTAAAGAAAATGAAAATGCAAATGGAAATGCAAATGCAAATGAAATTGTGGCACAGGACAGCATTGATTAAAAAAAACGCTCAACTGCAAAAATAATCACGAAAAATATAAGTATAAACAACGAATATATAATATATATCTCGGCTTTATTAAAGTTCACGCGAAAAGTTATAAAAAAAAGATTGATTTACCTAAGAAAAAAATGCATCGAATATAACTAAAAGAAAATGAAAAAAAAGTATGAAAACTTAAAAGTATGCAGAAAGGTAACAAAGGTAGTAGAAACTTGAATAACTTGAAAAAAAATGCAAAAAAAAGTATATAGTTATATAATCAAAATAATTATAAGTAAAACCAAAAATAGAAACTTTGCAGTAGTTGTAATAGTAGTTAGTAGTAGAAGTAGGAGAAAAGTGTTCAAATGCGTAGTTTCTTAGTAGTTTGCTAAAAAGTTTATTAAAACACTTCAACTTTTTAATTTTCACATTCATTAAAATTGCTCTTTCTCTATCCCCTCATATTACTCGACAAACTTTTAGTATATCCATGAGCTTCGTTTACTACCACTACATTCTTAATACTACTACTACTATTTTCTTTAGTATTACTACGTTCTCAATACTAGTACTACTATTTTGTTTACTATTTGTACGTCAATAATACTACTACTACTACTATTTCATTTAGCTCTCAATACTATTACTACTATTTCTGCTACTACTATTGTGATTCAATGCTACTACACTTCTTCGATTACTACTACTAAACTACTACTATTACAAGTCAATGCTTAAACTACTACTACGAATCTATTCTGCTCCTGCAATAATTTCCACTACTATTAGTAAGCGTACCTTTGAGTAGGTCGATTATGTAGCTTATGATAGGACAAAATGTACGTTTTTTTACCCCAGTCACAATTCCCAATATTAAACACGGATTTTATATGAAACTTAGCCAAGCCATTGTACAGTCCGTACGCACTGTAAGTCCGTAAACTCTCTCCAAAATTGGTAGTAGCATTAAGCCACTTGCAAGCAGTGGACACAATGGAACCGCAATTTGCGCGCCGACCCATTGCTATTTGCATAAAAATGCGCCGATTGCTCTGAAGTGCAAAAATGGACATCAATCATGGGCACATCATAAATATTGAAGGACAACACACACAGACACACACACACACATACAGGGACAGATATATACACCCATGCGCATACAAAAGTAAAATGCAACGCATAAATTCACGCTCGTGTCGCTGGCTGTACCGCATGCTCATAAAGGACAACAGCTGCCGCCATGTCCTGCTGCAGCTGCCGCTGCACTTATGCAATATTAATTAAGCGACCAAAAACTGAAAGAATGGAAATGCAGCAGCAGCAGCAGCGGCAGCGGCAGCGGCACACTTATTGGGCAACGCATTGACTAGAGACTATGGTGCTGCAGCTGCTGCTACACAAGAGACGTCTCCAGCTATCCAACCAACCACAAGAGCAAGAGATCAGATCCGGGCTCGAGGCTTTTGTGCCTGTTAATTTGCAGCTATTGTTGCTCGACGGGCCATGCTTCAATTGAAAGCGCCGGGCATAAATTAAATTTTCAGCAATTCCTGTACTTGACGCTCCATTTGCAATGAATATAGACGTGTGTGTGTGAGTGTGTGTGAATAAGAGAGAGTGTATGACTGAGAGAGAGAGAGGAGAGGGAGAGAGATTGTGTATGTTATCTATGGTAATGCTGCCAGTGCTTGCTTGTATGATTGTGAGTTGCATGAGTGTGTGTGTGTGTGTGTATGCGAGTATGTGTGTGTGCGTCCATCTGTGCCCATATACGTAAACGTCTGTCCCTGTGGCTGCCGAAGCAGCTTCAACACAAATTTTGACTCTGATCTGATGAGCAATTAGAGCTGAGCTGAGCCTCGTGACACGATGAAAGCAAAAATCGATCAACTATCGTATTGAAATATTCTAGGAAATTACATATGAAAATATATATGAGAAATATCAGCAAATCATCAAAATTTTAGAGTTATATTTTAAGAAGGAAACTAGTCAATATACACATTATTTAATGATGAGATTATTAAGTGGATTAAATTAGCTTAAGATTCGCTTGATAGCAAAACAGTAAAGCAGAGCTCAAATCTGATACACATATAATATACATATATTTTTAGATTAATCTGATAATTATATATCGAACCCATTGCCAACTCGTTTCGTGTCACGCAGCCATCTCTAAGCACATGTTCTGACAGATTTTCTGCCATTCACTCTGACCCTTGGGCAAGACAATAAAAGCATCTTCCGAGCTGTTGTCGTTGATTGTTGTTGCTGTTGCTATTGCAGCAGCAGCTGCTGATGTTGCCTCAATTATAATTTGCAAATTGACGCCCAACACAAATGCATATCTCACTTTCTAATATTAACTTAAATGCGAACTAAGTGCGAACACTCGCAATTGTTACGACGATATCGAATTACTATATAAACCCATACTTTATCTCTATGTGAGAGTGTGTGTGTGCGTGTGTGTGTGCGCAATTATGTTGATAAGCAACTAACAATTTGTTGGCCACAGTCCATTGGAATTGCAGCTCTTGTGGTCATCTCATTATTGAGCATTGCAACTCATTTCGAAAGTCAATCGAATGCATTCAATGCATTCAAACATGAAATATATTCACAATAATGTATTTGCCGAAAACTATTTACCAAAATATGTCCATGGATATCCTTATTCAGTTGCTGCGTGTGTGGCCGACCCAAGCCGATGCGACTTTGAGGCGTACTCATTGGGCCAAAGCCTTGTGGCTTTATGAAATCAAGGCTTGTCGGTGATATATCATCAAGTATTGCTACATGACAATTTGTGGGATTTATTATGAATTTCTAGTACTACCAACTACTGCTGGCTATATTACGAGAGAGAATATTGAGAGGGAGAGACGGCTGACTATGTTCTCTCTTGAGGAATCTTTTAAATGAAATATGATGTATGAATATATGAATATAGGGAATATGGAATATGGAATATGGAATATGGAATATGGAATATGGAATATGGAATATGGAATATGGAATATGGAATATGTAATATGGAATATGGAATATGGAATATGGAATATGGAATATGGAATATGGAATATGGAATATGGAATATGGAATATGGAATATGGAATATGGAATATGGAATATGGAATATGGAATATGGAATATGGAATATGGAATATGGAATATGGAATATGGAATATGGAATATGGAATATGGAATATGGAATATGGAAAATGGAATATGGAATATGGAAAATGGAATATGGAAAAAGATTTTTCGTATATTCAATATTTTTATTGAAAACAATTAATTTATAGCGTTATCTAGATCAAATCTTCCCCTCCCACGCTCTCCTCTCTGTCTCTGTCTCTCTCTCTCTCCCTCTCTCTCTCTCTCTCTCCCTCTCTCTCTCTCTCTCTCTCTCTTCTGCGCTCTCCTTCTCTGCGGGCAATACCTGATCAACCATCCAATCTAGTGCATGTTCTCTATGAGCAGGCATATATGTATGCATGCACACGCATGTGTTTGTGCTTGTGTGCATGTATGAAAGTGGTCATTTATGACTTGTCTTTGGCTGCTGTCCGCTGTGGGCAATTCAAATGAATTTTTGTACGCTGCTCAGCGATTTTAATTGAAAAACATGTTCGTTTTGGTTGCGTTTCGGTTTTCGGTTTTCAGTTTTGGTTTTCGCGGGCTCAGCTCGAGGGAGGCTGGCGGCGCAGCTGGCTAAAAAAGAAGTAGCATAAGAGAGAAGAAGAGAGGGAGAAATAATGCCGCATGCCGCATGCCACTTGCCACTTGCCATGCTTGCCGCTGGGATCTGACTGTGGCTATGGCTATGGCTGCTGGGCTTGTTGGGCGGTCGCTGCTGCTGCTGCTGCTGTTGGCTATGTCCACTGGCTGCTGCTGGTGCTGCCTCCTGATGCTGCTGCCTGCCTGCTGGCAAACAATTCCCGGACTGAGAGCGTACTGTGCGCACGCGTTCGTGCATAAATTCCGCCAAGTGTCCATTTTTCTGATTTGTGTGCAAAGTTTCGTTTTGCTTGCCTTTTTTTGGAGGGGAATTTCTTGCATTTGCTTTACTGTGTTTTTTTTTTTTTTTTTTTGATTATTTTTGGCATTGAGTGACTGAAAGTCGTCTACGGCCTCGGCTGCTGGCCATGCAAATGCGTGGCCCAAAAATACCAAAAATAGAAAATGAATTCATTTCAAAGCAGAAATAGTAACAAGAATTTTCTATTACATTTTGCGGCGGTTCAAGCAGAAGAGCAAGCAGCAAACGGCAGCGAAAGATGCGCGAGGCAAACAAGAAATTAAAATACACGCAAAAACGTTTTAAGAATTTTTAATTAAAAATCAACGCAGTTGTCCGGCTCACAGCTCAGTACAATCAATGCTTAACCGCATTTTTCGTTTCACTTTTTTTTGGTTTGTTTCATTTTTGTTCTCTTCCGCCAGTCAAGACTGAATCATGCTAGACACTGCCTATACGTAATGTTTGTGTTTGTGTGCGTGTACATTGCGTATACGCCGCATGCCACGCCGCATATTAATTTAATTTGTTGCTTAATTTCTACTTATTTTACAGTTCACAGATAATGTGGCCTTACATCTATTTACTTAGATTTCCTTTTCGCTTTTCGCCTTAGCTTTCCATTGCTCCAGCTGCTGCTGCTGTTGTTGTTGCTGCTGTTGCTCGGCATCGCGCGGCTTGAGAAAGTCAACCGCATCCCACGGCTGCTGGTCGGTCGTACCCCAAATGATGTACACCAGGTTGCCAATGAAGAACACAATCGCCGTTAACGCGAACACAATTTGCCATTGGGTGCGCGAGCTCTGCCAAATAGATAAAGCGACGAGATATTATCAAAAACAATTGAGAGTAAATTAAGTGCGAGGTAATCGACTAGAAAATACCCTAAAATCTGTTTGAGATGGAATTGCATGCATATAGATAAACAGACAGAAGGATATATCGAGCTGGTCATGTAGCATAATGAATGATAGAGAGACGAATCAAGGGATAAATGGATATGTCTAACAAGAGATAGAATGATTGAAGATCGAGCAAATGGAAAGACAGAACAAAAATTATCAAACACATTTGCCAGCTAAATAAATAAAAGAGTAAACGGACGGAGGGACAATCGGACTAACTGAAAGCTCTATAGAACTGCACTGAATGGCCACTCAAATAGAGATAAATGACATTAGTCTTATAGCATAATAGATGCTTGCTCGCACCTAAGCTTACACCTACGCAATCTACCCTTTTACGAGCAAGTTATTTATAATATTACTTAGCGCCAGCTTGGCCAGCCCGGCAGGCTTCAAGCTCCAACTTACCGGCTCGGTAACAATGACGCCCACCAGCAGCGGCGTCAGCAGCGGAAAGATGTTGCCCACGCCATTGACGATGGCCATTAGCATGCCAGAATGATTGGGCGACATGTCGATAATGGTGAGAATGCTGCCGATGCCAGAGCCCGCATTGAGGCCGGCATTAATTGTCATCAGAGCAATGGCCAGGCTCGTTTGGCTCTTGTCAAGAAAACCGATGCCAATCAGGGCGGCCGCCGGACCCCAATACGATATCGTGTTGATAGACTTGCGCAGCGTCGTCAGCGACAGCCACTTCCTGGCCATGATCAAATCGGCAATGGCCAAATACACATACGACATGCACCACATGGCCAGGAAGGGCAGAGCGGAATACAGGGCGTTGCTCTTGATGTCCATCTCGAGTACGCCGTGCATATATGCCGGCGTTTGCAGCTGCATCGTTGAGTTCGCCCAGCCCTGGGCGCTGCGCACAACGAGCAGGGCGTAGAACGGGGCCGAGGTCCAAATCGCACGCCATGGTATCGCTATCTTCTGGTCATGGAAGCCGTCGTTGCGTCTCATCGAACGTTCAATGTAATCACGCTCATCGCCGCCAATCAAACGTGAGCTCGGCGCATTATCCGCAGCGAGCAACAGCCAGAGGATGCACCAAATGCCACAGAGTCCGCCTGAAACGTACGATATGCCCGGCCAGCCCAGCGAACTCTCGGCAATCAAGCCACTAATAGCCATGGCCATAACGGAGCCACAATCGGACCCCGAATAGGCAAAGACGCCCAAACGATTGCGATCCTTGGGCGGCGACCATTTGGCCAGATGCTCGTGAATGCAGGGAAAGATTAGGCCCTGAAACAATCCGATTATCAGGCGCAGCACACTGAACGCCACCCAGCCGCCCCAGCTAATACAGACGGGGGTGAGGCAGCTCAGCAAAGCCGTGGCACAGGTGGGTATGAAGAGCACCAGCTTAGCGCCATAGCGACGCACCAGAAAGCCAGCTGGAAATTGAGTCACTATATAGCCCCAATAGAAGCTCGAGAGTATATAGGATTTTTGTGCCTCCGACCAGTCGTACTCCTGCAAGCGGGGAGAGTTTGTTAGGTAGATATATCATAGATCCGGTATCTGCAGTTAAATTTACCGGAAAATCTGGATTGGAGGTGGCTGCATCTGTCATGGCCACAACGCTCACGCTGACATTGAGTCGTGCTATATAGTTCACAGCTATGGCCAGGAAGAGCAGCACCGCCTGCAGATGTCGTATGCCCAGGCAGGGGCCTAAAAGTGGGAGATGAGGCGAGGTAAGAAAAATGAGGACGAAGTAAAAGAGATAAATTAGTTTAGAAATGTAAGAGTAAAACAAATCAGAGTAGTAAAAGAGTTTATACCCTGTAATATTGTTCAAAACTGCGAACCAGTTCATTAACAATTATTATCTAGTTCAGTGATAGAAAAGTTAGACAAATGAGAAAAGTGAGACAGAGGAAGCAGCATATACATAACCTCGACCACCTTATGCAGGGTATCTCACATTCGAACTCATCTCAGCAACTATTCTCACAAGGTATTCCGTTCGTTTATGCATCAAATGTCGCTGACTTCAGAATATATTAAACACATTTATGTAAATAACACACATTTGATATTTGTTATGAAGTCAAAGTTTATTTTGGGTGCGATCGAGGCCAGTTCGACCAGTTTATCGGTCATTTATGTCGTTTTCATTCTGCTGGATCGCAAATCGAATTCTAAATCGAGTTCGACCCAGTTCAATAGTACTCGAATAAACAAATGCTTATATGGCAGCAATAAAACTAAAACTGTGTTTTCCCTTGATTAAAAAATCGTTATTTTCAATCTAATCGTGAGAACTAAAATTGTTTACAGCTAAATATTTGCGACGTCTGTTGATAAACGAAACGAAAATTACGTTTGGATAAGTTTATTTCAGAAAGTGTTGGAGTTGCTCAGAGAATTTTAGAAGTACCAACAAATGAAAAAGAGTTTTTAAAATAATAATAAGGAATTATTTAATATTTAATATTAATGTAATATTTTTATCATTTTTACAATATATGTATATATAATTTCTATAGAGTTGTGTTCTCTTATTCTCTCTCTATAGATTTGTTCTTTCTTTCTTCATCTTCACACACTCTCTCTCTCTCTCTTACTCTCCCTTTAGTCACCTCTATTTGTTCTTCTTTCTCTCTGTCGCGTCTTACTTGTTTCGCAATGTTTTAAGTTACACTTATCATTCCCACGCATCATTTCATTTCATTTAATGGTTCAAACGTGCAAACATGATTCGAATGTGTTTCTGTTTGAAACGATTTTTTAAAATTGTTCAAGATTAGCGAAAGTCTCTGTGACAAATTGCAGCGTTGTAATCGATACACGCTCGAAATTGAAAAACTTGTACAATTTTTAATTAGCCATATTTATTTACTATTTACTATTTGCTACGATCGAATGAATCGGCTATGGAGGGATCTAATAAACGATCAGCTGTTTGATTTTCCAATGCTCTGTCTCTCTCTCCCTCTCTCTCTTTATATACATGTAATACTGTAAATCAGTTTTTGGGGTCCGCCCATTAAACTCTAATCGATTATTGAAGACCCTAACCGCCATATCTCTATAACCTCGCTACACTTTATATAACTCAAATTGCCAGTCACTGGCTTCATTAGGCGCCATAAATTAATGCTATGCTATAAAAGATACAGAAATTCTCGATTCGCCACGCTCACAGAAGACGTGCCAAAGCCATAATACCTTATTGAAGTAGGTTATATATGAATACAGTTTATAAGCTGTAAAAGAAGTAAATACTTGACAGTTTAAATTTATATAATATAAATATATAAACATCTATATTAATTATAAGTATTTATATATATATATACATATATACTATTTGGCATATTCATACACATACAATATATATAATATACACTTCCAATTTTCAGTTTTTAACGATAATAAAATAAAAATTTTCCTCAACCCTTGCAAGTTCTTAGAAAAGAACAACATTTATGTAGCATAGTGTTAGCCCAATTCTTTGGTGATCAACTTTCTCTTATTTCTTTCTTCACATAAATTAAATACTTTCTTGATTCACAACATTTTTCATGACAATTTGTTTATTATATAAATCACTTATCCAATCCGTTCACACATACAATATTTGAACTCTATATATATATACATGATTTTATTATACCACTTCACTTCTTCATAATATTCACCTTTATTTTCTAAATCAGTGCCCATTTTTGACAGTCAGCTCTTATGTTTTTCCCTATTATAGTAATACTTAATAGCTTTATAATCGGACGTATAAAATCCAACTACCCGCTCGCATACACACACACCCTAGTCGCGGCGTCTACGCGTGTCAATAACTGAAATACGTCTGAGCATTATTTGGAGAGCGACGTCTTGAATATACTATTGACACAGACCCAAACGGAGCAGAGCAGAGCAGGCCGGGCTGAGGCCAGACAGCAACTGAACGACAAGCACTATTGCATTTATTACCGCAATTAGACGTGCTTAACTCTCTGCTCTACCGTTCCTATACACACATACATATATATAATTTAATATACTATATACATTCATGTTTTATCATCTGCCTGATTAAGCGAACGATAGCCGCGCGTTATTTAATTGTAAATTCCATGGGTTTCATTGCAGCTCCATGAAACTGATGATTTCTGGAGCTATGGCAAGTGAATAACAAACACTCTGATATGTTGTTGCACAATAGTAATTATATAGCCGGCTGTAGAATTATTATAAATGATTATTTGGTTAGCATCGTTAACTATTCAACTTTTTACATTAGTTCGACGGAGACAACATATAAACAAAAAAAGTTTACAATAATAAAGTTTTCTATTATATTTCCATTATATTATTAAGCTTGTTTAGTACCCGTTTCAAGCCTGGGATATGTAGATTAAATACCGATAATAATTTTAAGCAAAGGGAAATTTTTTTAGCTACTCAGTTAGACATGCAATCTAAATTTCCCCTACAAATATTATAAATCATATCATCTATATAAAAAGTCTAGTCTATTCATTTGATAAATGACACATGATATAATGATAGCATCTCCACAACATCCTCTTCCATAACACCTGCCATAAAGCAGTTGATTATAAACATGCATTAAAAATTAATAATAGCAACAAATAAAAAACGACCAAAAAAACCCTTATAAAGTACCTAAAAACAATTGAATAATAAATCAGCTATTCGATTGTCTATTATTTTAATTGAGCGAAAATGAAGACAAACTCTTACATACCTACATATTAATAATAACTATTATTTTAAATATTTAAAAAATACATTTTTATATATATATATATATATATATATATATATGTTCTATAAAAACTATACATTATTATAATCTAAGTTTTCTTTCTGATATTTTAAATTAAAAATATAAATACATATTTTTAATTGTATTTCATAGTTTTTTAATATTAGCAAACCTTTTGCATCAGTATTTTTGTTGATATCTTGACATATATAAAATACTAAGCGTATATACCTAAAATAAAAACGCTCATACTCAAATTTCCCACTCAATTTTAGCAAGCACAAACTCAGACTCAGCGAAATCATCTTTGAGTGGAGAGAGTCGCACCCCATATAAAGACGAGCCTCTTGCAGCGCCACTTCAGTCGGTCAGCTGAGCTCCTTGGGATCGGACGTCTGGTGGACTGCTCTTCATCTTCTTCTTTTGGCGAATTGTGGTAAATATTAAAGCTATTAATACTATTAAGTATTTTAAGTGGAATTGTAATTGTTGATAACTCTCAAAAAATGTTAATAACTTTTAAAACTTTCTATGTTAATGATAATTAATTGCTAAGCTACTGATCACTTTCTCTCTCATCACTTACTCTCCAGAGTCGCATGCCCAAGCGTTCTTATTGGCAAATACATATGTACATATGTACATACATACAGACATACATACAGGCATACATACAGACATACATACAGACATACGTACATACATATATGTATATATGTATATGTACATACAAAAATACACACAAATATACATACACACACACACATACATACATGCATACATACATACATACATACACACACACACACACACACATACACATACATATGTACATACATACTATTTTTTTCTCTGTTTATTATATACATACATACATACATATAAAAGAATTTTTATTTTCTAAAATCCTTCAATTTTTCATACATATGTATATTGTAAATATGTGTGTATGTATGTATATATCCTTCCAAACTTCGCTTCTATTTAAGCCTTTGCTTTGGCTAATCTCTTCGTATTTTTCTTTTTTGCCAAATCCATATAGCAAAACATTGAACTGGCTGAAAATATATATGGCCAATATTTTTTATTTGTATTTTTTTTTTTTTGTTGCTGCTATTGTTGTTGGCCAAAGGACGCGAGCTGTTTTTTTTTTTTTTTTTTTGGAGCAGAGCAGCTGCAAAATAAATGTGAATTTCATGAAATAATGGCACAAAAATACTTGATGATGCAAAATGCATGATGCCAACCTATACACACACATACAAATATATATGTATGTAGGGATGTGTATAGTGTGTGTGGGTAAGAGCCTGCCAACTCCCTTCGTTATCCTTTAGGGTTTTGCTGCTAAGCTGTGCAGCAACTGTAAATGGTTATGGATGCTGTGCATGTGGTCCAAACAGCAGCTAAGCGGCAAGCAGCTGCCACAATCAAGTCAACAGGAGCCCCAAAAATGCACACATACACACACACACACATATATATAGATATACATGCAAACATATATGTGCGTATGTATGTATGTGTGCATGTACAACATGCATGACATGGTAAATGGACAGTGTTCATGCCAGCGTGGCTGTGTGTGTAAGTGTGTGTGTGTGTCAGGGTCTAAGGTCATTTTCAATTTGCATAAATCATGTATGTCCATGTGAGACCCAATCTGCATTGGTCTAAGTGTGTGTGTGTGTATGGCCTCTCAAATAAAACCACAACAATTGCTTGGCAAATAAAACTCCTGGCCTGACTAAAGGCAGCAGCTGCCTTAAATTTGCCCAACAAAAAATTATATATTTATAAATATGTATGTATGTATGTGTATAAACTGAATTCTTATGCCATATTTTATCAGCTTATTCTATTATAAAAGCAGCTAAGCTAAGGCAGAAGTAAAACTTAGCAGCCCTGGTACTAATGCTGAAGTATGTACATATGTATTTAGAGGCTAGAGCAAGTGCAGCGTCTATTAAGTATGCATAAGAAATAGAGCAGAGATGATTGAGTGAAAGTTATGTTCAGTTAAATACTGTATCGAAGGTATAGTACATACATATATATGTATGTGAAATGTAGATCAAATGCAGTTTCGATCATTTATATTTACCAATGTTAGGCAATTGCAAATTGAATTAGTTGGCTGCCCTAGTATTCATTCATACATATGCAAAGCAGTTATAGTAGGAGCCCTGGCACTTAAACATATTTTTGTATATGCATGTAATGTAGATCAAATGCAGTTTCGAACTGGTTCATTTCCCTCGCATCAAGTTTATACATTCATACACATCCGCACATATGTACATACATATGTACATAGTCTAGGCTCGCAAAAATCAAACAGGAATATGTTTAGGATGCAGCGTTTAAGAACAATTTAAGATGCATTTTTCTAATCCTGCAACAGTCGTCAAGTGTTTCAACACACTTGTTTTAATGTGTTTTGGCTAATCAAAATTTTTGACAAACTGCGCACAGTGCGAAAGCGAAGGGAGCCACACAGGCACACTAACATTTTGTGCTAACTTAGCAGCTTGCAGTCAAAAACAGTCAACCGCATGCAATGGTTCCGGCCAGGGCTAACAGCAGCAGCAGCAGCCGCCGCCGTGCAAACACAACGCACAGTCACACACACACACACACACACGCACAGTAGTTGATTTATAAGACTTGCTTGGCAGGGATGAGGGTGAAGGGAACAACCCGTTGGCTCGTCTGTTTTGATCATTTGTGAATCATGTCTAGCTGTTTTGACTTTGATTTATATGCTGTGCATATGCACGCACACGAGACCGCAGGGCCAATTGCGATGACATTGCCGGAAACGTTATCTGCCAAATATACACACGATGTATGTCCATACATATATATGTACGTTTGTATGTATATATGTACATACATATATATGGTACGAACACGACAAAATGCCTGTAAAATGCAAATGGCGCCACATTCGCAAAATACCAAATGCTATAACCCAAATTATTTGATTCAACCAAAAATTGCATTGCACTCGAATTGAGTAGGTGGTCAGCCAGAAGGGGGGAGTGGCTGCTGGCTGTGGCAGGGACTCGCGACTGTTATTGCTGCGCTTCAGTTAATGCTCGCTGCCGCATTGTAAAATGTACGTAAAACCGCTTAATTGGGTCGAAATTATTTTGTTTATACGCGCAAAATTGTAAAAAGCGACCGCGATTCTAACGGCACAAAAGCGTTCAATTGTGGTTGTTTAAAAGGATCATGTAATTGTTGGTAAAAGGAATATAAACATACAATTTAAATATTTAATCTTAGATACACTACATTGTTGGTATTTAAAAAAAAAAAAACAGGAAGTTTACTACTTTAAAATACCAAACTTGTTTAGAAAAATGTCATAATTGAAGTTAGTTAACAATGTGGCAACGCTGTCAGGCACAATTCAAGATCGAACAAATGTTAATGGGCAGAAGAAATAAATAAAGATACATTTATTAATTAAAATTTAAGCTAACACACAATTAGTTACACGTTTCTACCCTGTCTTTGCATAATCAAATTGAATTTAGTAATGGCCGCCTCAACATATTTCTCCTTTTCGGCTAGTTCCGATTTGAGCATGGTACGCAGCTGCTGCAAATTGGGCATGCTGCGGCAATCGCGCACATTGAGCAGCGTACGGAATATGGACTCCCAGGTCTGGCGGCTGAAATAGCGCGGCAGCGCCGTCTTTGGCATCCAAATGCCGCCCGGCTGTCGCTGTGCTACCTCCATGTAACGGCCAAATAACAGCACATGCATCACACCGACCAGGCCATATAAATCCAATTGATATGTCCAACGGCGACCCGTTCGCATCTCAATGCACTTGAAAGCCTCCTCGTTGTGAACATAGTCGAACGTCTGGTTGGGCGCGAAGAGTTTCGTGTCAATCGCCACGCCAAAGTCAATCAATTGCACACTCAGCTCATTTGCCTCAGCGCTCAAACTGTAAAACAGCAAGCGGAAAACGGAATATTTAAAATGTATGTATGAACAGTAGCTATTTACAGGATATAAGGTTTAAGTTTTAATTTAAAAAGAAATGCTATTCCATTTTAAATAGAGATTTAAGAGAAATTTGTTAACTTATAGACATTTTGATGACTAACTAACAGATACCATGTACCGCATTTAAAGATATTATATTATATTAAAGATTTTATATATGGTTTTCTGACTGTCTAGAAGATACCCTATTATTGGTAATTAATACTTACGGTCGCATTAGCAGAAAGTTATCTGCCTTGATATCGGCATGTATAATGCCTATAGCATGCAGATGATCGACTATGTCCAACAGCTGGCAGCATAGATGCATGACCACATATTCATCCATATTCTTATTCGTATGCTTCTTGAACTTGTTGCAGACGGTGATTAAAGAGCCGTATTCAGAGAACTCCGAGATGTAGACACTGCTATTGTTGCCCACCAGAGCGTAGTCGATGTTCATATAGGCGGGCAGCTGTAAAGAAGGAAGAGCCTCGTTAGAAATAGCATATGGTATGCATAGAGCAAATGTACTGTATACCATTTTCTCATTCTCCAATCTCGAGTGGACCTCGAGGCATATGTAGTACTCCCAGTAGTTGGTGGGTCGCTCCTGCTTGAAAGCCACCTTCCTGCCCGACTTTCTGTGAATGCCACTGTATATGCAGCCGTAAGCTCCTTTGCCAATAATCTTTTGCACCTCGAACTGCTCGCCATTCACCTCCAGCGTCGACTGCGGCATCAGTCGCTTCACATTACCCTGCAGCTGACAATTGGGCAGCTTTTCGATGTACAGTGAAAATTCAATGGAGTCAAGCAGGGAATTGATGATATCCACACTGAATGGATTCACATTTTTGCTAGCCAGCGTGCTATTCAGTAGGGACTCATCCATGCTGGGCTTGCGGTGTGTAAAGATCTCCTTGGAGCAGCTGCTGGCCGTCGAATCCTGCCAGGCATTGTGCGAGAGCTTGGGCGTCAGCGGCGTCCTCTTGTAGTAGATGCTGCGTTCATCATCCAGAGGAGCCTCCTGGACAACAATGTTTGGTACATCCATGGAGGACGAAGCAGGAGCTGGAGGTGGCATGAGAGCTGAGCTGGAAGCTGTTGCTGCTACCTTGCTGGGCAACAACGTCGAGTTCTTGATCATGCTGATATTGCTGGCAAACATTTCCGTCGCTGCATTCAGCTCGAAGAATTCATTGGAATCTTTGCCACTTGATGCCGTTGTTGACTTTGTGCTGGACGCTTCCAGATCCTGCAGAAACTTCAGTTTTCTCGAGCCTGCTGTGGATGAGGAGTTGCCGGGCGTCGCTGGACACTTGCCCAGCGCTGTGCAGTCCTTCATAAAGGAAGCAGTCAGATGAGCTGGTCCTATAGTCTCCGCCTTGTCCAGGGCCTCATGGGGTTGGGCTGCACCTGGAGGTGGCTGCATATTTGGCAAGGATTCGTCCAAGAATATTTCAAAATTCGACGGCGCACCTTGAGCTTTAGTTGAGAGCGGCTGCGGCATCAGACAGCTGCTCAAGTCCTTCATAAAGGAAGCCGTCAAGTGGGCGGGGCCAATCGTATCCGTCTGCGTCTCGGGTAGCGTGCAGTCCATCATGGCTGGCGCAGCTGGCGGCAGAGACGGTGGCGGCATCGTCTCATCCAGAAAGATTTCAAATTTCTTCTTTGCGGCTGCCTGATTCTTGCCCTCCACTGGCAGCTGCTGCGGCTGCGTCTCCGGCACAAAGGATAGATCTGCCTTGAGGGATTCGGCCAGCATATCGACACTCGGTTTGGCGGCAGGCAATGCAAAGCCCTCATCCTCAAATATCTCAAAGGAGCTCTTCTTGGGCAGCTCCAGTTGCTTGACAGATTTGCTGAATGCTTCGGGCGTGGCTTGATTGCAAACCCGTTTGGAGTTGCCCGCGTAGAGGGGCGTGCCGAACGATTTCGGATTGGGCGGCGTCTTGGAGAAGAGTCCACACATGTCATCTTCGTCGTAGGACGTTGGCATCTCAGGGACTGGCTGCTGCAGCAGCTGCAGCTTCGATGTATTCGCCAGGTCCGGCTGAGCCAATGGGAACTTGGGCAACGTCTCTGTCTTATCTTCCTGATAGCAGGCCATCAATGGCCGGGTCACTGTTTCCGTTTTATCCTCCTGGAAGCGCAGGGATTTCAACATTGGCACACTTGGCGCATTCGGTTCCCAGAGCTCGAGCCGCTCGAAATTGCCAGCTCCAGCTGCAGCGGCACTGCCAACCGTCGGCTCTTCGCCCACCACGGACAGCTCGCTGATCATTTGTCGCTGGAACCGCGTCGGGCCCGGTGTGCCCTCCATCGCCTGCTCTGATTTGTGGCTGAGCATAAAGGCCGTTGTTGCCTGCAAGCTGGGCGACGTGGAGGCTGTGGTCGAGGCGGTGCTGGTCAGCGTGGACTTTGTTGTGGTTGCGCCCATGCCATGCTCGGACGTTTCCAATATCGTTGACAGTTGTTTGCGCAGCATGGGCGAAACGGACTGAGCAGCTGCTTCACTGCCCGCCTCATCGTTGCCAGGCAACGCAGCAGGTGGTGGTATAGCTGCTGATGCTGCTGCTGCTGTTCCTCCTCCTGCTCCTGCTCCTGCTCCTGATGTTGCTGTTGCCTCTGGCGATGTTTCCTTGAGCAAAGTGCCAAATTGACGAGCTGGCGCCTGTTTCTGTGTCGCCTTAGGCGTGCTCACCGCCTGCGATTTAATGAATATGTTAAACATTTGCGTCGAGCATGTTTCGTCAGCATCGAAGAAGCCGCTGCCTGTTGGCTTAAGTGCAGCTGCAGGCGCCACTGGTGGGGGTGGCATGTTGGCATCATCTTCGTATATCTCGATTTTGCGTGTGGGCGGCGGCGGCATCACCAGCTTATCATCGACAGGTGAGACAGATGCAGCAGCAGCTGCAGCTGCAGCAAGCGATGTCGTGGGAGTTGGGCTAGGAGCAGCAGCTGCATCGGATACGTCTTCCCAGATTCTAATTGCAGGCGATTCAGCAGCTACTTTGGGTGGTTCAATCTGCCCAGCCTGCTCCTCCTCCTCCTCTTGATTGTCCTCATCCTCCTCCAGCACACGCGATATACGCATCACACTCTTGCGACTCGTGCCCGGCTGCGTGTTGGGAAAGAAGCTTTTGCGTCGCGGCATTTGTTCGCCTGGCAGACAGACCGTCTCCTCCATATCCATGACACCTAGTTTTGTGATGCGCTTCTGGCGCCACTTGGCCACGAGCAGCTCTTCCAGTTGATATTCCTGCTGCTCCACATCGTTGTAGATCTTGTCCAGCAACGGTTCTAAAGACGGCACCGCTGGCGGCTTATAATACGCATCCAGTTCATCGCGTGGCTGTGGCTGCGCAGCGCTCGCAAAGTTTGGATAGCGACGCACGCCCAGAGCACAGTCGTTGCCCCACCAGGGCTCATGGCGCAGCACATAGGGATGCTGAGCGTTGCGCTGCTTGAACCAACAGTAGGCGCGATATTCCTCGGGAGAGAACTCCATGTTGGGACGTGGATAGAGCATGCACTTGTTATAGCACGGCAGCGTATTTTTATCCGGCTTATCTTCAATGGTCACGGGCGTAATCCAAGGATCTTGCTTTACATTCTTCGCCTTGAAGTTGGGCGGCGGCTTAAAGGCCTTCAGTTGATTGCCAGCGGGATCAACGATGGGCGGCAGCGACTTCTCATCCACATGTATGGGAAAAGCGGGATCGTGATGTGCCGTGGAGGAAAAGATTTTGCCATGCTTGTGTGGCTTGCTCCAGGCAATAGGCTCCTTCAGGTTCTCCTGATGACGTGCCGCATCGATAATGGAGCGAAGACTCGTCTTGCCCTCATCTTCGGCAACTTCTGCTGCAGGCGGAGGTGGCGGTGGCATGTTCACATCCGCGTTCTCATCGTTGAACACCTCCAGCTGACGATGAGCATTGCGGCTGGCGCGACTGGTGCTGGGCGCAGAGTTCTGGAAAGGCACAAATATTAGTGTGGAGGAAGAAGGAATGGGAATGGGAATGAGAATTTCTCTTTCTACCTGCACTACACCTGGCATATTGCTCTTGATGGCCGCACCTGTGCGTACGCTGCCCACTGTAACGGTGTTCTTGCTCTTCTGCCCATGCAGGGAGCGCAAGGCGAGACGTCGATCGTTCAGCTCCTGTGTGACAGCCGTCGTCTCCTCGCCCTCGCTATAGAGCATGCGCTGGGCCACAGTATAGCCGAAATGCTGTTGCGCCTCCTTCAGCTCCTCCAACGGCTGGGCGCGACACTCAACGCCCAGGCGAAAAATCTCATTGGCCTTGCGCATATTGCCACTGAGATCGTAGCTATACGCCCAGGCTATATAGAAGTCGGCTAGCATGGTGCCAATGCCGTTGTTATACATCTGTTGATAGCACTCGATCTGATCGCCCTGGTTGCCCATCTATATGGAAATAAACAACTGTCATTCTGAGTTATCATTATATATCTCATTCCTACTCACATATTTAATAAACAGCTTTATCAGTCGCGGATCCTGTTTGTACCGCTCGTCGTCCTCGAATTTCGTCAGGCATTTGTGCATCACCTTTTGCAATCCTGAATTGCTGCCACCAGCCGGATAGCTTTGCTCTATCCAGCATATGTACGTATACCAGGGCTCTAGCGGATCGTCACCATTGTAGTTCTTTATGTCCAGCTCCAGCTGCTTGCGCTGTGCACTGAGCTCCTGCGACGCATCTTGGCAGAGCGAGGCTTGCAGCAAGCTCACGTTGCGACCGCTTGCCAAGGGCTGTATATTCTCCTTGGCATTATCGAAATCCATTTTTCAATTAATACACTTCACTTGAATAAACAGTAAATAAACCAGCGATTAAATGCAAACAAAAAATAATAATAAAAATCACGCGCACTAAATAGAAAACGACGCTTATTTTAATTGAATGGCGGCGCTACTTTTGTAAGCAATCGATTTATGTATCGATAACGATGAAATAAATAGCAAGGTACGCTGCAACAATAGCCTAGCAGAGCTATCCAGGCTTTGAATTTGTTGTTAATTCAGAAAATAGTACAAATATTATGAATATAAATTTATTTTTATAGCTTACAAATGTATTAATACACATGTTTAATGTATTTTCTAAACAATTTTAATTATTTGCATATGGAAACATTATTTAGTAGCCCTGGATGGGCATCTTGTTAACCCCTGTTCAAATTTAACGGCAAAATGTGCTCAGCTGATCTGAAGTTGACGTTTATGCATATTTTATTGTTATTTAAAAGCATAATATAGGCACATACTAATATTAGTTGAAATTCTGAATATCTGATCTAGCACGGAGCCCATAGTTGTTGAAAAAACAACAAATTACACAATTGTGAAACGGTTCTACAGCAAACTCGTCTAAAATCAAAATTTTCTAATCGTAGGTATTTTATTGGTTTAAAATGTAATCAGACAGTTCTAATTATAATACGTAGCATAAGGTGTTTAAGATTAAATTATCATTTTTAATAGCGACGATTAGAAAAGCTGCCCCAGTTGCCGCCTTCGCTGCCTTGGAAGTTGTTATTATATCTATTATTAAAATTGCTTCCTCCTTGATTGTAGCCATCATTTCCTGATCCTTGGTTGTAGCCACTGTTGCGCCCTCCTGCTCGGTTATAGCCTCCTCCTCCTCCACTGTTGAAGTTATTGTTTCCTTCAAAGTTGTAGCCACCGCCTCCTGTATTGTTTCCTCCATCACTATTATATCCGCCTCCTCCTCCAAGATTGGAGCCTCCTCCGAAAGCATTGAAGTTTCCATTTCCTCCTCCATTATTGAAGCCTCCACTTCCTCCTCCATTATTGAAGCCTCCACTTCCTCCTCCATTATTGAAGCCTCTACCACCGCCTCCATTATTGAAGCCTCCGCTTCCTCCTCCATTATTGAAACCTCCACCTCCTCCTCCGTTAAAGTAGCGACCATTAAAGCGACTTGCGCCGCCGCTATTGTAACCACCTGTACGATTGCCATAGTTTCCGCCTCCACCTCCGAATCTGCCGCCTGAACTATTGCCATAGTTCGATCCACTATCAAAACGTCCACGCTTAGCTGGACCACCGCCATCCATTCCGCCTCCATCTCCGCTGACAGCGCTGCCACGCGACATATAAGGCAACACGCTCGATTCTCGATGGAGCTGATAGTCTCCCGCGTTTTGTACGCAAAGATCACGGATGACACGCACCAGGCGAGCATAGGGTTCATCCAATTTGAGCACGCTACCGGGATTGTCGCACGCAATGGTAATCAGATCCTCCAGAGCCGGCTTTAAGGCACCAATTTTTGCAGCATGCTCCGGATCCATGTCAAAGTTGAGCCAATTGTCCACACGCACCACTCCATTGGCAGCCAGATCGATCTTACGACAGCCAAAGATCATGACCTGCAGCGGCGACACCATGGACAGTTGCTTGCAGGAGACTGCGCGTGTGCGGATCTTCTCGCCGAAGACAAAGAAGGGATACGGAAAGGTGACAGCCAGATTGCTGCAGTTCACCGAGGTCTTGTGGAGCAGCGCTGCCTTCGATTCGGTGGTCAGCACCTTGCGCTTCTCCTTGTGCACACAAATGTTGGGGTAGAGACCCAAGCAGAGCAGAGCCAACGATATATCCAGTTCGGGATCATCTGCATTGGCATCCACTTTGTGGGGCAGCATGCACTCCTCGGGAAAACCTGCCTGGATCAACAAGTCGAGCAACTGCATCTTGGCATCGTACATCACATTCATCGTGGACATTTGCAGACCCTTCCAGTCGCAGAACCGTGCCTCCTCCTGTTCGCCGCGATTCTTGGCGCTCTGCCACATCTGTGAAGCGACGATCATGGCCACGTGATCGGAGCACTTGCGTCCACTCAGCGCCTTTTGATGTGCGGCCAAACGACGCTGGCCAATGTCCAGGGCAAACACCTCCGAGAAGGTGCTGGAATAGGAGGCCATGCTGGCCACCAGATCGGCACACCCAAAGACGGCGCCCAGCACCAGCATCTTGCCCAGACGCGGCTCAATGGGCAGCCGGGCGAGCAGGCGACCCAGCGGAGTCAACTGATCGTTGGCATCCAAACAGCGCATCTCGCGCAACAACACCTCTGCCTCGATAACAGCGTCCACTGGCGGCGGCTCCAGTGCCTTGGATAGAAAATGATGGATTGCACCCAGACGCAAAAGCTTTACAGTCAATGCGATCTCATGGAGAGGAGTGCGGAACATCTCGGGCGTCAGGTTCTCCTCTAGCTGGGCAAAGCGAGCACGCGAGCACATGGTAAAGCAAAAGCCCGGACGTACGCGTCCAGCACGTCCCTTGCGCTGCTCCAGATTCGTTTTGCTGGCCCACACCGTTGCATAGCTGGTCAGATTATTGTGCGAAGTGAAGAGCTTCATGCGTGCCTTACATATGTCAATGACAAAGACGATATCGTCGATGGTAATCGAAGTCTCGGCAATATTCGTGGACAAGATGATCTTTGTCACGCCATCCGGAACAGGCTCGAAGACCTTGCGCTGATCATCGCGTGGTATCTGCGAGTGGCACGGCAATATGCGATACTGTGAATTGCCGAAATTTGTGGAGCTCTGCAGAAACTTCATCAGAGCGAAGATCAAGTTCCAGCCGGGCAGAAAGACGAGTATGGCACCGGGTATATTCTTGGATTTGATGTGCAGCAGCAGCGATTCGAGCAGCTCGAAGCTAACGTCCGACTCGGACAGCATGGCCATGGCATTGCGTGTCTGCACGGAATACTTCTCCTCGCACACCTTATTCAAGTTCTGCTCGCCCTCCTCCTGGTTGTCCTTGAGCAGCAGCTGCTCCTCATCGTCGGCCTCCTTGCGCTTGCGACGCGACTCAGCGGATGGCACAAAGCCTGTCATCTGTATAATGTCCTCCAAGAAGAACTGCTGCACTGGAAAAGCGCGTCCAGGCACCTCCAACACGGGGCAATCACCAAAGTACTTCGAAAACAGTGTCGTATCAATGGTGGCAGACATCAGGATGACTAGGAAAATGGTAAATAAAATATAAAATGAGAGAAAGAGTATCACACATCCAAGTTAAACATACTGTGCAAATCCGGATAGGTGGCCACCATGTCTCTCAGTATGACCAGCAAGAAATCGCTATTCACATCCCGCTCGTGTATCTCATCCACGATGATGTGCGAGATGCCGCGCAGACCTGCCTCCAGCTTGCGCAACAGCACGCCCACAGTGCAAAAGAGTATGGCGCCGTAGGGGCGTGGAAATACGGACTCAAAGCGCACGGAATAGCCGACAGTTTCGCCCAGATTTTCGCAGCGTTCGCGCGCAACACGCTCTGCCACGGATATGGCCGAAATGCGACGCGGTTGGGTCACATAGATGTTGGCATAGGCACCCTGACCCGTGCTAATGTAATCATCCAGTATATATTGGGCTATCTGGGTGGTCTTGCCGCAGCCCGTGTTGCCGCGTATAATCACCACCGGATTCTCATTGATGGCCAGCATGATCTCTGAGCGCATCGCTGCTATGGGCAGCTTCTCACGGAACTCCAAGAACTGTCTGTAATCGGCATTGTTCTGGCGACGATCGCGAAACTGTCGCTCATATTCTATGGACAGATTATCCACGGTGACACTGGCCAATTCACCCTCATCGATGTTGCAAGCGTGCCAGGCATTCCAGTTGGACTGCGGCGGTGCCCAGGGTATGACAGCAATATGCTCCTGACGGGCATCCGAATCCTGGTTCATGTCCAAACGATTCTGTGACACCTATAGAAAGATGCAGAGTGCGATTAATAGAGATCGGGAGCAAAATCAGCTAACACATACTATTAGCGGCATGGGGGCTCCATCGGGGTCCAGCTTGATGTTGCGTGGACTAACCACCGGCAAATCGAGATTCTTAATGACCTCATCCACCTCATTGATGAGCTCCTCCCGCAACTTAACCGGATATGGCTTTAGCTGCTCGTCCTTCTTCTTCTTGAGCGTGCCGCTAAAGGCCTCGATCACCTTCAGATGGAAGAGCTGACGCACCAGCGAGAGGGCGCACGACTTGCTGGCCGATTTCTTATTGGATCCCGTTTCACGTGCGGTTATCTTGCGCTTCAGAGCCGGCACGTATATGGACAGCTCCGCCATGAAGCTCCTAATGTTGGTGAATGCGTTAAACAATTTAATTTAAGAATTTCATATCGAGTTCAAGATTCATGCTCCCATTTTTACACTTACCATCAAAACTTGGGCCGTGCTGTGCGCAATTGATGGGAACTCTCACATTCTCTCCTTCTCTCTCGTTTGCTGGTAGCTTTCAGAGCGACAGTGCGCACATATATATTATATATAACTCAATCTCTTGATCAATCAATCAATATATATGTATACATATATACATATGGTTATATATACATATATCTGTGTATATTGTCTGATGTTTGTTTCGATCTGTGTGTTTTGTATTTGTTGTGCCAACTCGCTCTGAAAGCCCAGCCGCGTTGCAGTTATATATGTATAAGTACAGTACACGCTCGATAGGTGCAACAGACTTTATTAAAATACAACTACTCTATATATGCATATAGAAGCATAAAGCAAAAACAACATAAATAATTTTTATAAGCAAATATATATATAAATATATTTTATACCCTTGCATGAAAATCACCCCAAGGAACTAGACTTCCCCTGTAAATAGTTAGCTAAAAACTGGTATATAAACTTCTTATAATTGTAATTCATATATATGTTGAATTCAATCGAATCGCAACTATAGATCACAGGGAAACTTCTTTCTTGAAAGGGTATTTAAGCTTCGATTAACCGAAGTTTCTTCAATATGAAAACCAATTGTCAATCAACTATATTTAACTACAATCTTAGTGTGCACCATATCGAGGGCGTACTGTAGTTGCTACCAATCTACATGGCAGCATAAACCGATTAAGGCATCAATATGCCACCTTATTTGCCAAATTTTAATACTTCTATTTTGTGTCCACCCTAATGAGCGTGTACTGTAGTCGTATGCTTATGCACAAATTTCAATGTTTCTTCACGAATTGCGCACAGCAAGCCAATCGTTGTCAATAACTGCGAGCTGCGCTCCAGATTTAGAACGAAACAAACGCTAAATCCAGTGCGCAGCTTGCCATAAACAAAAAAAAGTACAAATACAAATCATAAATGATATTTGGATGAATGATTAAACCTGGCGGCGTTATGGGATGATGTTGCCTGGCTGTGGTACGTACCTGGCATGGTCCGGTCCAACGGGCGTATACTTATAATCATCTTTTATATTATTCGATTGCTTATATATATTCAAACGATCTTTGGCATTCTCGATAGTCCAATTGCCGTGAATTGCGGCATTTACGTCGATCGATTCGGCTTCGTTCATATCCTTTTGCTCTTGGACATGGTCTATGATGTTGAAGCGATCGCGTCCTCCGTCATGATTGAGCGGGCGATAGGCCTCGCCCAAATCTTGTGGACCCGACGAATCGCCAAAGACGCGACGCTGCTGGCCACTTCCCCCGCGTCCCGCTTGCCCATCGCCGTTATCAACTGCCGGAGCGGTTGGGTCATTCGGCACGTCCTTAGCATTCAGTTTACCAACGCGCACCAAATAGTTGACAAAATCACGAGAGGCATTCTTCTCGGCATCCTTTTTGTTGGTGGAATTGCCAACGGCCACATAGGGACACTGATCGACGCGTACTTCGCACAAAAATCGCTGGCGGTGTTTGGGTCCTAAACAAAAAAATCAATAATGCTTGCAAATATTCACCGCTTCTTGGAACTTATTATGCACTTACCAATTGGCCGCACTTCGAACTTGGGCTCTGTTTGATTTTTGGCACAATATGAAAACAGAAATGATTTTATGTCCATTTCGTGCAAATATTTATTTCAAGGAATATCAAATTAAATAAACACTTTTGACGAGCTCCGCTTCTTACTCGAACGCTTGTCAACTGAAGAATGAAACTTCCGAGTATAGTATATTCTCCATAATAGTTCTCCCAAAATAAGCACTAGTTCATTTGAACATATTAGCATCGCTCGATAACTTTATTATGTTAATAACATACACAGACTTTATTTACATTCTAATAACTGAAACAAATAATTACAGATTTAATGCATATTTCCCTTAAATACTATTTTAAATAATTGTACAACATAATATAGCTCCAACTTCCGCATATATACAAAATAAACAAATAGTTTACGATAGCAGCTGTTATTTATCGAAACTTAACAGAATTTTAGTTAACAGTACTCGATCATTCATTTTAATGTTGCATTCCGATACATATCGCTCTGCATGTCTGTTTTGGGCACAGACGAATCCATGCTATCGCTTTAGCAGTGCTATCGACTGTCGCGCAGGTTTTCATCGGGGAGCCATTTTCGCTGCTGCTGAAGCTCGTAAATTAAATAACTTAAAAATGTAAAAGAAATACAATAAGTGATTGAAAAATATTAGTATAATAATGTATGCATGTGCTTCAATAGTTTATCAGTGTTTTTGAATTGTTTTTTTTAATGGTCGCGTTCGTCTTGTTGTTTGGCCATCAGCATCACACTCATACAGCATATACACACGCATACATGCAGAAATTCAGAAAAATACATACGCCGTCCGTGTGAGTGTGTGTGAATGTTTAAGCATTTAATTTAGTTAGAGAGTGCTGCAATAAATTATAATAGCTATAAACAGTGGCAGTGCGTGCAACAATAAAACGCCACAGCAGTAACAACAACAACACACATATTAATACATTAATTAACTGACGACGCGCTAGGCTCAACGCGCAGCAAGCATAGGCAAAAGAGCGAGAGAGATAAGTGCCAACACCCCAGTTGATCGCGAGTGAGCAAATAAGCAACAACAACAACCAATTGTGAACTGGTATGCGTCTGTGCACACATATTTATATGTATATATATAGAAAAGTGTGCGTGTGTGGGTCGTCCTCAGTATAAACAAACGAGTGCAATTGAATTGTAATTGGCGTGCATTCAGCTGTGTGTGTGTGAGTGAAAGTAACTGTTACTCCACAACATAAACAGCAACAATTTGGCTTCCATTCATTGCATTTAATACGTCACAAATTGTGCTCCAACTTGAACTTCAGCGAATCTTCTGAACCCTTCTCCAAAACACACACACACATACAAAATGGGCAACTGTCTACGCACACAGAAACCGGACAACGATAAACCTCATGCTGGCGATGTACGCAATCCGCTCGACGATCCCGGCGCCAGCATTGGCGTAGTCGGGGTCGGTGTGGGCGTACCCCAAATAGCAATGCCGATGCCCGGACAGCCGGCAGAGCAAATACGTCCGGTACCCCAGATACCAGAGAGCGATGCGGCCAATGCGAATGCTAAAATATTTGTGGCCCTCTACGATTATGACGCCCGCACAGACGAGGACTTGAGCTTCCGCAAGGGTGAACACCTGGAGATACTGAATGACACACAGGTGAGTGAATCACAATCAAAGTATTAGAGAGAGAGAGAGAGAGAGAGAGAGCGAGAGCGAGAGGGAGGGAGTGAGAGACAACATGTGAGTGGGGTTGACTATTTGCTGATAACCCTTATTGAGTCAAATATCTTATCGAACAAAATATATTGTAAATACATTGATTCCATTAAAAGAAAAACATTCATCCAATTGGATTCGGTTGAACTTTTTTTTGTAACTATGCATAAATTTCAAGTTGATTTAAAAGTTTGTGAAAGCTTAATTATTCGATTCGTTGAAGCCAATGCGCGCTGCGCCCAACGCTCTGCATGCAATTTTTCATGTTTAATCATGAACAGTTATTTTGCTTTTAGTCATGCAAATGCCATGCTAAGAGTTATATACATATATACATACATACATACATATGTATATATACAAATAAATAAATATATATACATATGTATGTATATACATACATATGTATATATATATATATTTATTTGTTGTGCATACGTCATGAATGCCTAACGCTATGATATCAATATAATTAAGAGAATAAATAACAAATAGTGAATAATAACATAATAATATTTCTCTTTAGAGCAATAAACAATCTTTCTCATATCTATAATGTATATTTAAATACACACTAGCCTATTTCCCACTCTCAAATATCAGTATTCACTTTGCATTCCCATCTTGAAATAGTACTTCCTGAAGTCACAGTAAATATTATGTTTATTTACTTATCACAATTTATAGTCTCGTTTTACTGTTAGCTCTTTTGCGTTTTAAATTACTGAATTTCCTCTCGATAATCGAGAATTGTAAGCAATACGTCATATGAGGCACTTAGCCAAAAAGCTAAAAAAAAAACAATCTCAGCTATAATTTGCAACTTTTTACTCTTTTTTTTTTTTGGTTTGTTTTGAATTTTCCTACGCTTTGTGTTTCAATGTCATTTGGTTTCTTTTTTTTTACTCTTTCTGTTTTGGGAGGGGGGAAGTTTGGCAGAAAACCAGACGCTGTAATTGCGGCCGCCACTTGCCACATGCCACTCGCCACTTGAACCAACTCATAAAACCAGCCACCAACAAAAACCCAAACTCTAAAATTCCATCTTGTAATACTACAGTCTGCATTTGTTGTTGTAAATGCAACGAGGCCTGTCTGGTTTTTGCTATACATACATATATACAACATTTATTTAGTATGCATATACCCTAGCTGAGAGAGTCTAACTAGTTTAGCAGTGAATGTGTGACTATAAGCTAATTAACTATTGACTTAGAGTAGAGTAGAACCTCTCTAAGCCTAACATTCGTTAGTTTACAGTTATGTATATGTAGGCGGTAAGCTTATAAATTCTGTGTTCTAGACCTCTCTACAAAGTGGTGGAAAAGCTCTGAATAGATATAATTAAAATAAAAAATATTTATGAATAATAGCAACTGCGATACCTTGAAAATATAATGACTTGAAAAAATAACTCAAAAGTCAAAACTATTCACTTGCGAGTGTCGTTTGACTCCTATGTAACTAAATATAGAAAGCGCACAGCTGTTTAAGTGAGTTAATAACTTATTTATGGAGTGCTAGGAATGCATTAGCTTAGCTTGAATATCTTTTGGTTGTACTCAACACATTGTATAATATTGTATTATATGTAGACATACTATATAGTTTAGTGTAATATATTAAACAAAGTAGAAATGCGAATGTTCAAGTTGAGTACAATAATAGTCGTTGACAATCTTAGAAGTCAATTAATTTTAACGGAATGTCAATAGAGCTTTTGATTCATTTCTACTAACTCTTTCATAACTAAATTATCCCATGTGGTCAGCCCATGAAACCGTTCCATAAAAAAGTATTTATTTTTATGATTCTACATGCAAATCTTTAAGAGATATATTCTGTATTTTAGTATTCCATATATTTGGTATTTTATATATTATTAGAAGTGTTCTACTGACGTAATGCAGACAGAAACACGAGTCCAGCTCGAGCATATTATAATTGCCATAAGTATACGTACTCTCTTATCACTTCCGTCAGCCAGCATATATAGGGGAATTACCTCTTGGTTATCCACTTTGAACAACAATTTCTGTATTCGCTTTCGTTGATAATTAATGCAACAACTGCAGCAGCTACACTTGAAAAAATTCAGTGCAGCTAAGTAGACAATTGCAAACAGCTGTCAGACAGCAAATACACAGAGAAACCAGAATGAAATGCTAATAGCTGACATATTTTTTGGTACACAAAAAAGTGATCTGATTAGCCGCCGCGTGGAGGTCGCAGCATTCAGCAACAGCAACGGCAAAAGCAAAAGCACTTCCACCCACTCAAACATTTGCACCACCCATTCAGCCGCCCACCTTTGGGTGGCTTCTCCGCTGCTATTGTGACATAAGGCGCATTCAACTCTTTGGCCGAAGACGGAGCTAAGTATGTGTGTGTGGCATGCATATTTAAAGCGTTTACGTCAGCAGCCATGACCACCTTACGGGCTGATCTGTTGACCAGGTTTCAACGGGGGCAAAGGGGGCGTGGCGGTTGGCCAATTGCGGCCGCCTCGCTGACTGCCCAGACAAGTGGCGGCGCCTAAAGGCATGACGCGTCCAACACATTTTGGCAGCTGGCCAAGAGTTGCGCATTCGCTGCGGAATGGCCACCATCAGTTTGAGCTGTATAATGTGCAGCAATTTCTTTTAGCAGCCCTCATAATTGAACCCATCATCATTTCACTCACAATCTCTCTTTAGAGAGAAATTGAGGGAGATCTCTCTCCCGCTCTCGCTCGCTGACAGCTGGGAGCTCGCTGCTGCTGCTATTTCCGGTTGCTGTGCGGCATGCAGCGGCGTTTAATTAACGTACAACTGCAACTGCAACAGCAACAGCAAAGACAACAACTGAAACTACTTATGCTACAACAACAACAACAGCAGCAGCAGCGCAACAGCAACAATTGTTACTAGAGAAGCAACGGCATTAAACTTAGCAAACAACAAACTCAACCAAAAAAAAGCTAAAGAAATGCGCTCGCGTCACTTGTGTTTGATTAGCAGATACCCTGTACTTGGCTGTAAACAATTTTAATCTAAATTCATATTTATATTCTTATGACATTTTGTACATATTGATACTTCATTCAGGGTCGTATATACTATATCCAAAGCGCGAATGTGACTTAATCCAATATTTACTTTAGTAAGCAGCCAAAAAATACTGATGAAAAGTTTTTTGATTACGAGAGATCCTATATCTAGCTGTGAGCTGGCATAACATCCATTTGCAGTTCAATTTCATGCACTATATTACAAGAATTCGTGCTTCAAGTTTCTGATAGATACTACTGAAAGCTACCCTGTACTCAGCTACGAGAACTATTAACATTCTTTAGCATTAGCTGTCATAGTATTCAATTACCTGTGAATAACTCACAATACCTGTGAATAACTCACAGGTAATTGAATGTACAATCATATTTGTGATTGACTTAAATATACCCTTTATATTTATTTAGCTTACATTATTAGTTAATTCACCTTTATAAATCACAAAGAGATACGTTTGACCTATAAAAAGTTCTACTCCATTAAAACGTATTCCCAAATATGTAAATTTTTATTTGTAAAACTGTTATCAACTATAAATATGTTTAGCTTATTGTATATATTCATATTCCATAAACCCTTTCTAATCGATCGTAATGGGTATGCAAAAAGCAACACGGCTTCCTTTTGTAGACTGTTTTTTTTTTTTTTTTCGCTCGGCTCAACGTCATGCATAGAAATCAAAATTGTATGTTAAAATATTTTATGGGTGTGCCGCAGAGTCGACGTCGACGCGTCGTCTTCTGTTCGTTCATTGTCATTTGGCCGAGAAGCAAAGCATAAATACCCAGCACAACATGCACACAGCACAGTCATCACACACATCACACACACACTCACACAGTACACTCATCACACACACTCACACAGTTTATGCAGCTTTTGTCGCTTGCAGATTGCAAATTCTCTGCGTGTACACGACGATGAAGAAGAAGAAGAAGAAGAAGGAGAAGAAAATATAATAAAAGTGAGTTGTTGGAGCACAGCAATCGCTTTTGGGCTCAACAGGAAGCTAAGTGAAACCCTTCAAGGATATCCAACTTTACAGAGCACAAGGCAGAGAGCGAAAGAGAAACAGAGATATTGCTGGAGGCAGAGAGAAAGAGTAGGAGCACTTAGGCGCCTTTACAGCCTGCCTTTGTTTGCTGCTGTTGCACTCACTCTCTTAGTCAGAGTTTATGTATAGACTTTTAGTTCTATGAACAGGAAAAGTTAGGGCTTAAGATGCAACAGTAAATGTAAATGGGAACAATATATTCTTTAAAAAATTCTGCACATATAATTTTTATGTATTATTTTCAATTAAAAATAATATCTATTAATTTGTTATTATTTACTTTATTAAAATATTAATTGTTGTGTTTTATTATTATCAAATAGAATATTATAAAATACACTTTAAAATTCCTTAAAAAGTCTTGAGATTTATAATGATAAAAATGTAAATGAAATTATAACTTTTTGTAAAGCATTTTGGCAAAATATAAAAGAATAATCATATTTTTATGAATAACAATCGTAGAACTTTTCCCAACTGTGTATACTGTATGTAAATAGAGTGAATGTCCAAGTTTTGGGTCAATGTCTTATCTCTGGGTATGGCTAGCTGTAAAAATTCTCGACCTAAACTAAATAGAACAGCAATCATTAATATAAATCTAAAAAAAGTGTAAATGCTTTCTTAAGCTGACAACAAAAGAGAGCCGAATGCTATTTCACTTTCAAAGCGTATCTAAGAATACAAAATCACTTTAATTTTCAATGGAAACGAGGCGCACATACACACAGATCTGTGTACATTACACTATATACATATATACATACATATATATATATATATATACAGTGTATATAGTTTACAACAGTTGCTACCAAAAGGCAACAAACGCGCGATTATGAAATGCACTTGTAGAGCCACAAGGCGAGACAGAGATAGCCAAGCAGAAAGACAGATAGAGAGAGAGTTCGTGAGAGGGAGATAGAGAGGTAGAGCGGGAGCAGAAATCAAATCAAAGCAAACACAACAAATAAACAATGAACCCTAAAAAGAGTCAGTTTGTTGTGTTCATTGACCTTTCCACAAAGTTTATCGTGTGCCCAGGCTAATGATAGCAAAAGCCACTTGACTTCCAGCTAGGGTCAGATGGTGTAGAGGGCGGGGGCGTGGCGATAGATGTTACGCAAACTCATCCAAAATTCAATTGCAATTTATTATTAATAATTTGGTTTTAGAGCTGTAATCAAGTTGGATCTTTGGGTAGATTCCTATGAATAGCTAACTGTTTTTTCCTTTTCTTCATTTTTCTTTAGCCAAGCCAACGCGCTGCACACATATGGCAAAAGCCAGTTTTGGCTTAAATGTTATAGTTGTTATTGTTGTTGTTGGTGTGCTTTATGGAAAGCGCGTAAACGCAAACAAAACAATCCGACAATGCGATTGTATAAAGTTTTTAATTTAATTTCGTTATTTTTTTCGAGCAACTTTTTTGCTCTCTTCTGTAACGAAGCAAGGCGAATGCGTGAATGGTAAATTGCACGAGCATAAAATACAATATGTAATAAAAATTGCAAAGCGAAAAAAAAACTGAAAAGCAAATGAATAAAAGTAAAGCAGCAACAGTAAGAGGCTTGATGTTACTCTGTAAAGGCGGGAAAATATAATATTTAAGGCATATCATAAACTATTAAATATTTAAGTATAATAAGCTTAACCTCTTTTGAATTCTGATTGATAAATAGAATTTTGTCATCAATATCAAATTTACTTACGCTCCCTTCGCGCATCAAACAGGTTTTTCTCTTAAAGAAGAGAAGAAGAAATGAAAAGAAGATTAATACGAATCTATAAAGAATTCTCTACATTCATCCATAAATAGATGTTAGTGCTTCAATTTTATAACAAAGCGTGTTAAATGAAATTCGTTTTCTTATCACAAATAGCTACAAGCATTTATCAATATTTATCGTAAGCCATACTCGACTGCAGAATACTCTGTAGATTTATTTTTCTATATAAAAAACATTTGGAATTATTTACCTCTCTTTTCTTGAGAAGCAAACAAACTATATTAAATGAGTCTCATTTATAGCAGCTAAAGCTGCCTGCTTTCTATTGACTCTGTAAGCCTTAAGATGTATATATGTGTATACTATATATACCCGCTGCACTCACTTGACTCGCAGGGTATTACAAATATTAACTGTGCCTTGGCGTGTCTGCCATCTCGTGGCTGCCGTTGACTGTTATTGCCGTCTGGGTGCGTGATTGTGCGATTTTTTCTTTCTCCTATTTTTCATTTTCTTTCTTGGCCCCCCTCATCGCCCACTGTTAATTGATAATCGAACAACAACAATTGAGTATAAATTGTTATTGCCCGCCCAAACAAACTATGAAAACTATGCCCAGCTACTCAGCGCTGCAAATGGACAAGTGCCCAAGTCGATAGTCAAAACTGTGCATATATATTTATATATGTATATATATATAGGCGTCTATACCGACATAACTCTCCATTGCCGGTTTATGGTTGGCTAAATCGAAAGACTGCGAAACACGTTTCGCATTAGCAAGATTTTCAACACAATAAAACGAAATGAAATTGTACGAATCTTAATTCATTTGTGGATTTCGCTTTTATTTCACTCTTGACGACAGCTAAATTAATTATAGTTTAAGCTGTTTCGCGTGGCTCTCTGTTTGTGTGAGAAATGTTGTGCTGTTCAATGCAACAACAACAACAACGACGACAATCAAAACAACCCGGCAGCTAGAGGAGTTGTTTGTTAATTAATCACAAAATTGCAACGTTTTCTTGTGAAATAATATGGGAGTAAAGCAAAAAAAAAATACAAATAAAAATAAAAATAAAAATAAAAAAAAAGTAAAAAAAATATATATATAAATAAATAAGTTATAAAATATAAAGTAATAAAAGATAAATTAATGTTAACTATAAACTCTTTTATAAATTTTGAACATAATAATGATAAATTATGCTATAAATATATAGTTGTATATTAAAAAATATTAATCTTAATCTAAGTAATTCTATACGTCAAGTGCTTACCATATATCTTAGTTCTACTCAAGCTTTTTTTTTTATTATTATTATTATTGTTGAGTCAGTTTTGTTTCGACTCGCACTCGTATCGCGTTTATATATACATATATATATATATAGTATAGTAAACATGTTTGACGTTAATCTCACACTTATATAAGTTGCAATTCCCTTGATAACTAAGCACTTAGTTGGTAGCTTTATCGCTATCATTGTTTTTCTTTTTTTCACATTATATTGTATTTACAATTAAGTTTATCAACCTATCTATCTACTATTCTATTCAATTCGCATTGATAAATTGTTCGTTTTTATTTACAGGGTGACTGGTGGCTGGCGCGCAGCAAGAAAACCCGCCAAGAGGGTTATATACCTTCCAATTATGTGGCCAAATTGAAATCTATCGAAGCAGAACCGTAAGTACATATTTTTATAAATACATATATAAAATGAAATTCAAGAGAAGTCTAGAATATTGCCATACAAAATTTATTTATATAAATTTATGTTAAGTAAGAGTTTAAACGGATTTTTGAGTTGAGAAGCTTGAACTTGTTGTACAGGTTGTTATATTTCCAAATATTTAATATCATCAAAACCCACAGAAAGAGTGTTTTAGTTGAGAGTATCCGACTAAAAGATACTAGGTATGCATAATTAATGATAGATTTCGTTAGTTTGGGAATTAAAATTTGTAGAATAATCTTGATATATTAAAAACGTAGTTATATCTTTATAGCCAACAGTAATATATTTTTGCTTAATATATAAAATATGAAAAGATAATGAAATTCTTTGCGTTAATTCAGCCTGTGCGACAACCAAACCGGCCGTGTGTTTTCATGGTTGATGTCTTGGCTAAACTGAAACGCCCTGAAAGTATGCAACATTTTTTACTTAGACTAAAAATTGCTTTGATTTGCATATAAATATTTTTTTTTTTTAATTTGCATTCATTCATGTTGTTTGTTATTTATGCTGCTGCCGGGGCAATTGGCAAATGTTTATAAATTTTGTTATTTGTTGCTATAACAACAAATTGGTGCGTGTGCCTGACGTTTATGTATGCTCATTTTCATATATACATACATACATACAAATATATGTATGTATATATATATATACATTTTTATACATATATGGCATGCATATTCATATCGACAAAAACAAAAACTCATAAAAATAACTGACACAACAGCTGCTGCTGCTGTTGTTGGTTAGTTTTGATATTTGATGGAATTCGAACGCTGAGATTTCCTTTTCAAATAAAGCAAAAATACGAAAAAAGACTAACTATTATAACTATGTCAATTGGTTCGTCAACAATAGACGCAGCTTACGTTTATTGACTGCAATTTAAATATTTGAAACGTGTAGGTTTTTTTTCCATTATTATTGTCGAAAATATGGTAAAAATAGTGCCAAAAATATTGGCTAATAAGCTTATTAACTTTAAAATTTGTTGTTGATATGAAATATGCCAAACAAACTCTGTTATCCCCATAAACGTTACTCTTTTCTTTAAAGGATTTCTATAACATCTATATTATCGATTCTATATATGTGATAAAAAAGCTTTTATACAAATCATTTCTTCAAATTATTTTAAACTGCTTAAGCTGCTTTTCTCTTCTAATGATCTATTCTATCTACCCCATCGTCCTACAAAAATCAATGCGCATTCGGTCCAATTAATATCCAATACTTGTCAAGCGCCCCTCGCCCCCTGCCGCGTGACATTAGTATGCTGGCAAAAAGCAATTAAGATTTGATAGTCAACCTTTATGGTCAGGCAGCTGGTTACATATCAATTGTTTATTTTGTTTCTTTGCCAAATTGTAAACATGCTTCGATTACAGCTCAAACAGTCGGACGTCTCAGAAAAAAAAATTGAATTTATTATTTTAAGTACTTTTGTTCAGTGTTTTGGTTTCCTCGACTCAAATGCTCAAACGTTCTGCTTGGCAATCAAATCGAACGCGTGTCAGTGTCAAGTGTAAATGACTATAAACGACAAAGACCAAATAAAAATAAATTATAGACTTGACCCAGTTACACGGCTCTCGCGCAAAAGCCCTTAAATGATGAGCACATGTTTTAAGGATTAATTGAGGAGCCTTTGTGACACACATTCCTTGGCCAGATGAGGCGGATGAAGCGCAGTCAGGCAAGAGAAATGCAAATACAAATTCATTGTGCATATTATAAGAGCAGGCTTAAGTCAGGAGTGCATGACTGGAAAATACCCTATCTATGAGGCCGAAATATACAGAATCAACTAAATCTTGGGATTGATTTTTAATAGAAACGTATCGCATGTAAAATACATCTACGCTTTAGCTTTTATGCTAGCTAGTCTTAACTCCCCCTTTTACTCTTATGCCTTCTATC
This sequence comes from Drosophila mulleri, assembly GCA_035047565.1. Lineage (NCBI taxonomy): Eukaryota > Metazoa > Arthropoda > Insecta > Diptera > Drosophilidae > Drosophila > Drosophila mulleri. The sequence continues at coordinate 3,066,826 of JAWNPK010000060.1, forward strand.
TATCTCTTATACTAACGAGATAGTGTCTCTGCTCTTATATGAGAGATACGAGATCATCTGTTTCGCTCAGCTCTTATACTTTCTTAATTTATGTAGCTTCTTTCTAGCACTTATACGACCGAAATAGTCTTATACCGCTTTACAGTTATAAACATAAATGAGCTGTAACTCTTGTATGCTCTATATAGATACTGATAGGTTTGGAATTTCAGTTAAACATTGATCCTGATCTAGAAAACTCTACAAACTTCCTGCTGCCTGTTTCCTACCTGTATATACCCTGTTTCAGGGTTTTAAATAGCTTCAGGGTATCACAACTGTAAACCGAAAACGAAATGAAACGATGAAAACAACAAAGAGAGCTGCATAAATTAATCGAAAAAGAGATCGATATATAATATAGAAACAGACAGCAATGCATATATATATGTATGTATGTATACATATATACAAATACATATTTATCTTAATAAGTGGCTGTCTGGGCGTGAGTCCGTAGGGAAAAGTTCATGAAACCGGTAAATCGAACAAAAATACACAACACAAAAATCGTCTCATTAATTAAATTTATCTCGTGTTTGTGCATAACGGTAAATCTACTCGAGAGACAAGAGACCTGCCCTCGCGCACTCGCTTCATCTTTCTTCCTCTTTCTCTTTCTCTTTCGAACGCCGCGAGCCACTTGCATTTTAATGCAGCGCCTGACTGACAACAACTACTTAACAATGTTTATTTTTAATTGTTTTGAAAATTAAGGAATACCCCTAATCGCGCGTCGTCTCGTTTGCGGTTTATCTGAAGCTGAAATGCCCACGCCCAGTGCATTAGTTTTATGCATTTCATGTAGCATTTCTCAAGCCACAATTTCAAGGCCAAACTAACAAACACTCGAAACTGGTTGCCAATATTATTTTGGCCTAATTTGTGGCCAATTGTTGTTGGCTTTGCCTGTTGCTTGCCTGGCTGTTAGCGCTTAATTGTATGCATAACTCAGCATTACCACCGCGAAATTTCTTGCAATAAATTGCATTTAACCGTAAGCAGGTAACAGGCGACAGCATCCAGAGATTTCTTCTGCGCAATTTCTTTCCATTTCTTTTTGGTTTTTATTTTTTATTTTTTATTTAGCAATTTCTTCTGAGAAGTGTGCCTCTTATTGCTTATTGTCATTCATTGTCATTGCATAATTTAAGCTCTCGTTGACATTAATTTCGTTGTTCGATTGGTTTTTGTGTTGCAAGCCTCATGCAAATGTTGATTTGGGCTGGACTTCCGTCAAGTCACGAGACTTTTTTTTTTTTGTTAACTATAACTGATAACTGGATCTATGCATATTGATTGACTGTATTTGAAAATCCAGGAAAAACCCGAAACTCTTTAATTATGCATACATTTTCTTATTTGTAACTGTCATAAAAGAAAGTCGTAAAGATATTAGGTTTGAACAAATCTGAAAAGCTACTTTAGTATTTTCATCACCTTTATTTGAATAGATAATGAGTGTTGAAAATTTTCAGAGAATAATAGAAAATTACATTTACGAAAAAAATAAATAAATTTTTAATGTTTTAATATTAATAATTATACGAAATTAAGTGCGAAACGTTTCTAAGAAAGGAACGCACTTAAGAATGAAAAGAAGATTATTCAATAAAGGTGAATTGACGAAACGAGTTCTTGGGCAGAAGAACAGAAAAGAAAGAGCAAAAGTGATTCGGACAGTCATGCAGACAAATAAGCCGAGGAATGCGAATGGGAGAGAAATATTTTGTAATTTCTGAAAATTACATATTAAAGCTGGAGTGTAAGAATCTCGAAGTTGGGAATCACAGAGAAGCTCGACAATGGAAATTAGAGAGAGGCTGAAGAATTTGAATGACAGAAAGAAGTTGGAGAAAGGGAAGAGAAAAAAGAAGTTGGACAATGGAAGTGCACAATGAGAAGGTATGAAGGAACAGGAAGAAGAACGATAAGGAGACAGAAGGAAATAGCTTCTATAGATAGAGGTACAAACGGACTCAAGGAGCAGCCCAATAGAGAATTTACAAAAAAAAAAATTAAATAAATTGAAAGAGACCTAGAAAGATGAAAGAGCTGAGAAAGAAATGCCAGCTGAAAAGAATTTGGAATGATATCCACATAAAATATTCACATTTGATTGATAAGGCACATCGATAATAAAGCATCTTCAACGACTTGAGCTTCAAGCTAGCATTCGCTCAAGCTATAAATATTTCTCCTAGACTAATAATTTCAATGGACCCACCTTTAGCCGTCTAAGCTGCCATAGTCATATAATGCCCATGGAATAGGGCGTGGCCTTGGAACAGGTTCATGTCAACAGCCAATTGGCAGCAATAGTTCGTATGCAGTCGTCGATGTGGCGATAGATGTGGAGCCGATGATTTGGAGCTTTTGTGACCTGCTGCTGCAGAGCCGACACAAAGCACAGCAAGTGTTACCTATGTATGTAGGTCAGCAGATGGAGATGGAGCTGGGAATGCGCAAGGGGGAGACATTGAACTGCCTGATGACGTCAGCAAATTGAATTGAATTTTGGACCTGTCGAGGCTAAAAACTTAAATGAAAAAAAAAATAAATAAATAAATTCCAATGAATTTTCGGCGCCTCTCGCCATTTTGTTATTTTTATTTTTTTTTTTATATGTATATTTTCTGGGGAAATACTTGGTACTACGTTAATTAAATGCGCTTTCGCTTTATTTATATATATATATGACTTGACTTCCGTTGATAAGAAGCAAAAAACTGCGAAAACAAAAAACTACTACAACAACTATTTGGCAATTGGCTGAGCGTTGGTGCCGTAAATTCACAAATTGCCATTATCTGACCACATAAATCGCTAATAATGCGCCATTCCCATTGACTGTCAATGAGCCGATGTGCAGGAGGCGCAACCAAACGCAAAGTTCGCAAATAAAAATCGGAAGTTCTACAGCGCATTGAACTCGATATTTTGTTTGCAAAATTATAAAACAAACCCACAAACCTATAAAAAAAATAAAATAAATATAGTTTAAAATGATAGAGCTATACAATTATATTATAAGCACGCAACAGCCCATAAATCACTATAGAACAATATTCCAGATGGTATATACATATATATTTTATATTGTATATCTATCTATCTATATGTCTGTCAATTTAGTAAGCTGCGAGCGTTTCAATTGAAATGCGAAACTTACGCAAGTGCAAATCTAAAATTCACAACTACAATTAGCATTTGTTGTTATTATTTTGATGCTCGTTCAGGAAGTGTTGAAAGAGAGTATATTGGCTTTTTGTTTAGTATTCTTCTTCATATACACTCGGCTATTTGCATGTGTGACAACAGTTGGTTTTTGCTTGTGTTGCTCGTTCAGGAAGTGTTTAAGAGAGCATATTGAGTTTAGGCTTAGTTCTTTTAGCATTTAGAGACTTGAAATCTTCTATAGTCGGGCACGGGCTCTTCAAATGAAGGCTATATTATAGAAATTTGAAAAAAAAAAGAAATGAAGTAGAAATTGAGAATAATAAAATATATTTAACATATTCTAGAACTTTCCAAGGAAATAAACTAAAACTGTTTAGTTTACAGCTAGGCTCAACCGGTTTTACAGGCAAGTTTCCAAGTCTACAGCTCAACTGAAAGCCTTGGTAGGTGACAATGAGTACTTGGATACTTTTACTTTATGCCCATTCCATTTCTGGAAACGATGTATAAAATTTTATACTGATGTCTGTATCATCCACTTTGTATATCTAATATATGTTCTTTGGAAACGTGAACGAGTATTATGCAGCCACGTAAACTCAGCCGCTTGCTTACTATTTTTTTTTTATCCACTCGATAGCTGCCAGGTTAACTGATCCATTGAATGACACATATACATATATATATATTTTTTTATTTTTGTTAACGAACCTCATCTTCCGACACGGAAGGCGACGCCAGACGCAACTGCTGTTAATTTTGTAAACTTTTTTTTCCTATTTATTTTTATTTTTATTATTTTTATTTTTTTTGCTTTAAATTTGTCGCAGCGAAATTTTGTTGTTAGCCAAATTTCAATGTCAGTGGCACTCGAATCTCATGTGCATATTAATGGCTTTCTTTAATTGCTTCAATCCATTTAAATTGCATTTAAGTAAGTCTTTGTGACAAATATTATCGCTTATAATATAGGTAATCTTATCAAGTCTAATTGTTCAACTAAGTTTACGTATGCTAGCCTACTCCACATTCGCTATATATAGTTTTCACACACATATACATACATATATCTGCTAATTGGTTGGCTTAATGAAGGTGAATATGCAAATAGATATTACTCATAGCCTTGTTGCTTTGGATTTTTATATTGAGGTATTTGTGGGGAAATTGGAAAATATAAATGAGAAATCAGTTTGTTGAGAGATAATTTCAGGGTAATTGAAAAAGTAAAAAGTTAAATAAATAATATAATTCTAATAAATTAGAAACGATAATCCTTAAAATACTTAGGGTCATTTGAAAGGAAATAGGCTCAAAGGAATTTCGAAGCGGAATTGAATTTGAGGGAAATTACCTTAAAATATCCCTTAAGAAATAATTGACTAAAGGGAAATATGAAATGAAATGCAAAGAAATTCCCAGCGAATCATCCAAGGAGCAAATCAGATTGATAAACCAAAAAAAAATATGTGTGATCCATTTTAAATCCGTCTCTTAAAGACATCATAATTGTCTTGTTTGATTGCCTGCTATTGACAAAAGTTTTCATTAATAAATCGGCGACATAAATGTTGTTTATTTCTGTATGTTCATTGTGGTTTGTTTACAATTTTTGTATGTGTCCATTGCAATTGTTGTTATTGAACATGAAACAAAATGTCATCGAACTGTTGAGCGACTGTTGTTGTTGTCGTTTGGCTCCAATATGGATTGCGTGTGTGCCTTTCATATTTTCAATATACCAACGAACTACGAGTATACTATATAAAGATATATGTATAAATACGTTTTAATTCAATTTTTTGTTTCTCTCAATTCATGTTGCGCTGTTTGGTATTCAAAAACGTTGATGACGTTTCGAAGTGTTCGAAGTTAACAGACAGCAATTCAATAGAATAAGACAACAACGAAAATAAATACAAAAAATTAATAAAATGAAAAGGGGAAAAACAGTCAGCAATCAATTGTTTAAATAAATTTGTCAGCCGTAGCAGAAGATACCCAATTCAGCGGGCAATGTTCGACAAGGAGGTCAAATATAATGTTTTATGTATTTATAAAATATCTATGCATATTTTAAGCAATTTAAACAAAAATACAAATTTATTTATAAATTGCCAATTTGCATTGGGGTAATTTTGAGGTTTAGTAAAAAATTAAGTGGAAATAGCACAGGAAGCTCGGAAAAAGTGAACTAACAAAAATAAACATGTTAGAATGCCGGGGAGGAAGTGACCGACTAGGAAATACCTCGAGTTATAAACTACCCAATTGCATTTCAGCTCCAAAGATGAAGAGACAGTTGAAGTTAGCTAACTTTGCTCTTATACTTCTATACATTCACATACTTAGAAAGGACTAGACCAGCAATCTAAAGAGCATTGTCATCTTGTCTCTTAGGCAAAGCTCTTTAGTTTTCACTAATCTTGGTTAGTATCTCTTATACTCTTATACATATGCCCAGATATATGATCCCGCATATATGTATGTATGTATGTAATATATATTGCTTACCTCAATTCACGCCTCCTTCTGTATGTTTCATATATTGTAACACAATCTGTATATCCCCTCTAGACAATTCTTCAATGAGTACGAAGTAATTGAACAGAAAAATTAGCCTGTCACATTAGACGACAGTAAAGCTAATTAAAAAACTCAACTCATTGATTTCATGAGCTTCTCAAATTGAATTGAGCTGTCTAATTTGTCGATTGTCTGGATGTTACAGTTGCAATACATTTCTGTGCTCATGGGTGTGAGTGTGTTAGTTGATTTTTGCTATTTTATTTATTCGAGGCTTAGAGCAATATTTGCATTAGGTTTTGGCATTTAATTCGCTTTTATTTTGTTTATTGCTTTCCTGATGACCTTTACACGATTTCCGATAATATTCTAAGGTAATGGGTTTATATGTTAACTAACTGTATATTTATAATCAATTTAACTACGGCTTATGAGTCATAAATTCCGAATACATATCGTAGCATTACTCACATAACTGTATTGTCTAGGGATATTCTGAGATTCAAGTTACTAATATATAACTAGTATAATAGATGAATTACATATACATTGATTTGACGTCATGCGATTAAAATGCAGATTTAAGTGAAGTAAATGATTATTTATTAATGCACTGACATTTATTTCGTTTAGTTTGCTCATATTGTTTAATAGACCCATGGAGTACTTGTGATATCAGAGTTTTAGATCGATATTATCGTTAATCTCAATAAAAAGTATCGATACTTTTGTAGTAAATTTTGTTATGGTTTATAAAGACATCGAGACTTTTGATGGATACTATCGATAAACATTATGTAATTAGTCAAATTGGAAATGAAAGCTATTCACTATCTTGACGAAAGCCAAATATATATATATATATATATATATATATATATATATATATATATATATATATATATATATATATATATATACCACTGAACAACCACTGAACAAGTTTTTAGTTATCGACACTCCAGCAGAAAGAAACTATCGATATAAAGCTTAGTGAAATTTGGAGCAGATGCAGTTTTAGCAAAGATTTATAGACTTATATATGTTTATGTGTAACTTATGTAACGTATATACATATAATCATCTCTATATTTTACAATCGATTGAAGCTGATAACTCTCAGTTGATTAATACATTGATGGCATCAACTAATCTTATCTTTGCTTTTTTCTTCTTTTTAGGTAAGTAAAAGAAAACTTTTTGAATACAATCAGTAAATTGAGATCTGGAGCACTTTTGATGACGCATATTTATAAATCGGTAACTAAAGCAATCTGATTCGTTTTAAATGCGAAACTTTTTGCAATTATACTATTGAAACGACTACTTTTTTAATATATTTAATTACATCGATATATAAATTTATATATTTATTTATATAAACACACATGTATTCATGCACTTTAGGCCTGAAGCTGTGTTACCATAAATTTTGAAGCAAACGTGTATCAATTTAATATGCTCGAGACGGACTAAGCACGAGCTTTATTTTTGTTTTTTAGCATTCTTTAACAATTACGAGTTCAATAGCGTTCACAAGAACTCAACAGTTGGCATTTAAAGCGCATAATTTGAATTTAAACGTATTGTTTTATTTATTATTTTGTTTTCCAACTTGTTGTTGCTTTTGAGTCTGGCAAAATGTCAAGCTACAAATGAGCGCAACAAGTTAATTATATTAAGCTGATCTTTACAATCAAACGCACTTTATGACTAATTACACACGTAAATGAAGCTCGTTTATCTTGTCAGCACCTGTGCTAAGAGACAGCGAGAGTAAGAGAGGGAGAGAGAACAGAACAAAGACGGAGAGCAAAAGGCAACAGACAAAGAGAGTTGATTTTTTGTATTTTTATTGCTGTTTCTATCTCTTTCTGTTTTAGAAGAGCATGGCAGAAAAAAGTGTCCAATCAGCTGTTACAGCATGGACAAATCTTGCAGAGAGCGTGACCGTTGCGGAGTCAGCGTCTTCAGCTTGGTGCAAAGCTCTTGGCGTATAAGAGAAGAAAAGAGCGCGCACACACACGCACACACACACAGTCAAAGCTGGGCTCAAATGGCGCTCGAAGCGCACATAGATATATACAGTCACAGTTATACTGTGTGTGTGTGTAAGACGTACCGCTGCGTCGTTTTCGTGCGGTTTAAAACCTTTCTATAAAAATTTCATAAACGTATCAGTTGTCTGCGAAGCGGTGCACAAAACAGACGTCGAACGGAAGGTGGCAAAACGATATTTAACAAAATCAATAAATATTTATATATCAAGTCCAATACAAAATAACGTGTGTTTATCAAGCATAAAATTTATATATATATATATATACGGGTATATATATAGGAAATTCAATTTAATTCAATTCAATTTGCAAAAATCGCGTTTTTTTCCCAAATACATAAAAACTTTGTTGCACGCGTGCGCGGCATGTTGGCATACTTATAGCTGCAACTGTTTTTCTTTGTTCAACAGTGGCTCTAAATAACGTTCGTCTCTATATCTATTCGTATGTGTAAATATATATGAATGTGTGTACGTGTGTGTGTGTGTAACGCGCGTGTTTGTGTGTGCATAAGTGCACTTACAATGTGATATGGAGCAGCAGCAGCACGCGTCTTTGCAACATTTCTTAGCTTAGCTACATGTTGCTGCAACATACGACCAAAAGGTAGAGATGAAATCTTCGCTGCAAGCAACAACAACAGCACCCACAGCAACAGCAACAACAATGTTTATTATAGTTGTTTGTTGTTGCTTGTTGATTATTGTTGCTGCTATTGTTGTTGCTTGTTTGTCTGTTTGTTGTTGTTGTTATCTGTTTTGACAAGTTGTGCAGAACTTTCTATTTTCTTTGCTGTTTCGTGCTGTGCCTTTTATAGCTATAGAGCTTAACTTATTCCAATGCAAACTATATTATATACATACAAATATATACACATATGTATACATACATATATAAGTATCTTTGCTCGTTAGAATTTCAATGAATGAATTTCATAAGAATTTTTGTTGTACGCCAACAGTTGCCTGTTGAGCATAATTTGTAGCTGATTAAGTTGGTTCTTTATTCTTTGCCACCTACATTTACGTAATGCCCAAAAATATTGGCTAAATAGGTCTATTGAACGCACTGTATGTACATCCTCTAACTTTATCTGGGACTATGTGCTTAAATGTGCATATTTTGTGGTCAGTTTTTGTGGGTTTTTGCAGCAGCTACAGTTGCCTGCAAAAACACATTTCTATAGGGGGAAAAAACCTCTTAACGGGCGATATAAGTGCCTTAGTTAATGACACTTGGCCACATGTCGATTATATATATACGTACACATATATGTTTATATAGTACCATAGTTTACTCGACTTTTCAAATCGGTTTAGTTTATTATTTTATGTATAAATATATATATATTTTTTTTTTGCTTTGCTGCTGAGCTATTATCAATTTTGAACTTACGTGACTTGAACAAATTGCATTATTTTGCACATACATGCCTACAAATGCATATGCATACATATATATGTACATATAAGACATACATATGCTGGCATCTTGGTATAGTTTATAGCGGGCTCCACAACTTGGTTTCCATGTCTTGCTGCGGTTTTTTTTATTATTTTATTTTCTTTCTACTTTTATAATTCTTGGACGTCATTTAAGCGCGTTTTCTCTTATCGCTATTCAAGCGACATGTGACGACGGTTTTTTTTTTTTTTTTTATTATTAAGCTATGATTTCCAGACACTTTATGGAAGTTGAAAGAGTTTTATATACAATATATTGATATGTATATAGAAACAAATTAGGAAACTTTTCACTGTCATAAATAAAGTGTGAAATCTAATGGGGAATGTAAGTAATCGAAATATTTTTAGAAAAAATAAAATATAAAATAAAGTTAAAGTTAAAGTTTCTTATTGGAATAAAGCCCAAAATATAGTGGTAAAAGTCTTAAAAATTATACAATAATACGACAATGCGTTATAAATACAGTTTATAGAGCGGTTACAGTTAAACAAATATCTAAAGATGACAGGAAGTGATATATCTATATAAAACTCTATCTGTACTCAGGCAATCCCTCTCGCCTTCTCTCTCTCTCTCTCTACATAAATATATCTCTGACTCTCTAAATATGCCTCTCTTCCTCCCTCTGCATCTCTCTGTTTTTCTCTATTGTTGTCTATAAATTTGTGCATTTTCTCTCTCTCTCCCCTCTCTCTCTCTCTCTCTCTCTCTCTCTCTCTCTCTCTCTCTCTCTCTCCCCTCTCTCTCTCTCTCTACCCCTCACCACTAACAACCTTTAATCAATATGCTCCACTTCTACTTTACCTAGGGTATATCTTAGTTGATTTTTTTTATCTGCTGTAAACACATTTGATGTGTTTTGATTTTACGGCGTATGCTGCACAATATGTACGAATATTCCCACACACTCCTGCCACTATCTTTATTTTGTGGCTGTTTTCTGTAGACATTTTGCGTCACAGTTGGCGTGTGGCGGTTGCTGCTGTTGTCTCTTCTCTTTGAGCCATAAATTTCCTGTCCATGACTCATACGGTCGTCAGTCAGTCGGCGGCCGTCAGCAGCAGCAGCAAAACGATTAAGATACAGATACATACGCACTCACACATACACGCACACACATTCACATGCAGAAATACTCCATATACTACATGCATTTTACTTGAAAATACATGACAATTGTTTACAAAAGGGCGCAAAGGGTACAAAATAAAAGTAAATGAAGTAAAACGGAGTTATTCAGAGCAAAACAAAGACAGCGAAAAAAGCAGTTCAATTGTTGTTGTATTCTTGTCTGTCGAACTGTCAGGTTTTATCTGTGAACAGTAAATGTTATACAGCTTTTTTACAGTTAAAGCCAGAGAACAAGAGAGCAGCTCGAGTTGAAACAGAGCTGAATGCAACAATAAGGTCGTTGTAATATGCTATAAACAATTTCAGTAATACAAGTTTTCTGTATCAGCTATTGAGGTAATTGTTAAACAAAATCAATGAAATTAATAAGAAAAATAATAATAATAATAATAATAATAATAATAATAATAATAATAATTATAAATGAAGATCTGTTCAAAGCTTAAATTAATTTTCTTTTCTTTTAAATCAGTTATTTTTAAAAGTGATTTATTTGCTTTAAGAAAAACAAACATTTTATGAAAGCCTTCAATTTGTTATATTTAAATAGTTATTAATATAAAGCTGATTCAAATGTTCTTAAAATATACATTTTTATTTGTCTTATAAATGATTTACATATCAAATGAAAAATCTATCAACTTCCTGTCTGCAGCTAGGCTTCGTGTGGCATTTTAATTGCACTTTTAGGTATTTATAATTATATATATATTTATATTTGTATACATTCAATATTTGTATTAACATTAAGTTGTCTTTGGTGGAACTTCCTGCTTGATTTTCTAAAGAAATGTAGCTAAACATAAACTGATTTTTGGTAGCAATATGGACTCAAATCTCAAGCTCCTTTAATATGACGAAATTTTTTAGGAATTTCTAGTCAACGGTTAATCATATGCATTATATGTAGATGCGTGACCTTAGCACTTAACGCATTCACTTGTTTATAAAAACTCCAAATTGGCAAAAATTTGTGCGAATTTTGAGCGATGGAAATTTCCCACAATGACGTATACTTCTTGGAATTTAATACCAAGAAATATAATGTTGTCTGCGTTGTTTTTTCCCTGCGGTATTTCATGCTTAAAGTTCACAAATCGAAACTGGTTGTCGAAGGAGCTTCACTCTCATTTTTTTTTATATGTACATACTTCAGGCAAAGCACACAGCTTTCGATCTTCTTTTGATACCCTAAAAATGATGGGAAATGGGCTTAAAGTATGTGCAAAAGGTAGCAGCATTGCGATTCTTAAAAATATCATCAGAGTTGATCTAACTATGTTCAAGAGCTAAAGACTTAAATGAAGGATGAAAGATGAAGTGCGAACCCCTCGAAAGTCAACTTTGCTTTATTGATTATCGCTAAGTGCTATAAAATAGATATTGAATTTCCCGTATGTGAGCATAGTTCGCATTTTTTAAGAGCTACACTTCTCCTATAGCTTCAAGTGGAGGTTTCTTCATCCAAACCTGAGAAAAGCCTCAGCTTATAGATCCATTGCATGTTGCCTATTTCTGTGTCCATATAGTTTCTCCGCATGTGCTCTAGCGTATCTTCTAGTCGAGCACTCCCCACTAGAGCACTCTTGTTTTCTGCCGCGTTTCGTTTTGGAATTTGTTTTGCTGTTATTTTTGGGAAGTTATTTAAGCTCTAGCCCGAACAGTTTCCAGGCCATTTACAATAATTACATCCGAGGCTGTTCAAAAATTGAGCTTTTTTTTTCGTTGGGTGCGCTCTTTTGGGGGCTGCTGAACTCTTCGTGTCCAAAGTTATTTGGCGCTACTAAATTTAGTCGACGCTCTCGTTACCATTGTGCAATGACCCAAATCAGAGCCAAGCTTATTTTTCGTCTGTTTTTTGCCTACGTTTTGTTGTTGTGTCTGTGTTAGCTGTGTGAGCCAACCAAAGTTTTTTTTTTTTTTTATTTTGAACATTTTTAAACTTGGTTTTAATTTGCACATAAAATGGAAGCTGCGCTCTGGGCTGTTTTTTTTTTTTTTTTTTTTTTTGTGGAGAAAGTATGTGTGTGCTCGTATATTAAAGTTTTAGTTCGAATTGCCATGGCTGTCCCGCCTCTAATTAGTTGATTATTAATAATTTGGTGTGTGTGTGTGTGTGTGTGTGTGTGTATGTGCGGGGCGTGGAGACGGCGCATTTCATAATTTGCCTGGCAACAAATGCTTGGCAACAATGTTGCGGCCAGCAAACGTTTGACAGCATTGTTGCTAACCAAACAGCCAAACGCTTGACTAATCTGCACACACACACACACACACACTGAGACAAAGACAATGAGCAAAAATGGAAAATACAAACCGGTTCAAATTGGGTCGTAGTACTTTTGAGTGCAATTGTTACCTTTGAGCAGCAGCAGCAGCAAAAACACTTTAACAATGGTTAACACTTCACTCATTATGGCTGGGTTATTATGTTGGTCTTGTTTCAGTTTTCTTGGCACGCGCTCCAAAACCAGCCGAGAGTCAAGTCAAGCCAAGCCAAGCTACACAAAAAAAACTCAAAATTTTGCTTTTGTTTTTTTGCACCGCCTACACCTTGATTTTGTAACATATTTCGAATTCGGTTAGCATAGGTCAGTCTTGCAGAAGTTACGGTAGGGGCGTGGCAGGGCTACGTTACCTTCCGCTGCTAACCTTGCTAGTTCTAATGCCACAAGCTTTGGCATTCCATTGACAAAGCGTCGCAAAACCTAGAAACCAAAATCGTTTATTAAACATCTATTAGCAAGCATTTCAGTTTTTTGCATACTCACAGTCCGACTGACTACTACTAGTGTCAGCCTTCCGATTCGTGACTTTTTTTGCATAGAAAATCATTTTTTAAATTCAATTTAATTTATTAATTTTTTATTTATTTTTTGTTTCTGTTGAGAAGTGCATAACTACGACTTTGTTTTGCTTTTGTTTTTAAAAAAAACAAAGCTTTACTATGGCTTGTGACAAAATTCAGCTAATTAATATATAGTATATGAATATATTCATAAACGTATATCTTTTCTTATCTACAACCACTTTCGTCGGTGGTTCTGGTCGGACAGGTTTTATGCGTGCTTTTGTATATGCGTTATATGAGATTTTTTGTTTCTTTTTTATTTCTAATTGTTTTTGTTTTGAAGCACTGCTGTTTTTTTTTTTTTTTTTTTTTTTTTTTCTTTAAAAGAAACAAAATACTCATGTGACTACAATATGATATATTATATACGTTATGGATAGAAATCTTAAGAAACGTTTCAATAAAAACTCGTATCGATTCTTTTAAAGTTTAGATTAAAAAGGGAATCGAAAATCGACCAATAACTGAACTATTAATGTAATCCATTTATCTATATATATCTATAAGATATAAATTATAAACTAACTTTATAAACTGGGTCATCTGCACTACACTAAGCCCACTAAGCGATCTATCACATTTCATAATCGATAAATAATGGTCAGCTATTAAGCAAACTAATCAAATGTTTTATTCACTAGAAGTCAGAGTTAACAAATTGTTCAAATTTATCAATCAAAATTATAGGTAAACAAATGTTTCAGCTTAGAAGAAATTGATTTATTAATCGATAAAAATGATTTACATTTAGATAAATTTCAAAAAGCTATTCATCAAAGAAAAGATGACAGAAAACTCACAATAGAAAAATCTTTAGATACATTATAAAAGGAATCTAGTTAAACAATTTGTCAACTTATACTCGCAGAGATCTGAAAAGATTTATCAGTATTTTAACCTTTTATTTATAAATTGTTTTTAAGTTGCAGCATTTAGAATGTTTACATGTTGTATAAGATGTAGGAGAAAGATCAAGATAGAATGCAAATTTAATTAATCGCTTAAGAAGCACTCTATCTAACTCGGTCATCTAAAGCTGTCCCCGCGTCTCTCAATAGAAATTCTTTGCAGCTTATTTAAGTGCATAATGGAGAGGTTTTTAAATATTAATTAGATAACGGTGGAGCTCAGACATCAAAAGGGAACGCCATTTAGATGGAATGTAAGCTGCGATAGTCTTCCAAAGTTGCAGGGAAAGAGAAAGAGAGAGGTCTACTGACTACTCTATAGAACATTACTTACGAGGAATATATGGAATAGATGATGTAGATACTCTATACATTATATAGTAACTAAATGGCAATTTGGGCACGTCTTAAGGACAAAATACTTTGATATTTTGTCTTATCCACCTGATGCCCTATAGAAGTTTGCTGCTGCTCTCCTTGTCTTAAGAATTTAATTCTTTTTTGCATGTTTTAAAGTCAATAATGAGTTAACTTTTTGCATTCTTAAATTATATATATTGGATATTGAATCTTAAGCCGCACCTCAATTTATGGCTATATATGTACATAAACAAAAATTAAATTCGAAACGCCTTGATGCAGTTGTTGTCTCTCTCTTTTTTGTATTGTTTGCTGTTTTCGATTTCTTTTGTGGGCTGACATTGACATTTGCTGATGCTGTTGTAGGTGATATTGCTGCTGCTGTAGCTATAGTTGCTGTTGTGGCTGTTATTGCTGCTGCTGTTGTGGCTGATATTGCTGTTGTTGCTACTTCTCATACTGTAGCTGATATTGCTGCTAATGTTGCAGTTGATTCTGTTGCTGCTGTTGTAGCAGGCATTGCTACAGTTGCTGCTGTAGTTGCTGTTGCATCTAATATTGCTGATCCTGCTCCTGTTGTTGCTGTTTCTGATGCCGATGTTGCTGCTGTTGTGCCACAGTTGCTGCTGTAGCTGATATTTCAACTGATGTTGTAGGTGATATTGTTCCTTTTGGAGCAAAAGTTGCTGTTATGTACGTTGCTGGTGTTTTTGGTCCTTCTGCTGCTGTTGCAGTAAATATTGCTGCTGTTGAGGTAGCCACTGCTGCTGCTGCTGCTGCTGATGCTACCTTCACTGTTCCTATTGTTGTTGTTGTCGGCCGTCCGCTGTTGTTGTTCTTTATGATCATCAGCCTCGTTCGTTTATTGTCTTTTGTGTGTAACTAAAGCCATTTGTCTCCAGTCTGTCTCGCAGGATGTTCACTTCAATGCTTGCCTAGGCTGTTCGCTTCTGAGCATCTGTAAATCGCTTTTCGTCTCAAGTGCCCGCCTCTTTTCAGGCCCGCCCCTCCCCCGATCTTGGGCTGTTTGCTTTGTCGGCATGTTGTTGTCAGTTAGTCAGTCACCGTAAACTTGAACTGCTCTGCGACTGCTGCTGTCCAAGTTGTTTCCATTTCCATTTGCGGCAATGCAGCCTTGAAGTCACACTTATTTACATACACACACACACACACTCTCGCACGCATACATGCGTACTCTCATGCACTTACATGGCAGAAAAAAAAAGTTCATTGGTCAGCTAATGAAGCCCACCTTCAGTTAGTGTTGTTTTTGTTGTTGTTGTTGTGGTTATTGGCCGCATTAAGCTACGTCTCAGTCATAATTGTTACCAATTATTTCAAGCTCAAACAGCCCACTACAAAATAAAATAATCTGAATAAAAATCTTCATAAATCTTCATGGAATTTTACCAAAAGTTGTCACCCGACTCGAGACGTTCATAAATCTTTGGACCACAAAGTTTTAATATGATATTTGCTTAGTTATAAATTTGCTGGCAACATTTAAGAACTTTTAGCCATTATAATCACAAATAAACTTATAAAACTTGTTTGTACAGCTGTACAAATGCATAGTTCGTAATTTGTAGAAATCAAATACTCGAACCATCTTTCAACTGGTACCAAATTCTATATATGTATGTACATATATGTAGATATTATTTGTGTCTTTAACTAATTGCCACAACTAACATGTGGTCAATTATAAACAATTCAACAGAATTCTGCGATAAATAACATTGTATGGTATATAAATAACTAATTTTTTGTTTAGCTCAATTTATTGGAAAACATATTTTTCTTGTTATTTTTTCGTCAGCAGCTTTGTTTCTATGTTGAAGTTGCTATTGTATGTTCAGGCTTCATAGCAAAAGTCTTAAGTGCAGTTGCAAATGCTCTTACTATAAAGTAATCCAGTTTTGTTGAATTATCCATTCTATTCCTTAGTTCATAACGTAAATACAATATTTGAGCACTTTGATTTGTGTTTATATTACATGTAATGAGCTCCTTAACAATATGCAATCGTTTCATGAACTGAATCTTTAGCAATAACATTTATTTGGCATTTGGCGTAGTAACAGTTCTCTATAACTTTATTTAACATATGTTCTGATAAAGCTGTTAACAGAGTTCCAGGCGCTCGAAACTATTTGTTAATGTTATCTTATATGTCATGTATTGTTTAACCTAGGTTCCTTGATGTTACTATTGAAAAAAATAATGAACTTTTAGAATTTTTGTTATCTTCCAACATTTTCTGTTGTGTCATGCTTTGGTTTTATAAATAGCATATGTTTAATTAAACAGTTTCCACATTTTTTTTTTTTTTTTTTATTTCTTTCAACATTTTCTGCTATAGATAAAGCCTAACAATCAATTCAAACTTATATTTTGGGGCATTTTTTCCTATTTTCTCAAATTGTTTTTGAATGAATTTAGCTTTTGCGATTGACCAAATCGAATCATCCAATATATACATACATATGCATATAAATTCACCATAAAGTGCTACATTTTATGGCACCATTCAATTCCATCACATGCAAATCGCATAAAGCATTCCAAAACTGACAAGAGCGCCATCATTTTGAATGGCATCCACACGACGCAAAGCTTTGTTATTGTTTTTTATTTACTTTTTGTTTTATTTTGCTTCTATTTTTTATGTTTGCCAAACCGTATAAAATACAAAATAGATACACAAAATTTTGTCATTAACTGTGAAATGTACTCATTTAGCTTGCACATTCACTGCAATTGCTTTTGTTTCATTTTTCAAGGTTGTCTTTCTCTCTCTCACACTCTCTTAAGTAGAGTAATTAAGTTTCTGCTTAATAAACAAGAGCGGAAAATTTGCAAATAGGAAATCGAAAATTGAAAACAGAAAACAGTAAATTTAAAACTTAAAACTGAAAACTGAAAACAGTGTAAACAAGTAAAAGCACTTGGGCGCAGTACGAAACAATTGTAGGAAAAAACACCGTAAAGTTCAAAGAAAGTTAAACAACAACAGTGACAACAACAACAACGAAGGAAAGAAAATGAAAATGGGTGTTTTTTTCTTAAATATATATTTATATTGAAGTGTTTTATTTTCTTTTTCTAACAGTTTGTTGCCCGCTCGCTCGCACAGTCTCCGGCAAAAAAAGGGAGATTGACAAAACACTTTGTGCCGAGCGTCGTACATTGAACTATTATTGTGTTGTGCTGGTGTTGTAGGTATTGGTGTTGGTGTTGTGTAATCCGAGCAAGATGACCACCATGCCCGTGGTCTGGTGCACCGATCCCAATTCGGTGAACAACAAGCCAACGGCCTTTGCTCTGCATGGCATACAGCTGCAGGGCAACGTGACTGAGAAGCAGGTGAATGCATTGCGCGAGCTGGTGAATGCAGCGGCCGAGGGACGCCTCATACTGCCCTCGGACGGTACGTTTATGCTGTTGGATAGCGGCCTAAGCATCGAGAGCTCCATATTGGCCGGCAGCAAGCAGACGGCCAATGAGAGCAGCCAGGTGGATGCGCCCAAGAGTGCTAAGAATACGTATATATTGATGCCGGTGAGCAATAAGAGTGCCACAGCAGATGGAGTTGCTACAGCAGCAGGAGGCGGAAGCGGAACAGCAACAACAGTTGCTGGTAATGCACAATGCACGCCGGCAGCAATTGCAGCGGCAGCAGCCCAACTGGAATTCCTGCTGGAGCCAAAATATTCGACATTATCGTCGCCGCCCCCCAGCACGACGCCCAGTTCCCAGACGGCGGACAATGAAACATCCGATGAGATATTGTACGAGTTTCTCTGCTGTGCCAAGTGCATGAACGAGCAGCGTACGATCGGACATAACGGCACTTGTGGCAATCGGCGCTTGCAGCGATTCCTTAGGCATTGCAATGGCAACGGCAACGGCAACGGCAATGGCAGCAGCAACAGTAACAGCGGTAGCAGCATCAGCAATGAGCAACAGCAGTTCAATGAACCTCTGATTGATCTAGATCCTGTGTGCAGCATTGCCAGCAAATATGCAAGACGGCAACAGCAGCTGCGTCACAAACAGCTGTCGACCATCTCGATGGGCATTGCACGTAATCATCGGTCCAATGGTCGTCATCATGGCAAATTACCCATGCACAGTGTGAAAATCTTTCATAATCGCAGCAGTTACACTACGCTCAACGGCGCGTGCACCATGAGCGTGGGCGTGGCGGCAACGACGACGACGTCGGCGACAACTGCGACGCCGACGGCAATTCCCAGTGACAGTCGGCTAACGACAGCAATAGCAATGCCAGCCAGAGTTGAATCGGGCAGTTTAACGGTGACAGCGGCGCTGTCAAC
Source organism: Drosophila mulleri (assembly GCA_035047565.1). Classification (NCBI taxonomy): domain Eukaryota; kingdom Metazoa; phylum Arthropoda; class Insecta; order Diptera; family Drosophilidae; genus Drosophila; species Drosophila mulleri. The sequence continues at coordinate 3,085,688 of JAWNPK010000060.1, forward strand.
AACACAACTGCCCAGCGTATCGCCGCTCTATGCGATTGTGAGCAAAAAGCGTGACGCGAACTATGAAAAGAACAACAGCAACAGCAACAACAACAGCAATAATAATTTCAACAACATTATGTTAGCTGCCGTGCCAGAGGAGCCCAGCGTTAGCGCTACGGTTAAAGATCTAATCAGTTTTGAGGATGACGATGTTGTTGTTGAACAACAAACAAATGACAGCTTAGCCAATAGAGCAACAACAACAGCAACAACAACTACTGCTAACAGCAACTGTGATAATCAAGTGGATTTACTGTGCGGACCCAACGATGTTGCCGAGGATGGCAATCTGTTGTCGCTTTCGCTGCTCGTTACGCCGCCACCAACACCGCCCAAGCCAAGTTCGCCCGGCTCAAATAATTCGAGTCGCAAGACCAGCTTTGATTCTACCTGCACGATTAGCTCACTCGACTCGGGCTTTATGGAAATGCAAAACAAATTGGATGCACTGGCAGCAGCAGCAGCAATGGCAGCCGCAGCGACGGCAACGCCAGCAACAGCAACAGCAACAACATCGGGCGAGAAGATAGCCAGACGCAACTATAAGGAATGCCTGACGCAGTCGCGCAATCGCCGCAAATCCTATGAAGAGTTTAAGGCCATGTTTGCTGAGGCGGCACAGCCGGAAGCGTTGGCGCGACTCACGCGACGACGCAGCGGCGCAATGCAGGAGCAACTGCAGCAGCAGCAGCAACAAGTGGGTGCGGAGGCGGCTGAGCTGCTCGTGGCGACAGATGACGCAACGCCAACAACAGCAGCAGCAGCAGGAACAACAACAACTACTACAAACAGCAGCAACACTGTGATGACAATGCTCGCCTCAATATCAGAACAAGAAACCACAAGCAATAGTAGCAACAACAACAACAACAACAACAAGAGCAAACCGGATTCTGAAAACGAGTTTGCGGATGAAATGGATACCGGCGACGATCTAACAACAACAGCAGCAACAACAACAAGAACAACAGTTGCTACCGCTGCCGCCACCACAGAAGCAATGCGCAAGAATTCAGATTTTCTATCGCAAATACTTGATCAGCAATTGGCGGCCAAGGAGGAGCAGCGTGCCAAAGCGCACAAGCGACGCACATCGTACGAGGAGTTCAAGCGGCTTGTGCGCGAAATTGATGCCAGCAGCAGCGACATGGAGCAGCAAATGCTGGAATGTCAGCAACAGCAGCTGGACACACCCACAACAACAGCAAAAGCAACAACAACATCTTCGTTTAAGCGACAGAATTCGCGTCAGCGTAAAAGTTTTGCCTCCTACTTTTTGCCGCGACGCCACTCGGCAACCAAAGAGCCAAAGACTGAGCAAATTGAGCTGGTGGAGCCAGAGCAACAGCAGCAGCAGCAACAGTTGCAAGCATATGCGAAAATGGCCAGCAGGAATAACAGTTGCAGCTCCAGCGTCAGCTCCAGTGCCACATATAAGCGTAATTTTAAAATCTATGATAAGCTAGTGTACGGCACCATCTACGATATAATACAGCGTAAGAACGATATCTATCAGCTGACCTATCAGAAGTACGATAAATACATGACCTACGGCACCATCTATGAGATATTGCATCGCAAGGCGACGCCGATGCAGGGCAGCTGCTCGCTGACAACGGGCAGCGGCGACAAGTGGCAGCGCAAGAGTTTGAGCGCAATACTAGAAGGCAACACGACGGCGGCAACAACAACAACAACAACAACAAGCCCAGCAGTAGCAGCCACTGCGGCAGCAACAACTGCGGCGGCAACAGCAATGGAAATGCATAAATCAAATGATGTGATTTATGATATAATACAAAAGCAGCAGCAAAAGCGCGAAAAGGAACGCCAGCAGCAGCAGCAACAATTGTTGCAACAGGATGCAGCAGCAGCAGCAGCCATTGAAACAACAACGGACAACAGCACAAATTTGGGCACGCATGTCACGCACAAATATGGCACAATTTATGACATCCTACAAGGAGAGAAATTGGAAACCAGCGAGGAGGCAAGCAACAGCCAGAGCAGCAGCAACACAAAACCAGTTGCTGCTGCCACATCGCGTTTTGTGGTCAGCCATGTGGATGAACAACAGCAGCAGCAGCAAGACAACAACAACAGCAACAGCAGAAATGTGACTGCCGACACGAAATGCAGTAAAATGCGACGCTTGTCCAATATTCTAAGCTACAACAAATCAGGCAACAACAATGCTGCGCCACAGGAGGCCGAGCACAACAGTGAACAGCAGCAGCAGCAGCAGCAGCAGCAACAACAACAACAGCAACAGTTGGTGCCGGCTAAACGCAGTCAGGCCAAACGTCGCGTTGGTGTTAGCAATTTGCTGCTGCCGCTTGACTCGGAGGAGCTCTATACGCGCATCATAGCGCAGCAGCGACGCAACGCTGGCAACAATTGCAACGGCAACAGCAGCAGCAACAGCAACAACAACAGCTCTGGCAGCGATACCGATTGTCACATGTCGCTTATCAAATCGAATTCTCTGGATGCCATTTCAATGTCTGTGGCCATATCACCGCCTGCCACGCCCTCGCCACCGCGCCCACGCCGCAGTCTCAAGCAGCACAAATGCCTGCAGCAGCAACAGCAACAACAGCAACTGTTGCTGCTGCCGCCGCTTATGAAGAAGCATTCGCTAGATAATTGCCCAACAGCCCCAAAGATGTTGCAGCCGCAGACGCGTCGCTGGTCCAATCAAACGCTGCTCAAATGCACCTGCCACACGCTCGACGAGCCACGGCATTGCCATAGTAATAACAATAGCCATTGCACTTGCCCAACGCCCCCGCCGCCGCCGCCTCTGCCGCCGTCCGCCTTCAATGCATTGTCTGTCATTGAGAAGTGCCGCTCGCTGCCCGCCGCCTGTTCGCATACGTGTGTTAATTTAATGGCCGCCGCTGCCGGCTGCGCCGATGCGGCGGCCAAGTCTAACAGCAAATCAACGGCAGCAGCAGCAGCAGCGGCAGCAACAGCAACACAAACTACGACAACAACAACAGCTACAACACAACTAACAGCGTTGACAATCAAGAAAGGCAAATCGCGTCGACTTTCGGAATTTACGCGTGGTGAATTTTTAAATGAAAAATCGTAAGTTTCGCCCTTCCTTGCGCCCCCTCATGCCCACATGCCCTCAACCTACCCTCACTCCCAACTGCCCGCTACATATTGTATCCATTAACTTATGATTAGACTATTGACAATAACATTTTGATACTATTTGCGGCTTGACGATAGACTTTGCCTTGCCATTTGATTTCATTCATAATATATATGTAATATATAATATAAAACACGCATAGATATTTATATATCCCACATTCCAGAATGTGTAAACGGAGCACATTATCAAGGAATATGATATAGAAGTTTAATTACTTCAATATAGTTAGTTTTCGTACTTTTATGGTGTAATTTGATACGGCAGTCCTATAAAAATAATAGTTCTATATACAATTAATGGCTGATACGTTTCCTAGATCTATCCAATACAGAAATCCAATTCGTTTTCCAGAAGTGCCTGATTTGTAGGTCATATTATGTTTTTACAGTAATATGATATAGAAATACGACTCTATTTATAGCGCTATGTGATATGGAAGCTTGACATGTTTTAAGGGGTCTAGAAATGTAAAAGAAATAGGGAGAAGCTGACGAAGAAGGAAACAGGAAAATATTATAAAAGGCCCCAAAGAGAAAGAGAAGCTGAAGAAGAAGAAGAAAAAGGGAAATATATATAACAGGTCTAAAGGTCTAAGATAGAGAGAGAGTGGGAGAATCTGATGACGCAGGAAATTGATAAATAATATATGTAATATGTTTCAGAAAGAGAAGCAAAGTGATCGTAAAATCCCAGACCCAGAACAGGGCTCTAATTAGCGTCTCAAGACTAGCTTTTTAGAAATAAATACTAAAAATGACGTCATACATAGTGCATTTGTACTTTGATTATTTTGCAAAATAGCCGTCATAGCCAATCCCGGGGCACTCCACTAAATGTGCTAGATCCCAGACACAGCTGTCAGGTAATTTGATTTTTTTTTTTTTATATATTTGAACGTATGCAAAACATTTTCGCAGTACATGATATGACTTTCATTCTATGGCAATTCAGTTGAAGACTGTTGAAAAAGCAAAAATGGAATGACTAATGATAATGCTATTGGCAATAACAAAGCACTTGACCATAGGTAAATAGTAGTAAATAAAGAGAAAAACCAATAATTGCAAAGTGGAAACAATTATTAATGAATGACAAACGTCACACCCAGACCATAGAACAGTCTATGATGTTTGCTTTACAAGTAGGTGGGAAAAATGCGAGTGACGAGGAGGAAACAAGTGTGAATGCTAATGTCGGGTGGCTGAGACCGCGTAATACTCGTTCAAAGTGTGCCCTCAATGGCCCTAAATCTAGCTATAAATAGATGTAGTATTTCCCCATTTACCTACCCGCATATGTTCCAAATTCAAATCTCTAGAAACTTCAGCAACTGCGAAATTTGCATTCGTACGGAGAGACGGTGTTCGAAAGGACGGACAGATAGACATTGCACAAAGCCAATATACTCTGCAGTTCGTCAGCGATAATAAAAACTATGCCAGTATGTCTCTATTTCTATTAAAGACTATTGCCTCGCTCTCCCTCTCCCTCTCTCTCTGTCTAGCTCTCTCGTTGCCTCCCTCTCTCTATCTCTCTTTCACTTTGTTGCGATCTTTCGCTTCCATGTTGTAATCGAGGTAAACGTCACGTCTTTATGTTATTAACCTGCCAATTATTTGACTATCAAAAATCAGTCAGGTACGCGTCAGCAGCTACTCCTCATTTTATACCTTGGGGTATTTGTAGTACCGTTTTTTTTCGTACACCTAGCTGTTGCCATGCCCCCAAAAACAAAATAAAACAAAAAAGTCGTGACAATTTTCGAGACAGACTTTAATTAAGCGCTAAACAAACATGGCTCGACACATTTCAAATTTTGTTTTTTGCTTTTTGATTTTTGGTTATTTTTTGTTGTTTGTTGTTTGTTGTTGTTGTGATTTTTGTCTAGTCGTGGTTTTGTGTCAAGTGTTACATTCGCTTCGTTTTCTTTGAGTTATCAACAAGTTTGCATTTGTTTGTCCACCGTTCGCTCCTCGTCTTTTTTTTCGGGTTTTCGCCAAACACGTGTACCACAAGTACACAAAAAAAACATTGTGTGTGTGTGTTTTTTTTTCTGAACAATTCGTATTCAAATGCAAATTGAGGGACTGAACCAATTTGAAATGCTTTGGCCTTGAAGTTGACGTGAATTCAATTTGTTTGACAAGTATTGGAGCAGCTTTGTATATGCATCATCTGAAAGATATATCTGCATAATAATGTTAAATCCCAATGGAGCTATTGGCAAAGATCTTCGCTAAAAGAATAGTTATACACTGTTCAATGACAGATTGAATTAATGCAAAGATTTCGAATTGGACTTGGTATAGCGAATAGTTGACAAAGAGTCGGAAACTAGAGGAAATATATGGAGTTTAAGATTTTGATCTAAATCCAATTTATTTGAAGCAACGCAACAAATATGTTCACAATTTTATACTGTATTGCTCAAAAAGTCGATAGATTCACATTGATATTAATAGATTTTTCACAAACCTAAAAGAGATTTAAGTAAACATTTGCCTTTAGTTTCTCATAAGTTGAAATACCTTTTTGAAACTGCTATATATGAATATCGATAAAATTCCCTAATCATCTGTTGCCAACTATTTAACTTAATATAGATAGTCAAGCGACACTCAGGTTAGAGTACTCAAATTTCTTTACTTCTCGATTATATGTCTTACCCTGAGTATCAATTACTTTATGACTTAAGCCCACCCACATTTTGACTTCTAGGTCGTAAATTAAAAAGACATTAGCGGCTAATTGCAAAGAATGCCGCCGTTGAGCATCGCAGTTAGCCGACTCAGTTTTGCTGACAACTTTTTCGCAGTCATTCGCTCATCTACGTAAGCAACGCCGGCAATCGGGCTATATGTATATATGTACACCTATATCTATTATAGTTTTCTCTATGGGTTTCTTCTATATATCGAAACGATTAATTTGCAGCGACTGCAAATTGCCGGGGTGTGGCTATAATGTCATTGTCTTGGCTGTGCGTGTGTGTGTGTGACTTAGTCGGCCCACCAAACTGAGCGTTGTTAGTGTAAAGCCCACTGCAGGCAATCATTAGCTTTCTGCATCTGCGCTCGAAGAGGGGTGATTATGTAAGTGAAACACTAAATGCAACGTGCAGCACGTGTTTAATTCAATTCGATTCATATATAATAATATAAGGCAGTCATATGTGTATATCTAATAGCTGACATTTATTTGCGAACTGCATTCAAGCGTTACTTTTTAATAGGTGGACTCATAGTCATAGCGTTACAGCCCCCGGCGAAATTTGCATGAGGTTTTGGGCTTGAGATTGGGATTCGATTCACGATATTCGCCAAGGCAACTAGATGACTTAGTCATGTTTCAGAGAACACTCTATTAAGTGTTTTATAGTCTCTGAAATGATAGGCGAATAGGTATATGTATAGGATAAAAGTGGGGTTTTTATACCAAGAGTTCGACGTGGTCTCAAATATAAGATTTATTAATTTCAATGTAATCAATATAGAAACCCAACGACCTAGAACATCTAAAGATGTTTATTCCTATAGTTCTTCTAAAAATTTCTTTGATTTTTATCGATTTTATCGATTAATAGTATACAGATAAATATGATAAATTTGAAGACTGGTTAAATATAGGTACTGAAACTTCTCCAGTACAATTATTAAAGGAAATTGCTCGAACAGTTTATAATTTCTTAGACAGTTATTAGAAATATCATGATATATTTTCTACTACCCATAACTCCCACATGTTATCGATTATAGTTTAATAGCTATCCTCTCTACTGACTTCCAGATCATTCTAAACGCAAACAAATATACTCGTAAGCGCAATTACAGAGTATCTGAGCAATTAGCAAGTCTGAATGCAAGTAATTGCCATTGTTTACAGTTGTTTACATGCACAGAACAATAAACTCAGATAGAAAGATATATATATGTATATATATACGTTGATACTTTACCGATAAACACAATAATAAACTCATCATTTCTGCTTTACCTTTCTAACTAACAAAGCTAGACAATGCAATTGGCATTGAACTGCATGCAGCTTGGTTCTGATTTCAAATGTGTTTACATATAGATATATATCTAAATATATATTCATATTTAAATAGATATTCACACAAATTGCTATAGAAAATATATTTTTGCTGACATTCTCCATAATTTTCCAGCCAAATTATCACAGCTTCAATTGCATTTGCGTGCCGAATGAAAGAGAGAGAGAGAGAGAGAGAGATGTCTTGTGTATTTTTATTTGCGATCTTATCTGGTGGAAAGTGCATTTTTTGTTTAGCTTGCAACGCATTAGAAAATGTTCAGCAAATGTTGCACGTTGCCGGAACTTGATAATTTGCTTGGCGCTAGACAGACGCCGACTCCAACTCCGTCTTCATACAGAGTTGAGTTGGCCTTTTACTTACAATGCATTTTATGGCCAGTGGCCGTTTCTATTTGCACATTTTCACTGCTAAAATGGCAACGCGTGCAACGTGCAACGTGCAACTTGCCACATTGCTGAGCAGATTCTTAACAGCAAACGAGAAGAAAACAATTTTTATTTTTTCTTTGTTGAAAAAGTTAAAAAAAAAATAAAGTTTGTCCGTCGCATTAGCAGCAAATCGAAAGCCTGGCATTAACAAATTATTTCTGCATAAAATTGTGGCCAGATCCCCATATATGTGCATACGTATGCAACATGCAGCAGGCAACATGGGCAACATGGCATGCTGTAAATGCCAGTTGGCTATTGGCTATTGGCTATTTTTAGCTGCTATTCCAGGCTCTCTTGGCCATTAAGTTCGTCCGTCCGTCCGTCCGTCTGCATTGATTTCAAATTTGTTTCGCACGAACTGCAATAGCCACGCCCACAAGCAGCCGCGCCTCTGGCTGTGTTCGCCTTCAACGTGCTGCTAAAATAAATAAATGTCGTTTGTTAGTCGTGTTAGGCAGTGCGGCCAGAGTACAGGATGCTCTGGCTAAACAATAATTAAATAAACGCCGGCAACTGTTGCTGTTGCTGCTGCTGCTTGAATGTTGCTGTTGTGCAGCTAACAGCAACTAGCTAAACAGCATTGTCCATCGGCCAGTTTGTGTTATTATTCCATTTTTTTTTCCTTCTTCCATTTTTCTTTTCTTCTTTAGCTCGAAGCTGCATTTAGCTGCTCCTCAATTGGCGCCAGCCACAATTATCTTTGCTTTGGTTTGCTTTTTCTTTGTATATAAAAATAGATATTGGCAGTTAGGCTGCCATTGTGGTATGGTCCACAACTGTCATTTAGCTGCGAGTCTCTCGTGTTTCGCTCTGTTGTGGTGATTGACAGCAAATGCAGGAAATGAAACCAATTCAGTCGTAGCACTTGATTTATCCAGCATTTTGCAGCATATCTCTTCAAGAATACAAGTTTTTCTTTTATAGAGGAATCGAGTTTTGATTTTTGCACAGCTGCTCGAACAACAATTGCATAAGCACTGCAATTGTTTAAACTATAAATGCAGCACAAATTGACCCAATTTAATAAACGAATGCAAGGAAAAAAAGAGTATATATATATATACGTCTTTTTATATACATATTTATATTTATTTAGCTCTTATCTAAGTAATGTTCATCAAATATTATGCAGGAAATCTCGTAAAGGTGCTGAACACTCAAGAATCTTAGTAAGAAATATATACATACGTATATATTATACTAGCTCTGCTTATTCATATATGTAAATATGTCTCTCATTTGGTTTTTTTTTTTTTTATCAACTTCCTGTTTTCAGTTGTCCAATATGTCAGCCGAGTTCTATATGCTCTGCAATCTGTGTCTTTTCGTTTGTGTTTTCTCAGATAAATCAAATTGCTTAGAAAGGAAATACAAGCTTGTTTATGTTTGTTGTTCGCTTGGAACATATTCTTAAATTGTTGCTTGGGTGGGGCAAAAAAAGTTTTTATTTCAGTTTAAAGTTTAGTTAACACAAAGAAAAGGCAAGAAAAGACTTCATAAATTAAACAATTGTCAAGATCTGCTTACACTAATCTCTCTCTAAGTCATATATGAAAATCAGAAGAATTGAAGATCGTTTCTCTAAATACAAACATAAGTTTTATTATTTCCCATTAATACTTTACTTTATGCCAATACACCCAACATTATGTCAGCAATTTCAGCTAGAGTATGCGCTATTCGACTAACCAGGCGCACTTTATTTCAGTTGCTTTTAAAGACCTGCACCACAGACATTTCAAGTATGTCTATTTCACATATGTTAATAACATTTATTAGACAAATAGCTTAGGCATATAGACGACCTTAATGAACTGCATTCAGTGGACACTTTCCCCCTTTTGCCAGCTGCATATATCATCCATATATATATATATGCATATATGCATATATTTGCATACAATTTGCCCTAATTAAATATGCAAGTTGATTTCAAGTGCAGTTTTCTAGGGTATTTACATAGCTGTTTGGACCACTTACAAGTTCATTCATTCATCCATTTGCCTACCATTTGCATACAGTCTGACGTGAATCAATAGATATATCTAACTATAGTATATTTATAGAGAGAGAGAAAGAGACTCTTATTGGACTGTTATTAATGTTCAAATAAATTATTCATTAGACATTTTTTCATTGTTTCAATTTTACAATTGTCGCGTGTCAAAAGTGCTCACAGCTCCAACTAATTAATTATTACTGTTTTTAATGGAATTTTTAAAAATAACTAATTAAATTTTTATACTTTTCTTTACAGGTAAGTTGGCGCTTGCTAATTGAAATCAAATTTTGGCTAAGTATTATATATATAGACATGATTTTTTTAATGCCTATTTCATTTGACGTATGCTTAATGCTCACATTACGCATACGCCGCATTGTGCGCACGTAAATCGCTTTTATTAGCTTCATATATGACACCAGCGCGTCTCGCTTTTCGGTTTTATAAATGTTTCTAATTAAATATTTAAAAATAAATCTATATACATATATATCTTTATATATATATGTGCATGTGTCAGCGGATATCGGAACAGGCAAAAACAACCGCAAATAAATATAAATAAAATCAAAACATGACCAAGACAACAATTATAGAGAAAGTGACAGCGAGTGCACTGAAAAAAAAGCGACAAGCTTCAAGCTACATACTCCAATTAATATGCGCAAGTGGAAAACCAAATCAGGAATTAAAGTGCATATATATAGATGTATATATATATATCTGTATATATGTATATATATATATTTACACATATTCAAAACACAATAAACAAATCGGCCTCGTGTTCGAGGAAAAGTTTGTATTGTTTTTATAATTTAGCCAAAATGAACAGCTGTAAATTGATGGCCTGCGCGCTGTCTGGTCAGGTCCAAAACACATACAGAGAGAGACTTACAAACACACACACAAAGCACACGCAGCTAAGCTGCTGTTATTACATGCGTTACAGCGTTAAAAATCAATTGGGAATATTGTAAACGAGCTTAATAGACTATTTAATACTCTTGTCAGTTTGCTATACGGGAGTAATATTTAGTCTTTCCTTAGTCACTTCACACATTCCTCCAATTCTCCAGAAACACAACCAATATACTCTCTTGAACATCCTGAACGGGCACACAATAATCTTCTGCTGTAATCCACAGTTAATTCGCAGCCTCTGAATCATGCGTGACGTTTCTTAACGAAATATGAATGTGATGAAAACAAAAACCCGTTTGCCCGACGAGCGCGCAAATTACATGTGCAATATATACACATATAAATATACATACATACATATATGCGTGTATAGGCATATAGACATAAATATCTGTATATATCTGGCTAATTGCACAAACAATGCAAAATACAAAAACATCATGACCTGCTTCAATAAATCCCCCAAGCCCAAGTCCCAATTGCAGTACGAACGCCCGCTGCTGCTGCTGTTGTTGCCAATTGGCAATTGGGGCAGCTGCGTTTCCCCCAACAATTGACAGTGGAACGTTCGAACCGTTGCATGGATTTGGATTCAATGCGATTCGATTTGTTGTCAGTTGTTGTTACTCTTGTTGTTGTTGTTGTTGTTGTCAGAGAGTTAGTTAGTGGCACAATTTGTGGCTCAATTGTCTAGAATTGGGCACGGTGAAAATACAGTCAACACACACACACACAGAGCACTGGGTGTATGTGTGTGTGTGTCAATCACATCCAGTGGGCACGTCAAGTGTTGGCCTAACAAATTGGAGCAGCGAGACCCAAATGAAGATGTGAGCGACATGCCATTAGCCAAGCCAATATATATAGATGTGTGTGTGTGTGTGTGTGTGGATCTGATCATAAGTGCAGTGCGGTGATAGCAACTGGCTGCAGCTCACTTGTTGCATCTAATCTAATTTTAACTGAAAAAGCGCCTTGTTTGTCCGCCTACCTGAATGCCTGAATGCCTGCCTGCCTGGCAATTAAGTTAACAGCCAAAAACAAGCCAAACATGTTGGCCCAAAGCGCAAAAGCCACTTACTAAAAACTAAAAAAAGTCGCATCGTTCCACTAACCATGGCCAAAAACTTGTAAGAAAAAATCACACACACACACACATATTTATCTATATATATAAATTGTTTACAAAAAGCCAAAACATGTAGCAAGTATCTTTGGCTTGCAGCAGCAACAACAACAACAACGGCAACAAGTGCAACTGCAACTGCAACTCTGGTGTGTGTATATTTTTAGACATTACGTTGCGTTTGCGTTGTTTAAAAATAGTTGCGCCCCAGTCGCCAGCCCAAACGAGCTACACTCACACACACACACACACACACACACACAGAAAGTTGTTGTAAGCGAAGCTGCTGCAACTAAGGCAAAGACTGCAGCAGCAACAGCAACAGCAACTACGCATTTGATTTGGGCTTTGACCATTAACTAGCCATAGTCCAATCTATAAATAGCACTACGCATTTTTCTTCTAGAACAATTTTTCATGTTACAGCGCTGCAATCGGCTCTCTATGAGCCATACTATATTGATATCGATATTGATATGTCTGGCAGCCAGCTGAACTCTGAGAGATCTGAGCACAATTGGCACTTGAACATTGAACACGACACGCGCAATTCGCGTCTCTCTCTCTCTCTCTCTCTCTCTGAATCGTTTGCACTGGCAAAAAAATGCGTATGAACTGAGTTTGCTGTCAATTCAAATGGCTTAGAGAGTGGTTGGTATGCTCTAAAGTGCAGTTAGTAGTTGTAGTAGTAGTATTACTCTTAAATATGCGTTTACTCCGAGTATAGCTGGTAATGCTCTTAAGTGCTGGAATATTCTCATAAGCAGTCGCATGTACACGCACTTTTAACAAACACTGTTTTATAATTTATAATGCATATATGGTAATATAAATAGCATAGTGTATGCATCTATGAATATAGTCCACTTTTCTATTGAATATCTGTGATAATTACTGTGAATCTTTTGATATACTCACTTGATAAATACATACTGCTAGCTATACAAAAGGTATGAAATACTTGCATGCTTTGGAATCATAGCAAATGTACTCAACTGTTCTGAAAATTATCTACAGAGGATAATCCCTAATATCATAAATTCTCTTTGCTCCCCAGGCTAACCTTAAATTTCTTTAAGTGCACAGCTCTCTCATGACCAAGTCCTGCGTGCTTCGACTCTATTGAGTTAAAAAAGGAAAAATCAAAAATGATTCAAATTCCAAAGTCAAGATGCAACTTCAAGTTGTCTATTATAGGCAGTGGTGGTGCAACATTGCATCTTCATTTCACATTAGCCGCCTAACGTAAACAAGTTGCCACGAAGCAGCTCGGGCGACTGCGACTGCAGCTGCAGCTGAGCAAAAGGATGCGCATGTGCAATTAAAGTGTTGCATATTTATGAAAGTCATGCATGCACATGCTCATGCCGGCTATCGATGTGATCTATAAATAGGCTAAATGTTATTATGGCCATGCTAACTGCTGGCTGCTAGACAAACAGGCCTGGCCTGAGCTGGACTGAAAAAGTAAAAAAGATTGGCTTTAATGGCGTCTAATAAATGCTCATTGGCATAATAGACACGTGCTACAGACCGTGGCATACACATTAATATTGTTATGATTGATTGATCAATCAAAATGTATGTCTGTGTGTGTCTGCCATTCACAAAAGGATGAAGCTCTAAACATGTCATCCTGACAAGCTTGTCTGCCTGTCTTGCCTGCCCTGCCTTGTCTTACCTGACTTTTACCTGTGCCTGTGCCTGTGCCTGTGTTGACGAGCAAATTGCTGGCTTTGTTGATGAGGTGGGCATTGTCAGAGCGAACCGTTTGCCTGCCGCCCGATGACAACTGCAGCATGTGCTAATCAACAGAGCAACATTGTGAGCAGAGTGGAGTTAGAGTTGGCGTTGCACGACTAGAAGATACCCTCGGTATATAAATGTGAAGCTGCTAGACTAGACATATACATAGGTACATGATACACACAAAAAGAAACATGCATCCTAAAGTCAATCGATATTTTGATTACTTATTGATACTACGGAGAAAAGTTTAAAGTAATGTTAACTATGCTGTAAAACAATATATATTTATCGATTCTGAAGTCTCCAACTTGTGTAGTTAACAAGAACCAAGCGTTCAAAAAGAGAAGAGAGAGACAGCCTAAGTATATGAAATCGGCTCGTTATTGAGGTTAGGAACATATATTTTACCATGAGGGTTACACAAATGGCTTTCTGCTGACCTTTACATACATTTGCATGGAAACATCATGCCCTCTCCACCCAATTACAGGGCATATATAAAAGAAAAACAAAAAGAAACTAACAAAAAACGAAATTAAAGCCAACTCCCCTAACGCAGCAGACAGCCAATTAAAAGTGCCAGCCAAGTTAAGCGTCGAGAGCTGAAATCGAGTCCGACTTCAAGTCCGAGCAGCGAGCATCGAGCATCGAGTCCGAGTTCAGCTAGTCCGCAAGTTCTTTTAATAATAGCTTTAAATGGTTTTTGCGCAATCAGATTACTTGCAGTTTTGCCCGCTTGAATTCCAGCTAACTGAATGGCTCCAGGCGAAAGAAGAAAAATGGAAATGGAATAAAAACACGCACTCCAACTCGTTTCAGCTAGCGCTATCTACCCTCTCCCTCTCCCTCTCTCGCATCTCGCTCTTCCGTTGACCACCTTCGTTTGCATTCTAAGCCAAAGTGAAATTCAATAGAACTGGCAAATGGCATGGCATTGGCCATGCGCCGTTGTTAAAGCCCATCTAGAATCGCATCTTCCAGCCTGTCTTGCCAATTGCTGTGCATGTTCTTGTTCTTCTTCTGTTTTTTGCTATACCACTTAACTGTGCTGAATTCATGGGGTATATGCCCATAGTCAGGCTATCTAATTAAAATTAATTTACCGTTTATAATGGGCCATATTATCATAGTCGTATGGGCGAATCTCGTCGCAATTTATGAGCTGTGAGCACAGTTTTTACTACCAATTACTGCTGGAAGATTGCTGTTATCGATAACGATATCGATACTTTTAGCACGGATTCATATATGCTCTTGTTGCATATTCTTTTCGTTTTTTACTTAAACGCAAATTCTCTATGAAATTTAATTGACTATTGATTTGATATTTCTTAATCATTTGAGTAGTGTTTTATTGACGTTATGCAACACTGTTAATTGTCCTGCTTTCTTTTGTTTAGATTATGCATAGCTTGAAAGACCCAGTGAACTGTTTCAAGCTAAATAAGTCATAAATCATGTTGTTACATTTGCTTTAACGTTTTACAACACTATAACATTGCTGTTGTTTGTTTTGATTAGCTATTAATAGGCTATCTTTAAGCTTATTCCATTTGACTTTCATGCTGCTTCATTTTTGCCTTACTGTGCTTCTGGCAATGGCAGCTGGAGCAATCTGTCCCCTCGCACAGCTCGTAGTTTGAGCTCCCCAGGTGCACAACGGCTGGAGCTGATGCTGTGGCTGATGCTATATCTGTAGCTGAAGTTGTTTTTTATGCAAATGGTTTGTGGCTTCGGCTCTGTGGTTTGGGCATTCCAGTCTATTTGGTTATTCCTGTGCATGCACAAGAGCCCAAAGCAGAGCTGTCTGGATATATACATACATATACATACATGTATATGTATGTGTGCTCACATGTACATTGAGGCATGGCATGTCCTTGTGCACAGCAATTTTTATTTTCACTTTTTTGTTTGCGCCACGTTTCAAGACTTAACACGCTCGTGGGCCTCCGCCTCCTGCTTCTCTTTCGACAGTTCTTGTTTTTGGTCTAACGCATCTATTGAAATGAAAAGTTTTGTACGTCCGGAAAATGTATCTCTCGGCTGCTGCTGCTGCTGCTGCTGTTGATGAGTTTCCTTTATCGCATTGAGGCCAGCATCAAGCGAATCGTGAGGGGCGCATAATAAAACCGCATTTCAATGCTTAGACAAAAGATCGCAAATGGCTTCGTTTCTACATAACCCACATAAAAGCTGACTATCTATATATCTATCTATACATGTGTGCTAAGTATATGCAAATGTGTTTCTCTCTGTGTGTGTGTGTGTCTCAATTATTACACTGCAACTGTTTGTATGTCTCTCTCTATCTTACTTTTACAACACATTTTACATGTATTTTTATGATATGTCACAAATCTTTGGTTGTTGAAGATTTTGTCATCTTTTTCTGTCACGAACTTAAAAATTTTTTTTTGGGAATTGGTTTCGTTCGCGGTTCGATTATATAACAGAAATCTCTTTAATTGTAACAACAGTTGCTCGAAAAGCAAGCGTGAGAGGGAGAGAGAGAGAGAGAAGTGAAGAGAAATTCACAATAGCTCTTCAATTTGTTTTTTTTTTTTTTCTTTCACTGTTTGTTACTTGATTAAGGTCAATGTTAATGCCAGCCCAAGCAACAATTGACAGCTACTTTAACACGCATGTTAGAGCAGATTAGCGAAGACTGTTAGGTATTGAAAAGGTATATAGGAGTATTGGAAATTTAAGAGGAGCATAACTTAAACGATTTACATTTTACTAGTAATTTGACATTAACTTAACATGTATTTATAAATGTAAATAAACATCTCACTAGGCAAAGAGTTAGCCCGATAGATAAAACTGTATCAACTAATGATGAGCAATGGACACAGAAGAACCATCAGACTGACAGAGGTATACGTGATATAGCTTTAATAGCTCAACTCATCAGATTAATGAGGAATATACATATGTAGCCTGTGGGCTTGACCTACCTCTGCCTAATTTACATGAATACATTTGCCCAGAGCAACATGTTAGCCCCTTTAACCATTTTTAATATATTCACATTTCAAAGTTAATACAAAATTCTAGCATAAAAAAAAAATGCAATTTGTTACTAGTATACCACATAAGTTACAATGAAACTCAAGCAATTTAGCTTAATTTTCAAATAAATTCAAATAGATAATGACACATACACAGCGCACATAAATGTATATTTAAAACAAAAACAAAAGCATGAAAAATATAAACAAATATATACAAAAACTTTATGCCAAGTTCCGCAATTTTCGATTCGGAAGCGCAATTAAAGTTGAATTAAAAACGCTCATAAAATGCATAAATAAAATAAATTTGTCGCTAAAACACAACATGAGAGAGAGAGAGCAAAAACTGAGAAAGCAGAAGAGTGAGAAAAATTGGTGCATAAATTACAAAACATTTGCAATTCGCAAAAACCCACACAGAAATTGGTAAATAATTGAAAAGCAGGATAATTTCAACAAATTGTGCACGTTTTTAGATTAAAAAATAATTGCATAATAATTTAATTACAAGCGCAAACAACTAGAATTTCGCCTGACGAAATATAAATAACAACAAAATATATTTATAAATAGAACGAAAAACACGTTCGTAAATTAAAATGCTGATATAGTCGTTAAAATGGAAAAGTGGGAGAGTGTGTGTGAGTGCGAAGTGGAATGTATGTGTGTGTGAACTCTATGGAGAGGGTGAATGTGTGGAGAGGTTAATGTGTGTGTGTGTGTGTGTGTAGTGAGGTTAATGTAATTGGAGAGTGTGTGGTGTGGAGAACATGTTTTGGTGGAGAGTAAGTGGGTATAGTGAGAGGAGAGTGTGGGAGCCGAGTGTATAACGAATATGTGTGGAGTGTGGAAGTAATCTCTTATGGACGTGTAGAGTCTGTGGGGAGGATATATGTGGAGACTACAAGAAGAGAGTTTATGTGGAGAATATGAATAGAATGTGGTGAGTGTGTCTGTGGAGAGTATGAGTGGAGACTTTGAGTGTGAGTAGGAGTATAAATGGAGAAGAGAAGAAGAAGAAGAGTATATGTGAAAATTGTGAGTGGAGACTTTGAGTAGACGGTGTGAGTATAAATGGAGATCATGAGAAGAGAGAGTGTGTATGCAGAGTATATGCATAGCCTTTCTGCCAGTAGAATATATGTATGTGAAAAGTCTATGAATCAAGCCTGTAGACTGAGTAATGAGAGCCTGACTGTGTGAGTATGTCGGAATGCGTATATGTGTTTGTGACTGTGTGGGGGCCAACACCCACGCACGTGCCTCCTGATTGAAAGGTTTTATGTTTTACTATTATTATATTTGTAGCCTCGCATCTAGCAGTTTCCTTAATAAAAACAACAATTTTACGACTATCTAAAAAAACAAAAAAAAAACTGTTTACTTTGTAATGCATTTACATATTTCGCTAACGACAATTTCCTTTTCTGTTGATTGTAATTGCAGTTGGTACTTCCGCAAAATCAAACGCATTGAGGCTGAGAAAAAATTGCTACTGCCAGAGAACGAGCACGGCGCGTTTTTAATACGCGATTCCGAAAGCCGTCACAATGACTACTCGCTATCAGGTGGGTGCTATAAATGGCATACCAAATGTCAATCTATTCAATGAATAATGAATATGAAATGCAAGCTTATATCTGAATCTACCTAATATTGAATTTGATTTTTTTCAGTGCGCGATGGCGATACGGTTAAGCATTACCGCATCAGACAATTGGATGAGGGCGGCTTCTTCATTGCCAGACGCACAACATTCAGGTAAATATATATACAATTTAACATTTACATAACATTGTGTTAATATACTCTTTTCTCGATCGATAACAGAACCCTACAAGAGCTCGTCGAGCACTACTCCAAGGATTCGGATGGCCTGTGCGTCAACCTCTGCAAGCCCTGTGTACAGGTAGGCAACATTATCTATATGAACTGTGTGAATTTCTATTAATTCATGGTATTTAATTATTGTTTTTGGCATTTAACATGCGCTTAACATGCCATTTAACATTTAACGTACTCTTGTCGCGCATTTAACATGGCATTTCTCAATAATAAACATTATACATTTAACATTTTCCATTATGATTTCTGCCATTATTTACGTATACTTAACAAGAGAAAAAAAACGATTTTAAAATGATTTTATATATTTGTTTTTTGTATTCCTTTAAAAATACTAACGAAAATTATTTAAAAATACTAACAAACAAATAAAAGACAAATTCATTTTCGGGTATTTTTGAGGTAGGATTTTGTAACTCTAAGCATTAACGTTAATGTGTGTGTGTGTGCCAGCATCATTAAAAAAATATATATCCATAAGCAAATAATACTAAATAAACAACCCATTCATTTCATTTAATTCATAAATTTAGTCAGAGTACAAAGTGCAATTAAGCGTTGAAAATACAAATAAAAATCCCCAAAATATAAATTAAATTAAAATTTATGCCAGTCATTTTGTGTGTTTAGTCAGAAAGTAGATAAAGATAAACATTCTCTGTACATAAACAAGAAAATGATATACATATTGTATATATTATATTCTACCTATGATATAATTAATATACTACATAATATTATATAGTATAATCAGTTTTTTGTTTAATTCCCAGCCAGTAATTTTAAATCTAGTCTTCTGCTTTAAATAATCAAGCAATTAAAGCCTTATATGAACTAATTGATACTGAATTTAAATTTCATTTAAGAATCAGACTTAAATTTGAAGATATCATAAGTATATACCTTATGATTCCCTCAGATTTAAGTTCAATTTGAAGTCCATATACAGTTTATCTTTATGAGCTTCTATTTATATAAAGAATATGCGATCTTTGCTACATTTTCCTTCTCTTGCTATATATTTGTCAGTCAAAAACCAGTTGAAAGTTACAAACGCTGTAAAAATGCCTTTTAGCATAGCCTTGCAAATATTTCCAGCAAATTCCACTTATAAATATCGATCGATATATATATAACTAACTCTACTACGCCATATATTATAAGCTTTACTTTTTAATTAAGTATTGCTACATGAAGTGTGTATATATATATATATATATATTATTTAGTGCAACTGCCAAATCGCGTGTCCAACTTATGCAAACACGAAACCGAAAAAGAAAAAAACTTTGTGAAGGGCATGCAAAACATTTCAACTAATGCACTTTCAAATTTGCAATGTTCAAAGATGACTAAGCAACTGGCTCGAACTCAGAAAAACTGAAAACCAAATAAAGTTTAAGTTAGCTAAAAACAATAGTAAATTTCATTAACTAGCCGCAGATTAGTTGCACTTTGGCTTTGACCCAAAAGGCCAGACAAACTAAAAGCCCAAAAAAAAAAAAAAAAAAAAACAAATTACTTACGTTAGCCAACTCCGCTCTACTTCTAGTCTAACAAAAATTTGTACATAATGCCTAAGTGTATGCCACAGTTGTCACATCTTTAGCCATCAGCTCTCTCCAATTGGCACCTTCATACAAAACGAGCCTAAAAGCACACAGCATATTACAAATTGAATTATTGCCTTAACCATCTAACAAATGACATTCACTAATTTGTTTTTGTTTTTGCCACACAGATTGAGAAACCTGTCACCGAGGGTCTATCGCATCGAACTCGCGATCAGTGGGAAATCGATAGAACTTCGTTGAAATTCGTACGCAAATTGGGCTCCGGCCAGTTTGGCGATGTCTGGGAGGGTCTGTGGAACAATACCACGCCCGTGGCCATCAAAACTCTTAAGTCGGGTAAGTTGAAATACAATATGGAGAGGAATATATACACTAGAGTAATGCGACCTATATGACCTATAATATCTGATTTTAAAGACAAAATAACTAATCCCATTGCTTATCCCATTTACCAGGCACTATGGATCCCAAGGACTTCTTGGCTGAGGCACAAATAATGAAGAAGCTGCGCCACACCAAGCTCATTCAGCTATATGCAGTCTGCACCGTCGAGGAGCCCATCTACATTATAACAGAGCTGATGAAGCACGGCTCCCTGTTGGAGTATCTGCAAGGTAAGACAAACGAAATGCTAACCAAATCAACCACAGAACACATACATTAATTTGGCTAATTTCTTTCATGGTCATGGTTCGCTCATTGGGTTTAACTTCATTATCGTGTCATTATTAATATCTGATGAATGTGTTTTTAATATCTTTTAGCAATTGCAGGCAAATGTCGTAGTATCAAAATGCAAACGCTCATCGATATGGCTGCCCAAATAGCCGCTGGCATGGCATATTTGGAATCACAAAACTATATACACAGAGATTTGGCAGCGCGTAATGTGCTCGTCGGCGATGGCAACATCGTAAAGATAGCCGATTTTGGTCTGGCACGGTAAGTGAAAGCTATATACATGTACATGCATATATATAACAACTTGCAATGATTCTCTAATATGAAATGTTCTTTCTATATGCAATATACAGACTCATCAAGGAGGATGAATACGAGGCACGCGTCGGTGCACGCTTCCCCATCAAATGGACAGCACCCGAGGCGGCCAATTATAGTAAATTCTCCATTAAGTCGGATGTGTGGAGCTTTGGCATTTTACTCACCGAGCTGGTCACCTACGGACGTATACCCTATCCAGGTGCGTTGCCCTATCTATAGATATACCCAAAGACGATTTCTAAAACTCTATATCTTTCAACAGGTATGACCAACGCTGAAGTATTAACCCAGGTTGAGCATGGCTACCGCATGCCCATGCCACCGAATTGTGAGCAGCGTCTGTACGAGATAATGTTGGAGTGCTGGCACAAGGATCCGATGCGCAGACCCACATTCGAAACGCTGCAGTGGAAGCTCGAGGATTTCTATACATCCGATCAGAGTGATTATAAGGAGGCGCAGGCTTACTGATAAATGCTTTATGCGCCCGCTGGCAAACGTGGCAGCTGCAACAGGGTAGCGCCCGGACCAGCAGCAGTCAGCCAAGCGGACCAGAGCAACAATAGCAGCAGCAACATCAACAGCAACATTAAGACCGAAGCATAAAGCTAACCAACACGGACAATTCTTATTTAGTTACTTATTTCAATTTTTGCACAGATTTTCTAAAGCATTAAAAAAGAAAAGAAAATATAAGCAAAGCAAAGCAAAGCAAGAGTAATCCCATGCTCTCAACATGGAGCTGAGTGTACGTCTAGGTATCAATATACATGTTATTAGCATTTAAGGCAGGCAAATTTAGGTATCTAGTAAGCATTGCGGTGTGCTAAGATGAAGAATATATATATACATATATTCATATATATATATATACGTATGTGTGAAATCTAAATATTTGTATTTTTGATTACAAAACAGTTTTCTTTGTTTGCACTTAATGCATGAATCATATACATATGCATATATATAGATTAAAACACATGTATATCGAGATGATTTATATTTATTTGTTTTGCAATCAGGCGCTATTATTGAACGCTGTATCATAATATATATACATATACGAAACGCATAAAGTCACAGTTTATATATAGGATCTTCGTATATATGTATATGCATATTTTCTCTTTTTAGTTATATAGCCATTATATAAACGATATTTAAATACTTATATATTTATGCTTTTAGTTAAACACAAATAAAAAACAAACATTACGTGTCTTACCTTATATATTCACACACTCAACATTATCAACGACATATATATGCTTTATCTTTATCGTATTATCGTAAACAAAACAAAACAAAACAAAAACATAAACATAAAAAGTGCTAGAAGAAAAAATATACGCAAAACATAATGCAATAAAGTAAACTCCATATTATTAATGTTATACATTTTAATTGTAATTTTTAACCATTAAATTATGTATTTAAAATTATACAAACACCCACACATACATACACAAATCCATGTACATTTAGTGAACAAAAACATCAAAATAAAATTTATTATCGTAATTTATAAAAAAAAAAAACAACAACAAAACTTTCATGTATAACAGAAATATTCATAGCTAGTTTAAATTTATTTTCAGTGTATTTATTTATGCTTATTATTATTATTTTGGTGAGTATTATTTCGAACGTAAGTGGACTCTGAACATAAAGTAAATTGTATAGCAGAGGTTGGGGCAAATGAAGACCTGAGCATAGCAGAGTGATCAGACCTGCTCGTATTGTCCATTTGTAAAAATCTAGTGGCTTGAAATGTAGCCTCAGTTTATGATCTTGTTCTATATATCCTCTCGTATGTTATCGATAAAAATCGAGACTTAAAGGTGATGCTAGAGAAAACTTATGAGATAGGAAGATTCCTTTTAATGTTTTTATTTTTTATTTGCTTCTTTGAATTTGGTTTTGAAAAGAAGTGCAATAAATAGAGAAGCTTTACTTATTTTGAAAAGTCAAATCTACGTACATCTAAACCTAGAAAGCATGAATTAAAGGCTGATTTTATAATGCTAACCGTAGTAATTACATATGTGTTCTTATCTAGTAATATATATTCAACTGATTTACCAATGCACAAAACATATGTTTTAATAAAAAACACACACACATTTCAAAGCAGCTGTAATCAAAAGTAAATAAATATGAAAGAACATGGAGAGCTGGACTTTAATCAACAAAATCTTATCTCTTATTAATTTATAGAAATTTCTCTGTACTGGAATAATTTGCATTTGTAATTACTAAAACTCTTGTCGTATAAACCAAAATTGAGGGCGTGTCAAATAGATACATATAAATTTATATGGAAAACATACATATGTATACCGATTGCAATAAAAATAATTTCTATAAAAAATTATATACGTATGTAAAACCCTTTATAGCTCTATAAAAATGTATAAAAATTAAAAATAAACTTGAAAATTTAATGAATAATAAAAATTGAATAAATCTTGATTTGTCGTATAATTTAAGGAGTTTTTCTTAATAAAATAAAACAAAATAGTAATAATAATAAGAAATACCACTTAAAACATCTTTAAATATAATTATATAAATATTTTTGTATTTAATTAACTGTAAAGTTTAGTTTCTTTAAATATGTATGTTATTATTATTGTTATTTATAATCCGTAAAAGTATTAGTTTTTAATGTATATAATTCATTTTAGTTGATGCCATAAGTGAAGTTCGCTCATACTTGAATGTCTATAAAGATATTCCGGGTTTAAGCCTAATCGGTTCACAACCTTCATCAACATATACGTATATCAAATGTGTGTTTCTAAAAAGTCCAACGCTTTTGATCAGTCCACATATGGGTGTGATTGTTTACTACCAAAAAAAAAAAAGTTGATTAAATTTTTGGTCAATGCGAGTTTGTGAACCAAAACAAAAACCGCATTCAAAGCCCTGCCTAAAATGTCGTCTACTCTGTGCTGCTCGCCCCACCGCACTCGGGCACACCTGCTGAATGACTCGCTCCCCTTCTGACACCCTGACTTCTCTGTGATTTCATTCCGTTGCTATAACCTCTCACTCCCACTCTCGCCCCTCTGCTGCATTGACATTGTGTGTGTGAGTGCTTGTATGATTTAGTTCATTTACTATACCCACCTTCCACGCTTCCTCTCTGCACTTGCTGCCCTGGCATTGTGCCCGTAGTTCTTTTACTATGCATTTTTGTCCCTCTCCCTCTGCTCTTCTCCTACAAGCTATTTGTCATCTGCTTCTATAGCCGTAAGTGGTCAAGCAGCCAAACAACACACAAATACACTCGCACACAATGCGAATTGATGACGATTCCGCTGCTGATGCCGATTTCCAATGCTTGCCCGCTGACTCAGTCAATTGTTTTGTTGCTGTTGATTAATTCGGGCATAACTATTGCCAGTGAAAAGCACATGAGACATGCACTAGTGTACACACAGATTGCGATAGACTGTTTTGTTGCCTTATAAGGTAAACGGCGCGGTGCTGCCTACAGCTGTTTTGCTGTGTAATCAATCGGCGCGAGACACGGGCCATTCTTCGCTTGGTCCGTCACGCTGATAAGCCGCGGCGATTCATGGCCCGCATTTGCCGCAACAGCTAAAATAATAAGAAATACTTAACTAAATAAACAAATATCGAAATTTTCATAAATGCATTTTGCTTATCAAACACTTCCTGCGAAAAAATGAGCAAGCCTTCCTTTTCTTTAGACTGAAATCAAACATTTTTGGGGAAGCATTAGTAAGCAGCGGCTTATCGAGCGAGCTGACAAATCTCCATATCCATAAGATTCTGAGTCATAGCAACTTGTTCATCAAGGGAAGGGGAATAAACAGCCAGCTAAATATTTAATTATTATTAATAATAAGTCTGTTTTAACCATATTCAGTTCTTCATCGCTTTTTATTACTTTTTGTTTTCTTTTTCTCGTAGCGTGGTTAAGTGTAATACATAATATAATAATATATGTAAAGAATGCTTGGATAATGTATAATGCCGAATATGAATATATATATATATAATATTATATTTTTTATAATAATACCAATATGCGCATGAACTAGTGAATTTCGATCCAACACAAAAATATATGCTAAATACTTATGTGTAAAAGGAGTGTGTGTGGGTGTAGATGTGTCTGTGTGTGTATCTATGTAGTACATGACTTCGTATAAAATTGTTATAGATATATATATAAAAAAAATTGGTAGTTTATCTTTGTTGCTGTCTCTGCTGCCGTTGCTGGACAATGTGCCTGCCTGTGTTAAATTTCTTCGGCTCCGCATCTTCTTCTTCTTCACTTTTCTTTGTTTTATCTATCGTAAGTACGAAATGAGTAGGAAAATATTTGATATATATATATATATATATATATATTTTGGAGTGTGTGCGTGAGAAGCTGGCACAGACAGGACCACGCCCAGACACAGCAGCAGTTGTGCTTGTTTTTGGTGTAGTTTTTGCTGTTTCTGTCGCTTAGAAGCATTTGCGGTGCACAATGGATGGGCCAGACTCATCGTACTCCTGCTTGGAAATCCACATCTGTTGGAATGTGGACAGCGAGGCCAGAATGGAGCCACCAATCCAGACGGAATATTTACGCTCTGGTGGTGCCACAATCTTAATCTTCATGGTGGATGGGGCCAGAGCTGTAATCTCCTTTTGCATACGATCGGCGATGCCAGGATACATGGTGGTACCGCCGGACAACACAGTGTTGGCATACAGATCCTTACGAATATCGACATCGCACTTCATGATTGAGTTGTAGGTGGTCTCATGAATGCCACACGCCTCCATGCCCAGGAACGACGGCTGGAACAGAGATTCGGGGCAACGGAAACGCTCATTGCCAATTGTGATGACCTGTCCGTCAGGTAGCTCATAGGATTTCTCCAGCGAGGAGCTGGAGGCAGCTGTTGCCATCTCTTGCTCGAAGTCCAGAGCAACATAGCAAAGCTTCTCCTTGATGTCGCGCACGATTTCACGCTCGGCAGTGGTGGTGAAGGAATAGCCACGCTCTGTCAGGATCTTCATGAGATAGTCGGTCAAATCGCGACCAGCCAAGTCCAGGCGAAGAATGGCATGTGGCAGTGCATAACCCTCATAGATGGGCACGGTGTGGGTGACACCGTCACCAGAATCCAAGACAATGCCAGTGGTACGACCAGAGGCGTATAGGGACAATACAGCTTGGATGGCCACATACATGGCCGGAGTATTGAATGTCTCGAACATGATTTGCGTCATCTTCTCACGATTGGCCTTGGGATTCAAGGGTGCCTCAGTTAGGAGCACTGGATGCTCCTCGGGTGCCACACGCAACTCATTGTAGAAAGTGTGATGCCAGATCTTTTCCATGTCATCCCAATTGGTCACAATACCGTGTTCAATGGGATATTTCAGGGTGAGAATGCCACGCTTCGACTGTGCCTCATCGCCCACATACGAGTCCTTCTGGCCCATACCAACCATAACGCCCTGGTGGCGAGGGCGTCCGACGATTGATGGGAAAACGGCGCGTGGTGCGTCATCACCGGCAAAGCCGGCTTTGCACATGCCGGAACCGTTATCGACAACCAAAGCGGCAACCTCTTCGTCACACATTTTTGCTATATGGATTGTGGTTTAACTAAAAAAAAAATTATGAATAAGAAAAAAATAAAAATAAAATAAATAGACTATTCAAATGAATTTGTAGGTACACACTGCTTCAAACC
Source organism: Drosophila mulleri (assembly GCA_035047565.1). Taxonomy (NCBI): domain Eukaryota; kingdom Metazoa; phylum Arthropoda; class Insecta; order Diptera; family Drosophilidae; genus Drosophila; species Drosophila mulleri. The sequence continues at coordinate 3,112,355 of JAWNPK010000060.1, forward strand.
GAAAGCCGCTCGAGAGTTTGAGCCTGCGACAGAGAGTCAAAGGCACACGAGCTGAACAAAGGAAGACTGAATTTTATTACCTTTTAAGGAAATATAAGAGACGAATGAAGTTTTTTGTTTTCAGTTACTCTGAATTAACCGCTGCGCAAACTTTGCACAATGACAGACGCTTCACAATTGAAACGACGCCTACTTTTTCAAAAGTGGTTGATTTCGCCGAGCCGCTGGCGCTGCCACTCTTACAAGAAAAGTATATAATAATACCAAAACAGAAAATGGCTAAAAAATACTCGACCTATCGATAGGCGATAGCGTAATTTGGCAACAGCTGCTTAAGCCGCTAAGCCTTTGTTCCTTTCTCCTTTGTTGTGTTTCAAGTGCAATAAATACGCAATTTATTCAATTAATTTAGTCAATAAGCTACTCCATTCGATAAGTATATATTGTGATAAACATCGCACATCTCTAATCTAGCAGCTAGACAATCACCCACCCACTTCACGACACCCACAATAGCGGCTTTGTGACTTATTTTGATAGCGCCGCGCATTTTAACAACATGGTTGACATTAATTTGGAATGCGTGCAATTAATCGAGCCCCAGCCGGCGAAATCGACGGAAAAACAGCAAGAGCAATATTTAGAGGCAGCTCGAATATTGCTCGTGCTGCTCGAGAATGTGCTAAGTCAGCCAAATAACTTGAAGTATCGCACCATTCGTGTGGAGAACAAGGCGATCAAGGAAAAGCTGCTCTCGCTGGAGGGCATTGAGCGACTGCTGAACGCAATTGGTTTCAAACGCTTGCCAAGCTCCAATGTGTACACATTGCCTACTGAGGTACCGTTACAGCAAATACAAAAATACAGAGACGTACTAAGCAAAAGGCGAGAGGCGTGGCTGAATGGTACAAAGCGTAAGTATCTGTAATATAGCCAAGTTAACTGTTAACTGTTAATTGATATCGAATTTATTTGCTTTAGAGCCAGTCCAGGCGACGACTACAAGAGAAATGCCAGCTACGTGTGCTACGCCTTTGTTTATACAACCTTCAGTGCCCTATAGACAACGTATTACCTTTCCGCGCATGCTAGTGAGTAGAAAATGAGCAATTTAATTAAATAGAATAAATTGAATTTCTATTTGTAGCGCACTCCTAATCGGTTCCTGCAGTCTTTGGAGCTCTACAGCGATGCCGTTATGCAATATGAGGACGAGGCGTTGCTGGCCAGCGGACGAAGTCTGATACCGATTGATGAGCTAACAATGAATGCCAGCAGCAAATTAATTGAAATGCAGGAACTAATCGCGGCTGGAAAATGTAAAGATAAGGAACCCTGCATACGCGATCTGCTGCTCGTTGAGCTGGTCAATTGGTTCAATACGGAGTTCTTTGAGTGGGTCAACAACATACCATGCCAAGTGTGCGGCAGCGAGGATGGCAAACTACGTCGCACCCAAACCGAGGGCGATGTACGGGTCGAGGTCACAGTTTGCTGTGGCCAAGAGACCAAGTTCTATCGCTACAATGACATCTCCCAGTTATTGGTGTCGCGCAAGGGGCGGTGTGGCGAGTTTGCCAATTGCTTTACATTCCTGTGCAGATGTCTGGACTACGATGCCCGCTTAGTGCATTCCCATTTCGATCATGTGTGGACCGAAGTGTTTTCGGAGAAGCAAATGCGCTGGCTGCATGTCGATCCCTCCGACAATGTGGTTGACTCGCCACTTATGTATCAGCACGGCTGGAAGCGCAATATTGACTACATCTTTGGCTATTCGCGTGATGATGCACAGGACGTCACTTGGCGATATACGAACAACCATCAGCAAATATTGAAGCAACGCAAGCTGTGCTCGGAGAAGGAGCTCATCGCAGCACTGAATGTGATTAGGGCTAAGCGGCAGCAATTCGCGAGCGAAGAGCGCAAAAAATTCCTCAGTCAACGCAACATGTGCGAGGTCATTGAAATGACCGTGGAACGGTATGTATTGGAAAAATATTCATTGATTGCTCTTGTTGTTTTGCCATGTCTACTAATTGGTGAAATGGAGTATATTGGTTTTGTGCAATGTCAGGTTTTGCATTACATTGAGCAATTCAAGCTCTACAGATATATATTCTTGTAGAATGTGCAAAAGCTATAAGACCAATATCAACATTTCAAATTTTGTAAGCCTAACGAGCATTGTGCAGTCGGTAGCTCTCGACTGCAGCATTGCAACTTGTTATTGCTGTAATTAAAACTGATCTCTACATTGTTTCATATAAACTACGCAGCACTCCTACCGAGAGCGAGCTCAAAGGCAGAAGTTCGGGCAGCTTGTCGTGGCGCCAGTCGCGTGGGGAGCACACATTCACAGATGTGAGTCATTAGAGCTGATCATTAATTGCCTTTGTCCTCTATATAATAAGCACACACACGATCTCTCGTGCATTATTCTATTGCAGATTTTTGTGTTTACGCCAAATGACAGCGAGCTGGAACTGCGACAATTCAATTTGCGCTACAATTGCGCCAGCGATACATACGAAAGATATACGAAAGGTTTGATAAAGTGCTTCCATAGAAGAAATCTTATCAATTATGCTCATGACTGATTACTTTCCTTAATATCTAGATGGCGAACATTTCAATATACTCGAAACCTACAAGACTTGGCAAAGTGCGCAATTCGCATCGAAGAACATTTTTCGCAAGGTCGAGAGAGATTGGAAAATGGCCTATTTGGCCAGGCTAGGTAAGGTCATTTCATTATAATTTATTAAATTTATTAATTTATATGATTGCTTACAGAGGACACGGACAGCGCTGAAATCATTTGGAAATTCAATTTGAGCAAGTCTAATCTTCGTGTAAAATCCTATAAACTCACATTCGAAACGAAAACCTTTGGAGACGGCAAAATCGATGTGAGCGTGGAGACGAGCGATGGCAATACATGCATTGAGAACGCCACGGAATTTCAAATTGTTGCCAAGCTAAGCGGCGGCAAAGGCGATGTGGCTTGGCAGCATACTCAGCTGTTTAGACAAAGCCTTAACTCCAGGGAATATCCTTTTGATTTGCAAGTGGTGTTGCATTAGCAAAATGCTACAATTCCAAAATCCATTGTAAATAAAAACGAAATATGCAAATATATTATTGAACATCTTATGCTAGATGAACCACAATTCCGGCTTACATGATTGGAAAATAAAGTAATTGGTTGCATCTTGTCTATAAGCGGGGCATACTTTTGGGCATGTTCTTTTTTTTTTTTTTTTTTTTTTTTTTTTTGTTTATTGAAGCCATACGAGGTATGCGAATAACCCCTTTGTGAGCTTATTTTCTATTAATTCTGCCCATTTGGGCGCGCCGGCAACTTACGTTGCTGTCGCAATTTACAAATATTTACACTTATATACAAATATTTACAACACAATACATTAATAACACAATGATGGCAAGTGTATGTCAACGTCTGTTAACCGTCATACGGGGCGATCGGAGAATCAGGTCCCTCGGTTGTCTTCTTTTAATCCTCCTAGCAGTTCTGTATGTAGTGAGCATGTTTGCTAGCCTGTTTCTGTGCCGCTCCAATCTGTCATTGTACCGACTCGAGTGCTGGTTTATTGCATCAAAGACCGTGGCGAGTTTCAGGTCTCTGTGCAGTATGGTGTTTCGAACAAACCACTCGCAGCCGGTAAGCAATCTCAAGATTTTATTTTGTGTGGTCTGGATTCGATGAATTTGGCTATCACAAGCCAGCCCCCAGATTTGGCACCCATATTTCCAGATTGGCGCAATGATCTGTTTATAAACTGTCACCTTATTGGTGAGTGACAGTTTACTGCGCGAGCAGAGAAGCCAAAAATGCTTCTTCACTGCCGCACGTAAGCGCATTGTAATCGCCGTTACGTGCTTGGAAAAGGTGAGCCTGCGATCCAGTAGCATGTTCTTTAAAACAGCAAAATGTACATTTGATAGAGGCGTTGCATACTTTTGGGGCTGTAAGAAAACATTTAATTCATTCAATTTAAGCAACTTGCTGCCCATTTCTGTTCGCCTGGTATTCGAGCAGCATGTCACTCTAAATTTGCCATCCACGGCAACATTTGTAAATCTCCTACTAAGTCTATGCGATATATTCCTATCCTTATGGTGAGCGTTTCTGAGGAACTGCGGTCAAGCATAAACCATTTTGCTATAAGGACATTTTATTTCTTAATGCAATCATTGAAACAATATAATTGTCATAGTAAGGAATGGAAATATTGTATAAATAAATAACAGTAAGCATTAGAATATGGTTTTTATATAAATGAATAAAAGTTATTTAAAATGTATAAAAATGAGTTTTATTTATTGTGTCATCGGAAATGTTTTGTGGACTTGCAAAAAGTATTTATTTTGTAGCATATTTTTGGGCCGTTAATTAAAACAAGTGTGATGCATTGCATACTTTTGCGGTTAATCCCTAAATTAGTAAATCACAGAGAAAACAGCATACTTTTGGGGTTGAAAATAAAATATCCAGCACAGCGAGAGCCACCAATTTTGTTTGTAATGCCATTGAACTACCAGGCGAACATAAGTGAGTAGCAGGTCGCAAATAGTTGCTTAACAGAATGATTTTTGTTAACATTGAGTGCGCTGTTAGTTAACAGTCTCATGTTATTTAACATCGAGTTAACAGGATCGTGTTATTTAACAGCGCTGTTTAACACAGCACTGTCATTTAACATTGAACTAACATACTACTGTTAATTAACAGTCAAGGTCAACAAACAAATGCTATGTTAAGCAACGATTTACACCTTGCTGCTCACTGCTGTTCGCCTGGTATTTGAGTTGATTATTCTCTTAGTCATCAAGCATGCCGCAGCATATCGGCAGTTGACCTTGAAATTATTTAACAAAAAAAAAGGTTTTCTGCTGATTTGCAGCTGCTTACTACTCACTGCTGTTCGCCTGGTGTTTCAATCAAATTTTAACTGAAATTTGCGACCTGCTTGCTACAAAAAATAAGTCATTTTTTTTAGTTTTGTAAATTCAATTGGATTTATTTATTTCTATGAATTTATAGAAAATACAAAAACTTAATATTTATTATAACATATTAAATTGTTTATAAAAAAAAGAGTAAGTAATTACATATCGTTTCTAACTACTATATACAAAATATTGCTCAACTATTCACTATTGACTAATTCGAACCATTGTCTCATAGCTTCGCTGAGTACTAGAGGCAATTGATTAAGGTCCCGGACAATAACATAATATGGAAAAGGAAAGCTATCCAAATATGAATTGATTTTCACCGAGCCATCGGCATTGACCTCGACGTGTTGAATGTCCAGTATTGAATTCTGCAAAAATAAACAAATTGCATTAAATATCTTGGCAGATTTTATATATATAATGATTCAATTGCTCACCTTATTGTCAGGATTATCGATGATAATGTATACGAGGAATATACGCTGCAGCCTAGCCAGTTTGATGGCATTCTTTACTTTCTGATTGCCCTCACTGAATATATTTCGCCCATCGCTCAACACAAGCAACAGATTCTCAAAGAGACCATTGTCGCCTCCCAAGCCGCTCTCTTCCATATTTACAGTGCGTATAAAGTCGAGCAGACCCGCAATTTTCGTTTTATCCTGATCGAAATTGAGAGCACTAACCAATCGCGGTCCATCGAACTGTTCCGTATGGTTGAGGATAATTTTCGGCGCTTCGCCAAACGATACAATGCTCAGGCGACCGCTTTCGAGCAGCGTCAAAGCCTGCGACACCAACGAAATAGCCTCCAGGGTCAATATTTTGGAATTGTTATGATGCATCGACTTGGAATCGTCAATGGCTATAGTTATCTTATAATCACGCTGGGCGGGTTTTGTGCGGCGCAACCAGATTTTGTCTTTACGGAATTGTGAGGCTATATATGGTATAATCTTTTTCATGTTGATGCGTCGACCCGTGCGATAGTCACCCTTGAGACGGGTGCACTTCGTCGGCTCCAGGATGAGACGCAACTGTTCGCACAGCTCGCGAGCATTTTGCGTCATACGATTGGAGATACTCGACCAGCTCTCATAATCCTCATGCTGTGGCAGACTCTGTGTGTCAAAAAGAAAGGTGGTTAGACAATTGATCATATAGAACTATGTGCATCACTTACGGAATTCGTGCTAGTTAGCTGTTGCTGATACATTTGCCTGAGCTCAATTTGCTCTGCGGTACTTAGTTCCTGGGCCTGCAAGCTCTTCTCCAGCAATAGCTCCGTGCTGTAAGTAAATTATATTTAATATATGAATTTCAATGAGTATTCCTAATGACATTACTTGCTATGCGCTGTGGTCTCAGTGCTGCGAGGCACAGTCATTGTGGCCACCACTTCGCCCTCTATTTCCATCTGCTGTGGCTCCTCCACTCGTTCCTTTGCCTGCTCCGTCTTGGAGGGCTTGTCTGATTTCTGATCGGTTTTTTCAGAGCTCAGCTGCTCCAGTTCTGTGTCATCTTGGTCTTGTGCTACTGGCACATCCTCGTCTGCCATCAGCTCATCTGCATTATCAGCATCTGCTTCGTCTTTGGGCTCTTCATCTTCTTGATGCTTGATTTGCTTCGATTGTTCCTCTGTGGCATTATCCAAAGTAGTTTTATCGCTATTCTTTGGCTCCTTGACATGCTGATATTCCTCCGCGTCAACATTATCATCTATTTGCTCTTGCTTCTCGCTTTCATTCTGCTTAGACTCTTTCATTTGATCAATAGTTTTCAGCTGCTTCAATTTGTTTTGCTCAGCTTCACCTGCGGAAAGAAAAATGTAAGTTAGCTGCTTTTTAAACTGGGAGAGTAATTTATGATTAGCTTACCGAGAGATCGTTCCTCATTCGTACGTCCTTGCTTGCGCTTCTCCTGTGTTTGCTTCTCATTCTTGCGCTCTTCCTGGGAAACAGTTTCCTTTGTCTCAGCTATGCCCTGATGACCACCATCATTCGTCTGCAAGAGAAATAATTAATTTTGGGAATACAGTTAATTCAAATATTCTAGCACTTACATCATTTTCAGCTTGACCCACGCCATCCTTCTCTTCACCCGTCTCCTGCTCGTCCATTTTCTGATCCTGCTTGACATCATCTTCTTGCTGCTGCTGTTGCACCTGATCGGCTGAGCTATTCTGCTCCGTATCTGGCACGGATTGCACGTTGTCTTCCTTGCTTGATTTATCCTTGGATTGCGCGTGCTCCTCTGGCTTCTCTTCACGAGCCTCTGCCTCTGCGGGTGTCTCCTCTGGCTGCTCCTCTTCCTTATCCAATTCACCACGCGTTTGCGTCTCTGGTTCGGTGTTCTCTTGCTCTTCTTCAGCATTTGCATCCTCTTCAGCCTCGTCTTTGCCTTTTTGTGTTTGCTCTTTTTCCGTACCATTCTCCTCTGCTTCCGAATCGCTGTCATCAGACATGGCCTCATCCTCTTTCTTCTCCTCCTCGGTTTCATTCTCTTCTGCTTCATCAGCTGGCTGCATGTTTTCCTTCATGGTGTCTATATCAAAGGGATTCTCATCATTCTGCTCATCGGCCTCGTTGTCATGGCCTTCGTCCACGTTGTTCATTTCACCCAAATCCATTTCCTCTGGCTCTGGTGGCTCTTCCAATTCATTGTGCATGGCATTGGTTTGCTCTTCATCGAGCTCCTGCTCCTTCATATCTTCTATATCCTTCGCCTGCTCCTTGCGTTTATCCTCGCCACTGGGCTCGTTTGTTGCATCCAGACCCTCGTTTTCGTGCTCATCTTTGCCATCCTCTTTGGCTGCGTCGTTCTTAGCGTCCAGATCATTGTGCTCATCCTTTTCATCTTTGCTGCCTTTGCCGTGATCCTCTTCATTCAAATCAGGTTCCTCTTCCTCGGGTTGTTTTTCCTCGTCATCGCCCCAGATCTGGTCGTCTAGCTTTTCGGCGCCCTCTTCCGTTTCGCCCATCTCTTTATTTAATTCCTCCTCATCTTCGGATTCGCCACTGTCATCCTCCTCGTTCTCTGGCTTCTCCACGTCCTGCATTTTGGCATCGAAATCATCGCTCATTTCGATGCCCTTCTCTTCCTTGTTATCCGGCTCCTCCTTATCGCCTTCGTCCTTGCGATCCTCTGGCCGCTTGGCATCATCTAGCTGATCCTCAGATTCGATCTTATCTGAAGCATCATTTTCGCCGGTGCCGTCCTCCAGCCCAAAGCCCTCGCCGTTCTTTGAGTCCTGCTTGGACTGTCCCTCCTCGTCCTGCATAAGGTCTGGCGGCACACAGAAACCTTTACTGCCAATCTCCACGAAGGCGGTAAGCATTATGGACAACATCTTGGCCGAAAGTCGGTGGGTGCCCAGCTGCTGCAGTAGAATGTAATCTGCCAGCAATTGATATTGCTGAAGTATGGGCAGCAAGGACACGGCTCGACGCAAGCACACCAGCTTCTCCTGACTGGGATTAGCATGCTTCAGCACAAGCAACACAGTCGAGAGCTTGGACAGAGTGCGAGGCAGGCCTAAAAACTCCCAATTGGCCATCAGTTGGCCTGTCAAATGCTGCTTTAGATGCTGCTCCTTGAGCGCCTCTTGCTGCTCGGCTTCCTCCTGCTTTGGTTGCTGTCCGTGCTCCTTGTAGATCTTCTGGAGTGCCAGCAGCACACCATGTGCAATGTTAGCTAGCTCTGCGTCTACGTTGTTTAGGTCAACAGGCTCCGCCTTGGCCTCACACACAGCTGAGCTGCTCTCCAGCTGCTTGAGCAGCGCCAGCAGCGGCTGTGCCAGCGGCAAGTGCTCCTCGTGTCCCGCATCCAGCTGCTCTAGCGCCTGTTTAATATTATCCACAATCCTCTGGTAGTTGCGCTGATAGCCAAGTAGCTTTTGGCTATCCAAAAACTCAGTGTGAGTGTGTTCCAGCTCCTGCAACAGCACCTGGCTGCCACGCAGAGCTGAGCCGCACAATTCCAACAACTCGGACTGAGGCAGTGGCTTGCTGTGCAGCAGGACGCTATGCTCGCTGAGCGGCTGCAGTGGCGCACAACGGAGGAGCATCTGCCACTGCTGGAGTACATATTGTATTTGACAGAGTTTGTGCTTCAGCTGCACACACTCATCCGCCTTGGGGCCGAAGCGCAGCTGCTCAATGTCCACCTCAACGGGCAGCACAATCTCCGCCACCTGCTGCAGTTGTTGCAATGCGTTTCGCAACTCGTGCAGCTGATTGGTGGAACTCGATAGCTGCTCGCGCTGCTGCTGCACGTGAAGGAACAGATCCACTGCAAAGCCTTTGATGCGTTCAATGTTGGGCGGCCCCAGCTCCGACAGAGGCGTCAACATAATATTCTGCAACAGCTTCAGCTTGAATACGCTCTTCATGTAGTACAGATCCAGATGCTGATTGAGCTGTCGCCAGCTGCCGTGCAGCTGAGGCAACATGGCCTTAATGCTGAACGGCGTCAACTGGAAGTTCTCGAACTCTCCGCGCAGCGTGAGCTCCATTAGTCCACTTCTGTAGCTTAAACCCAGTCGAGCGAGCAGCTTGAAGAGATCGATCAGAGCTTTGCGCTTCTGCTGCAGTATTTGCTTGGCCTGCAGCTTTTGCTGTGGTCGCTCCTTGCTGCGGTCCACATTGAGATTGCGCAGATGCTCACAACGTTCCAGCTGCTGGTCCACCACCTCATCTAGTTCTTCCAGCAACGCGCCATAGCTGGCCTGGCTCAGCGTCCGTGTGACTATGTTGCGTGCAGTGGCAAAATGCTTACCCAGCTGTTGGAGCAGTGGCAGAGGCAGGGCTTCAGTTGCCGGCTCCCTTACTTGATACTTCTGGCGAAGCTGCACTGGGGCTACAAAGTGCTGAACATCCATTAAATAGGGCGTGGTCTTGCTCCTCACTTTGCCCTTATCGATGCTGTAGTCCTTGACGGTCGCATCTTTGGGCTGGAACACTTCGCTGATCTTCTGCTCGAGCAGCAAGCGATATTCCTTAAGGAACTTGTTCAGATTACGGTGCACATTGGCCACATTGTTGCGCATGCTGAAGTAGCTCAGATCCTTGTTGTAGCTCTGTATCTTGACAAACTCCTTGAGCTTCTTTTCGATTGGGGCACGTCGTGCCTTCACCGTCTCAGCCACCTCCTGTCTAAACTGCTCAAAGTACAGCTGCAAATTGTGCAGAGCAGCAATCAGCGGCTGCAGATTCGCGCGCTTGCCCACACGCTCCAGATTATGCAAGTACATCTCGAAGCCGTGCAGGAGCTGCAATCGCACATGGAAATCTCCATAGCAAGCGGCCTCCACGAACTGGCGGAGCGTTCGTATGAGCTCTGTCAGCTCCACTTCCGTCTGCAGCAGATTGTAGATGAAGAACCAATAGCGATAGCCTTGCAGCTCCACCTGCTGTCCCGTCTGATTGAGGCAATTGCGCCAATGCTGCAGCTCGAGCTTGGTCCAGCGCTGCACAAACTCCGCCACCTCGATCTCCTCGGGGACCAGATTGTTGTTCTTATGGGCCACCTCGTTCCACAGCGCCAGCTTCTGGCGCAGCAGCTGGAAGCCTGTGTTGAAGCGCACCACAGACGCATTGGCGGGCAGCTTGCGGATGCGCGCGATGACCAGCTTAATGTCCGCCAGGCCAGCGTGCTCCGGATAGAGCTCCAGCTGTGCCAGCACCCGCTGCTCTATGCGCTCCATGACGCTGAGGCAGCCATTCACCTCAGATATGTTGGAATCCTTGTAGTAGTCATAGGCAGCAGGCGACGAGTGTGGCTCCTCCAGCTCCAGGTCCTTCAACTGCCTCTGCTGCAGCGCCAGAGCAAACGAAAGTGCGTTGTATACGCTGCCATCGAGCGTGGCGCCCAGCGCAGTCTTATAGTGCCCGTGCAGCTGCACAAAGACCTGGAGACGCGCCTGGTAAGGCTCTATGAGTTGCAGCTGCTTCTGTTCCCGTTGCTGTTGCTCCTGATCCTGGTACTTGACAGTTGTGTGCCGGCTCATTACTTCGATGAAATTGCGTGCGAGGAATACGTAATCCTGTTCGTTGACTATTTGCGCAAGCTTCGCCTTGGTGCTCGCCTTTTTATCCAGTTTCAGCACCTGCTCGAGCGTTGGCTGATCCACAAAGTCAGCATAGTCTTCGTCGAGGTTGGTGGGGAAATTCTGTTCAATCTCCTGCAGCTCCACAAGCTCCTCATCCTCTATGCCACCCAGGGTTTTAGTCTTATACAGACTCTCCTCCTCGGCACGTTGGTCCTTGCGACGCTGCTCCTCCTGCTGCCAGGTGCGATTACAAATGCTTAATGCATCGTCGTAAGCAATGAAAATTGTTTCATCAATGCTCGCGGCAATGGAGACGAAGTTGCGCAGCTCACACAGCTTGGCCTTCAGCAAGCGGAAGTACTCGTGCTCGCTGTGTGGCAGCTTGGCAAGGAGTCCGTAGACATGGCTATTCCTGATGGCCAGCGGTCGTTGCGCTGGGAACTCCACCATCTGCGCGATCGTCTGCTCCAGTTTGAGAGCTTCTGGAGCACTGCCCGCCAACAGCACTCGAGTGAAGAGCTGCTTCAGCTGCTCCAGTCCAAAGCGCAGCTGATTCACAGCACATTTGATGGGCTGCACAAAGTCCTGATAGTAGGCATCATAGCGCAGCAGCGTGTGATGCACAAAGCGCTGCGCATTAGCCAGCCAAAGATCCAGTTTGTTCAACAGCTCCGCGCCGCGTCGCAACTGCATCTCATTGGCCGCCTGGGGACCCACAAAGTGCGACCAATTTTCCTTGATGGCAGCTACCAACTTGTGCAGGGCAAGGCTATCGCAATTGGATTTCAAGAAGTGCACCAAGTCCTGCACCAAGCCGGCATACAGACATTGCTCTGGCCGCAGGGCCAACTTCTGGTTGAGCTGCTGCTGTTGCTGCTGAAGCTGTTGCAGTCGCCCCTGCAACTGCTCGTAGATCTGTTGGCCAAAGTGCTTGTACCTCATTATGATCTTCATAAAGTCATAGCCAGCGCTCAGATGCTGCAGGCAATCGATGTCCTCGGCAACGTACAGATTCTTCAGGCGATTCTTCTCCACGGGATCGATGAGCGGTGCATGCGTAAGCACGCACAGCTCCAGAGCGCCTATGAGCGCATTGCCCAGCGCTGCATGGAATGAGTTGTTTAGGGCTAATTTCTCCTCCTTTGATTCCAGCTCCTGCAGCACATGCTGCAATTCCTGTAAGCAGCTTTCAAAGCCCGGCTCCAGTTGCTGCTGATGCTGCACATATTCCAATTCCTTAAGCAGCTGTTTGCCACCCTCTGCCACCAGCTCTAGATTGTTGAGCTCTGGGCTGTGCCGGCGTCCCAGGAGCTGTCCATTCTGCCAGAGCAGCTGTCGCGTCTGTTGCAGTGTCTGCCGCCAGGGCTGCAGCTCGCTGAGCGGCACTGCGAGCATTTGTCCATTCGACTGGCAAAGCAGCGCCAAGAGGGCATTGGTCAGCGGCGCTCCTTGATAGCTGTAGCGACACATCAGCTCCGTTTCGCTGGGCAACTGGGCGCAATCGAAGCGCGTGCCCAAATTCTCCAGTTGATAGCATTGCAGTGCTTGGCGATAGACACGCTGATAGCTGCGCAGCGCCTTGTAACAGCTGCTGCCAGCCAATTGCTGCTGCAGTAGCTCCTTAAACTGCTCTGCACTCTGCTGATCCTCCAGTTCAAGTTTTAGCTCTTGCCAGGCGGCCATTGCTTTGGCATGGGTCTCATTCCTCAGTGTATTCAGGCACTGCCATAGCTGTCCATTCAGTGTAAGCAGCTGCTCGCTGTACAGCTGATTCACTTCCTCATCACAATCCGTGTGCAATGTACGGCTGAGAGCACGGTCCATAAAGTAATCTCGCATGGCTGGCAGAAGCAGTTGATAAGACTTTAATTCGCTCGTTTTCAGGTCAACTACATGCTCATCACTCGCCTCATCCTGGCCAGCATTGAGCTGTTGCTTAATTTGTGCTAAGTCAATCTCCAGTTTGAGTTCATCTTCTGTTATTGCCTGCAGTTGTTGCTCTTTGAGCTGCATTTGCAGCTTGAGCAGCGCCTCCTGCAGCTTTCCCTTGCAGTTGTCCGTCAGCTCGAACTGCTTCAGCTGACAGCTAGGCATGTTTCTTCTCATAAAAGCACGCCATTTGTGTGCCTCATCTGAGTGGAGGGCCAGCCACTTTTGCAGCCACAGTTTGCTATCCATATTGCCATACTGTGGCACCACATTCAACAGCTGCTGCAGCTGCGCCAGTTGCTCGTGCAGTGTAATCTATAAAAAAAAAAAAACAGATTTATATATATATTTAAAAAAAAAAAAAAAACTATTTAGCAGACTCACTTGTTGCTCTAGATAGTAAGGCTGGAATTGTGTAAATTGCTTGGCATAAATCTTGCTGATCACATTCATTGGCCGTTTGGTCTGCTCCACATAGAGGAGCATCTGATGCAGACTCTCACGCAGCTCTTTATACTCGTCAAGCAGCTCGGGCCAGGCCTCAACTAATGCAGCTATGAGATGCTTCTGCAACCAATTGAAGTGCAGCACAAGTTTGTGCATTAGCGGCGCATGCAGCTCGTTATTATGCAGCAGTTTCTGCTGAGCTGTATTCAGCAAGCGATTAAACCATTTCAGCTTAGTCAAGAATTGAGCATATTGCGGCAACTCGAAGCCAGCAAAGCTCAAGTGCTGCTGCAGCACCAGCTGCAGACTGTTGAGGAAGACAGCGAGCTGGCTTAGAAAATCGTTGCTAAACTTATCCGTGATCTTCTGCTCCATCAAGGCTTGCGAATATTGCAGCGCATCCAAGTGCTGGAGCTTGCCTAAAGTCCTCTTCGGTATCTTATCCATCAGCTGCTGGGATAACAGCGCAGTGCTGAGAGCTAAGGCGGCGTCTGGGCCAGCACCTTTCGTTTCCTGATCCGTTGCATAGTCACGCAGGCGAGGAAAGAGCTTCCGATGCCAAGGCAGTTGAGGTAGATTCTTACGGAAACGCTTGCCCTGCTGCACCAGGCATTCATATAGGCTAGTCGAGAGCTGTTGCAATTCCACATCATCCTTCAGACACTGCTGCAGATAAAGGTGTCGCAATTGCAGTTCATCAAAGGCACTCACTTCATACAACATGTGTAGGAAGTAACGCTTGAGCTCCTGCAGATTAAGCTGAGTTAGATCAAGCGCTTCCATAGGCTGAAATAGTGATATGAGCTGCTCCTTGGGCAGCTGCTCATCCTTATTGGATGTCTGCAGTAGCACCTTTAAGGCAGCTGCTTGAAGTTTTATAAGCGTCAGTTCATTCAGCTCATCTGTGCGCAATATAACATCGTTCAGATAATCCAGCTGCTGCACCTCACTCTCCTCGAACTTGTCCATGTGAGTGAGCACCACTTCACGCAGCTTGTTCTGATAGTAGGACAGACCATAGCCCATTAAATCCGTAGAGGCTGCATACACATAAACCTCCATCGCAGCCACGTAAATGGCTCTCTTCAGCTGATATCCAATCCTTTTGTAGGCTGCACTTAGGAAGGCGAACTGGGTGAGATGTGAGATGGTGTATGAGTTAAATTCCGTCAGTTGCACTATACCACGGTGTATGCTGAGCATGCAGTCAATAGCGGCTATCTGCTGCACGCCCTGGCCATGAACAATGGCACGCATATCATCAACGCTGTAGGCGTCCTTTGAAACGCTCAATGACAGCTCCACGCAGCGGTTACGCATGGCACGTGAGAGCTCTCCGTTCTTGGGATCCACAGTGAGAAAAGCGCGAAAGTTTGGAGCTTTGCGAACCACCTCGGCGCTAGTGTGTGCACTAATACCCTTCTCTGCAATCAGTAGACTGCCATTTGGTTCAAACACGGGATTCAAGCGATCCAGCACGGCAGAAGAGCACAAATTCACATGCTCCAATAAGATGTACTGGCCACACTTCAAGGATGTAACAATGCGCGAATCCACCCACTCAAAAGAGCCGCCCGTATTAAGTGAATCTGCGGATTTGATGTAGGCTTGCAGTAGAGACAAACGCGATTTGTACTGAGGCAATTGGTTAAAGAGTGGAACGCGACATTCTGATGGCGTTTCGGATAACTTAAGGATGATCTGTTCCAGGGCAGACAAACGACGCTCGAATAGTTGCAGCTCCTCAGCAACGCTGTGTTGGGCAGTTTCTGCAAGAAATTTCTTTTAGAAATTGACTTGACTAGGATTATAGTTTAGTCTCGCTCACCTGTGCTCAATTTTAACAGCTGATTGTACTTGCTCCAAGCGGCCCATAGCTGCTGCACAAAAGCATATTCCGTCTGCTTTATAAAAGCCGTTTGAGCTGCAACAAAGACCAAGGCCTGCACTGCCATGTATATTTCCTCCAAATGACGATTTAGATCGATCTATATAGACAGAATGAAAATTGCAATTAAATCAATTTAATTTAAAGTTACCAGCCACAGTCTCACCTGCTGAAAACTGCCCGTCACAGAATCATCAATGTTATCGGAGTTGCAGACGTTGTTGGACAGCACACACAGAGCATCAATTAGCTTCGTCTTGCCACTATCCGTGGCACCACACAACAGTAGAGGCTTCTCCATATGCACCGTTTCCACAATTTGCTTCAGCAACTGTCGCTGTGTGCCCAGCAGCAATGGCGCCTGCTCCTGGCGCTGTTGAATTGTGCCGCCTGGAGGCAGCTGTGAACGCTGCAGCACCACATCATTGAGGTAAACCTTATCGGCTGTCCAGTAGATGGCCACATCCTCAGCAATGCCATTCAGCTGCTCTGCATTGCAATTGAAGACGCTGGCGAAGGCATTGCGTATGTAGAGCTTGTCCTGATCGCAACGCATGCGCTGATAGTAAACCAGTTGCATGCGCTCGTAGAGCGTGAGTAGAAACTGCTCAAAGGCCACTTGGAAGCTGCTTTCTCCAGTCCGCATTAGATAGCCTGTCTCTGGATTGTGCAAGAGGTCACACCAGCGCAATATATCACGCAAATTGAACTCGAAGGGGCCGCCCTTGTAACCAAACTCCATGGAGGCAACGCCGCGGTCCAGATGCTCGGAGAAGCGCACCAAGCGTGCAGCCAAATCGAACTCCACTCCAGCAGCTTCCTGCTCCTTGTTCAGCTCAAAGAGATTGCCTCTGGGCAGCTGTTCCTGCTGCAGGAGTCCCTCAAAGTATGCCCTGAGTTCATCAAAGTAGTTGGAATACTTCCTATTGACCACATGCAGCAGATCCTCCGTAGTCAACTTTCTCAGATAAACCTTGTTGAAACGATTTAGGAACGATTGCGGCAATCCCTTGCGTCCGCCTCCTTGTTTCAGTGGGTTCTGGCAGGCAAAAATACGCGTGCTGCTCGTCAGCTGGAAACTCTTGTTCAGTTCCGGTATATAGACCTCGCCACGGTGATCCAGCACTGCATTGAGACCCTCCAGTACAGATTGTGGCGCCAAGTTCAACTCATCCAGCAAGATCCATGTATTGGGCGCTTTCAAAGCAGCCAGCAATGGACCATCGCGCCATATAAAGCTGCCCAATTGACTCTGGGCCTCGACGCGCTCCAGCAGATTATCCTCAGCTGGCAGATCGGTGCCAAAGAGATCAGCCAGGTCTGTGTGCTCGCACAGATTAATGCGCACTATATCATAGCCGATGGCATGTGCGATGCTCTCCACTATGGAGGTTTTGCCAACTCCAGGTGGGCCTTCCAGCAGCACAGGCTTTTGCAGGGAGAGAGCCGAGAGTAATCTAAATAGGTTTTGCTTGGTTGTGGGCGCATCGAACAGGAAATTCGAATCGGCGGGCATCAGGCGCTCCGGATTAACTGCTATATAAAAGGGACGTATGCCAAAGAGTTGCTCATCCAGCTGCACTTCCTGGCCTCGTTTCTCAGCCAACTGAGCGAGATCGAATTTCTCTGAGAGTATGACCTCTGCTTGCTCTATAGCATATGCGATAATCTTCGATTTCAACTCCTCTATTTGTGTCTGCGATTCGTGCGGCAGCATTTCCAGGGCATCCAGAAAGATTGTCTCCAGTCCAAAGATTGCCTGCTCCGCGAATGATAAATGCGCATTGCTGACCATGTAGCTCGCCCAGGCGAGTATATCGCGCACCGAGAACTTGAATTTATCATTGGAGTCACGTATATGAAGTACAATTTCCACTAGATATTCTGCTATTTTATGGGTATCCTTCAGGGAGCTGGCAGTCGAGCCACGCTGCATGCAATTATGGGCAATCTCAATGAGATCTTCTTTGTTGTCCGAGGGCAGACACCAGATTTCCGTGAAGCGATTGCGCAAGGCAGGTGAGAGCTCCTTTTTGCCAAAGTCTCCACCTGGATTCATGGTGGCCAGAAACTGAAAGCCCGCCTTGGCCTGCACCACAAAGGCCTCATTGGTTCTACAGTCGCCATCACCATTGGGAGTAACCAGCTGCTCCTCTACAACTCCTCCCTTTTCAGCCAGCAAGACACTGCGTTCCGGCTCCAATATGCAGTTGAGCCTCTCCAGCACTGAATCCTCTGCCAGCGATATCTCATCTGCCATGAAATAGGAGCCCTCCTGCATGGCATAGATGAGCGGACCGTCGGCCCATTCGAATAGCTTTTGAGAACTATTATCTTGACTACGGCAAGGTCGCAGGCCACCCAGAAAGTCCGCCCCCTCCGTGTGCATATGACAATTGAGGATGCGCAGACGCACTTGGGCAATGCTCGCCAAGAGTTGGCAGACCGTTGTCTTGCCGCAGCCCGTGGGACCCACTAGAAGCACCGGCTCATCAAACTGCAGTGCCTTGGCCGTCAGCACTGCCATGCGTGTCATATTCCGTGTCCAGACTATGTCGCCTCGCTGCTTAAAGTTCTTGATCGCCTCCAAGATTTTCCGGCTAACCGCGGAACTCTCCCGCTGTGTATTAATGTCGAAGAGCAGCTCCAAGTCGATGCGTTTCTTAAAGTTAGCATACAAAGTCTGCTCGATCAGCTGCAGCTCCTCGCTGGTGCGCACCTTGGCCGATAAGACCAGGTAGCCCTCCTCTATCAGATGTTGATTCCAATCATATTTCGTATCCTGCTGCAGGGCCTTGTCTGCCAGCGTATAGCGATTTCCCCAGCGGAAGAGATCGCGCAGCGTAAATACCTGCTTGGAGGTGTTCTTACGATGCTGCTGCAGCTGTGTCATGCACTGGACCATCTTCCGAGCATACGAAGCGGGTATCAGGCAGCGTTGCTCCAATATAATTTCCAGCTCCGAACGGGGTATGTCCGCAAAGTGCAGTTCAATGAAGCGATTCTTGAAGGCACGCGACAAGGTCTTACGACCACCATATAGTCCCGGCGGATTCTGTGTGGCAAAGAGCATAAAATTGGGATGCGCTTTGACCAGCGTTTGTGTCTCTGCAATGTACAGCTCACGGTTGTCATCGAGCACCCGGTTCAATGCCTCCAAAATGTCCGTTGAGGCCAAGTTCAGTTCATCCAAGATAATCCAATAGCCATGACGCATGGCTTGAACCAGAACACCTTCCCGGAAGCTCAGCTTACCGTTAACATCGGCAGCATAGGTGCCAATGTACTCCTGCAGGTCCGTGTGCTCGTGATTGTTGATGCGTAGGCAGCGATTGCCACTCCTCCGGGCTACATAGTCTATGAGACTCGTCTTACCCGCGCTGGTAGGTCCTTGCAGCAGTATAGGCAGCTTGCCAATGGATATGATACGCGCCAGATCCTGCAGATTCTTCTTGACGCTAGATGTTAATATATAGTGCTCGCAAGACTGTGGCTCCAAGCTACCACGCTGTATCCAGTAGCCTTCAAATTGCAGATAATTCTCACCCAGTTGAGGCAGCGATTGATTGAGCACAGCCTTCGGATTCTGCAGCAATGCATTACGTATGAGCAGCAACACCATTTGATGTGATTCCGGATCCAGTTGAGTAAGAAAGCTCAAGCAGAAGCTCTCATACAGATTACGCTCAATCGAGCCACACAGATTCCGTGCGCATATGCGCAAGCTGCGGCAGAGAGTGCGCAGCGAGTAGACCGGACGGTTGCCAAGTCCATCATTGAGCTGCAGCTCGGAGAGGCGTCTGAGCGATTTATACAGCTGCACAATGTTATGCACCGATTTGCGTTGGATGCCCGTATTGGCCAGATAGTCCCCGACGAGTAGACCCAAATCTGCATCTGTGGTCAGCTCATCGACGAAGAATTCGGTGAAGCGATTGCGTATGCCCACAGGCAAATCCTTTTTGCCAATATCCGTATTGGGATTCATGCAGGCAAATATACGAAAGTCCGGATGACGCTTAACAGGCATAAAATCGCCGCGTTCCAGCAGCACAACCGAGCCCTCCGGCTCCAGGATGGTGGACAAGCATTCGAGTGTCTCCGCCGATGCCAAATTGATTTCATCCAACAGCACCCAATCACCATTGCTGATGCTATTGACCAAGGAGCCAGGTATAAAGGCAAACGATATATTTATGCTCTTGTCCAGCTGCAGTTGCAAGCGCTGTAGCTTCTCATGCAACGTCTGCCAGCGTGGCAAGAAAGGATTCGACGTATGCTGCGGCTTACTGAATATGTTGTTCGTGACGCTCAACATAGTTCGTATGATCACACTGTAACGTCCATTGTTAAAGTGTGTAGCGAAGATGCGCATAAACTGCTGATTCTTATCTGCATTGAAGGTCTCTCCAAACAGATATTCAAACTCGTAGCGCAACGGGGCGAGCACATAGTTCAGCTCGACGGGTTTGAAGCCACCCACTAGATCCGATACATCCGACTGGTTATTCATATTTATAGCCACGAGCTTATGGTCGGTGCGCTCTGCCAAATACTGCACAGAGGATGTTTTGCCCACACCCGTCTCGCCCACCAGGAGCACGGGCTCTGACTGATTCACACAGACTGCAATGCGTTCCAATATACAACTGGCCAAACGTGTAAACGAAAATGTTGCACGTTTTGCAGTTGGCTTGAATATTGTTTTCTTGCTTTGCATTGTTAGCTTTTGTCTTTTAGTTGCGTTTTGTGTTTCACTTAGCTCTTCTTCCACATTCATTGTTGGCAATATAGCGCGTCCAATTTTAAATGTCTGCTTGCCGAATTCCACGTCGGGTTTATATTCATTAGCAAAATGTTCACATCTCGATCTAATGATGCCCAACTTAGCGCCAATGCTTGTTATCAGAGCTGTCTTCTCTTTGCTCTCCGGCAGATACGCGCAAAATACATCGATAGCATTTCGGAAGACAAAGTAAGCGCATTCAGAGCTTGTCACTGAAAACTGAGTATTAGAACGCTGACAGAGCTTGATGAGATCTCGCGTGGATACCAAACGTCCAGAGTTGGGCATGCTCGAGAGTTGGACATGCTCAAAAGGCAACGCCAGATACTTTTCTGTGGTATCTGCCTTATCTCTGGTCTCTTGCTGACGCAAGTTGTCAGCAGCTGTATGATCTCCACTGGAGAAGGTCAAGAAGACATCCACAATGCGATTCGCTACCGTTGCCAATTTAGGATAATTAGTGCTAACCACCTTGCATAGCTCGTTGCGCGAAAGTGGTAAAATATTTATGGTGTATAAATATTTTTCTAGCAGAGATAATAGAGATTTTTGACTGGAATTGTTGGATGATTTGTTGGTGCTGGAATAAAAGTACAGAATTGATATATATTTACGATATTCATCTCAGCTTCGCTTACCGCACTGTTACAAAAAGTTGAAATCCTGGCTCAACCTTAACACAATCTCTAAATCCAGGTACACTCAGGTAATTTCTCTCTAAGAGGCTGCTCAATATCGTATATGTGTCCTGTGTAGCAGCATCTAAATCCTCTAAAAGCAGCCAGTAGCCATGCATGACAGCCTGTTTAAAATGTCGATTTATTAAAATACATACATATATATATATACAATTAATTTATCTTATTTCTTACCTGTGTCAATACACCGGGCAGCCAAACAAATTCACCTGGCACATCTGTACAACGATATTGGCCCAGTAGCATTTTACTATCCGTCTGATCACCAAGCTGTATGCGTAAGAAACCATTTCTCTGAGCTAATCCATCGCCATCCTCAAGCACCATTAGCTCTTCTAGATCTTCTTCGACTTTTCTCTTTCCAGCCGCACTCTTTGTTGTCTTTTGCTTTCTTTTGGGTATCAGTAGCTCCTCCTCTTCTTGAGCTCGTTTGCTGATTTCCAATTCTTTTGGTTTAGGGCAAATACGTCCCGTTTTACGTGCGAGATATTCAATTAAGGTGGTCTTACCACAGCCAACTGGACCGGAGAGACAAATGGGCTTTGCCGCAGCTACGCCGAGAGCAATGCTACGTAAATTTACACTCGTTGAATCCACTTTAACGATGCGATCATAGCATCCATCTGAATCAGCATAGAACTTTTGATTTTCCTCATTGTAAATAGGTAGCAGAACGCCTTCCATGTCGATTACGGATTGATTAGCTTTGTTGAGTTTTAGCTTAAACGTTTGCTCTGGTAGATCGGGCAAGTAGCTGGAGTTCATCAATGCGGGCAGCTGCTGATGTTGCTCGAATAATAGCTGAACCTCATTAGGTATTGCTGAACGTATGTTTAGCTCATGCAGCTGTGTGCTGGTCATATCTGTTAACAAGGCCAGAATGTGATTCAAGTATAGCTGCGTTAGCTGGCATGCCTTTTGTTTTTCTGTATAGTTGGCCAGGAATTGCGACCAATCCCAGAGCTCTCTATAGTAGACTACGTCACTTTTCAGTAGCTGATAGCAACATTTGATGAAATCCAAATCGGATGCTAGACCTGTCGTTTCCATAGTGCCATTTGTGTACGTTCTTTTAGACTTCTTGCTGGGCACCTTCGTGGGCACCTGCACTTGCCCTTCATCGAAAGGTGCTGCCCGATTACGAAAGTAGCTCTTGGCAAATCTGTAATATATC
This sequence comes from Drosophila mulleri, assembly GCA_035047565.1. Taxonomy (NCBI): domain Eukaryota; kingdom Metazoa; phylum Arthropoda; class Insecta; order Diptera; family Drosophilidae; genus Drosophila; species Drosophila mulleri. Next base: position 3,134,309 of record JAWNPK010000060.1, read on the forward strand.
TGTTAATATATAACTAATATGAATGGTATATGCCACTTACCTCCTGGCAGCCACTGACAGCTGCAACAACTTAGCCAAAGCAATACATTCCAATTTATATTTCTCTGTTTGATCTGATGGATTCGAACGCAGCGACATAGTCAACAGTAACAGCAGGTGCTCCTCGAAACTCAAAGCCAGAGGCACTGTATATCCTGGCGACGTTAATTGTTCGCTAAGATTGTTAAACAGGCGCTCCACATCCTGCTCAGCATACAGCTTAAATATAAAACATAAGAAAACACGTTATGGCACATTTTAGATCAAGTCAAAAATTCGCTTACCCCTTTCTTTAGGAACTTCTTTAAATTTAATGCAAACCCATCATTCTGCTGCTTTTCCGTAATAAGCTCCAACAGCAATTGCACACTGCGTCGCAGCTTGTTGATATTTATTTCCATGTTTCACTACTCGATTGCATTAAAACCAAATTTTAAGCGCACCAATTCGAAGCGAGCAGTGCGAATTTTTAAAACACGTGCAATGCAATCGCTGCCCGGTCGAAGTGTGACCGCATTTGCCAAAAACACCAAATACTACAAATCATCTGAATGCGCAGCGGTTTGTTTACATTTTCGTGGCGAATGGACAGTGAAGAAGCAGAGCATCCAATGTAACTGTTTTTAGCGCATCATTTAAAAAAGCCTGTGCGAAATTTGACTCAATCATAAAATTTACGAGCGCTTTTGAAATGTTTTCAAATTATAAAGTGTTACAGATTAATGCGCGGGCGAGTCCGCCACAGGATATAGGATCGTTTCCCACTATTAAAGTTCCATCGCATGTGGGCGAATACAGTTTGTCAGCCGAGGGACATTTTGAGAATTCATCAGCGCGAATTTGTTTTCTAAGTCAACCAGCGCTGAGCCAACTTCCATTTTCACTAGTTCCAAGTAACGAAAACAGGGAAGAGCCCATACCCAAGCCCCGGTATTTGGACAATTTATTCTACTTTTTACGGGTCTCTTTCGAAAACTTTATTAAACGCAACGATGCGGGATTTTTGTGCTTAGATGCGGACATTGTCTGCACCCGTGAAACTTTACAATTAATCATGTGCGCGCCGTATGAGTACAAAAATAACTGGACTATAGCCGTAAGCAAATATCGGAATACGATATACATGTGCCCGGTGCAAAATACTGAACAACCTTTATCGGTAGATGTTGCACAGCCAAAAGATTTATTGATGTCAAATTGGATGAGAGTATTGAAGAAACGTTGCCTGATCCCTGGAGGTAACTACCAAGATATTAACGATAAGCATACATATATAGCTATATACATTCTTACTTTAGTTGACCTCATTGGGAGTTCGGAAAGCTCTCAAGAACTGAAATTAAAGGGCCAATATTATTGTATCTTCAGCACAGACATTTGTGGCGTACATGTGCTCTTCGATGCGCCCATTCTAGCGGAGCACTCGATCAATACTAGGTAACTATAAATTACATATTCGACCTAAAGGTATAGTATTTATTTAACTATTTCCCTGTTAAATATTCAGCTCCGGTTTGCCCAAAACCTTTGTGGATCTGAAACTACGGTTGGGTAATATGAAACCCGCGGAATGGCGTTACCATAATCGCAGTGAGGTGCTCAAATGGTGGGCCGAATCTTTTCTAGCTGGCGTTGAGAAGATTTATATAGCTTATCATGATAAACAGGGAAACGTACACCAGATTATACACAGGAAATTGCGTGAGCTGTGGCGGGAGTGTGTGAGTAGAACACCTAAGCCTCTTAAGACTAACAGCATTATGCATAAATTAATATAAATCTTAATTTTAACAGGAGCGCGACTGGTCGCCCAATATATGTGGACATTTTCTGCGGCGCTGTTTGGCCAATATTAAAGAAGTTATGGCTGATGTTGATAGCGCCAGCACAGTATATCTCTTAGAATACGATGCTGAGAATGGAAATATTAGATATAAATATGCGGAGGAGCGAAACGAGCATACGTTTATACCCGATTGGTTTCGCTTGATGATGGAGGAGGAGTTGGAGCACCTACGTGCAGCGGCTCCATTTTAAATATGACTCGCCTCTGACAATCGATTTTAAGCTTAAATACCTATGTATATATGTATACGCAAATGTGTATAATATATTATTTATAAGAAGAAAGTAGATTTTATGTTTATTGACAGCATTAATTGAATTTCAAGAATCACACTATTAAATAATTTAAAACACATTATCATTTGTTTTGCTGCTTTTGCGATTGGCTGTTGGCTGAGAATGCATTCGATTTTACAAAAATATGGAAATGCTAATTAGTTACACGCTAATTTAGAAGGAGAGAGCAAGAGACAGAGGGGCCTCTACAGCTCAGTCTTCTTCGGCTTGCCACTGCGGTCGAAGCTCTTCAGTTCTGTGGTGGCCTCCTTGGCAATGTATTTGATGAAGTCGTCCAATTCGCGACCTCCATTGTAGCTGACGGGCTTGTTCTTCGAGTCCTTGGGCAGCCAGAAGAGTGTGGGGAAGCCGCGCACATTGAACTCTGGAGGTACATCGTTGGCCGTGGCATCCATTTTGACAATGGCCACATCTTCATTTTGAAGTTTCTCGGCCAGCTCCTCGTAGATGGGAGTCAGTTTCTTGCAGTGTCCGCACCAGGGGGCATAGAACTCGACCAGCGTATCCTTGCCATTGTTGATGACCACCTCATCAAAGTTCTTGGCGACGGCCACCTTAACAGGTGCATCATTGGACTCGGGCACTGGTTCGCTCTTGATGTAGGGCTCCAGTTCGTTGGCCAGCAACTTCTCCACAAAGTCTTGCAGATTCTCCACGGAGAATTCCTCCTTCAACGCAAATTTGAGATTCTTGGCATCGCGTGCCAAAATGACGGGCTTGTCACCAACGAAATCATAGCCATACTCATTCAACTCATGCTGGAAATCATCCTTCGAGCTGATGGCAAAGTTAATCTGGCCAACAAACTCCTTCGCCACCTTCAAAACACGGTTACGCCAGTAGTTTGTGCCCTTGGGGTTCTTCTGGTAATCAACAGCATAGTAGGCAGTAACCAACGGGTTCTGGAAGTCGCGAGCATTATCCTGTGTGCGGTGGCCCACCAAACCATGGCTGCAAAAGGGAAACGTTAGTTGCTGCCGTGTGAAATTAGCTAAGTTTAACTTACTAGTTCTCCTTGACGAAGGTGATCAAATCAGACTCGGAGCTACCCTCAAACTTAATTGTGGACGACTCAAATTTGTTGGCCAAGTGTGGTGCGCGTATCAGCACAATCTTATCTCTATGTAAGATAAAACAATTCGTAAAGCATTAATAATTCCAATTAACTGACATTAACTACCTTAACAAAGCTTATAAGCTACTATCTACAGAGCTATAAACTAGTTGGCGAATTGCTCGCTATTGGACTCTTATTGCATTATATAAAAAAAATTACAAACTATTTATTGAAGTTAAAAAATATATGTATATGGGTTATGGATCTAACGGATCTTGAGTCTTGATTAGTTTCAGTCCTGCCTCACTTACGTTTCGCCTTGCTGCTTAAGCACTTCCTCGTCTTCGCTGTGTCCAAAACGATATTTCTCGCGATTCTTGTCAGCAAACTTGAGGAAAGTCTTTGCCAATTTGGAGTCAATGTCTTTGAAATATCCAAAGATAGTTGTATCTTTGGTGTCCAGGAATTTGGTTAACTCCTCGATGCTGCGCACCTGCTTAGATGCAGGTCCCACCTGAGCACGCATATACTTGGCAATGCCATTAGCCTCGCGTGGTCCATTGTAGTCCTGCGACACCTCGTCCTGGCGGAAGATCTTCAGCGTTGGATAACCACTCACAGAGTACTTGCTGCAAGTGTCCTTGCCGGCTTCTGTACAGTCAACCTTTGAGATTAAAAAGACCATAAAGTTAAAATGGATATTGATTGCTTTTGATATTCATTGGGGTTACCTTGGCCAATTTGATTGGTGGATCGTCATCTTTAATAATCTCAGCTGCTTTGGCATATTCGGGCTTCAAGCGCTTGCAGTGGCCGCACCTAAAATAGAAAGGAAATGTTATTAAAGACACGTCACTTATTCACAAAACATATATCGTAGTTTCGGGTTATCAAGAAACAAGTTGAGTAAAAGGAAATAAAAGATGTTATCTTCTGTGTACCGAAATTGAACTACACTACCAAACCCATTCATTATTTGTTTATCAGACTGTCTTTGGCATGTACTGATTAATAAGAACAAATAATTGTTCTGAAGAAATATAATTTTTTGATCGAGTCAATACATACTTAGCATTTACCAGGGTATACCCAATGAAGCTGATTACCAACAGGGTATAATATAAAATTCTTTTGAGAACTTATCTCAACGTAGTTTATGTGCGCGCTCTTATCATTCAAGCAAGACTCAATTAAATAGCATGTTCTGCGCCTACTCTGGAGCTGATAAGTTAATTTTGTTCAAGATGTGGCATTTGAAATCAAGCACAGGCGAACCGGCCGGCGTTTCAAGCTGCGCAACTAATTTCTTCTTTGTCTACACAAACAAACAAAAACACACCAACACATGTATAGAAAACTATTTGTTCATGCATTAGCTTGGACAAGTTTACAGCTTAATTTATCAGCCCGCATACACGCACACACATCCATAAAGAACATCTATTCGCGCATACATATGCATGTATGTATGTACATATGTATACAAGCTAAAATGGCCGACGCTGACTTGTCAATCCCTGGCTATATGTATGTGCCCTTTCTTTTACACGGCAGCCGCTGACGTGTACTTTTAATTCGATTAATCATAGCCACACAATTCACTTAATATTAACAATTGACGTTGCAATTGTGAACGCTGCCACGCCCACCGCCCCAACTTACCAGGGTGCGTAGAACATAACCAATGTGGTCTCATGCTGCTTCAAAGTGGAGGCGAAATTGTCATCGCCAAGTTCCAGTACATCTTGCTCGCCACCAGCAACAATTGCAATAAAACTGCATGCGAGAACTGCTCCTAACAAGCGCAACATTTCGTTCTTTGTTACTTATTGATAAAAAAAAATCAGTGAATATATATTTCAAGAAATACTGTAATGTCAACCGGCTGCTACGATAATTTACGTCTAGACCGGTCAAATGATTTACGAGAATTGGATACGTTTTGAGGGTCTAAGCCACGTCATTGACATTTTATAACACTGTTGGGGGAGTGACCGGCCGACTAACATACTTTGCTCCACATTTAACATTCTTGGAATCTGTTAACTAACAGATTAACGCAATTTATTTAATGATATTCGATACTGGCAGTGCGACTCTGTAACGCCACGCTTGCAGAAACGAGGCTACAAGTTTCCTGTTACGCCGAACACTCGTTCACTTTGTTCAAGTCTGTCGCCGGAATAGCATAGACTTTGTGATTTCTCATTCAATTTATTCGAGAGTAAGTTCTGTTGCCAAGTGAAAAAGAAATTTGAGTGCATACTTGTTTAAATCGAAAATATATGTGCAATAAACCAGCTGAGTGCAGCTAACAATCAATTTATAAACAAATATGTAATTGGACTTTAACAAATCTGCATATTTGATAACATGTGGATGCGTGTGTGGGCACTTGACAATTAACCTCTAAGCCGAAGCAAAGTGAAAGGTGGTGACGATGACTGAAGCGCAAACACGTGGCAAGCAGCTAGCAATGAAAATTTCACCATAACTATAATTTGTTTATGGATTTTATTTGCTCAAATGAGTCACTTCGTATATCTGCAATATGGTGTAATTGGTGTCAGTGATGCCACGCCCACATGTGCACGGCACATGTGAATAGTTTGATTCATAAATTCGATCATAAGACTACTTGTATGAATGCAACATCTAAAATTGTCAATCGGCATCTTCAACTGTTTGCAATCTAAAAAAAAAAAATAATGCTAAAAATTTCGTCAGCATGCGAAGCGTGTCTTTTTTTGCATGCGCAAAATTTTCCGCCTTTCTCTATACATACGAACGCATAGAATTTCAAGATGGCGGCTCACAAGCCGATGGTGTGACTGACTAATCAGAAAGTGCTTGCAGCAATAAAATACAAAAGTCAAGCGATACTACCACAAGCAAGCATCCATTGTACGCGAATGAATTTCAATCTATATTGCGAAATTGTAGAATGGCCAAAATTTCAACACATTGGAAAAATTGTTATTTTTGCATGAACTTCTAGTCCAAGATGGCCGGCGACGGCATGCAATACATGCATTTTTCGATCGTTCCCTATCGCTCTGCCAACCACTGCCTGATCGTCTACTTTGTTCGAATCATTGCTCGGTCGCCATTTTATTTTACTTTCTCACTTGCTCTTTTGTGCCGATGAAGCGGCCGGCAACAGCGTCACGCACTCACACACAACAACCACATGGATAGATTTGATTTGCTGGAATCTTCTTTGCACATACTATGTATTTGAACTGTATGCTTGTATATGTGTATGTACAAACATACATATTGAATTTCATTTGATTAAGTTCTAATTATCTCGATTTTTATATGATGAGAAATTGCCTAAGTTCTGCTACTGAATAATAATGAGGATAGCAAAAATACCAAATTCACTGACAAAAATCGAGTTATACTATAGTTGCAAATTGGGATTTTTTTTAATGATAATTTTTCTTTGCACGTTCCCTTTTGTTGCCAGTTTCGTTTTGTGCCTTTGTTACACACACATACATACACTTCCACCACCGAGACATGCGGCTGCGGCTAAACCTAACCTCAAAGCAATGTGTGCTCGCCGATGCCAGCGTATAGCAAATGCGAGTGCAAACACGTTTCGTTTTGAGGTTAGGTCGAACTGCGCTGGCATATGAAACCAAAGTTGAATTTTGTGACCGCGTTGGCAAAATATGATAATGATTAGAACTTGTCTATATTCAATTTACTAATACTTGTTGGGCATCCTGTTAAATTTTTTTAACTAACAAATTTTATTTACCCTTCCATTTCTTCCCCCCGATTGCTGATTGTACCTGTGGACCCGTACATACACACACACCTTCAAACATAAACCTTCTGCACGCTGTGAACCCACTATTCAATCAACCCACTAGCTCGTATAAAACAAGATGGGCAAGGAAAAGATTCACATCAACATTGTCGTGATTGGACACGTCGACTCTGGCAAGTCCACCACCACCGGTCACTTGATCTACAAGTGCGGTGGTATCGACAAGCGTACCATTGAGAAGTTCGAGAAGGAAGCCCAGGAGATGGGCAAGGGCTCGTTCAAGTACGCATGGGTTTTGGATAAATTGAAGGCCGAGCGTGAGCGTGGTATCACCATTGATATCGCTCTGTGGAAGTTCGAGACTGCCAAGTACTACGTGACCATCATCGATGCTCCCGGCCACAGAGATTTCATCAAGAACATGATCACTGGTACCTCCCAGGCCGATTGTGCTGTCTTGATTGTTGCTGCTGGTACTGGTGAGTTCGAGGCCGGTATTTCCAAGAACGGCCAGACTCGCGAGCACGCTCTGCTTGCTTTCACCCTGGGTGTCAAGCAGCTGATTGTTGGTGTCAACAAGATGGATTCATCTGAGCCACCATACAGCGAGGCTCGTTATGAGGAAATCAAGAAGGAAGTGTCTTCGTACATCAAGAAGATCGGCTACAACCCGGCGGCTGTTGCCTTTGTGCCCATCTCCGGATGGCACGGCGACAACATGTTGGAACCATCGACCAACATGCCTTGGTTCAAGGGATGGAAGGTGGAGCGCAAGGAGGGTAATGCTGAAGGCAAGACCCTCATCGATGCCCTCGATGCTATCCTGCCACCCTCCCGCCCAACTGAGAAGCCCCTGCGTCTGCCCCTGCAGGATGTCTACAAAATTGGCGGTATCGGAACAGTACCCGTCGGTCGTGTGGAGACTGGTGTCTTGAAGCCTGGCTGCGTTGTTGTCTTCGCCCCAGCTAACATCACCACTGAGGTTAAGTCGGTGGAGATGCACCACGAAGCCCTCACCGAGGCCGTTCCCGGTGACAACGTTGGTTTCAACGTTAAGAACGTCTCCGTTAAGGAGCTGCGTCGTGGCTATGTTGCCGGTGACTCCAAGGCCAGCCCCCCCAAGGGTGCCGCCGATTTCACCGCTCAGGTCATCGTGCTGAACCACCCTGGCCAGATTGCCAACGGCTACACTCCAGTGTTGGATTGCCACACCGCTCATATTGCTTGCAAGTTCGCTGAGATCAAGGAGAAGGTCGACCGTCGTTCCGGCAAGACCACCGAGGAGAACCCCAAGTTCATCAAGTCTGGTGATGCTGCCATCGTCAACTTGGTGCCATCCAAGCCTCTGTGCGTTGAGTCCTTCCAGGAGTTCCCTCCTCTAGGTCGTTTCGCTGTCCGTGACATGAGACAGACTGTCGCTGTCGGTGTCATCAAGGCTGTCAACTTCAAGGATGCTTCCGGTGGCAAGGTCACCAAGGCCGCCGAGAAGGCCACCAAGGGCAAGAAGTAGCTGGCTTCTATAAATATTAATAACATCATGATGAAGCAGCAGCCAGAACTCAACAGCAGCAACAACAAAAACAACAGCAGCAGCAACAACAACAATGATAAGCACAACAGTAGTCGAACACAAACACCTGTCCTGGGCAAGATGAATGATAAGATGATGTTCCAGCAAAAGCAAAAGTTTAATTTTTTCCATCGTAAAGAATTTCGTCGGATACGAATGTTAAACGCCATCGCCGCCTAGATGATTGAGTGGGAAAATGGAGCACACACCCATCTGCAGATTTCAAGAAACAAAATTCAATATTTACCCTCAATCTTAAGTTTACCTACCACATAAATATATATATGATATTGTAGTAAATTGATTTTATAATGATATCATATTTTTTCATAGGTCGTATATGATTTGTGTAGCAGCAGTAGCGCAGGCGTATAGCATTTATATATCGTGTATTCGTTAAAATTAAAGTTTTGATTTTTTATATCCCTTATTTTTGTTTTGCACACTACTTTGTACACTATATAAAAAACAACAAGGAAACAATACTAGAAGCGAAAAGATAAAACTTATTTACAACAAATAAAAGCACATTTTGTATTTATTTTTTCCCGCAATGAAACATTTTTATGTTTTGCTTTTGCTTTTCAGCCATTCCTTTATCATTTTGTCACTTCATCCGCTGCCAAATGTGAAATATGAAAGTACAAAGCCCAAGATGAAGTACAAGGAACTGCTTAACTATACAACAGAACTTTACCTCATTTAAACAGAATAAAGCGAAAACAATATACATATTTGCAACTTGGAACACAACTTGTCTTTAATTTGAATATGTTAAATATATAATTTTAATTATATACAATTCTTGACGAATGAAACGATTAAAAGGAGGAAACCTGGTTGGGGTCAAAACCTTCAGTGCAGTTATATATATATGGTTAAGCAGGACACGTAATGCTATTTGCTGAGCACCAGCGCTGGGTCCTTGAAGCAGGGTTTGGCGTTTTTCCGTGTTTGATGATAGTGATGGTATTGTGGCAGTTGGTCCTCCTGGTCCGGCACCGGGTCCTCGTAGCGTATGCCAAACGGCGTTACAATGGCACTTTTCATCAGATATTTACCAAACCTTTGCACCTGCATTGCCGATATGCTATCCAGCACCCACAGAGGCGACAGGTAGATGCGATCATCCTCAGCGCGTCTCTTGTCGCCCACAATGAATTTGGCCTTGTAGCGATTCTCGGTCAGCTTGGCACCACCCAAAAGCAGCAGCTCCTTGATATTGTTGAATGTGATGGGTCGACAGAGCGAAGAAACGTAGAACACCTCCATAAAACGGAACAGTTCGCATCGATAGGATGAGCCAAAGGCTTGACGTTCCGCGCGGCAAATCTAGCGGGGATCGGGTAACAAATTATGACACTTTTAAAAGTAATTGCCAATAGCTCACCTCAACGGCCCGTGAGAATGAGCTCAGTTCATATTTCTCTTCGTTCAGCCATTTGCCAGCATGAACCGAATCGAGTATCCACTTGAAGTTAACAATCCAAACGCCTCGCATCAAACCGCGCAATAGATTCAACGTTCTCCTCGGCTCCAGACTAACCAAATGGGTTGTTCGCTTGGTCACTGTGGGATCCAGACGCATGCCACGGAGCTTGCGTATGGCCTGGGATGGCGTGACAAGCAATTGAGAATGTCGGGATGGGGGTGAGTGGGTACAACAGAATCAATGGATGAATGCATGAATATATTGGTTAATTAATGACTAAAGGCCATTAATCGAGCACAAAGTGGAGTCAACTCTTGTTTTGTATAAATATTTTGATGTATAATTTATTTGTGTGAAACGCGCTGTTGCTTTACGACTACCGCAAGTTCATCCATGTTTTATCAATAATAATTACAATCAACAATGAGCGGGCGTTGCACTTAAAAAATCAAACTCGAGAAACTCAATAACTAATGAAATACAAATGAATCAATTAATGCAATATAGAACAACTTTTGCACATAGTATACGTATACATAGAGAGAGAGAGAGAGAGAAAACTATCTATATCTATAATCTATAACTAGAGCTATAAACTAAGCGAGTAGAGTTTCTCAAGTCAAGGCCAGGATGTTGTGCTACCAACCTTATGGATGATTTGCACCTGCTCCTTGTGCATGTTCGTGTGCACTAGCGTATGTATTATTTTACGCTTTGCTCCAGACTTCACATAATCGCCATGCGACTCGGATGCACTGTCATTAGTGGCATCCGAATCGAATGGCGTCACAAATACATCCGTCGAACCAGCGTTTTTCGGTCTTTCGTATTTCTTTTGCACATTGGGGCCAACTGCTGCCGTTGGTTTCAGAGGTCCCATGGTGCGTCGTCTCTTCACCGTGTGCGTGGAGGCATTGCTGCTATTCTTGCTCGGACGAGATTTGGTGCTAGACGATGATGAGGCTACCATAATTGATTCATTTGGCGTAAAGAGTCGACGCATCTTGGGCTCTGTGGACTGTTGATCCTTGGGTGTTGCCGGCGTATTCAACGCCACTGCCTGCAGTGGTGGTGCTGGTGGCGGTGGTGGTGTAGCAAGTGCACAACTCTCACCCAACTCCGCTTGATTGGCCAGTGCCAGCGATCGTCGCTGCGATTTGCTATTAATTGAATTGATGCGCTCATTAATGTGATCCATGTCCACATTGAACAGCGTGCGACGGCGATTCGAGGTCGAGCTCTTCTCGCTGCCTGGCAAACGAGTTGAGCTAAACACCGGCACAGGTGTGTGCCCGTCGAAGCTGTTCAGCGATGTTTGCGTGTTTACATTCATTGGCGAATTTTCAAATATATCTTCCAAATAAGGATTTCTGTTCTCATTATTAACATTGCTGATCTGCATTTGCTCTACGTTATATAAAGTACGACGTTCACGTGCTCGTCCAATTGTAAGCGCATGGGATGAGCTTATATCCATTGTTTCTTGCACATAGTTTGTTTTATTAGCTGGTGGCGTTGCTTCTACAATGGACATTCCCGTGTCCAGGCATTGGGGCTCCTCTGCTATGGCTTGAAATGGAGATGGCTTCTTGAGCTGTTTTGGCGTGCTCGGCTCTAAGGCGGCGTTTTGGGAGAAACTGCGACGACGTACACTAAGAATTTCATCTTGTGAATCTGTTTTAGTTGTTGACAGCTGCAGGCTACGACGACGGGTTATTCGTGGCTCGATTACTGCTGGAGCCACTGTTGCTGCTGCTGTCTCTGACTCCTTTTCTTCTGTGTTAGCTTTCTCTGTTATGTTTAATTGGCTGCGTCGTCGTGTCAGACGTGATCCTGTTGACGGTTTTTCAGCTACAATCTCAGGTGCTGAACACACATAGGCCAAACTGCGCCGGCGAATTTCTCGCAGCGGTCGTGGTTTGTCTTGGGTGGACTCCACAGTCACCGATGTGCTACGCCTGCTATTCCTGCCCACACTCTGCTCCTGGGCGAAAGTTTCTTCCTTATGAATCTCATCATGATTGGAAACCTCCTCATTTTCCTTGTCCTTTGGAGCTGGTGTGTCTGCTTTGTTCTGCATCTTAAATGGCGTAAAGCAGCCGTTGTTTATTCTGAGGATACATATAAAACGAAAACAAAACGAATTAATAATGATCCTAGATGAAGAAATCAGATCGAAAAGTTGTCTACAAAATCTTAGTCAATTAAATTTTGCTAGACAAGGTATACTGTTTTGATATTGTTACTATAATTACCTATTGAGCAGCTTAGTAGCTGGCGATTCTGCGCCCACATCTTGCTGCTTGTTTTGGCTGATAGTGTTGAAGAATCGCGTGATATTAGTCTAGAAGAGATAAATATATTAAATGTCATATTTATAAAGTAGATCGAGGAAAACTCACCTGCGCTGTGCTTGTAGTTATGGACCTTGCTGACGACTTTGGTGTTACATCTTTACTGCCAGTGGGCGTTCCAGGACGCTTTCGTCTCTTATTAAGCTCCGAGTCTGGTTGCATACAACGTACGCGCTATAAGAGAGAATAATATCGAATTAGATAGAAGAACCAGATTTAGCTAGACCACAAGTGATAAAGTACTTGTTTTCCCCAATGATGCCATGGATAAGACTGCTGCTGTTGCTGCTGATTTCGCAACTGTCACTTCTTTTTAGCTAAAAACCCACTGTTTTATTTGTTTATAATGTACGTGATAACTGAATCGTTGCTAACTTTTGTTTATATTAGCGCAACTTTTATCTCTCACTCTCTCTCTCTCAAAAGGAGACTGTTAATGTTACTACGCTTTATATAAGAATATATTAAATATAAGTAACATCATTTGCTTATTACTGCCAATAAGTATTATTTAAATAAGCAATACCAAAAATTTTGCTATTTAAATGCGGCTAAGTTTGTATTTTTGAATTTTTAAATACCAACAGGTGTGTAAGCACTGGCTTTTGTTGATTTCGCAGCCCTGGTTGCTCTCCCACGGCGACTGCGCTGTAGCAAGAGCGCCAACCCCCGCTTGCTGTATAAAAATTCCCACAGCACAGCCGACAGCCTCAGTCTGCGGCTCACTCAGCGTTGGTCGCGCTCGCATCTAGTGAGACAAACTAAACGTACGAACGTTCTAAAACTATGTTTTAGCTAAAAAAAATAAAACCATTAGTATTACGCGATAACACACATTCTATAAAGTAGACACAATTTCAATTAAAAGCACGCATCCGCGCTAGATAAGCAACAAGTGTTGCCACATTTGCAACTAAAATCAAATTCATTCAGCAGGCAGCTGTAAGCGGCGTCGGAGGAAAAGAGAGAGAGCGAGTGAGAGAGCCAATGAGAAATTGTTGCCATATTTTTGTGTTTTTACGTTTTGTTTGTTTTGCCACAATTGTCAATCGGTACAAAAATAACAATTGTTTAAAGAAATAATACAAAATCTGAGCGGAAGGGAAAACAGAACAAGTAGGAACGTGGCAACGCCTCTGTTCGTGTCGACTGCTGCGCGCTAGTTGAAAAAATAATTAAAAAAAAAAAAAGAAGCTACAGACAGAGAGTCATCAGCAAGAAGAAAACTTGTTTTTGTATCTGCGGTTTACCTAGGACCGTGCGATAACGATTACAAGTACATACATAATAAGAACGCTGCGAGCAGTGACAAGGCCGTATCTAATATATCATCAGTATTCAGCGTCATTCAGCGCCAGGCACTAGATCAAGGCAGAATCAAATACAAAGATGATACCTGGCTATGGACCCGTCACGCAAGCCCTGCTGGGCACCTTGCTCACCTGGGGCCTGACAGCAGCAGGTGCGGCATTGGTCATCTTTGTGCGAGGCAATCAGCGACGTTCATTGGACGCGGCATTGGGCTTTGCGGCGGGCGTCATGATCGCCGCCTCGTTCTGGTCACTGCTCAACCCAGCGATTGAAATGGCCGAGACCTCGAATCTGTACGGCTCCTACTCATTTATGCCCGTAGCTGGTGGCTTTCTGCTTGGGTCGATCTTTGTGTATGGCTGCGACAAGCTGATGTCATATCTGGGCTTAAACAGCACCAACATGATGATTCAGATGACGCAGAACAGCAAGGATAAGGCAGAAATTGCTATCGACGAGATGAAAATGAATGGCTCAGCCACGGATAGGCATGCGTCCAAGAGTCTCGACAGCTTCTCGGACTGCCTGAGCGTGCAGCACAGCGGCGAGTCGCGCAGAAGGAAGAAGGGTGGCAGCATTGGCGAGGTGGAGCAATGCACATACACAGCGGAAGCGACGCTGGAACAGCAGCGGGCCCAGGAGGCGTTGTCACAGTGGAAGAGGATCATGTTGCTTGTGGTGGCCATTACCGTGCACAATATACCCGAAGGTCTCGCAGTGGGCGTGAGCTTTGGCGCCGTGGGCACAACGAATAGCTCGACATTCGAGAGTGCTCGTAATCTGGCCATTGGCATTGGCATACAAAATTTCCCCGAAGGATTGGCGGTCAGCTTGCCCCTACATGCCGCCGGCTTCAGTGTGATGCGTGCCCTATGGTATGGTCAATTGTCTGGCATGGTGGAACCCATCTTTGGAATCTTGGGTGCGGTGGCTGTCACCTTCGCTAACCTAATATTGCCCTATGCCTTGTCATTTGCTGCAGGTGCCATGATCTACATCGTGGCCGATGATATTCTCCCGGAGGCGCATGCCAGTGGCAATGGCACAATTGCAACATGGGGCACAGTGTCTGGATTCCTGATTATGATGTGCTTGGAAGTGGCGCTATCGTGATAAAGCAATGTCCACAACGACAACAAGGACACACGCATTCCAGGAAAAGGACTTCACAAAAATCATTCATAGTGTTAATTTCTTTTAAATATCGTACTTAAATGAAAGCGCGCATTTTTTATTGTATTGTAAATAGTGAAACAGGCCTTAAGATATATTGTAATGTACATGTAGTATATATATTAGCAGATATCTCTGTAACTTTTATATATACATTTTGTTGAAAATCTCAGAGAATGTTTTTGCCTGCTGCGCGTTTAACGCATTAAGAACGAAAGAAAGATAGAAAGAAAAAACCCAACCGTAACTAAGTATTTCTTATATAAGTAACTTATGTAAATGCAAAAAAAAAGTAACTAATATAAACATATTTATAATTTTTTTACTATCTGTCTGTAAACAGACGTGCGCATGTGAAATAGGTTTTAAGTTGTCAAGTGCCCTGTCTTTTTGTTCATCTTCTGTTTTACTGAACTGTCGTAATATTTAAGTAATAAAACATAATGTCTGTACGTTCAGTGCAAGACAAAATTTATTAAGAAAATTTGCATTGTTTTTCTTTAGTTTTGAACCAGGCTGACGCTCTCTCTCTTTTTCTCTGTTGTGTTGCCAACTTCCTGGCCTCTGATAAGACATATTGTACACAACGTGTTACACGCAAATTGAATTAGATAACCTAAACACAGCCCCAAAGTGTACAAGACCCAGAGCTAGGCTAAGTGCCTGACATTTGTTGTCTGTGATAAGAATCTGTCGAGCGAAAGTGCAGACGGCACTCAAATAGCAACATTTTGCTTCGTTATATTTTTGTTGCCATCTTTGGGTATACTCAGCAAAACTCCATGGAGGGGTATGCCACAGCAGTGGTTAAAGAAGCTTGTGGGAGAAATCTAAGCTAAGGGTAGCTCTTAGTCGATCAACTGAATCATTCTGAAATGAATCATTAAAACAAACGGTGGCTTCTGTTTTTCAAGATTACGTTTGAATTTGTTTTGATTTGAGCTGCCTAGTAAGAAGTTCTTGTATATAGGGTATGCTTGTGTAAAGGTTTGACTAGGTAAACATTATTCAAGTAGTAACAGGGAAACATGATAGTATGAGAGTATGCATAGGGTATTTTTTAGTCTATCACCATTGGTTATGATATGCAGCTTTGCTTATCTGAGATTTTCTCCTATGCAAAAAGAATGGGGAGGAATCTGGACAAAATCCATGAATATCTTCTGAGCTGTATACAGAGTATCTTTTGGTCTAGTTCTTTAAGGTGAGCTAGGAAAATCTAATCAATATTATTTACTTTCAAGAACTACAAAAAGAATATGAGAAATAATCCAAAAAGACTTTTTTAGATAATGTTCAAAAGCATGCTACGCCTATTAATACAGGGTATTTCAGTTCAGTGAATTTGTAGTCAGTCGTTCACTTTGTATGCAGGGTATCTGTTAGTCGAGTACTGTGAACTCAAATACTAACAAAGCCAACTCTAATATGTTTATTTTACAAAGCAGAATCAGATATATGTATATATAAAATTAGAGGATATCACCTTACTCATCACAGTAAATTAGAGCTCTATCAGACTAGACATATCAATTGCTTATCTGAGTCATCGTGGCTTGTACGTGATAATATACACCCCCATTTGCTCGGCCTTATCTTAAATATGTTTAGACAAAGCCTAAACAAGTAATCAATTTGTTTATTTTATAGTATTTTTTATGGGTCCAATAAACCAATTAAAGAGCGACTATTAAGAACTGAAGTTGATGGCTTCCGAAGCAATCGGGAATATTTACAATATCTGACTATTGGATAGCAATAATTGCTGCTTGAAATGAACGATTATGCAAATAAATCATTTTTCAGTAGAAATTGAAACTAGTTAAGCAGCTCTTAAACTACTTACTCTTATACAACATTACGATTATGCAATATAGATGCAATAATAGAAACCTGTATATACATTGTTAGCTCATCTTAAAAACCACGTGCTAGATAGATATAACATAAAGAAAACGAGACATTTCTATAGTATATGATAACTAACTATACAACACAGCTTAACAAAGTTGAACTCTTAAATAAGATGATTCTGGAACTATTCCAAATAATTAAAGCTTTTCTCAATTGTAAATAAAATTATGATAGACATCTTTTTATGTAAAATTGCTGCTTTAATTATACTTTACAAACTTTGATTCAAACAGATATTTGTCATAAACTTTGAAATTTTCATTGAGTTCTCAGAATACAAAACATGAAAAATCATCTTGTTTCATAGTTTATTAGCATAAAATGGATTCAGAATCATCTCATTTCATTTTCATCTATGGAAAAAATGATTTAAGTCACTTCTTGTTTCACTCTTGTGTTGTACAGTTAGATGATATATAGGTACGATTGAAGTACTCACCGAAACTTTGCCATAGAGCTCTGGGAATTCATACATATGTATATTGCTAATGGGGAACTGCGCTGGATCACATAGTCGACGTTGCACTTTACAGGCCTCGATCCATAAGATGGAAACAATTGGTATATTCCAGCTCTGTGCGCGTTTATAGGTGGACAAGAGGCCATCCTTAAAGACCACGTGGGTGGTATTGCTGTTAAATGACATTTTTGAATTATTTTTTAACACAATCTCAAGTTGGTTTAACTTTACCGTAACAGACGATCGTTGGCCTGGGCGCCCAGTTTTGTAATGATATTTTTAACGCCCTCGGATCGATTATCATTGCCTGTGCGGACTTCGACGTACACAATGACATCCTTTAATATCTCCGAGAGGGATGGCGGTGGCTGCGGATTACGCTCCTCTGCTGTTATAATGCTAATCTCACCATGTGGCACGTCGAAATTATTGTACGCGGTTTTAGTAGGACTTCTATTAGCCAGGGATATACGTTGTTAATTATATACAATTATGCAAGCGTTAGTACTTACTTAAGAGCACTTATGGCACGCATGCGTAAGGCGGCGCTCGGACTATTGAAATCACGTTGTAGTTGCTTTAGATGTGGATCCCGTTTGGCTGTTAGGTCGGATTCCATTGATTTCGGGCTTGCAACTGGAATTTCTCCTGCAGCCCTGGACTTGGGCGTCATAATCATGTGGGCAATCGCTGGCGTTGTCGCAATTGAGGTAGCTGAAGGTCTGTCGATGACGGTAACAATTTGATCTGTATTACGAATATTTAAATTTACATTTTTGACTGCGTATAGAACTTAGAATTAATACATTATATTAAATACATTATACATTTACGCACATTCACCCATCATTCGAGTTTTCCACATAATATAAAGATCCAAAACGTGTTTTTAATTTTCGTCAATACTTTAAATTTAGAGCTCGCCAAATTAAATACAAATTTTTGGTGTCTTAAAATGATTTAATTTACAAAGCTAACCTGTTGTTTTTGTTGTCTGGACTACCTTTGAATGCCAACGGAACTAGTTTTGTTTCATTTGTGTCAACGTATTTGATACGGATCGTCGCACATATATCTTTCGATGAGCTTATTGCGTAATAGTAATTGTTAAAGTTTTCTGTTCAATTATTTGTTTAAAAATTATTAAATTTTGCAAATTTTACGCGGCCGCTTGGCTTCGGACAGTCGAGTTAAATGCAGGGCTGCTTAATTGGTATCGAGTTTTCAGCTATCGATCAATTATGTTAACTAGCATGACAATGTTAGACTAGCAGCTGTTAATGTTGCGGCTAGAAAGCGCGCAAAAGAATTTTTAAATTAAACGCTTTACTTTTATACTCACCTCAATTTTAGCCAACGTACAATATTATATTATTAAAATAAAAAAATCACACATTTGAAAATATTCTTTTAATGCATAAACGTTTACAAAGGTTTCACATACGTACATATATGTTATATTCGAACTTATTTACATATGAAAATGTATTTACAGGAAATAAAACAATAAAAATTAATCGCCTAAAGTAGCAAAAAATTTGCCTATGACAACAAATCCTTCCTATACTTTGTTATCAAAATGTGCGCATATATGTTCGTTTATAATCCATATTTATATATTTCTGATTCGTGTATATATGTATTTATTTGTGCACACAACTCGACTCTAGGACGTTCTCAGTCTTAAACGATTTAAAAACTATGGCAAAATTTTAATTAATTATTACAAATTGCATAATCATTAAATCTCTCATCTCCGGTGTCTAATCCATAACGCCGATTTAGTTAGTTGAAGTGTTAATGGGTATTATTTTAGGCATATGCCCAAAAGTATGCTCTAATTAATATAAAAGATGGCTGCATTTCGCATAATTTATGATCACAAAACTGAGCGAAATGCATTCCACTGACCAAAAATTAAAAAAATATGCTTTGACTAAATAAATTGTAATATAATGCTAGGCGACGAATAAATTAGGGCCAGTTTCATCCAGCGCTCATTCTGCAAGAGATAGAAAGAATGAGAGGGAGAGAGAATATTAGAGGTGCGTTACTTTTATTAACAGGACATATCGAAGCACTTACCATGTGCGCTGATTAGACTGCGCGCATCCCAGAGGGAGAGCTGTGACTGCGACAGTCGATGCTGTGGTGGATAGAGTTTGTAGGGGAAATACGAATGATGGAACGTTGCGATGGGTATGGGCGTCGTCGATTGCAGCGACTGTTGTTGTTGCTGCTGCGCGGCTAGCAGGAACTGATGATGCTGTGCCGATATCTTGCGCGAGATTTTTGGATCCTTTTTCGGCTTGCTGGCGCACTGCTGTTTGTTCGACTTAATAAAATTGGGAATGCGTGCCAGTAGGCCGCAATAGTATGGATCATCCTGCTTTTTGCGCTGTGGCGAATTCTTGTGCTGCTTCTTTTCCGTATAAACGGGCGCTAGGGAAGTCATAGACGCCATAGATGCTACCTCGTAGTCCGGCTGAAATAGAGAATAAGATAAGATTGAAATAGAGAATAAAATAGGAATGAGAATTCCTATCGATATCACTTACCTTTGGCACATAAGGACTTTCGTTGAGAAAGGCCGCGCTGAAGACGCTGCGCCTGCCCTTGCTTGAATTGCTCGAGGACTGGGATTCATCAGAGGCAGATGGGGTAGGATAAATTAAACCCACTTGACTCTCAATCGTTGAATACGGATCCTCATTGCTGTGAGTGAGAGGCACTCGCATGCCCAATGCGTCCAATGATTTGGGCAACGTTTGCAAACGATTCTTAAGCATATCCATGGCAACCACATTGATGACCATTATCCAGAGGGGTGTGTTGATTAGATTATTGTTTGACTTGACCAGCGAGACGGCCGACAGACATTGTCGTTCCAAACGGCTTCGTTCCGGATAGCTACGTGCGAATTCCCGATTAATATTATTCTGAAATTTCTTCATGTCGAACAGCCTTGAGGAGGTGCCCGCTGTTAGCGACATTTGTGGCATTTGCAGAATATCAGCTCCAACCACCGTCTCCTCATTGGCCAACGCTGTGTGATTCACATAGATGCTGCTCTTGCCATATCGTTTAATGAATATATTGCCAGTGTCGTCCATTTTGATCTTAAAGCCATCTCCTATTGATTTCTTTATGACTTTTGTCTCAGCATCTCTCATGGGATTCTCAAAGCCATTTAGGCCAATTCTGCGAACAAAAATGGAACAGTTAGTGTCTGGTTTGTGGAAGGCAGCTGGTATTACTTACCGTACTCCATCGAAGCCGTGCTTGGAGCCATTAATGGTGATCACATTGGAGCGCGCATAGGCCTTGGCCACGCGACGGTTCTTCTCGAATACAATGATCTTGGCCCATATTTCATCATCGATTTGCTCCCACTTGGTCAGCACTTCGTTGATGTGATCCTGCAATAATGCGAACAAAGAATTAGCAAGATTTTAATATATACACTATATATATTCTTGATCTACATATGTATGTATGTATATCAATATCCAAATCTTTTTCTGCCAGTTTGTGACAGCTCATATGAGCGTATAAGTGTATAAGACCTAGAGAGCTACTATTAGAGTATAAGACATCGATTCATCGTGCGTTCATCGATAACAATTTGAATATTTGCGAAATCAAAATATGTATATCGCAGTCAAGCTCTCACTTGAGTATTCTAAAGTCTACAATCTATCTAATCTAACTAAAGATTAAACAATATGGAATGGATACCTTGTGCCTCAACAATATTGCTCGTTGTACAGCTCGTTTGCTTTGCTTACCCGGAACAGCTTTTCGCGATCGTGCCAGACATCTTCCTCCTGCTCCTCCTGCCCAATGGCATCCAAATTGTCCAGGGAACGCGATATAATCTTGCGGCGCGAAATCATTTTATTTAATTTTTTGTTTTGCGTGTGTGGGTCTGCAAAAGAAACGTTTTTCTTCAATTATTATTTATTTATTTATATATGTATATAATTACAGCAGCCGCAGCAGCTGGCTAAGGTTCTAGACAACAAGAAGAAATACAAGAACAATTAAGTGCTTGTGCGAATGACTCTTTGAGCGCCATTTGTTGCATGATTAGATCTGGGCTGGCATATTAAGTTGTTGGCGTGAAAAGGCATCAAATTATTTATATGTATACATATATATGGTGTAAAAACTCTAATCCGGCTCTAGATTATTGAGCAATCAGCCAATCAATCTGCAAGCCAATGAACTTCAACAAAAAAAAAAAAAAGCTAAATTCGTTGCCTGCTCAGTTTGTCGCCTAAGTCTTTTGATTTTGAAACACATTTAATAGAAATGTTGGTATGTGTGTGTGATTTTGTTTTTACCAATGTCACTGCATTTAATTGTGCTTTTTATTTTGCATTTTTTCTGTAGTCAACTAAACTTGGATTGCATTTCAATTGCTTTGGTTTTTCTTTGATTTTTATGGTTTTTTAGGTTTTTTGTACTCTTTGTGTCGCAAACCGTTTCAAAGTCAAGCTTTGTCAACGTTTTGTGACAAAATGCCAGCTACCTGTTAACCAAATCAGGTGTATTGGCGGTCATGCACGTGCTTGGCATTCAATGCGATTTATCAATATATTTTATAGAGTGTATATATGTATATGTATACGTATGTCTGTATGTCTGTGAGTGCTCAAAATATGTGTCACACGCATTGAAAGTGAGTCTGAGAATTGTAACAATTGCGGCTATTGCTGCTTCTTGCTACCATCGGCTGCCACCCAAATCGCATTGCTAAACGTTTCAACACCATTTAGAAGCTTTTATCGTGCTTCTAATGGCCCACATCAATGGGCGGCAGCTCGCCCTGCAATCCTAATGAGCAGCCACTACCTCCAGCCTCTAGCAGTTGCTGCTGCTGCTCCATTTGCTGTCGTCTGGTTAGGTCAAATCGGTCAATTCCATTGAAGTCAATGCCACATTTGGCTTTCTATTTGCGTTGGCGTTCGACTTTAATTAGCAACCGAAATCTGGCCATAAAATTGATATATGTCACGCATAGAACCCCTAAAAGCCCGTGGCTCCACTAATCAATTTCTAATTTCAACGGGTTTCTGTTTGTCTTTCAGCTTTGCCTTAGAGCTTCGCATACCCTAGACCTAGAGATATTCTAATTTTGTCACGTAATGTGTAACACTTCAAGCAGACAAAAGAGGAGGCATCATAAATTACACATCTGTCTTTGAATACTACAGTTTTCTTCTATCTAAGTATTTATCTATGCAAATTCAATGAACTTTGTCTGAAATCATGTTGATGAATACATAGATAGATTATATAGTTGATTTTTTGTTTATAGTAGATAGAATAGATTTTAGAGACTATATAAGTGATAGGCCTCTGTAGAGTAGATTAGATTAGTAGATAGAGTCAGCTTGATTTTCTTGTTTCAGTTTCTACAAACTTGAATTTTGGTATCAACAAGTTCATAAATTGCTCACTTCACTATCTGCTCAACAGCTTTATAAGATCGTGCGAAATACACTCACCATAGACGACAATGAAACCATCAATCAATCACTCTTGTAGAAATTTGTTAGAGTATCTCAACTTCTAGAATGTTTTATCTGTCATCTCTTGACTATTTACTAAGAATTTTTGTCAATGCTAATGACGCTTCACGCCCACTAAACAAACAAATTCGCCGACTTTCTAAAATGCGAAGAGGTCTAAATATATACGAGTCCAGAGAGCTTCCAGCCGTAAAGATGAAAGATATCAGCAGAAGAATTGTAATCAATATATTATTAGACAAATCATTCAGACTGCCCTCGTCTGTGTCTCCCAGCTCTGCTACCTACAACTATATTTTCAGCATAGTGCATCATTCTTTATATAGCATACGTTACCTACTTAATTTTCATTCATGAGTCAACATCAGCACGCTTAACGATGATGCTGTGATCTTACAGTTATCATTCAAAAGCCAAGCCTTGAAAAGCACACAGCAGAAGAGAGAACGAAAGAAGGAGTGAGAGAGGTAAATACCCATTCGGTAAAACTTAAAGTCAAGATTTATTCTGTTTCATCTTCTATTTTAGAGCGCTGTGATTAAGTTCTTCCAGAATGTTGCTGATTTTTATACATTTTTGTTGATATTTTTTGTATAATTTGTTGCTTTTTTCTTTTTTTTTCTTTTTTCCATCTTCTCCTCATCTGCTCATCTGCTTTATATTGTATAATATGTATACAATGAACGCATAACATTTCGTTCTTTTCACCGCTTTTGATTGTTGTTGTTGTTGTTGCCATTTGGTTTGCTAATATATTATATATAAAAGTTTTTTGTACATCGAACGTGCTGCTGATTTTTTAGCGATGATCACATGGTCCACGCCAACAACAACACGCACACACACAGACAGAGATACAGATACGCACACACATATACGGACTACATGAAATTTAATTAGCTAGCTGGCCTTTTGGCCATCTTTTGCTTTTGGCCACAAATGTCCATACAGCAATATAAATATATATAAATTTAGAAGTTAAGTGCATTGAAATTAAACAATTATTATTTATAAATAATGTATTTAATTTAAGACAAATCATAAAAACAAACAAGAGAATTAAGTAGAAATCTAAATAATTTTCGTTTCGTTTGCTTGAGCTGGGCAGCTGAGCAGGGTTAAGATAATGGGCAAGGTATGCATATATATTTAACAAGTAATAAACGAGTCTTCATGACTATATAATGCTCTGTTTTAAAAGTAGCGTAGTATGTACGGTATAACATTCAAGGGAAATGCAGAATTGTTAACTTCAAAACTTGAGTTGAATAGGGCCTTTGCCACGCCCCAAAACAGCTTAATATATCGGGAACTTTAATCTGTAGTTTAATCTTAATGGAAATCTTGAATTTCTCAGCTCTAAAAACTGTCAATGCTATCATTAGCCTTACGCTTAGCCACGCCCCCATTGGAGCGGAAGAGTTGACAAACTAAATAATAATTGTCTAGCACACATACAAGGCAAATGCTTCACATAATGAAAATGACAAATGAAAGCTAATATACTCATCTTCACAGTCCGTGGAATTCATAAATGAAATTGATTAACAAGCGTTTTTTCTGTTTTTCAGCTGTTAAATGTGCATTAAGTGTTAATTGAGACGCTGCTGTCGCTAGCTGATTGATGTGCGTCACAGCTGCACTCAAGTTCGTGTCTTAAGTCTTTCGTTTGCGCCTGCGTCGCTTTTCCGCATGCCAAGCCAACAACCACAACTGTTGCTGTTATTGCAATTAATTATGTAAGCTCGAAGGCCAGCGAAGGCCAAAA
The DNA here is from genome assembly GCA_035047565.1 of Drosophila mulleri. Taxonomy (NCBI): domain Eukaryota; kingdom Metazoa; phylum Arthropoda; class Insecta; order Diptera; family Drosophilidae; genus Drosophila; species Drosophila mulleri. Next base: position 3,158,847 of record JAWNPK010000060.1, read on the forward strand.
AAGCCAGTTGCCTTTTTTATTTATAGCACACACACACACACACACATACATACACAAGCTGAACGCATTCTGAAAAAAAGTATTCTTGACGTGCGTGAAACTACGTCTCGCACTTCGTCAAGGCCGTTTGGCTCACTCGTTCATTCCTGCGCAGAAGGAAGTCTTTTGCTTGACTTGGCTAAGCGGCTTACTGAAAAAAAAAAACATGCTGACTGCGCCCCACAAATTGGCATTGTTTTTGCTATAGCTACCCGTTCCTGAAGTGGGGTATATTGGCTTTACACATGCAATAGCTTGATATATTGAAACAAAAGCTAGAAGCTGGACATTTGATGCATAGAGAGAGAGAGATTCAGATATTTGAGTTACAGTTGTAGTTGTAGTCTTTACAGCTCTAGCAGCTCTAGCTGCTCACTTGGATACCCTAAGATACCGCCCCTTTGGGGGCATTATGCAGTCTGTCACGCCCGACAGCAATGTTCTCTATTGATACAGTTCTCTCGGTTTAATTGCTCTTTATGAATCATGCAACTAAATTGCGCAACTGCAGCTCGTTTGGCGTGTGCCACCGTTGCCATGTTGCAAGTGGCGCAAGCGGCGCGCGCCTTTCCAAAAAATAAAACTAAAACGTTTGTCAACTGCTGAAGTGGCTCAAAATGTGGGCCACATGCGGACCCACACCCAAATCCAAATGCAATAATCTGTATGACAGCTGCCACAGCCAGCCGCAGCCAGCCGCAGTGAGGCAGTCAGGCTGCCTTTCGGTCGAGTTCTGTGCAACCTTGAAAGTGGATACCTCGAGTGACTCGGCGCACTGCCAGCAACTGGGTGAAGGGGCGTGGCTGGCAGGGGCAGCTTACATGTCCGGCTATGAGTCGGACTAAGAAAAAAAAACGAGTTTTTGGCCTTTTGATCTTATATTAAATTTTGTTTTTGCTTTGTTCGCGTTCAACCGAATTCTATTTGCATTGCGTTCACTTTTTTATTATTATTTTTTATTTATTTATTTCGGTTTTTTGTTGTCATTTAATGTGTTCCATCAATTTCATTTCACAATGAGCAAATTTTAACGCCAAAAGTAGCTGATTAAATGAAAACAATTGAGCTAATTAGCTAGTATATATGCTAAGTGCATTTAGCAGTTACTTTATGGCTAAGTGCATGTGAGCGAGGGTGGTATGAGTAAGTCGTGGAAAAATATACAATATATTTTTCTAAATGTTATATATTTATTGCAATTATTATTATTACTACAAATTTTTTTTTATTATGATTAATAGCATTACTAATTTTATTGCTATTTTTATGATTTTATTTTTTATGATGGTGCATTGGCACATACATATGTACTAAAAGCACGAATATATATGTACATATGTATATATAATAAAAAAAATTAATAAAAAAATACAAATATTACCAAAAAAAAAAGAAAAATAAATTAATAATAAAAAATAAATATAGGAATATATAAAAAAAATAATAAAAAAATAAAAATTATTATAAAAAATGAATATACGAATACATAAAAAAAATAATAAAAAATACAAATTATTATAAAAAATAAATATAGGAATATATAAAACAAATAATAAAAAATACAAATGTATACACCAATTATTATTAAAATATAAAAATACTTTTAAAATGAAATGGAAAAAATATTAAAAAATAATACTTATTCTGTTGCTATTTTTTATTTATTTATTTATTTATTTTTTTTAAATTTTCAATTGAATTTTTCCCATTATATATACCGCCAATGATTTCTCATTATATATGTATGCATCGGTTACTATATGCCATAATCTGATTGTATATATACATATATATACATATATATATATATTTTTTATGCACTTCTTCACCTGCTATATATAGACTATAAAATAATTGTCTTTTTTTTTTCGTTTCGTCTGCCTTGCACAATAATTGCGGGCGGGTGTCTCTGCTTAATGTTATTGTTCGCAACGCAACTATAACAAACAATGACAACGACGACGACAACAAAAACTACAACTACAACAACTTCAGCAACTACAGCAGCTGTGGTTATTTTTATTTTTATGAGTTGGCGCTTTTTTTCTCTCTCTCTCTCTCGCTCTCTCTTTCCTTGTTTCATGTGAGCATCGCTTGCAATTAGATCTACAGCATGTGGCATAATTTGCTGTTGCTGCTGCTGCTGCATAAAAAAGGGGGCAGCAACATCATAAACAAAATTGGAGTGAGCTACAGTGCCTCATAGCCCCACACAGCACGGGGTGTTGTACTTAAGTATGGCAAAGTTATGGCTGCGCTTCTTTTTTATTATTCCTATTTTGTTTTTCTTTTATTTGTGAATGGAGCTCACTCAGCACGTGCATGTGTCAAAATAATGTGGCACCAGCAGAAACAGCAACAAATTGCGAGCATACGGATTGTGGCTCAAGTTTAGCAGGGCAACAACAAATGATTTACTATATCATATTATCGTATACATACATATATTCAAATATATCAAACGTTTTATCTAAGAGATGAAATGAATGTTTAGAGCAAACATCTAGCGCATCGTATATAAAAATATGTCTTGAAATATTTTCAGTTGAGAGTTTTTTGAGCAACATCCAAGTCGAGCTCTGATTAGCTATTGTTCGACTAGTTTCATTATTTTTTTTTTATCTTCGAATTGACAAACAAATTTTGTCAGCTATATTTCAACTTCCTTAAACCAAAAACTAAGCAGAGTTGTACTTTTTACCAAGTTGAGCTACATTTTTAAAAGGTTTTCAGGTCAATTCTAGCCTTAGTTTGTGTGTGTGCAAAAGCAGAAGCTGCAACAATTTACTTTTTATTATCTTTAAGATTGTTGATGATGAGCCGCAGCTGGAGTCTGTTGCACTCTGCTCTGGTACAATGCGGCGTATGCGCAACATTTGCTCTGTCACTTGATGCGCATGTCGCTCATTACATCATCAGCAACAGCAGCAACAGCAGCAGCAGCAGTAGCTGAGTTGTGGCTGCTTCAGCAGTGACAAGTGCTGCCTGCCCGTGTTTGTCGGCAAAAACAGTTTTTCTCTCTTCATCATCTTCATCATCATCATCATCATCATCATCTTCTTCTTCTTCTTCTTTTTATCGCATTCATGCAAGGGGGAAAATATTGCGGTTGAAAATCGGCCGCGCTGCATGGCACGAAATTATAAATTCCAATTTTCACTTGCCAGCGCAGGCCTTTCATAATCTCAATACATACATATATATCTCTCTATATATATATATTTATTTGTCTATCGACTGCTTGCATTTTCGTTGAGAATTCTCACAAAAATAATATTCATATTTCGCATTTGGTATTTCGTGCCAGGAAGGCGCCAAAGAGAAAAGACACAAAATTACACAGCGCTTTCGTGAGACTTCAACTTCCGCTTTTGTTATATATTTTTTTTGTTTTGTTTTTTTGATTATTTTTATGCTTATTTGTTATTTGCTATTGAGTGATTATACATACACACACACACACACACGCACAGAGATACACTCCTATATCTTCATTTATATACATATATATAAATTTATATAGTCTCTTTGGCATTGTTTCAAAAAATTACTTGCAAAATTTGCGTGGGCCTTGGCTAAGAATAGACGAGCGACAAGTGTTAAGTCCATAAAAAACAAAAACACAGCTTGAGTGCTCTGATTGGCAGTGTCTGACTAGAAGATGTCCAGAAGCTATGCAGAGCCCGACTTAGATGAAGTTGGAGTTGCAAATGTCCATTACTCAATGCAGACGATGTACTTTAGTGGAATCTATATACGGATTTAGATAGCCCGTGAAGTATGTTTAGGCCATAAAAGCTTGGCTCTTAACGATGGTATGGAAACAATGGGGGCTAACTGTAGTTCCGCATGCTAGCATGCTTAGCCATTAGCTAGCTGGCTTTAGTATCTAGTTTCTGAATGTATTTTGAATGAAAATCGATTAAGTTATCGATGATTTTAAGCAAGCGTGCGTTCAGCTGCTCTAGCTTTTTATTAAAGCTAGTTCATATCTCTAGCTCCTAAATTGTTTATCAATTTTAAATAAATGCCTTTATTATCTAAGTCTCTTACTAAGTAATTAGAGAATTTCATGAACAGGCTATTGCAATTACGATTTAAATTTCAGTTATGCCTTTGAAGTAAGTACAGAATTCGATGATTCTAGTTTTATTATATAGATATTATTGTTCTCATGGGTAATCGATAAAGCTATCGATAGTTTTATATCAATTTAAGCTGCATCTGTATGCCTTTACTGCTCGTAAGCCAGACAAACGAAAAGAGCTCTATAAACATGACCTTTAGCTCTGATATACATTTTGGCTTTATATATATTTTAATGGGCCACTTGCTTTGTTCCTTCCTTATTACAAAGACTTCAATAAAATGCATACGAACTTGTTCAGCCATTTTCAAGGGTATCGCAAAAACACTACAAAGCCCGCCATCGGGCCTCAAGAACAATGCAGATCTCTGCTTAAAGTTTGGTTAATGTTTGCACAGCCTCTGTTAATTAAACGTGTCTTGCTTTCAAACTTTTGACAGCAGCTTAGTCACTCCGGCGGCTAGTCGAACCGCCAGTCAGTCGCTCACGCAGTCAATCAGTCAGCCAATCAATTTGGCTATGTTAATTTGGCATATATACCTGCTCCAGCGTGTACTTGATGAATGTGTGATTCATAGTTCAATTGCTGCTCTGCCAACTTTTCACGCTCTTACATGGAGCCAACAAATTACATCATAATTTCAGACAGACAGACGGACGGACAGACAGACAGCGACAGCATCATTAAAACTTATGGCAAACAACAAATAACTATACAAACAATTTAATAAATAATAAATATATATAATCATAACAATAAACAGCCCCGGCAGCAATTGAAGTCTTTGTGAGTTACGCTTAATTGAAGTTCATTAAATTTCAGCTTGAAACTGAAATCGAAATTGAATTTGAAATTGAGCTGGTCACACAATCAAGTTTCTAATTAAATATGATTGAGCTATATGCTGTATGGGCTTAATTAATGGCGTATAAGTAGTTATTGTCAAATTCTAAGCAAATTATTAACAATAGACGCATATCAACTCAGGGACGAATTGAAAACTCAAGCTCATTTCGATAAGCCTGAAATTGTGGTTCATTAGGGTTTAAAATGCGCAGACTAAAAAGCTTAAGAACTGGGTCGCATGCAAATTAGCCAAGATATATATATGTATATATATATATATATATATATATCTATAACAATATATTGCAGTTTCGCTCAGTTTCACATAGAATCTGAGGTCGGCTTTCTCGCCAAAGTCAAAGCGTAGGCCAAAGACCCCAAAACTTTGGGCAATACGATAAACATCTGTCACAGGTAGAAAGAAAAGAAACAAGCGACACTATGATATGGCCTTACGTATATTGTATATATGTATATATGAATATCGCTGCAGCTTACATCGTGTTTCGGTTGTCAAGGCAAAATCTCAACTGATATTTTTTTTTGGTTTAATAAAAATGTGAAATTATATTAATGTAAAAATGTTAATCTGGGCGTAAATTAAGCGCACGCAGTTCATGTTAAAAACTTCGAACGGGTTTTCTTGCTTAACTGAAGGTTGTCGAGCAACAGTAACAACAACAACGACAACCGCAGCAACAACAACTGTAGCACTGTGCATTGTATATGTTATGCATTATTATGTTTATTAAATTGCGTTGGCTTAGTTTCTATTTCATGCCTAAGAACCTTTTGTTGCGACTTCGCAGCCTAAACAAAAGACTCAAGCAACGAACTTGATTTTGTAATTTACATGCCTACAATGCCTAACAGTTATTGTTGTTGCTGCTGCTGTTGTTGTTGTTGTTCTATTCGGTTTGTTCAGTTTTTATTTCACATTCACGGACAACGTTCGGGCATTGAGTGGCCTTTGTCGTTTAGCACATCGCACACAGCGCAACACATATGCACTATTAAAAGCAAAAGACCAGACATCCATACATATTTATAAGCCACACTCAAACACTAATTAAATAACAACAACAACAACAGCAGCAGTAATATTTTTTCTTTTTTTTTTTTTTTTTGTAAATTATTGCACAATTTAGCTGCCAATCAAATTGCTGGACGCTGGACGTGCTGTGCTTTTAATTAGCAAAGAATGACAAATTATTGGTAAATGTCAAGGTTATATTCTAAACTGCAGTTGCCTCTATATGCATATATATTTATATATCAACTCGATTTCAGTTCCACTTACCCCTTGCTTCGTGCAATGCGGCGTATGCGCAATCTTTAAATATCCAAGCCGCGTCTCAAGTTATCCAAAGCAAGTTATGCGACAACTGTTAAATCAGCTTATGTCCACGCCCACAATCATTAAACAATCTTATTATCTTAGCTGTTTAAGTATATTTTTATTCTAATATGATTTTATTTATTGAATTGTTTAATATCTATTGTGGGCATTTGTATATTTATTTTTGCTTAGCACGCTGGGTCTATTTATTTATTTCTATTTGGTGATTTTTTTTTTTTTAATTTTTTCTATATTTTTCTAAATTTGCACAACACTCGTCGTTTATTTGGTAAAACGATTTCGCGATTGCTGCTGTGTCTCTCTGTTAGTATTTTTGGTTGTTTAGTAATTTTAGCTTTGTTGGGAAGCGCGCGCTAGAACCGTTCGCCCCAAGCTGCGTAATTCGACTGGCCAAGTAACGGTGCGGCCTGGCCACAAGACAGCACCAAAAAATTACAAAAAAAATCACACACACGCAGAGGCGTCCAAAAACCAACAACAACACAAAAAGCAACGCCGCCAAAGAGACGAGCCGCAACGAAGCACTGAACCGAAGCGTCGTGAGCGCACAGCCGAAGCTATGTTTAGACTCGACGTGCCAGTTAGCTAGCCAGAGCCGAACGCCAGGCGTCGCTGCAACTGCAGACTTTACGTGCGAAGCCGCGTGTAGAGCAGAGCAGAGCCGAAAGCCCAGCTTAGGTCTCTTGCCTTGCCAGTAGCTCGCCAGCTTTTAGCAGCGCAGGTTGTGTTGCTGCTTGCGACAAAGCGCGAATATTAACGAACAGCGTGACGCACGCTCAATTTGAGCAATTTATGCTAATGCTTTGCCAACACATACACACGCCCCCAACAACAACAAGAACACCTTAATTTAACATAAATAATTCACAGCTTGTTCAATTGGCCCCGTAATTTGTATAAATTCTCGCTGCTCGCTTCATTTTTATTTTTGGGCGTGTGAATTACTCTTTGAATCATATTCAGCTACAGTTTGCGGATGTGCGGCTGATATATAGATTTCTGCTGCTGCTGTTGCTGTTACTGTTATTGTTTCTATTTCGATTGCGGGGTATTTCCCGGTCTGTCTAGAAAACCACTTAAGACTGCTGTATTTGGCAGCAGTTTTCTGCCTGTCTTTGTTTCTACTTTTATTTTTTTATTTATTTATTTATTTTTTTTTAAGATTAACTCAACGAGCGACATAATTCAGCTCGCTTTTCGTACGCTTATGGCAAATTGTCTTATATGGCATAGAGCTAAATGCAATTTATTTGCTCAACTATGCAAAAAACGAAAAGAGACGAGGAAGAAAAAAACAACGTTTTACTTATGCTTAAATTGAATGCATGATTCATTTGGTCAGTGGGTGTGGCAATTGCCACAATTGTGGACAATTTTTCTAATTTCCAGTTCAGGTAGCTCGAAAGAAATTAAAATGCAAAAGTGTCGCAAGATCTCGCCTTTAAAGTTGAGCGCGTTAGCAAATTATATAGGCATAAAATTCTCTTTCATTTGACTGCAGCAATACTAAAATTAATTAAGATCTTCCTCTTCTTCGTCGGGGTCTTCTTCTTTTTATCAAATCAAACAAACAAAAGATAAAAACGTTATGTTTATAATAATAAAAATAAGGTAGAAGATCATATCATTTTGCAATTCAATGGGAATAGCAACAGCAATGGCAAGAATATGATAAGTATATAAAATTTCTTTGGTCATTATAGTTCTTGATTCAGATTACCTGTTCTCTACCCTATAATTGAGAATTTTTTGAATGGGGTCTGCTTAAAATCTTTGGAAAGTAGACTTTAGATGATGTCTAGATTCTGTCTATATTTATTTTGCTAATCGAACACATCTAGAGCATCACGCCGGTCACCCAGTCTATCGCATCGTTCTCAGACTTGTTCTCTGGAAATCAAGTTTCTTTTCAGTCGGCGCATATATTTAGCATATTGCTAAGCTTTAACTTAAGACATATATTTGGCAGCCAAATTGAATAAAATGTTATAAATCAACAACAGTTCTAGTTACTTAGCAGCTTCTATAGAAGTTAATGCTAATTCGTCTCGCTATATGTAGTCCATACACTCAGATAGAAATTTCTCATATATATATGATACATCTCTATGTAGATCCGCTTTTGTAATCGCCGTTGTGTGTGTGAGCAAATGGCTTTGGAATGCTGTTACTTGTTGCTTTAAATAGAACTTTTCGAAATTTTTGTTTCAAGTGATCGGCTGTCATAATCAATGTTCATGGATATTCAATCATAGGAAAACATCTATATATATACATATATACATATATACATATATCTAAGCTATGTGGTAATAATTGCTAAAGAATAATAAACAAATAGTCAGGCGAGGGGGTTTGTAGAGTAACGGGTTTTCGCTAGGGCGTTTGTTGAACTGCTCATGTTGTAAGCCAATATAATGTTAACTGTTGCTGTTGCTGCTGCTGCTGCTTTGTTATTATTATTAACTTGTTTTGTTTTTGGCTTTTCAATTAAAAAATGGTAACAACAACAGTTTAGGTGAATGGTTAACAATGAAAAAATAATGTGAACAAAATCTTTGGCTTTGCGGCTCGTTTTGCATGGGTATTATACGGCCATAAGATTCGGGCCATGCTAAGTGGGGCCCCGTTGTTTTAATAATCATTACAAATTGCTTTGGCAGTCCCAAAACAGCAACAAAAACAACAACAACAAGTTGGGTACAACGAACGACCTTGCTACACAAGCAGCTCGATAAACATGTAGACACGAGCAAGAGAGAGAGAGAGAGAGAGAGTGAGGCAGAGAGAGCGAAATAGAGGCAGCGTATGAGACAGCAATATAATATAAAATTTGCGACAGTCAAAAACAAACCACGTTAAATAGAAATAAAAGAAACCTACAAATAAAAAGATTTCATAAAATTACAAGCCAAAAAACTGCTTGGGAAATCGCCGCAAATGAAAAACGAAAACAAAAAGCGAAAAGCTAAAAAAAACCCAAAGACCCGAAACCCAAATACAACTTTCAGAAAAATGTCAACAAGTGGCGTTTGGCTATCACTCAAGTCCAGATAAGAACAACAAATAAGCCAACTAATACCCTAGCAGAGTGTTAAAGCCGTTAAGCTCGAGGGCTAAGTATGACAGCTTAGTGGAGCTTTAACAGCTATTGGCCAGGCTAAATGATTGGCTGAGGGCTATTTTCTCTTGTGGGGCATATAATTACAGTAAACGCCAATCAAGTGGAAGCCAAATGCGATAACAAATTTGATATCAAGTGGTTGGGATTGTGACACATTGTTTAGAGTGTGGAGCACAGCGTTAAAACTGACGACAGAAACACTCAAACCTTAAACAAATAATCAGCATTTGGTAATGGGTTTATTTCTTATTGTACGAGCGAAAGAAATATATTGAATAAAAATACAAATTATTTGATGTAATAAATAATTCCATTCTTTTTCATTATTTCTTTTTAAAACTCGCATATGCACTAGAAATATATAACAAATTGTAGTATATAAATATATAAGAAATATTATCAAATTAATTGAAATTTCTTTTTATTTTTTTTTAATATTATTTCAAATTTTTTCTTCACTGCAAATATATTAATCAACCGATTTGGCTGCCGAACCCCTGCAAAAATTGATGTTTAATTATTTGCAGCAACGCCAAGCAATAATAATAATAATAAATAATCAGATGAATATGTAGAAGATGAATAATAAATAAAAATAATGAATTTGTTTTCTGCTTTTTTTCAACTACAACTGGAAACAATTTCCGCATGGCACTAGAACATGCTCTTTGCTCTTATGTGATCAATGGAGTTGCTCATCTTTTTATTTATTTTCATTTTTTTTTCGTCTCAATTTTATTTGCTTGCGATTTTTGGAGTTTATAATTCGTGCGGCGCTGACACACAAAAAATAGAAAAAAAAAAGTGAATTCAAAAAGAATTCTTCGCGCTGTGGCTTATTCGAGTGCGCCGCGTGGGCCGCAGCTAACGTTGCGTATGATTGATAAGCAAATTACGTATACGCCTGCACGCACAGATATTGCGCATACGTCATGTCGGCCACGATATAAGATTCTATCTGCCTTTATTGCCACGCCTGTCCCTTCTGATTTAGTTCACACCTCACCTTAAATTCATCGATCATAATGAAGTCCTTCAGCAAAACGGAAATGCTGATTACAATGAATAAAAAAAAACAAGAGACAGAAAATGATTCACAAATGACGTAACAGAAATTATAACTAAAACATTCAAAAAACTGAAACACGAATCAAGTGTCAACGACACCATCAACATTGTCGTATATAGTATATTAAACAGAAAGAGTTACCAAAGTAAAGGTCAGAGCTGATCTGGCCGCAGTTTGTTGTCAACGCAGTTTAGCGACCTTGATGCTGGCTGGCTGGCTGACTGGCTGGCTGGCTGGCAATTTCACAATCTGAATGGAATTAAGACAGTTTGGCATGCAAGACGCATTGCAAGCGAGCACTTCCGAGCGCTTCTGGTGCTACGAAATGGGCTTGTTTACGCCTTCAGAGTCAGGTAGGCTAAGTTCACGTTCGATTCGATTCCCAAGCCCAATTACAATCCAAATTGTGAAGATCTTCTGAAAGGGGTCTATGCGGCAGATGCGCTGTAATACATGAATACAGATACATAGATAAAGGAATAGTAGAGCAATATATCAAGTAGTTGCTATAAGTGTTGTACAATTATAAAGTTTATATACGAGTAGTGTTGTGCAGAGATAGGTGTTTTAATATATATATTAGCAAGTTTTTTGAAGAACAAAGTGTTGTAAAACTGATTTTCTAATCGATTGTTATACAATACTACCAATAGAGTTGATACAATAGTGTTGTAAAGCATAATTAATCTTTAAATTAATAAAATTAAGTATTATATTATTACTACTATAGCTTCCTGTAATAACAAATCAAACAATACGTATATAAATCAGTGTTGTAAAGTACAAAAAAACCTTAAAGTAACTTATAAAATACTACAAATTTTTAAATCTAAAAATCTTGGCTAACGTTGAAAAAGCCTTTTGCTATACAGACACAAAGACCTGAATTCTAATTAGCCGCACATACCCGTCTTAACGGGCCTTAACGCACAGGGTATGCGAAAACAGTAGCACTTTGTGGTTGGCATGAGTTGTTGGAATTGCTTTGGTGGGAAAACAGAATTGCTTTTGGGGCGTTAATTTAACCAAAAGGTATTTTTGGGGCAATGCTTTGAGCGGTTTGCAATTTCCGCGTATAGAAAACAACTTATTAGCCAGCCACTTAGCCTTGAGGCAAGGGAAATCTCGTTTCTATAAATAAGCCACCTTTAAGAGCCATCTCGTTATAATTTAAAGCACAATTTGTCTGGGCACATTAACTAAATGTGTTAAAAACAATTGTCTAATTGCGCTCACTCGCTCGATGCTCGATGACGTGGCACAGGGGCTAAATCGTGGCTTAGATGTGAGCCGCTACATATGCTAATTGATGAAAATTGTTAATTAATTAGCCTGGCCAAGTGCCGAGCTCGACCTTGACGGGAGCCCAGGGCATAGCTGGCCACGCGTCTCATGCGTTACAAACGTCTAGCAATTGATTAAAATACGTCAAAAAGTAGCAAAAGCTTAGAAAGTGTAGGCAAGACGTCTAGCATAAATTTAATGGGTCGCCACTCGAGAGTCGAGTGTGTTGTTAGCTCTGGTTTATGAAGTTAGCAATGCTGACACTTAATTACAAGCTTGTTTTGCAGTCATGTTGCAAGTCAGCGTGTTGCCACAACTCTCTGGGATCTTGGCTGTCAGCGCATGCTGCTTGATATCATCGAACAGCGTTGCAGTTGCTGCTTGCCCCCGGCTGCAACCTCTTGTGCTGGCGATAGCCATCGCGCCTTCAGCTATGTGTGATATGTGAAAAGTCGAATGCGCTGACTCAGCAGCAAGAGCTAAGAAATTAAAGCACGAGATCTGTGCCAGACTTTTCATGCGTGCTACAGCTACACTTTCCATGAGTTTTATTCTCGAAATGTTAATTTAATTGAATCTGTGCTGCGTTCTGTACTTCCTAAGCGTTACATGCATTTGACCATGTAACTGCTTGTATACATATGTATGTATGTGCATATGTCCAAAACAGCTTCAGCTGCAGCACGCATGAGACGTACATAACTCCAGCTTAACTGCGTAAGCCAAAGCCACACAGATATGGCTGGTATGGCAGGTATGGCAACAGAGTTGGAGAAAGAAGACAGCAACGCTGACAGCAGAGGCACATGCAACAAGTGGCACAGTTTCATAATCGTAACTGGCAACTTGCACTTTTAACGGGCATTAGAACAGAAGCACCAAAGCCAGCACAGCGGGAGGAGCACCAACTTAATAGGAGGAGCAGAACCCTAGCATGAGGAGCAAGGGGAGCAAAAGTGGTTAAAAATGTTGTTGCTGCTGCTGCCGCTGCTGTTGTAGCTACTCATGACAACCTGAAGAGTAATTGCACACATAATTCATGCTCAAGGCCGCGCACTGCAGCCAAAGCGAATTTCATTTTCAGCACCTCAACGTAGAACAGAGCGAGCAGAGTTTGTTTCTGCTGCTGCTGCTGCTGTTGGTCTTTTGTCTAGAAGATGAATGGCTGCGAGTTAGTGGCTGCTGTTATTTTTGTGTTGCTTCTTTTTCAGAGATACGAACTTATGGCGGCTTATTAATCAAGTTGCAAGCAAATTAGCACAGCTATAGAGCCATAGAGAGTGAGAGGGCCTCTTGGTAACTGAGAACCGACAACAGCCAGTCGTTGTAACTTTAATTATAATAAATGTCAGCTTTAAATATGTAATTAAGGCGAGTAATGCGAAAGCGAATGCGAATGCGAATGCGAATGCATCAGAGCTTTGCTAGTTCGCTAAACGAACCAATTCGATAAGTTGCACTATTGAAACTGAGATCTAGTAGCGAATATGTGATGCACTGAACTAGTTCGATAGGTTGCAATAATGAATATGTGCATTAAATTTGTTCTCTGGTTGGTGTTTGTAATTAACACAAAGGCCCAAATGAGCTAAAGTATCGATACGTTTCAGTAAAGAATCAGCAAAGAACTTGAGTCAATCACCTGAGTCAGTGCAGCTGCCTTAGTCCGATACTTTTCAATTTCAGCTAACTGCAGATCACTTATCACAACATTTCAACTTTATTGCAACTAAGTTAATACGTAATTAACGCAATTAAGTTGTCTGCAATGCCATAAGCTGCACTCGCAGTCACTTTGAAAAAATAAAACTAATTAATGTTCTCAGATAAAAACTGGCAGATTGCATTAATTGCAGTTTCAACGCTCTTCGCCGATTGCCATCGCGCGATATTGAAAGATGAGGGCCGACAGCAATAGCTACTACATTTGCTTCTCCACAATATTGAAGTGAATAATTTGATTTATATTCGCAGCTGCAACAGAAATTTATCTACACACCATTAGAGCGCATCCCGTGGCTCAAGTGTGGGCGTTCACTCTCGCTGCAGCTTGAAGTTGAACCCTAGAAGCTTGAAGGTGGAAGCTGGAAGCTGGGCGCTGATTAATGTCTTCACTTGGAGCAGAAAGCGAAAACGATAAGGCACCTTCTCTGTGCCGTCCTCTCCTTCTGGGACATTGTTAGCTACTGCACATATGTACGTATGAAAACATAAATTTATTGCCCAGCCTTGCAAATATAAGAAACAGCGCGTAAATCAATTATGCACAGCCAGAGACCGGCAAATGGCATAAAAATGTCATACAATTTGTGACAATTACAAGTAGCAGGCGATAAATAAATGTGCAATACACTGCGCGAAACTGGCCACACTAGTGTAGACAGAAGTCAATACGAACTTTTGAAATTATAAATATGCACAAAATAAAAATCATTTTCTACATATGATAAACTAATCAAAATAATGAAGTATATAAAATATATGAACAAAAAGAAATAAATAGAAACTAGTAATATAAATTAATAAAAAATATTAATACAAGTAAAAAACTAGAACTGATGAACTTTTTATTTAATTGATCTCAATCTGATATTCGATTTTCGCTCAGTGCATATCCATATTGGCTGGCGTTAGGCTGTCTACCCGTCTGGATGGAATTATGAGCAAGGACACTTTGAACCTGCCAGCCATATTTTAGAGCTGCCTCTATAAATAGTTTTGTGTGTGAGTGATTATGGCGCGCGTTATCAACTCGGACTTTGCCAAAGGTTTTAGACCATTAAGTTTCGACTTATTTATAGACGCTTGATTTATGCACTCTGCATTTGCATTTGCAGCAGCAGCAGCAGCCGAGAGCTACTCAGATATTGATAGAGACTTCAGCCGCTTAGAAGAACACGCGAGTTGGGGCTGCTTGCTAATATGTTCTAAGCTGAGGCTGATTGCTTCATCGGCTGATCTGCATACTGGTAGCTAAATATGTACTATAATGTGCTTAAATACTATGTAAGTCGATGCTCTGAGCTCGTTCTTCGAGTATGCAAATAATATGAGCCCGAAAACAGACTAAGTCTGGCCTTGAAAACGGCTCCATACAAAAGCCGACATTTTTTTTTAATGAAAATCAGCGACAAAAATTTTATGTTTTATGAACAAAAATTAAAAAAAAAAAAAAAAATAGATAAAAAATCTTACAATTAGAATATATCTGCTTATGTAACCAGTTTTATGAGTTTCTTTTTCATACCCTGTTGCTATTTAAAATGGGTTAAAGGGGTAGATCAGAAACAACAAGTTGCTAATTCGATCTATTGCATTGATAAATATATGTAGATATATATAAGAATTTCATTAATATTGTATAACTAAAATCCAAGCTCAATCAGTCCCCATAGTGCCCAGTTGCATTTGGATTAGAGATTTAGAAAATCTTATGGGTACGTACGCAAGTAAGAATACCAAAACACTCGCTTTGCACAGAGTTGAGGAGTGTGTCCAAGTCGATCATGCTCACACTTTCAGTTTCATAACTTTTCGGGGGGACTGCTGACGTCAAGACAGGCCCGGCCGCTTGTTATCTGGCATCACGCCATGATATCAATCTTTATAGTTCATATGTATATAAGCATTAGGCAGCAAAGAAACCGAAAGGTGTGCGTATTGTGTGAAGCGTTAGCTCCTGCTAACTCTTGGTTTCACATGAGAGCAGACATTATAAATATGAACTAGAAACTTGACTGTGACAGGGCAAGAAGCTGGGGGCACTCTTAGTAATAGTCTATGAAAATAAAAGTGATTTGTTTTCGATTTCTACAAACTTCTATACTGTATATATAGATAAGTGTATATATATAGCTCCTCCATTTGCTGATGGCACCAACATCTAACTCGTTTCGACTGTTTGATGAATGCTCACTGCCGAGCTTCTTAATTGATATTAATTAGTTACTATTTAATGGCATAATTTAATATTATGTGTAGAAAAACGAGAAACTGTGCTGCATCTGTGCCGTAACCGACTGCATAATGCACGCTCATGGAATGAAGAGGTTTAATGAACGAAAAAGTGTTCAAGTGTAGATCATATAGATCATATAGATCATATAGATCATATAGATCATATAGATCATATAGATCATATAGATCATATAGATCATATAGATCATATAGATCATATAGATCATATAGATCATATAGATCATATAGATCATATAGATCATATAGATCATATAGATCATATTGATCATATAGATCATATATGTAGATCAGACAAACCGAGATGAAATATAGGGGAAGAAGACGGACAGATAGACAAATAGATTAATCAATATAGAGATAGACTAGTCAAAGATTTCACAAAAACTAATATACTTCATTGAATATATTATAAGGCCCAGACATAAAAGCAGACAAAACGTAATCTACATACAATGATCGATCCAAGCGGCTAAGGCGTGGGCTTAACCATAGATTTATACACAAATATATTGAAACAAAAAAGCCAAGCAATTAGCGCGGTTTCCTATTTGGTTAATATGCAGAAAATTAAAACGGGTGTGCTTTGCCTTTATTAATAAACAATATGTATATATAGATAAATCCAAATTAAGCAAAAACAGCAAACACAACGGAAGATTAATGGAACTCGAGTACATATCTGTACCATCAGCTAGAGTCGGAGTCAGCGAGTCCAATGTTAAATGGCTTTAACCCACCCAAAGACACCAAAATGGTTTACCTGTCTGCCTGTCTGGCGGTCTGTCTGTGGCTTTTACTTCCGTTAGCGCATACTGTTTAAACAGCTTTTGAATGGTTTAATTGATTTGAAGCTGTCGATTATAATATTTCTGCGCGCACGCACTTGGCGCGACATTAATTGCTCGTAGGCCTGATCAAGTAGCATTAGTTGTCTAGCCATCCCCAATCCATAAAAATAACTGCAAAAATTTGCTACTTCTTTAAGAAGAAGATCATGTGGAAGACTATATACTCTACTACCAATGCATATTCAAGTAGTTGGACTAAAATATACGTTTGATTATAATAAAAAGATCTCTCACATAAGAACTAAATATAGAACCCTTCCTAGTGTGTTTCTATGTGACACACTAATCCTCTAACAGTTGACGAAAAACTATGCAATCAAACAAAAAATTGTGAATATAGCTAAAAAGCTGAGCGGATAGTTAGCAAATAAAGCCATAAATATAGATACATATATACATTATATCACTACTTAGCTATTTATATCCCATATGACAGGTTCTTCTATAAATCACATACTTATCCAGCAAATAAAAATACCCTAACGAAAAGTGTATTGAAATATTTATATAACAATATAATTGATAAATTCAAAACAAAGAATTTATCAGCAATGATCAAGCAATAGCTAGAGTTTCTATATAATTATTCAGCCCGAAGCTAGAAAAATAAAAAAAATCTAGAAAATCTAGCTACATTTATTAATTGAATTAACATTAACATTTAAACAATTATGCTGCATTTAAGCAAATTTGCATGCGCGTTTAATCAATCATTATAATCGCAACTCAATTTCACTTTTCGTGGTTTCACTTATAGAATTTATTTATTTATTTATTTTTTTTATCACTTTTTCAAGTAGTTGTTTTTTTTTTTTTTTTGTCTTAGCAATATATGAGATATATGACATAAGACTTATATCCGGCTCTGAGTGCAATTTTGAAATTAATTTCAAATTCGCAAACGTTAAAAATTTTGTTAATATTTAATTATTCAATCTTATGCTGAACGCTAAAATATATTTTATTTCGAGAACCAGTTCTTTGAGCATATGAATATAACAATGAATTATGAAAGCTGAAATGTGAATTTAATTTTTTTTTTTGTGTGTTTGATGTATTATAGATATATGAATACATTTTTTTAAAGAGCTAAAACTCAGGCTGAACCTTAATGTACTGGGCGTGTTTTAATGTGTCGGATCCCTGAACCCATTGAAAATAGCAAACTAAGGTATGTATAATGTTGTATTAAATGTATGTAATAGGCTTAAAGTATATATATTCTTGATCAGGGTGACAATCAGGGCGGAGCTTTGACAAATAGTATATAGTAATTATATATACATATATTATATAAATTTAACATATATTATATCTTTTCACGAGTTAAAAGTCAGGCTGAGGTTCAATGCACTTGCACACGTTATATTCATTTATACTTCTATTAGCTTTTTTTTTACAACTTTGTATTTAAATTTAAATTTGGTGTTTCAAATGTCAATATATGTAAATTTGTTGTTAGACTTTCATTAGTATAAACATTTACCGTTACAATATACTTGACAAAATATAAAACATCAAAGTTATCTGACAAGCGAAACAAGTTTAACCAGATCGATTTCGTTCGTACTCGCTTTATTTGTATATGTAAGAAGATGAATATTTAGAATGATATTGCCGACTAGCCAAAAACAAGAAAAAAAAAAACAAGATTGAAAAAAAAAAACCAAAAACAAGTTATAAAATAAGGAAAAAAAAATGTTGTTAATGATTCGCCCGGCAACGCCGAGCAAGTGCAATAAAAATTGATATATTTAAACTGTTTTGGGATTTTATATATTTTATGATGCACACTTCGTATAGAAGAAGTCTCTGTGATTATCTCACAGGGATTTCCATGAGCGACCGCAATGTCACCCGGCGACCTTGTGACGTCACAAACATTGAAGACACCATATACATATATGTTTTATGAACTTTATAAGAAATATTCATGCTGCTGCAGACCTGTTCTGCACGAATGGAGGCTGAGGCATGACTCAGCTCAAGTGTAGCAAAGGAAATGTAGCAGAAATTCCATTCATGAAGATCAAGAATCTTTGCTTTGTATTTAGATGTATACATTGTTAAAACAACTTGATTTAGTTTCATTTAAAAAGAGATTTAATAAGATTTTTTCACATTTTTATTTCTACTTCAAAAGTAATTAATTAAGTAATATGAATTAAATTCATTTTTTAAATTTATTTTGAGCCTTAAATCAAAGGTATGTATAATAATATAATATATAATATAATAATATATTATAATACTATTTAAATT
The DNA here is from genome assembly GCA_035047565.1 of Drosophila mulleri. Taxonomy (NCBI): domain Eukaryota; kingdom Metazoa; phylum Arthropoda; class Insecta; order Diptera; family Drosophilidae; genus Drosophila; species Drosophila mulleri. The sequence continues at coordinate 3,177,745 of JAWNPK010000060.1, forward strand.
TTATAGATTTTTCTTTAATAAACATTTATTTTCCTACCAAAGTTTATGGCGCACAAATGTGGCCCTATTTATGGCTAAGTATGTTGGCTGCCTGGGATGCTGGACAGTTTATGGAGAAGTTTGGGTTGTCTGCCCACACAATGAAAAACAAATGTGACTTTGGTTCTTTATTGTTGTTGCCACAGCAGTTACTGTTGTTGTTGCAACTAGCCTAGTGGCAGGCAGGCAGCTTCGATGCTCGCGTCTCGTTTACATAGTTGATGGGACTTGGCTGTGAGTTGGCGTATGGCTTGTTAACCTCCAGCTGAAAGTGAAACTGAAATCGAAAACTGCGCAAGAAATAGAGCAATAAGTTGCAGATGCGTGGACAACGATAGCAACCGCAGCAGCGGCAGCAGCAGCTGTGCCAGCAACTGTTGCTAGCCAAAGGAGCTGCTGCTGCTGCTGCTGCTGAGACAAAGTTATTAAAGCAAGCGTGACAGAGCGTTCGCCTGGAGGCGCATTATTTTATTTTCAATTTAATGATGGAGGCAGCAAGCAGCGTGCTGCACGTCTGATTGGCAACAAATTTGCAACAACAACAACCAAATGAAGGTCGCCTCAGCAGCAGCAGCCAACTGAGGCTCTAAATGCAGCCAGCAAGGAGCTGCGATTGTTGTCCATCAGTTGTGACACTGTTTCACAGTTGTCGTGTGCAATTGTTGCGGGTGTTGTTGTTGTTGTTACAGTTGTTGCTGTCAGTTGCGTGCCGCGGCATTGGAGGCGTGTTGCCTGTTGCCGCTTGCAATCAAGAAAAGTGATCGCGATTGCGCTGAACTCCAAAGCAACTCAAAGAGAGCGGGTGAACAGTGAGGGGTTGGGTGGGAGGGAGAGAAACAGAGACGGGGGCTATAGCTTGATACAGCAAGCATAACATATACAAAAACATACAACAACAACAGCAACATAAACAACAACTAACTAACAAGGTTGCAAACAAAGTTGAAGGTCGACAACAGACAGCAAAGGGTATATATACAATGTCTTCAATATATGCTAACTCTTTATATACATACATGCATATATACAACTCTTTATATATACATATATATTCGTCCAGTATCGATATCGGTCGACTGCAGTTGTCTGCATGTAATAAGTAACAAACGCCGCACGACATACGACATTTTTATACTTTGCCATGGATTTAGTTTTATGCTCTATTCCATTGGTGTGTGAGGGTGTGAGGGGACGGGGGGTGGGTGTGGGCGTGGCATCCATAGAGACTCTCGGTCTCTTATCGCCATAATTGAAGTAGTTGCATTGTCTATAAATTCTTTTGTCTACGTGTGGGCAGTCGGCGAATTCTTTGACTTTGACTCCTTGTTGTCAATGCGTACGCAAAAATATGTAAATGTAATTAAAAGTGGATGGAGTGCGTGATTGGGAGAGACGACTGACTAGCTAGATGGGGTCTGGACAGCAAAGGCTATATATGCTATTCAGGAAAAGTGTTGACACTGTCTTCAATTAGGCCAACTTGAATATATCCGATCAATAATCCATTTCCATTGCATGCAAGGCATCATATGTAAAGAGAGAGTCTATCTGTGGCATTCTAATGCTGAAGAACTGCGTCCGTTTCGGTTGCCCCACGTAAGCGCAGGAAGTGGCCCACAAATCACGTTCAACCTTTGACAACTACTAATGACCAAAATGCCAAGCAAGTTCCAATCTGCCGGCCAACTCGCAGTTGACAATTCTAACTGGAAACAAATGCTGAAGCTTCCTGGCAGCTGCAGCTGGAGCTGGAGTTGGCAGCGCAAGCGAAAGAGAAACCCAGAACAGCTGCAGCAGCTGCCAGGAGAAAGAGAAACCAAGAATGTTCATTGATTGTGCTACTAGTACTATTTACTTGCACTTAAGTGAAAAGCTTCGATTTGCATTGGGGCGCTTAATTAGTCGCCCTGACTGATGACAATGAAATGGAAAACAATCAGAGCTTATCAGTGGAAGAGTGGTGCAAGGGGAGTGTGGGAAGGCCTTGGGGCTTGGCACTTTCAGTGCGGCAGCTCGTTAGAGCCAAGTTGCAACTATCGACTCGCATGCATCTCTAATTTATATGTCAATCAGACAAACGTATGCGGCTAGCGAGCGCATAAACAACACATAATTGCATTTACATTTCGCCTGATAAGACACTAAGAGAGTGAGAGAGAGAGAGTAAGCGCGAGGGGCCAACAAGCGAAGCTGGACGAGTGAAGCGAGCAGCGAACTGTTTAACTTCTAGCTTTTGCATTTTCTTCTGACTGCGCCTCTCTGTTACGCTTTGCTTAGGCTAAGCTCTATGCACTTAGCTCTGCCTTGGTCTCTCTCACAAGTTTACAATTTGCTTATGCCGTTGCATTTTCGTGCGTCTCTGTTCTTGTCTGTCTGTTACGCTCTGCATGTGTCAAGCGCTATGCCCTTTCCTTTACCTGCGTCTCTGCCTTTGCCTCTCTCACAAGCTCCGTTTGCTTTTGCCGTTGTTTTTGCCTTTGCGTGAGTCTTTGCCTGCGCCTCTCTCCTTAGCTTTGTCTTTGCTTATGCCGTTGACTCTACTTGCGTGTCTGCTTGTGCTGCTCTCTCTCTATTTCTCTCTTCCGCTCGTTCTAAACTAGGGTGAAGCTCTAAGCCCTTTACTCTGCCAACGTCTTTACCTGTACCCCACTCTCCCTCTGGCATTCTCTCACTCTGTTTCCGCCTCTGCAGCCGCTCAAGTCTCTCTGCCAGTTTAATAAATTGAACTCAAGCTCTAAAGGAGTAGCCCTTTGAAATCTGTAGCAAGGCACTTCTTAGATCCACATACACATTTCCATTCCCATGTTCCTGCAAGCAATTGGCATAAATATTACAGCAACTGTTGATTCTGCTGCTGCTGCTGCCCTTTGCTACAGCCAACAGCTCGTTGCAGTTGTTCCTCTGGTAGCCTTGATAAGTTCTAACATTTTTACTATGCTCCTTCATGATTGAGTTAACTTCATTTGCGAACAACGACACGTGGCGAACACACTCTCTCGGCATTGTTTTTGCTGCTGCTGCTGCTGCTGTTGTTGTTGTTGTCCGTTGGGCTTTGTGTTTAGCTGTGGATTTATTTTATTGCCTCTTAGGCAAACATGTCAGTTATGTCTGCAAAAATACATATCATCAGCCTGGACATGCGTGTAGGTTTACAACAACAGCAACAACAACTGAAACGAGGCAAGGGCACCACAGCCTTCCTCCTATAAGACTCAAATACATTTGGACGCCTGTTGTGGCTACAAATTTATGGCAAATTTTTAAAGTAAAATCTTGAAAGTGTCGAAATTGCATTGCAATAGTCAAAGTATGCGCGAGAGTGAGATAGTGCTAATGTGGCGCGAGTGAGAGCGCAGCCGTCAAAGGCATACACAACGAGGCGGCACTGCTAGCTGTGAGGTCAGCCCAATTGCAACTGCTGCCCATGTCCACTCGCCCAGTCGTGTTTAGCCTTTGCCTTTGCCATTGCCATTGCCATTGCCTTCGCCTTTGCTTACATCTCCCACTCTGCCTCTCTCTCGCGCTGCCTGTGCTGCTCGCTTTGGTGTAGCCCTTGATTGTAGTCTATGCTTCCGCCTCTGCGACTGCCTTTGGCTCTTCTACTGCTGCTGTCTTTGCTTTCGTATTTAGCCTAGCCACAGCCCTTGCTTTCGTCTCTCCTTCTTTTCTAACTTTGCCTCTCATGCTGCCGGCGTCTCTCTATTTTGTTGTCGCTGTCTTTGGCTCTGCCGCTGCCTCTGCTTCTGTTGCTCCCTCTGCACTGGCCTCTCCCACTCTCAGCGCCTTCCATGTCCATGTCTTCACCTCTGCCACGGCCATGGGCAATGGGCCGCATGTACTCGATAATGTGCCTGAGGTTATTTAAGGCCTCATTGCAGGCGATGTACTAGCTAAGTGTGTGTTTGCTTGGATGTATGAATGTTTGTGTGTATGGAAAATGGAAAATGGTATCTTAGCGAAATCTAAACAGAACAATCAGCGAATAAAAAGGGAGCAAAGCAAAAGTACTTATGCCAAATGAAACGAAAAGCAAAAAATATGACTACCTCAAAATAGAATAGCATTTACGTAGATCTATGTATGTATGTTTAAGGGTTAGCTATGGTTATTTCTAGCAGTTTAAAATATAAATTACATTCGTATAGAAAATCTAGCGCATTTTGTGTATGAAAATATCTATTGCAATATTCTCATTTAAGCAAGCGCAAATTCTAATTAGATTTTATTAAATACAAATCTGATAAAGTCAGCTTTATGCAGTAAAACCCAAGGCAGACTTTTTAATTAAAGCTCTGGCTTCGTAGACTTCATTTTGACTTTAAGTTTTAACTTTTGGTGTCAAAGAATTCACTTGTCAAACTCTTGACAATCAGTTTAAATATATTTGTTTATAAGTCCGCTTTGATCGTAAGCTACTTATGTTTATTTTATAAAAAATAGGTACTGAACAAGACATTATAATGAATGCGCTAAAGACTGCTCCCGTGACTCTAATCTCTGTGCAGAAGACTTCGACAGTTGATTTGTCAAACTTATGCAAAACAACCGAACTTCACCTAAGACTTCAGGCATGTCTTAAGAAAATAAAGCATAAGTATATAAAAAATAAAATAAAATTAATAAAAACGTAGAAATAAAATAAGAGATAGTTAATGATAAAGAATCGATTTAGAAATATTTGCATAGAAAATATTATGTATACATAAAAGTAATTATACGTATAAAGGAAATTAAACCCATATATTAAAGCAAAATTGAAGAGGTTTAAATGAGAGAAACTGCATAGCAGCTGACCTTCATTTAAGGCTCGAGGTTCTGGAGAAAATGCAAACAATCGCAGAATATATAATATAAATATAAAAGAAACTCTCCAAGCCATAAAATATCATATGGCCTTAATACCTTTGCACATTTTGAGTGATTGCGTTGATGGATGCTGTTCTACCTGTCAAAGCATGCTGGGCGCTTGCGCAGCCTCTCCCTCTCGCTCTCTCTCACTACTGCTGCCACCAGCTGACAGCTGAGTGTTCAGAGTACTCCTCCACAGATTTGCTGAGCTGACAACGTTGACCCAGTTGAGAGGCCCAGCCAGAGTCGATGATGACAACGCAAGAGCCAAATGCCATATTTCGAGTATATATTGACCAAGTTAACAGGATTTGGGGCAAATGCAGTTGTTATTGAACTTAGCTAACTTGGCTTGCAGCTAACGCTGTGTATGCTAATTGCAAAAGCAGTTGTTGTTGTTGTTGTTTAGCACTTTGTAGTCGTTGCTTGTCTAGCTGTCAGCTATGTAGATTTTATTATGAGTGGGCGTGGACGCGGGCGTGGGCGCGGGGCGTGATTATGAGTCGCGCTGACAGGTTGTTCGCTCTAGCCAAGCATTTAAAATGCGGATGCAAGTATATATATATGTCTATATATATACATATATAATGCTTAACCAGCTTCTGCTTATCTCAACTCATATATTTATGTACGTGCCAAAATACTAAATGACAAATAGCCTGGCTAAGACACGTCTAGTCTTGTACTGCGTACTGCGTACTGCGTACGGCGTACTGCGGGCTAAGCTTGTCCTTAACTTTTCCTTAGCATCAGCGTAAATTATAGAACCGCGTGAACAAATAGCTAAATGCAACATGAGAGCAACAGCAGCAGCAATCACAACAACTGCAACAACAACAACAAAAGCAACTGCAGCAGCCAAAAGCCTAGACAAGGTCTCCAATAATTGATTTATTTGAAGCTTCTCTCTTATTTATGATGTGAAATGCGGCCCATGCACACAGGGCCAGCGGCAGCATCGATTTCCTAGACAGGCAACAACAACAGCTGCCTCGGCTGTCGGCTGTCGGCTGTCGGCTGTCGGGGGCTGGGGCGTGGCAGCTGGCACAAGGCGCTGATTGGTTTTGAAATGGAAAAATTAGAACAAGTGCCACTTCAAGCTGGAAAACGCTGCGAAAATCAACAATGAAAACATTGCCAAGGCGAATGCAGCTGAGAGCCGACTGAACGCTAGACAGAGATAGCTGATGAGCTAGACAGAGATAGCTGCAAGTGCAGCAGAACCAAAGCTGCACCGAGAGAAAACGAGGCAAAGTAGACAGAAATGATAAACAGAATTATGCCGAAATTTCATGATTTGTGATTTACAATGAAAAATTAGAAATTTTATTGCTAACAGCATAATATTAATATTTTCATACAGTTTAAATTATCGTCCACAAGCATTCCGGCAGGAAGTCAGTTGACAGCAGAAATCAAATCGTTAAGCAAACCTCATTCAATATTGATCGAGTTTAAGATCCTGTTTATCGCTGCCATTAATCAGTTTACAATTATATTTGTGCACTTGTTTAATATCAAATTGAGCTGCTTAAGTGAAGATTGACGGAACGTGGCAGGGCGTGGCTACAAGAGTGAAATGAGTGAAAAAAAAATGTATAAATAAAAAAACAAAACATCAGAAATATGTTGGAAATTAAATTTGTCGCGTATTTTTTTTATTATATTTTGTCGTTGCATTTTTATTATACCCTGAACCCATTGAAAATGGGAAATCAGGGTATAATGGTTTTGTGAAAAGTATGTAACAGGCAGAAGGAATCATCGCAGACCCCATAAAGTATATATATTCTTGATCAGGACGATGAGCTGAGTCGATATAGCCCTGTCCGTCTGTCCGTCCGTCCGTCCGTCCGTCCGTCCGTATGAGTGCGTCGATCTCAGAAGTTAAAGGAGCTAGAGAGCTGAAATTTTGTATGCATACTCGTGTATACCATACGCAGTACGAGTTTATCATATTTTTTCGATAACTCATTCGATATCTTTTTTATCGAGGATAATCGATAAATTTATATTGTTTTTTCAGCCTAATTTGAACACTATTAGACCTAGAGACTTCAGATTTACTGTGAATATACATTTGATGGGCACACACATTTTGTAATTTACAGATTTTGGATACCACGCCCCCTTCGCCCCAAATTTGTAAAAAACGTATATCAAGTACTAGAGACTTGTGCTTTGGAATGTACACACATTTACACATAATGATTACGTTCTGAAAGTTTCATTAAGATTGTACGTCTACAAATGAAATTATTCAACAAATAAATTCTCATAATATTGCCCACACTGCAGCGCAGCCCAAGCGCAGTCGCTGCTTACTGCGCAGTTAGCAGAGCGCGGGCCTATGCGTGGGGGTGGATGCATGTGTATGTATGTGTGCAGAATGATTGGAACATCAGCACGGAGGGTTCAGGGTATCTCCTAGTCGAGCAGTCTCGACTAGAGCTTTCTTACTTGTTATTATTTGTTTAAATATAAACAACAAATTTTATTATTTTTGCTTCCTTCTTTTTAAAATATACATATATATTTTTTTTCGTTTAAATAATTCATTTAGTTGTTGCATTCTACCATAAATAAGTTATATTTTTTTTTATTTTTTATTAATATATAATAATTTCATTTTTTTGCGGTGCAGCTGCACATGCCACATGCCGCATGCCGCATGCAAATGCTGCCGCGTCAGCAATAAATTAAAGTCAATTTTAGTCAAATAAAATGTTAACGGGTTTCTATTTTTCGAAGCTGGACAGAGACAGGGATAGGAAGCTCAACTGGCAGGGCAGGGCAGGGCAGGGCAGGGCAGCCAGAGAGAACTCCAGCTCCAGCTCCAGCTACGTTGGCGGCGGCGTTGACGGCGTTTGCAATGTGCATTTGCCCTTTTTCTGCAACATGAAGCTGTTGGCCTGGCCTCGCCTGCCACGATGATGGACAATGTGTAGTTGTTGTTGTTGTGGTTGTGGTTGTGGTTGGAGGCGGCGGTGGTAGTGGTGGACCAGGCACGGTCGAGTCTGCCTTTTGGTATTTGTCACGTTCGTCCATTTCGAGAGTCCACGTACATGTTGCCGCATTGTTAATAACTTTATTCGGCTTCAGCGGCGGCGTCGTCGTCGTCCTACTTGTTGTTTGGCTAGCTCGTTGACAATGACACTGCACCGTTATTTATGAGCTGTGTGCTCCATGCTCAATTATTGACATTGAACTCCTGGCGCCCGCATCGCACACACACACACACACATACTCATACACATACACACACCCAGGTTACACGATTGTTGTTTGCATTGCCTAATCAGCAATCAGGCTGGAATCGTACAATTGTGTCATTGGCCAGCAATTAAGTCACAATTGCCGTTATGCAAATTCTAGCAAGGTCAATAGCCAAATAAAGTTAACAATTAAAGGAGGGGAGAGAACAGCGAGATGGAAGCAGACAGTGGGAGAGCAAATTGAAGGAGAAGCGAGAGAGAACAAAAAGACGGAGCAACTCCTTTCTCCCTCCCCCAGTTACAAGTGCGAGAGAAGAAGAGGAGGAGGAAGAGGAAGCAGATACCCACAGAAGAAGAGGAAGCAGAGGGAGAATCCAGAGAGCGGTAGCTGGGAGAGAAGGAAAGAAGGGAAAAGCCCCAGAGAAAAACAAATATGCAAACTCAGACATTAACAGAATGAAGAAACGAGAGAGAGAGAGAGAGAGAGAGAGAGAGAAATAGCGCACGAGAGAGAGAAATAGAGAAAGATAGAGAGCGAGTGAGTAAATGAAAAGCACAGTAGGGAAAGTAGAGCTGAGAGAGGAAGTAATTAGCGGAGATAACGCAGAGAGCAAGACAGTGAGAGAAGGAGAGAAAGATAGAAACATTAGAAGAGTAGAGCAGGTCGATCTATGGCTTTAGAGTTAAGCCTGCAGAAATCAGCAAACGGAGAGGGAGAGCGAGAGGTGGGGGACAGCAAAGCTGGGATCCGAGCTGCTTTTCTAATAAGAATTCGCTGCATCATGCGCGCCAATTACGACATCCATTTATTGATTCAACAAGACGGCGGGGTGCCAGAGCCAGAGCCAGAGCCAGCGTCGGAGTCGGAGTCGGAGTCAGAATCAGAGTCAGGGTAAGAACCGCACAGGCAGCCATTTCGCCAGCTGTGCGGTGCGACCCGTTTTATTAGACCCATTGAACCACAAGTGCCGCAGCAGGAAAGAAAATTAGAACGAATTGTTCATGAACTATAAATGTTCTGCAATTGTAATGGCCTAATGGAACTGAGGGCGATGCATAGATGGGGGCATATTGAGGCTGTGCTAGCGTATGCGACGGACAGAGGATGACTAATAAGTGTTGTTGAATGAAATACCCTGTAAATGTTGGAGGTGGTCCACATGGAAGTCTCATGTATATGATGTATATAAGTTATTTCCGTATACAAGAGTAAACAGTCCAGATTAAGGCTTCTCAATAATCATCTTAAACTTATGGTATTGCTATATCATATTATATTATGGTAATTGTTGGATAGTTCTTAAAGAAATAATCAATAGACCGAAGCTAAAATTGATAATTATCGAATTGCATGCAATCTTTCATATATCTTAAGGTATAAAGACTTTGATAAACAAATTATATTTCTCTATAAACAATCATAATTATTTAGCTTAAGATTAATGTCTGAAGGGTACTGGAATAGCTTCATCCTATAAAAATACCATCCCCTCATCCAAAACTCTCACAATTATCATAATATATCAAGAATTGAATATGAAGGAAAATTAAATACTCCAACTCCCACTCATCTACAGGGCATCTCTCTGGTCTGTCAGACCCCCAGCTAGAACCCTTTTAGCTGCAGTCTTTTGTTAGTATTTTCGTTGTTGTTGTCAATAATGTTTTGTGTGTACTGTAAGTGATTTCATTTGGCAGCGGCGCTTGTTTCTTGACTTGACCTGCTTTTGATATTGGCCCGTGTAAACAGCCAAATGAGAGGTGAACGAGGCGACGGCGTTGTGGGGGGCGTGGTCAGAGCTCTTGCTCAGCTGGAAAGCCCAATCTGTAGCGCAAATTCTAACCGCTAAATTTTTTCAACTTGATTCAGGGTCTTTTTTTTACAGATGGGAATTTCGCTTCGGCTAAAGAACTGAATCATCAGGTGAAAGTTCTTGAGATGAGAATTGCATTCAAGGCAATGCACTTGATATGCCAGATAAGCAGCTGGCGAAGGTGTTAATGATAAGTTAACTGTAGAGATCTGACAGAACCGACAGATTAAATATGATACATTTTCATAGAGCGAGACAGGGAGAGAGGGAGAGTGCGAGAGAGGGATATAGAGGTGAGTTATTGTTTCGCTGGATAGGAATTTCAGTTGCGGCAAGGTCAGGCAGCTGCCAAATCAGTCGAATCATTGCTAAAGTGAACCAAAAGTGAGTAAGAATGCTGCAGTCGAGCGTAACGGACGGCGTGATACCCGCTCACGATAGGCTTACAAAAATAGTTGAATAATAATTTGTAATAGTGTATCTATAGTAGAGATTAACAATAATCCAACTAGTCTTTGTTCTTAAATTGAGGAAGATAAAAACTTTTCTTTAGTGGACTACAATAGATATAAATTCTTATTTGGTATAGAGATGATTAACAGCAGTTATATAAACTTCTTGATTGATTGGCGGAAATCAGCAATTAATGTTTTCATTTCTAGATCTTAGACTGTAGAACACATTAATGGATTGTCTTTAGTGGACAGCCTACCATATATACTACTAGATTAATCTGTTTAGGCTATTATTAGCAAAATTAAATTACGCCCTTAGTGGGCGTGAATAGCATGATTTAGTTTTAGCTATTTAGTTTTTTGCTTATTTATTAGTTCATTTGTTGAAGACTTTTGTCTTGGGCTTTATGCGTGGGTTTACATATCAATATATGCATACCCACATCTTTAATTGAGACTTACTACATTATAAATATCGAATAAATATTCCTGAATTCCTAGATTCAATAGTAAAAGATCTCTGTGGCAGTTCAATAGAAATTAAATTTCCAAATTCTCACATATTCAGCTGTAAAACAAAACACTATACATGGTAGGTATTATATGAGAAGAAGATTGCAGTCCAACCAATATACCCTCGTTACGCTCTCTGCGAAGGGGCATTTAAAACGAGCTTGAGCTGACGCATGGACGCGTCCTTGACGCAATTTGCACAGAATTCGCCCGGAAAAACAATGGAAATGAAATCACTATTAATGGCCATAACAAAGGAGATACCAGAAGCAGCAACCAACTGCAACAACTGCTGCTGTCGCAGCAGCAACTGTTGCTGTTGCTGGCAGCAAGTGTAACAAGCCAAAGCAGCAATTGTTGTTTTTTTTTTTTTTTTTTTTTTTAGTTTTTGCACCCAACAATTATTATTATATTATGTATGTGTGTGCGTGTGTGTGTGAGTACCATTATTATTATTATTTTGCGCATGACTAACCAAATGCAATTTCAGATGCCATTCTTTTTGCTTTAGGTTTTCGATTTCAGCGAACTCTTTTATTTTTTAGTGCCACTTGCTGAGCGAGCGAATGTTGCAATAAAACAAAAAATACTAAAAAATACTACAATAAAAAAGAAGTCAGTCAGTCGACCATATATATACATATAGATTATATAGTCGTATAATCGTAAATTTGTAAATCAGTTGCAAGAACATGTGTTAACATCGCGTTCGCTCAGCCCCACTTCCAGTTACAGTTGGCTGCCGACACCTTCTTCTTCTTGGCCTGGCCAAAATGCCAAAATGCTTAAATGGCGCTTAATTGACTCGCCGTCATCGTTGGCTTTCTTCAAGAATAATCTGACACACTTTTTGGTCTTATTCCTGGGATTAAATGCACGTTTAACGGCTATTAGAAAGCGACAGCTACAGCTACAGCTACACAACTGCTGAAAACGAAACAGAATCTGGTCAAGAACGTTAAATGCGGCGAAGAATCTCGAGTAGGTGAAAACCGACTAAAAATAGCTCCATTGATTTCCTGCAACTGTTGCTGCATCTCTCTATCTCTTTCTGAATGCCTCACCAACTTTCAGAATCTCGATCATTCTACTCATATCTCTCTCTGTTTCTGTTCCTCGATCTCAATTAGAATATCAATATTTATCTGTGGAATTTATTATTATTATCATTTATTTTGTCTTTATCACTCACTTGATATCGCTTTCTTCAGTTCATCTTTAATCATTTCCTAATCCTGTTTATCTGTCCACACATCGCTCCCTCTTTCTCTTTCTTCTGTCAAGTAAAAGTTTCTAGATATTCACGTCCAGCTCTCTCCATTCTTTTCGATCCATGTCCATCCCTCTCTAGCCGTGTCTATGCCTAATAAACAAATAAAATATTATATTATTTCAATCCAGGTTTTCTATAAATACCACCAAGTATTTTATTTATAAATGTTAACTTTTTAAACATTAATACTCTAGTTGCTTTCAATTATCAATATACAATACATAAATGCAGTTCTTCCCACATGTCAACAATTAATGTACAGCCTAAAACTATGCAATGCAAATGGTCATCGAAATTCATCTCAGCCAACTGTTAATTTTGCATGCAAACAATTAAAAATTAAGCAAAAACCAACACAAAATGCGCTGCAACGGCAAAACCAAAGAGAGACAAACTGAAAGAGGGAACGCTACAAAGAGCGCAAAAGCTTTCAGCTGAAACTTGCGCTCTGCAGCACGATCTCTCTCTGTCTCTCTCTCTTTCGTAGTCTAGCGCGCGCAGCTGACCGAACCACTCTCACTTTTTTTGCTGCAATTGCCAAGAGCAAGCAGAAGGCGAAACCGTTGAGCGCAGCTTTTGCCTAGCTTAATTTATACACAATGCATGCGCATGAATGCATGTGTGTGTGTGTGTGTGTGTGAGTGTGCGTGTGTATGTGTATTTCTTTGTGTGGCTGCGTCGCAGCTTTAGTTCCCGTTGGCCACGCCGCATTTGCAGCGACCGCAGGCGTGTGAGCGAGAGGGCAAGTGATTGCTGGTTTTACCTGTTTCGGCGCTTGAACACTTTAACATTATCGATTTGATATTAATTTTTGCGCAATTTCGCAAGGCCAGGGGGTCGAAAGAGGGGAGCTGAGGTGGGGCCTATGGCTATGGGAGGTCCAGTGCAAACTCGGCCAATGTTTAGTTAGAAATATTTGCCATAAAATTATTGCTTGGCAACTCACATGCTAATTAACTATACCAACAACAACAGTAACAACAAAGACTTGGCATTTAATTGTGGTCTGTGGCTTAATTATACAGTTAAGCATGTATGGACACACCAACACATGCACACCTTGAACTTACATTAGCCAAGCATATGAACCAGTTGCTGCACTCGACATGCTCTGACATGTTGCAGTCATCATTTAAATAGAGACTTTTCGTTGTTGTTGTTGTTGTTGTTGTTGTTGTTGTTGTTGCTGTTGTTTTCTAAGCTCGCCTTGGCTGACAGCTGCGTTGACATGCGAATGACAGCGGAACATGGGGTGCACTACCGTTAGCTGCCGTTTCAAACTTTTGTTGTTGTTGTTGTTGTTGTTGTGACATATGTGGCATGCAGCCAGAGTTAATTGACAGAGAGGCAGACATTGATAACAGCTGATTGCATAAGATTGATTAGGTACACGCATACAATCACACATACATATGTGATATGGTCCTAAGATTATAAAAAAGAGCATACCAATAGTAAATAAATTGAAATATAAATAATAAATTTTGACACATTTTAAAAAAGTTAGACAACTAAATATATGAACTGATGAGCAGCTCTTGTGATTGCTATAAATAATACCAAGTTTTATTTGTTGAATGAAGACCTAATGAGAATCGTATAGAAGGACGCTTTCAATCGTGAATTCCTTTGAAAATAAAAATGAAGTCCCTTTCAATTTCCCGCAGGCCTAACTTCAACATGTTCTCAAGCGACCCCCGCACATAGCCATATATGTATATATATGTATATATCCTTCTTTCGCATGCTGCGAATTAGTGCTATTCATGTCACAAAAATGTTTGACATTAGTCCGCAATTAATCAAGTTGATGCGAGCTGATGTCAAGCGCGCGATCCACGAATTCCAGCGAAAGGCTTCGCTTCAATTATTCTTTTTCTTTTTCTTTGGTTTTTTGGGGCCAGGATAAGCAGCGGCACTTGCAAAAGCGTCTGAGGCTGGCAGAAATTAAAAAAAAAAAAAAAAACTTCAAGGCCATTTGCGTCTGTGGCCGGCCGTAAGATTTATGAGTTAAGTGACACCCGCATTCACTTGGCCAACAACAACAACAAGACTTAAACGAGTTTCAAGCAAGTTCTTCAACCAGTTGAGCTGCTCTGCTGCTAGTTTAAGTCGTATTTGCCCCGCTTATCTGCATTAATTATCAATTAAAGCATAAAACTTGATTCATTTCATATCAAAAGCTAACACTAACACCGAAATAAATGCAAATAAATTTCAGCGCATTTGCCGCGATTCGTCTTCATTAGTGAGGCATGCGCTGCGCAGGTGGGCAGCAGGTGAGCTGGCGTTGAGCTACTTGCAGTTAAAACAAATGGCAAAGTGTGCTGCAAGTCGCTCTAATTTGTTGGCAACATACAAACACACACACATACATATATACATACATACTAGTGCCTTATTGAAACAAAAGACTTAGGCAACGAACTTGCCCAAATGAGAACTCACACGCATTCATCAAGCTCACTGAATGAACACATCAATGCCCATTTACAGCCAAAAACACTGAAGTAAAGAAACCTTGGCGCATATAAATTAGTCACAGCCTAAGACGAAGCCCCGCACCAAGAAACTATAACAGAAAAAAAAGACTTTTTCGAGCTATGATGGCCAACGCACATTTTCCCATCAACTCGGCCAGATAATATAATCTACAATATAAAAAATTAAAAAAAAAAAAAAAATCGCCAAAAGATTACGCAATTCCACATAAATTAGATGACGACAACGAGAGCTGGACGAGAGCGGCTGCCAGTTGCCGCCTCTAATCACAGCTTAAATCAAGCGTGGCAAATTGGAGCAGCGACAAGTGCGCACCACCAAGCCAGCGCCAAACCACCGCCATCGGCAGCCATCACAAACCACAAACTAGCTGCAAACTAGCTGAAAATAAAAGTGCTGCAAAATCGAGCCACAAATCAAGCGAAAGCAAAAAAAAAAAAATCTGTAAAATAAAAATAATCGGAAAAAACTTGCCAAATAAAAAAATCAGTAAAAATACCAAAAAAATAAATCGAAAAACTGGACTTGTGCACGATAATTGCGCAAAGATCGTTAAACTAGGCGAACCGAGCATATAGACGTTGTAGTAGTACAAGCAGAGAGCATTAGACGAGTTTTAGACATAGGCTCGAATCCAAATAGAGCGCGTGTCGTGACACGAAGAACATGACCAGACGACACGCGTGCGTGTTGAGCTAATTAATAGGCAAAACATTTCAAACCAAACATAAATTGAAAAAAAAAAAAAAATAAATAGCGCACGATGCTATAATTAGTACAAGAGTGCGCCAGTCTGGCGACTGCAAGATACCCTGTAAGTGGAGGCGAAAGGGGTATATACAATGGTCAGTAAGTCTTTAGTTAAAAACTGATTGATACGGCAATAGTTGTGTGAGTGGCTGACTAAGAATTACGCTAGGAGCGGGTATGACTGACTAAGGGATACTCTATAGGAAGTAAAGGACAGATCCCTGCAGTGCCTGCAGTATACATTTGTATTAATACAGAGAGAGTGTGTATAGTAGTAAGTGCTTGTCATACTCTCTCTCACTAATAGGAGGTATACAATGATATAAGTATAAGAGAGTAATGAAATTTACCATTACCATTCCATTCTAATGAAGATTTACATGATGATGATTTTCATAATGAACAAGATGATTAACATTTTATAAATAACATAATAATTACTTACACTTTGGCAATGTACAACATAATTATTAACATAATAATTGTTTACATTATGATATTTTTTATTAACATTTACAATAAATATTACTTAAAATTATTAACAATTCCTAACAACTATTACAATTTATTATAGTATATTTATTGAATATTTAAATATTTAACAAAACTCACCCGCAGAAGAAGAGGAGCAGCACTGCACGGGACGTCTGACCAGGCGGAGGCTAGGAATGCGACTGAAGATGCGCTGCAACAGGCGCGCCTTATATAGGGCACGACACCCACTCAAAATAGAGCTCCTCTCTAATTTGACTCAGCTTCTCTGAGTTTGCTCTTACGCTCAATTGAATTGTGTTAAATATGAGCTGCTGGTGCATTTTCTTGCATTCTAACTTATCTTAATATATTTATATGACTTCATGTGACCTATCGTTATCGGCACTATTATTATCGATGTTAGATAACATATTGATATTATCGATTTCCCATTACATATTCAGACTGACAAACACACAAACAGAGGGGCAAACATACAGCCAGACGGAAATTCTAGAGCAAGAGTTGGCATTCATTTTCTGGATCAAGAATATATGTATGTGATATATAGAATAAACAGTTATTTTGTTTCTACTCCACAAATTTGATGCTTGAATTTGCACTTTGAAGAGGAAGATCATTCTAAGGCTATAGTCCTGCAACTGACTGACTAATAGATATCCTATATTGTAGCTCCGCCACTTGGACACTGAATTTTAATTGCATTGCGCTCCTATGAGAAACAGCTCAGAGAAACTGGAACTAGTTTTAGTTAGGCTTAGCTTAAAACGTTCGGCTTTAATAGTAATAATAGATAAATAAGCAATGACGTCTAGGCTAAGCTTATAATCGACATAAAACTATGAAGGCTCTCCAAATGAAGCCAAAGTTTGTCCAGTTGATTAAGCTCAATAACCAAATGAATATGTGAAAGAGTTAAACGATGTTAAAAACAACATAAATTTGCATAAAAAAACATGTTTAAAAACAAAATATTTGTAAATTATAAAAATAAAACATGTTTAAGTACATGCATACGAAATGTAAACTTGCTATGACCGCCAAGCTCTGGCTCTGATTTGAAATTAAAGTCGAATTCGAATTCGAAAATTGGCTAAATGATGACGTCAGCAAGAGCTTCATTCATAGGCCTCATGTCAAATACAATAAATCAATATTTTACTAATATATTCAATAGATTCTACGCTGAATATTCGTTAACTAAATAATTAATAGCTACGTATAAATAAAATATTTAAAAAATAAATAAATTATAAATATTTTAAATCAGAATTCAAATCTAGCCAAAACTTCAGCCGGAATATGTTAAATTATATATAATATGAGCCTAGACTAACTGATTTTAAGTTAGGCATAAATCTGACTGGAACTTGAACTAAAAGTGAAGTTAAAATTGGAGATGGTACTAGAACTGGAACTGGAACTACAAACTGGAACTGGAACTAGAACTGGAAATGGACTAGCTGGCATTAAGGTAGACATGGATCAGTAATACCTGCCGCTCACTTATAGAACTGGAACTGGAACTGCAACTGCAGCTAAAAGTGAAGTTGAAACTTAAACTGGAACTGGAACTGGAACTGGATCTGGAGCTGGTTGTAGCCATAAGCATTCGTGCCCAGACAAAGGCAAAAAACAAAAATCGTAAAGTGGTTTAAACAAAATTGTTAAACATTTTGGGGGCGGTTTGTTGAACTGTGGGTTCAAAGGCGACATAGGTTAAATTTGATATGAATTGATTGTGCCCGGAATGTGCTGGCCATTATAATGCCAAAAAGGCCCCAAGTAATGCGGGCACTAAATACAGCTAAGGTCGTCAAATTTGGATTTGAATTCGTATTCGAATTCGTGTTCGAATTCGTATTCGAGTTTGTATTTGTATCAAGCATTCACTTTCCAATTAACTGGTTGCTGTTGCTGCTGCTTTTGCTTGCATTCTGCAGCGGCTAATTTACAGCACGTTCAAGTGCCAAAACAGCTGCCCAAAATACCTGCTTAAGGTAAAAAGCGAGAGAGATAAATATACATATATACAGAAAACTAGGCAGCGGCAGCTTGTTTCAATTTCAAATTAAATTTGTATTCAAATAGTGGTCCACACAGCCTCCTGTCTGCTTATTTTTTGGTTCGAGCCGCCACTCAACTGGGCAATGACAAGCAAATTAACCACAACTGCTACGTTGACTGAGCCATTGCACCACAGCCACAGCCACAGCCGCAGCCACAGCCGCAGCCAGCAGCCAGCTTTTGATCTGGACAGCAGCCCAGTTGCTAACATCAGCTGTCGCTTTGTCTGCGCGGCGTTAACTACGTGCACAGCTAGCTGGGCCGCTAGTTGCTGGCGTTGCTCAGCTGGGCCCAGCCCATATTCTGCGCGGGCAGCAGCAAATCAGCCAAGAATGCCAGCACATGTAGAGCAAGGGCTAGCTGGCGTATATACCCTGTAAATGGTCAAATTTATGAGCTAAGCTTAAAACTTTGATAAATGAAACGCAGCAAGAAAATAACAACAAAGATCAAACAAAATATACAAAATAAATAAATAGCTGGTAATATATTATAAGTTGTAGTAATTCTAAAATACAATATATACTGTTCAAAATAAAAAATAAACAAATTTTACTATTTGACCAGAATACAATTATTAAATATATATATTATAAAAAAATAAAAAAATAAAAAATAAAATGTATATAAAAATTAAAATAAAATAAAAATATATACTAAAAATTATTTATTTTCCAATAATATTTTATTAAAATACTTTATTTTATTTTTTGTTAAAAATTATTTTTTAAATAATTTGTTAAGCATTGGTTTTTTTGTTATTTAATTTAAAAAATAAAAGAAGAAATAAATTAAATGCTTTTTTTTCTTCGCTTTATATAGTTTAAAAAAATTAAATTACAGCATAGTATGTATCATAAATATAAAGAAATAAAATAAAATTTGAAAAATAAATATGTTTCACTATATTTTGAAAAAAAAAATACAAAAATTACACCAACAATTTGGGATCACACTAAAACCTTTTCATAATCACGTAAGATCTATTGCTACTGATCTCTCATATTGCCGAGTCAGACCTGATAGTTCCTGTTGAGAGACTTCGATTGCTCCAATGCCGAATGCCCCCACTGCTTGTGGATATCTCTTACAGCTAATGCTGTATAGTAGCCATTAGCTGCTTATGGGCCACCGATATACCTCTTAATTACACACACACCTAAGCTGCTTAGGGTATCAAATGAAATAACAACTCGACGCGTTATAATTTTCCACGTGTTGGCCTTGAGCAAAACTGAATTTCACAGTGGCCGCCTCGACTTTTTGATTTAAATAATTTTCGTTGCTTGAATGGAGCATTGAAAGTGCAACACAAAGACACAGTCACACACACACACACATGCCAGCTAATTGGTTTGTATCATGGGCCAGGCGTAATTAGATTCCCACCTGTTGTCTTCTAATGTATTTAGAGCACGGCTGCGATTGGGTTTCAATTGCCGCACAATCTGTAATTAAAAGTCCATATTTTGTTCAATTAAAGCCAAGAGCCAAATTGGCAACAAGCAGCAACAGAAAATAAGGTGATATTAATTGGGCTAACGCTGATTGGGCAAACGAGGTGCAGAGTCAATGCTTGTGGAACTAGGAGCTGCCCCGGGCCTCAGCCTCCGCCTCAGCCTCTGCCTCAGCCTCTGCTTCTGCTGCGGTTTCTGCCCCAGCCATATGGCTGCAACTGGCATTCTTTTTGTTGTTTTTGGCAGCTGCTTGAAGTTTGTTTGTTGTTATTGTTGTAGGCCGTTTTATTGCGGCGCGGGCGGACCGTGCCGCATTGTTCAACGATAATTTTCTATAACAATTTGTTGTAGACGGCGCCGCAGTTGCTTTTAATTGCACTGCGGGTCAGCTCTGGGGCTCAACTGCTCGACTTTTCTCTTACGCGAGTGTGTGTGTGTGTGTGTGTGTGTGTATTTGCTTTTTGCCGATTGTGTAATGGACCGCAGGCCTTTCACTTGCCACCAAACAACAAGCAACAAGCAACAAACAAAAAGCCAACTCATTTTTGGCCATTATTTCTATTTTCCGTACTTTGTTCAAAATGAGTTCAGAAAAAAATGTAAAACTGTATAAACGCCCACCCCATGCATATATCTAAATTGTACAGCACTTGACAACGTGACGCCGAACTGGACTCTGGACACCAAAATTGTGCAATTAATGCAGCTACACTGTGCAGCTACACTGTGCAACCAACAGGTGAAAGGCAACACAAAGTGAATTAAGCCAATTGTTGGGCTCGTTTTTATTTTTATTATTTTTTTTTTTTTTTTCAATTTTTGAAGCTGAACAAATTCCATAAGCCGACAAATCCTGTCGGGCTGAAAGCCAAAAAAGGCTAACGGTAATCACAAGTTCTGCAACAGATACAGGGTGACCATGCGTGCTTTATGTAAAGAAAAAACTATCTAAAATCCATTTTGGAATCTCAATTAATTTCTAAAAATATATGCAGCTGTTTTATCGCTATAGAACTTATTGTTATTGAATGACAGACTTTGTTAGATATGTCAATAGCTTCAGTTTGATACTAGCTTGAACAACTGCTGACTTATATAGTCATAGGAAATAGTAGACTGCTTACTGGATCAACATAATTCCTATTGGTTTTTTATGTAGAGCAAATTCCAAAGGCTGACAAATGCTATCAAACTGAGCAAAAAAAACGTAAAAAAGGCTAGAAATATTAGCAAGTTCTGAAAAATACAGGGTATTCAAAATTATAATAATATAAATAGAAAGAAATTGCTATAAATATTATAAAAGTTGAAGCTGAAATTTTGAATAAATTGTTTTTTTTTTTTTAAATATTTATAAATCTGCTTTAAACATAAAGATTGTTAAAATTATTAATATAAATGGTAAGAAATTGATATGAGAATAATTCAAGGTAACTCTCTCTATAAAAACAATTACACAAAAAAGTTGTTCGAAATATATATAAAAAATATTTACTCATAAGAGTTTGTGAAATGAAATGGCAAATGCTAATAATTATTTCAACAATTTCACTTGAACAATAGCTTTAACAATAACTGACAAATGGATATATCCAATGCTGGGTCACCCTATTTATTTCATATATATATATGTATTTATTATTATTTATTTTTTTTTTTTGGCTAAGCAAATTCCATAAGCCGACAAATCCTGTCTGGCCAAAAAAGGCCAATAAAAATATTCATTTTTTGTAGCTTTTTTTCTCGCTGTTATAACTGGCTATAACTATTGAATATCACTTAACAAGCGCAGCTGTCAGCAACCAGTTGGCGGCTTATAATGAATTGTTTCGCTCGCATATTGTTTCAAATTACATGGGATATCAGTACCGAGAGGCATGCCTCAGCGGCATAACAATAACATGCACGCGACAAAGTTTCGATCAGATAAACAGCTTGTTCGTGTGACTTAGGCGACAAACTCGATCAAATGCTTTTTGCCTTTAGAATGTGAGGACAACTTGCCACAGGCAGCGGCAGCTTGTCAAAGGTCGTGGAAAGTGCGTCCAGCTGCTGTCTGTCGGCGCGCCCTTTTTTTGGTTTTAGTCTTGGTTTTTGCCCCAGCTGCAGCTGGCGAAACGAGTTTCGCTTGGGTTTCCTGTTGTGGCATGCCACACAGCAAAAGAGACCAAGACGAATAAAAAGCATGCATAAATCAGCTGCTGCTGCACGCTTAGCCACATTAGCCACCGCGCTGACCCACATCCAAGCCGGGCCAAAAGGGTTTGTGTTTTTTTTTTTCAGTTGGTTTCTCTGTGTTTTGTCTTTTATGGCCCATTGCGCAATCGCGGCTGGAACTTAGCCAGATCGAAAGAGCTCAGATCGAGCGCTTGGATCGCCTCAGCCTTCGCATTGAGCCAATGACATCAAATGCCAAAATAGCGCACAATCATTTCATTAAATGATTTAATTAAGCTAAACAGTCAACAAATTTCGATGCGCGTGTGTGTGTGTGTGTGCGTGTGCCTCAAGTGCTTTTCGAGTGTGTGACATATTGGCATCAAGTTCACCCATAGCCAGCCCTCAAACAAAAGGCGAGCATGGCGTGGCGTGGCGCGTTGATCGAGCGACATTGATTACCAAACGAGAACTCGACTTCAGCGGCTATTAGCGGCTTATAAAGCCATGAATATGCGTATTATGATACACTCATATGCAAGTACATATATACATCAGATATACAAAATATATATATAAATAAGTATTGTATATCTATCCATGGCTCAACACTTTTTCGCCGAACTGTTTCCGTTTTGTAATTGTTTTGATTTGCCTATTGCTGATTGCTTAAAGGGAAGTGCGCGTTTGTGTCTTAAGTCTTTTGTTTGCCTGTGCAGAATAATTTGCCAACAGAGAGAAAAAAGCGAAGCAACAAAATTTTGAAAATTAATAGCAAACAATATATTTAAACAAGTATTTATGAGTGCCGCATTGGCATTGGATCGAACACGTATATATACACATGTGTGTGTGTGTGTGTGTGTGAGTTTCGGGTTTATGAATGAGCCGCTGCGTCTGCGTGCCGGGTCAATGTTACCCACATCTGCTGTGGACTTGAACTTTGTACATTTTTCCTTCTCCGTCTCCCTCTCTCTCTCTTTCTCTCTCTCTCTCTTGTTGCTGCTCCTTCTCTCTATCACTCTTTATTTTGGTTTTCTTCTATTTGTTTTTACAAAGTGCAAACATGAAACTATGATGGGTAAAGCCAAGGCTCGGCTTAACGCTAATGACAGTTGCTGACAGCTTACAAAATACCAACAACAACAACAACAACAACAGCAGCAACAACAACAATTACGGCCCTAAAAAAATGTAATTCAAGTGTTTTGCATTTGGTTATTTTGTATTTTTGTAAACAATTTAAAAAATATTGTGTATAAACAAGAGGGTCAATTAAAAGCGCGTAATGCAGCAGTTAAGAAGGGCTTCAAAATATCATAATATACGAAATGTGTTCACACATAAGCACATAAGATAATAGATAAAGAGGCACATAGCAACGACTTTTTCATTTCAGCTGTATCGTCAGCCATGAGCCATAAGAATTGTTGTTTTCCTAGACATTTTGGTAGCTGATATCTTATAAGAAAATCAGCCGGCACGAGTTGTCAAGGCAACTCATTTGGACCATTTCAATGAACCTTCAATGTCCTACGCTGACGCATATAGCAGACAATATCTGCTGATACCTGGCTGGCTTCTACAGCCATTTGTTTCAGTCCGCTGGCTGCTGGCCAGAAAAATGAATGCTCATGCTATAAATGATATGCTGAACTGATACAATACATATAAAAAAAATCTATATCTTTAAACCTGTATTTATCTAGCGTCTCTACTGAGTGAAAATATAAAATATTTGTCAAATATTTTCAGTTAAGCAAAGACGCATTTAGACGCTAAAATTTTTTCGTAATAAAATTAAATTCATGCAAAACACAAAGGCTCTCTAATTAGCTTTTGCTTATGCCTTTTTAAGACCTTACAATTAGTTCTGTATGTTCCAAGTTAAGATTTTCATTTTTTCCAATTTAACCCTTGACCAGCTCACAAATCAAATTAATTATAAGTCCCTAATCTCAGCTAAACCTAAACCAAAATTTGTTTCATTCACACTCGCTTAATTTGTGAACACATAAATTTGAAGTTCACAGTTTGCCTTGCCGCAGCATTCACTGTACAGTGTTACTTGCTTACCTTTACCTATATTGTTGTTGTTGTTGTTGTTGTTTTTTGTTGCTGTTAATTTTTTCCCTTTTTATTCGTTGCTGGCTTTGCCAATTTTCAACGCTCGCCCAATTTTAATTACAGATACACGAGGCTGTTGGGACTTTTGTTATGGCACGGCACGAGGTGCGCCATTTGAACTTGACTTTAATTGGCTTTCAATAGAGATAAAAGACAATTATGTATAACTCTGGATAAAGCATTTCTGTTTTTAATTTTTTTTTTTTTTTTTGTATATCTAATTAGACTGCAGCACAGCCCAAAGGCTATTTTGTCTTTCACTTGACACAGCAGACATATAAAAAGCAGAAAAGACAGAAGTAAAAGTTGACGGAAGTGCCTGACTGGGAGATACCCCGCTAATGTAAATGTGGGTGGGAATTGGTAAGAGGCATGTGCAAATAGTTTGCCTTGAAAGGCACAGTTGGACCAATTGAGATCAATTCTCATCTAGCTTTTCTACTAGCCAGATAGACTCTTATACTTTTATATATTCCCTCAGGCAGTCCAAGTAGCTGATTCCCAGCTCTAGTCCTGTAACACATTCAGTCGAACGGATGAGCCTGGGAAGAGCTAGATAGATCAACTCTCATCTGGCTCTTATACTAGCAAGAAAGATAGTTGCTCTTATGCTTGTATACATCCTGAACTGAATCCAATTGTAGCTGATTCCAAGGAATTGAATAGATTCTAGCTCTTATACTGTAACATAAAAGTCAAACAGACGAGCAATAACGAGCCATATCCTGCTTTCTATCTCTTTTACTATTTAGGTTTCATACTAGCCAGCTCTTATACTAACTCTTATACTCCCAAATATTCCCGACAATTGCCCGACACTTAAAGCTAGGCTGACTCGCCTCTAGCTTTTATGCTAGGAAATCAGACTCTAGTTCTTATACTTTCACTCATATAGATTCTACTTTCTACTCTTATACTGCATTGCATTCAAATGGACTATCATGATATGGCTCTGTCCTCTTGTGATTATACTATAGAATATGTGACTCTATCCTATCTATCTCTCAATTTCTCGTATTAGCTAGCATACTCTGCAGCTCCAGCTAACTAGCTCTTATACTAACCAACTCTTCTACCCGCTATATGAGCTCTTATACTGTAACCTACCTAACTGAAGTCCACCTCATATACTTTAATGCCGACATAGGCCTCATTGATCTTCTCGCTTTCTTCCATTTGTTCCTTTGCGAGACACAATATAAAACCAATACGCTCGCTTTAAGCAATATTTCCCATACAAAAAGAGAAATAGCGATATCTACATAAATATCTCTCACTTTTTCGTTGTCATGAACGCGTCCAATCGCTGGATTATGTAAGATCGGCATACCTCTGCTACGAAACGCTGTGCATATTGTGAATGCCAAGCGTTGGACTTCACGAAGGTAACGCCCAGCATTTAACTATAACAAGTGCAAATTGCGTAGCTTTTTCTTTATTTGTTTCTTCTCTCTTTTTTTTTTAGTTTTGGCCATGCGCTGCATGCTTAAAATAAATGTTAATATCTTCATCATTTACAGTTAAATGCAGGCGAGTGGACAAAGTTTGTGTATGCTGGACATGCAAATACCCTCACACACGCACACACACATAGACGTTTATGATGGCATTATGTGTGTGTGTGTGTGTGTGTGTGTTCGCTCATAATTTGATAATAGCGTGCATTAAAGCTAAAGCTAAGGCAAAAGCAAAAGTGCGCATAAAACAAAACAAAACAGAAACTTTGCTTGCTATTGTTGTTGTTGTTGTTGTCTTAATTAGCACCCAACTAAATGTTTATAAAGTGGCAGCTGCTTCATTTTTTCTTGTTTTTTTTTTTGTGAGTTTTTATATTTTTATTTTCTGGGTGTCAAAACAGATTTGTACAAACAGTGTCATTAGCTGGGAGAATGATGCTTCGTCTGTGTCGGTCGCTCGATTATTAGGTAATACCCCTACTATATGGCAGAATACAGAAATGAAGTCATTTACTTCAGCCTGCCTCATATTTATTTAAACAAATTAAAATGTGTGTGAAAAATGCGCACATGTTTCATTATTGATACCAGAGCCAGAGCTGAACAATGGCGGGCAAACAAAAGACTTAGGCAACGAACTTGCTGTGGCCACATGCCTGTATACTGTATATACATACATACGTATGTATTATAATTTAACTAGCTTGCAATTTCAAGACATTCCCAGCATTGTTGTTGTTGTTGCGGCTGTTGGTTGCTGCGTCAATCATGCCTGGCCTGGCTAGAACTTCATTTGATTTGCAGCTTTTCAATTGGATATCTCTATGCCTGCCCCATGTGGCGATCCGACGCGTCGGTGGGTGCAGCACTGGGCAGCAGCTGAAATCAGCCAGAGGCAATGTTTAAATGTTAAACTAGTTAGAATGCAGAGTGCAGCAAGAGGTCAACTAAATGAATACCCTGTAAGTGGAATGCAACAAAAAACTGAGATCAAAAATTTGATCTGAGTGAAGATATAAAAGAGAGAAAGAGAGAGAGAGAGAGAGAGAGAGAGATAAAGAATATAGAGCAATAAAGCGTAAGAGAGATGACGAACAAGAGAGAGAAAGAGAGAGGGAGAGAAGTAAAGAATATAGAGCAATAGAGAGTAAGAGAGAGGACGGATTACACATAGATAAAGAATATATAGATAGAGATAGATGATAGATAAAGATAAACTGATTGAGGAGACACATGAAGGACATGATAGACATAAGAGATGGTAAAGAAGAGAGAGAGAGAAGAGACAACAGAAATGTGACAAGAGGGAAGATAAAGAGAAGCAGAAGGAGAAGAGATAGATAGATAGAGATCCACAAAGATAAAAAGAAAGAAAACTGAGAAGAATTTACTCTGAAGGACAATAACAATCCCCGTTACAGCTACCCCCTTGCAGCTTCTTCTAACATACATACCACAATTAATATACCCCACTCGGATATTTGCTACAGAATTTACCTACAACAAAAATTCATTAATCTCATGAAATGGTGTAGCAGCAGCAGCAGCAGCAGCAGCAGCCGACTGTGATCAGGCAAAGGCAGCTCAACTATAGTTAGTGGCTGTCTCGATGGCTTGGCTCGGTTTAATTGACGCGCTGCCAGCATATATTTGCTTTGATTTTGTAATTAGATTCTGCGCCACAGGTTGAGCAGGTTCATGAGATAAAGCCAAATGGCAGTTCTTTGAATTACTATGCTAATTCCGCTGTTGCACTTGCTGCAGCCATTATAAAGTTTTATAAAGTTTTTTTTTTCGATTCTTATATATCTTTTTGTATAAGTATTTTTTTTTTATTACAAGAATAGAGCGCAATTGCTCAGGTCGTTTAATTGCATGTCACATAAATCTCATGAATTGATTGCTCTGATTTATGACAGTCGCTCGAGTTCGACTTCGAGTGTGGCGTTTGTCGCCTAAGTCTTTCGTGTGGGCGTCGCTTACTGTATTTATATGTATTTATTTGTTTCCCTTTTTGTGTAATTCACATTTAGCTAAAAGCATTTTGACATTTGCCGTTCTCAACAGCTGCGCTGACCTTCAACGCAAAAGTCATTAGAATCAACCGCGCAAGATGCGCCTTAAAAAATTACCGTTAAATGTATTCAACCTGTGCAGCTATATAGGCATACATACATATATAAGCCATATATTAATGCCAGAGCTTTCAAGCCAGCCGAAATGATAAATGCGACGAGAAAGAAATCTGCTTAATTCTGTAAAAATAAAAATATTTATAAAAAATAAAAATAAATATATACAAATATTTAGCAAAAAGAAATGTCTGGGCGCATCTGTCGGATGATGTAATTAACACATAGAAAGCTGCTTTGATTTATGCTAGATATATGCAAATCAGCGCAGCGAACAACCTTTACGAAAGCGGCGAAGAGAGCAGGTCTTAGCCATGGCTAAGAGAGCTACGGCCACAGCCACTCTTAAGCCATGCCGAAGCTCTATCAAAAAGCTTCGCGTTTTGATTTTCGGTGCTCTGCGATACGCTAAATGCTATTAAGCCCAGTTGAGCCATGAAGCAAAAAGAAAAACACAAAGCAAAACAAAAGTTTTGAGGCAGCCGAAGCCCGTTCGACAACGTAACCGAACTTACGGTAAGGCCAGCTAGCCAACCAGCCAGCCAGTTAGCCAGGCCCAGCTTTGTAGCCAACAACGTCTTGGCCGTCAGTCGTGTCGCGAAAGTCGTCGAGTGCGTTTGCCAGTTGCTTTTGTTGCTGTCGCTGCGGCACAAACACACACACACACACACACGCTCAAAATTTACACACACACACACGCCGTGTTAGCTGGTGCCGTGTTACAGTGGGTATTAACAAAGCAACAAAAATATTTAACAAATAAATAAAAAACCCACACACAAGCTCATCATCAGCAGCATCATCGGCTGCTGCTGCTGCTGCTGCTGCTGCTGTCTCTTCTCTTCTTCGTCATCATCATAAAAAAATTATTTAACAAAAATTTGTTTAGTGCGCGCAGTCGTTATGCAACTGAAGTGCGTTCCAATCCCAAAACAAATAAGTAAAAATTGAAAAGAAAAGAAAAATAGAAATGCAAATATAAATCAAAGCAAAGCAAAAGCAAAAGCAAAAGCATAGAAAAAACTCTTTGCTTTAATTAGAAATTTGTACAAATAAAACTGCGGTAAAAGCGTAGAGAAAAATGCACAAAAAATTATAATTAAATAAACCATTTTTATATTTACAAATGCAAAATAAAAGAAAATAAAATAGATAAAACGAAGTAGTTTAAAGAAATTTAAAGAAACAAGTTTTTTTTTCAGCTGGCAAAGTGAAATGCCAGACAAATAAACAAAAGTGAAAAGCTAACTGAATGAATACAAAAACAAATTATAAATACAAAAAATTATAATAAAATTATATCAAAAAAATTATAAAAAATTATACTCATATTATACATAAATCAATTGGAATCAATTACAGCTGCAGCTGCTGCAAGTGCAACGAGAGCTGAATGCAAACGTAATCATTGGGAAAATTGTGTGTGGAAAACAATTTCGACACAGACAAAACTAATTGAGCAAAAGGTGAGTAGCATGTCAGAGGTGCATGCAACAACATGCTGCATGCTGCATGCAACGCATGCAATGCGGCCCTCGCGGCGTATGCGTAACATTTAGCCCAAGGCGTAGGAAGGCGGGCAAGCATATAACATACATGTGTGTGTGTATGAGCGCATGTATGCATGTGTGTGTGCGTGCGTGCATCATTGTGCACTTCCTGCTTAAAAATATATACAGATATATTATACATATTCATCTCTCTCTGCTGTTTCTAGTTTCGTTTTCGTTTTCGTTTCCATTTTGTATTTAACATATTTTTGAAAAGTGTTTCTCTAAGCATTTGCTGTTGTTGTCAAGGTTGTCCACACTAATATCCATGTTTAACGGCCTCAAATTAAATACTATTAGTGCAGAATTAGGAGCGCAACACAATGTCAAGCTCCAGTTAGTTGGGCCAGCTCGCTCTGACCCTGAGCATGTGGCTGTGTGTGTGATGAGCTGTCAGCACGCCTCCAAAAACACGAATGCAGTTAATAAA
Source organism: Drosophila mulleri (assembly GCA_035047565.1). Lineage (NCBI taxonomy): Eukaryota > Metazoa > Arthropoda > Insecta > Diptera > Drosophilidae > Drosophila > Drosophila mulleri. Next base: position 3,207,026 of record JAWNPK010000060.1, read on the forward strand.
GCACAAGCCCAAAGCAGAGATGAGACTGAGAGTGAGACAGAGACTGAAATGAGAAGAATTGCTGGTAGGTGTTGCGACAATTGTCGAGGAAGGAAGTCGCAACGCGGCGTGGCGCGACTTGGCTTCAGTCAGCCAGCGAACGTTTGCAGTGGGCGGCAATTAAAGTGCAGCCAGAAAAACTTGTTGCAGTTGCAGTTGCAGTTGCCGTTGCCGTTGCCGTTGCCGTTGCAGTAGCAGCCGAGGCGCCCAATTATTCAGCCATAAATGTAAACAATCGCATAAAAGCGCCTAAGTAGCAAAGCATCGCCCTCCCCCCTAACCTAAGAAAAACTAGAGAGAGACTGCAGGCAGACAGACACGCTCGAAGCGCTCAGTGTCTGACGTGTTGAAAATGCAACAGGCCAAACTCAAAAATCTATGCACAAATTTAGTCTCAGAGCCACCCCCAACCGCCCCCTGCTTTGCCCACAAGCAAGCCAGCCAGAACTAAGCGAGAAGAAGAAAAACAACGTAAGTCTCTTAGACAATAACGTGGCAATTTAATGGGAAATGTCAGTCACAAGGCGTACAACAGCAACAACAACAGTTGACTTCATTTTCTCAGAAGCAACAAAAGAAAAACTACAACAACAACAGCAACAGCTACAACAATATGCATGAACAAATGAGTTTTCGTGCGCGCAGACATAAAAAAGGTCGTGGCAAAGTTACAAACGCAATGACAGCAACCAAATACAACAACAACAACAACAACAACAACAACAGCAATGACACAAAAAAGGCAATGCGCAATGCACAAAATACAAACAACACAATCGACACACATATATAAATATATAGCTGTTTATATATATATCCGTTAAGCCACACTTGCAGCCATGTCAAAGTGCATGACTGCCAAAAAAAAAAACAAAAAAAATCTAAGCTAAGCCCCCTTCACTCAAACTTTTGCATATATTTATAACGGCCATGCACACATACCTATGTGTATATATATGTATGGAAATATATTTTTAAAGCTTCTCAGATTGGTGTCACACTTTTGTCCACACATTTCATTCTTTAGGCCTGGCAAAAAAATAAAAAAATAAATAAATAAAAAAAGCAAAATTTCTTTCGCTTCTCTATTCACAAATGCGCGGCGCATTTTTATGAGCTGACTTTGACTTATATCTATGCATATATATACATATATACATCTCTATACACATCAGCTGTCGATGTACAATTTATGTTCGCTATTCATTAGCCAAAAGTCCTCGGCTCACAAGAAATGGGCTAATCAGATGCGCAGCAAATGCAAATTTGTAGCGCGCATTGACAAAGCAAGCTAATATTCTACTATTACAAAACTTTCGAGAACAGCGAACGATGCCACAAAGACCCTTCAAAGGTTTCGCCGTGGAATATACAAAAACATAAACTAACTATAATTTCTGCTTAATTTATATAAGCTAGAAAGATTTGCTTTTGTTAGCAGGGAAATATATAAGCCAAATATAAAGCTAAGGATTTTGGTTATAACATTTATTTTTTTAATTTTTATTTTTTCAACTATAATAAAATAACTTTATACTGAAGCATACATTTGGCATTTTGTAGAATAAAATTATTTAATTTTTTGTTTTTATAAATTTAAAAAAAAAAAAATATATATATATATATATACATATATATCTAACAATTTTTTATTGCCAAAGTTTTTATTTATTATTTATTTTGTTTATAAAAGCGAAATACAAAATTTAGTATAATTATAATAATAAAAAAATTATTATTTTAAATTATTTAAAATATTTTATAAGTTTTACAAATTTTTGATTTTGAAAATTATTTTTCTCATTAGAGCTTAAATCTAATAAATGCTAACTTAAAGTCGACTCACATATCATGGACAGCACGTTGAATGTTGTTAACGCCCGCAACAATAACAATAAAAGCTTGCTGAGAGCGCTAATTAAATTGTTAAATTATTATTAGTAGTACTTAGATGGGGCTGCGGCACGTGGTCAGACAGACTAGGCTACTATAGATGAACCTTAATGGCTTATCATAGAAGTAACAGCAGCAGCCGCAGCAGCAGCAGCAGCAGCCTCATCCAAGTCGCGCCTTAAATCTCTTTATTAAAACATTATATCATTGAACATTGTTTCGTGGCTATCTAAATTGTGTTTTAAGTGCACGCGTAGGCCACAAAAGGTGTTTGTTGTGCGTTCATTTTATTATTGTTGTTGTTGTTATTGTTATTGTTGCTGTTGCTGTTGCTGTCTCTTTCTGTGCTGACCGCCGCAATCAGGCAAACAAAACGCTTGTTAAACAAACAAACACAAACACAGTGAAAAATATTATGAGCTATCTTACTTCATATTTCCGCTCGTCAGCAGCTGCCGCCGCCGTTGCTACAGCATCATCAATCTCTAATAAATAAAAGCCGAAAAAAAAACTTTCGTAGGGCCATTTGAAAAAGTGAAAAGCAGAGATTTAAAACTTTTGCTGCTGCTGTTGCTGATTGCAGGCGTGTGATAAGCACAAATCGGCAAAAAAAAAAAAAAAATTGTATTTATATGAAAAAAGCCAACTTAAATAGCCGCTGCTTTCATTCAGCGAACATTTATTAAGCCAACTAATGATGGTCAACGTAACTCGCAACGTTTTCAATACCCATTGTAAGTGGCTAAATGGGGTGTATTGTTTTTTGTGCAAAATTTATGTTACATGACGAAAGAAGCTTGTGCTGAACTGAACTGAGGAGAGAGGAGAGACGCAGAGCTAAGCTGCCCATTTCCCTCAGTATATGCCTCTCACTCACTCACTCTCTCTCTCTCTCTCTGTTTCTGTATTTATCCCTAGTTTATCTCTCTGTTGTAATATCTGTCCTATCTGTCTCTCCCTCACTCTCTCTATATATACATATACAACTATTCTGCTGCTCAACTTTTTATAGCTTTACTTGCGTTTCTTAACACTACAATTCCTTAGTTAGGGTATCTTCTAGTCGTGCCTTACTTTCTCGAGCACTCTTACTTGTTTTGCTTTACTTCTTCCAAATGTTGAAAGAAAGAAATTTCAGTTTCGTTTTCAAACTCAGTCGCTCGTGGAAAATTTAGTGCTCACAGTTGTTGTTGCTGCTGCTGTTGCTGTTTAAGTTGTTGCTGTTGCTACGTTTACATGAGCTGCACGCCATGGCGCGCTGTGTGGTAGGCAGCCAGCCAGCCAAGCAGTCAGGCAGCCAGGCAGCCAGACAGGCAATAGCCAGTTGAAGCGTGCAGGCCAAATGAAAACTGAAAACGAAAGCAGCCGCCAAAACGTTGTTATTGTTGTAGTGTGTTGTTTGTTGTTGTTACTCTTTTTGCAAGTAATTTCTGTGCTTTGCTTTTCACTTCACACACACACACACGCTCACTCAAACATTTATAAGCTCTTTTTTGGCGTGCACTCGTCTGTTTTTGGTTCGCTCAAGTTTTGCTACCAAAACAAAGAAACGTAACGAATCTTGAAAAAAACGCGCCAAAAATGCGGAAAGCCTAGCTTTTTTTTTCATATATATATATAGCCAACAAAACTTTATTTTCGTGTAATGAGAGTGTCAACTCGTTCGATTTCGAAGTGGACGCATCGCCCTGTGAACCAGTTTTCGATAACACCTGCCACACGGCTGGGCTGCTGCACTCGTTTTATTTTCCATTTCTCACATTGATTAATGGTTCGCGGCGAGTTCATTAGGCAAGCGGCCAAAACGTTTGACTGTGATGCAACAGCGAATGCCACAGTTTGAGGCTACAGCCTCAAGTTTTTTGGGAAGACAAAATAACTTAGCTCCACTGTTAGCGAGCTCAGAGCAGGCAGGATAACAGCCAACTTGCTGCAAGTTCGTTGCCTAAGTCATTCGTTAAGCGAGCAATTTGCATGCGCAACGAATTTTCAAGCAGGACAACAACAATTTCAAGCGTTTTTAGGCCATTCACTAAAATGCCACGAGTTCGTTGCCTAAATCATTTGTTTTAAGACAATTTTCGGATTATCTAGTTTTTATGTTGGACTTGATTGACAATAACATAAATTTTGGCCTTGTCAGAGTCATTTGTCTTAAATGCAGCAAGTTCGTCGTCTAAGTCATTGGCTAAAAAAACAACAACAATTTAAGCGACTTCATGGTAAATGCGTAGCTTTATTATAGCAATAGCAGCTACTAATACACAAAGTTCGTTTCCTAAGTCATTTAATTATCCAACATGCAGAATAACAGAATACAAGTTCGTTGCCTAAGTCATTTGTTTAGCAAGCCATATTCGAATGCCACAAATCAGGAGAACAACCACTTTTAGCCTTTTCTGGCAAGTTCGTTGTCCTAGTCTTTCGTTTGAAAAACAATTAAATTGTTCATATTTGACTTGAACAGCTCCTAATGCATACAGTTCGTTGGCAAAGTCACGAGACGTGTCAAGCGATTTGTTAAATTTACATTTTGAGAGCCTGCTTAATGAACTTACGCACAGACAGACAGGCAGAAAGACAGACAGAGCGACGCACAGAGACGACAAGCCATAAAAATCAATCAAATCTAGTTACAACAGAAACAAAAGTCGACGATTTTTCGTTTTTCGTTTAGTTTGTTGTCATTTGTTTGTCGCTTGCAACACACGCTGACAGTTACATGATGGAAGAAAAAGAAGAAGCTGAAAACGAACTCACAATATATTGCTAAGCCATATGATTTAACATAAGTTTCATTCAATAATTGCGTGAATGATGAGAGCTAAGCCGCGCGTCAGCTAGACGCTGCGTGCGACTAAAGGGAAATATGCGTTGCGAAATACGCATATAAATTTTTAATTATCTATATGTAAATATGCATATGCATATAAGTGTGTGTGTGTGTGTTTGATTCGCCAGGTGTTGCCAGCGAGGCGCACTCAGGTGTTAAATAGCAGCAGCAGCGGCAGTTCCGCAAGACATTGTTTCAAGACAAGACATGTTCGGCTGCTGTTTTAGATATTTGCACTATTAGCTTCCTATTTGCGCACGCGATGTATATATGCATATGTATATACATATATATGTATATGTATGTAATTTGCATAATGAAAACCTTAACCCCAAACATAGTGCGATTAACTGAACCGTGCACTCGCTGCCAAAAAGCACTTTCACGGCGTTTGTTATGCAAATTAAATCATTTGATTAGCCAAGTCCACACAGCCGTCGCCTCCGCATTGGCCTTTGCCTTTCGAGTACTCGAATAATACGCATTAAGGCGCTAAATATAACGTATAATTCTTCATTATAGAGATAGACAACACACATACGAAGTCAATGACTGCTTAATTTAATTCGTTTAGAAAATCAATGGCCAAGCGAATCTTGAACTTCGCGGCGTTCGGCTTGACCCCCAGCGGGAATTTCGAGCAGGCTCTGTGAAAAGATTTTCGTTTTAGCCATAGATACAAACCTATAAATACATATACATATACATATATGTATATATATATACATATCGATTCTAGCAAAAACTTTGGTTTGTTTATTTCTGGCCGTGGCCAATCAATCAAATTGCTGCCAGAGCGAAAAATTCTTTTGCCTTGTGAAAGAGAAAGAGAGAAGGAGAAAGAGAAAGAGAAGATGCTGCTGAGCGCATTAGACGAAAGTATCAAATGATTCGTTTCCCAGACCAAAGGCAGCGCGCTTCATTAGCGCAGCTTTCAAGTCGGTTCTGGTTACATAATGAACCCGAGCGCTAATGAAATATAAATACAAAATAAAATGTACAACAACAACAGCAACAACAGCGACTGCGACCAAAATACTTTCTAGCTTTGAAAATTTTGGTTTGACCTTAACATTTTGTGAGCCACATTTGGCAAATGATTTGGCATATTTCTGTTTGTTGCTGCAGCTGGGCAACTAAGTGATTTTGGATGCTGGCAGTGCTGGCAACTAAGATGAAAATAGCTATATATACATATGTATATATATATACTACTTATATATACTTATATATATATATTTGTACATATATCTATTAGAGGCGTTTCCAGCTGCAAAAGTCTTCATAGTTCCAGCTCTTGATATGCCACGCCCACTGTGCGCGTGTATGCATAACTTTTTTGACAGTTTGTTGGAGCGCTCAACAGTAACCCATTTACAACATTTTAAGCTAATAATTGTGGAAACTATTCCCAATTTGCCACGCCCTTAATCAGAGTGTTCGGGTAAATATTTTAAATTCCGAGTCTATAGGCGAAAACCGTAAATTTCTATGGGAGAGAGAGAGTTGCTTTTGTAAAAAATATATAGTAATTCAAAATTAGCCATGCCTCCCAGTGGGCGTGTCCAAAAAGTAGAACTTTACACACAATCAGCTAGAGCTGACCGGACGAATATATAGACAATACTTCAGCTTTCGCACTTTAATAATCCCAATGAGTTGTGGGATAGTTAGGCAAACAACGGTCAGCTGAAGGGATGGACAGATGAAGGATGGATGGACGAAGAGATATACAAATGAAGGCATAGACAGTGAAAGGCACAGACAGACGAGGGGTGGATAGATGGATGCTATGAGGGATGGACAGATAGATGATGGACGAATAGTAGGAGGACGGACAGTCTTATGGACTGATGAACGCATTGTCGCTTGTCGAATTAATTGACTGTCGAATGAACGAAGATCGAAGGAATGTACTATCAGATGGATGAAGAGACAAATGGATGGACAGCCTAATAGACAGGTGGACAGCCAGTCAAACAATCAAAAGAACAGACATATAATAAGCCAACATTAAAACAAGCCAACAAATCTTTTTGTTCATCTTCCACAAGTTTAAATGAGCGATAAACACGTAAATAGTTAGCTAACAAATAGGCTAGATCTGTCAGGAAAAAGGCTAAATAGGCAACACTATGACAATCAGTGCCAAAATGTGATGGCGCTCAATGCAGCAACAAGCACCCACTCAAGCGCACACCTCATCTCACCCACACACATGCTTAAACACACTCACATACACACACACACACACATATTGTTAGGCATGTCAACTGCTTCATTTTGTGTGAAGCCTGCCCACATTTGTCGCATGTAAACAAATCAGCTAGACAAAGCGCAAGTGCTCTCTCGCACACACACACACACACACACAAACAGCTCGAGGCAGCAGTAACAGCAGCTGTTGCTTTTGCTGTTGCTGGCCAAACAGACAACACGTGCTCTGTGTTTACAGCAGCAGCAGCAGCAACAGCGAAGCTCTGAAATCTCGTGACGCATTCGCAATTGCATTTGAACTCTGTTTACACAATGACGAGCGTTAGGTAAACGAACTGAAAACTATTTGCAGTCGGCAGCCGGTAAATATTAATGCGAAAAAGTGGCCATCACAAAGCGAGCGACGACTGCAGCCAATGACCGGGCAGACAGGCTACCGCAGCAGCAGCAACAACAAACAGATAGATGGACAGACAGACAGCAATAGCAACAACAATTGTTAGAATATACATATGTATATCCAAGCAGGCCCACTTCACACCCATTTAAAGTAAATTTACATGCCGAATGATTAATATGCAAGCGCTGTCTGTCTACATCTAACGATGACTATGACAATGAGCAGTTTGTCATCAGCAATATGATAAATTCTTTATTGATTCTCGTAAAACGATAAAGAAAACAAAAAATTACGCTTTCATTCATAAAAGCGTCTCGGCAAGTATTTAGTATGCGTCCGATGCCACTCGATACACAGTGCATAGAAAGTTCTGTTGGAAAGTCGAGTTGAAACAAAAGACTGAGGCAACGAACTTGGCCAGACGGCGCTTGCAACATGCACAAATTTGTTGCGCTGACATTTTATCTAAATTTTTTTGGAGATTTTTCACATCTTGCAAAATAATTTACTTTCTATTTCCGTTTGATCACTAATTTCGCAATGGAAATATTTCAAATAGCGAAAGCAATTTTTCTTTTTTTTATTATCACTTTTATGGCGACAAATAAGTGTGCGTGTCTGTGAGCAGATGCTGCGAGCTGCGAGATGTTAATGAACTTCACGTTTGTTGCGGAAAGTAATTTTTACTTTTTTCTATAATTGAATTAAAGTTTTGCTAATGATTTTATTAAAGCACTAGCAGCAGCTAGGCTAAACGCAAAAAAAGTGCAATAAACAATTTAATTGTGAAAGTTGAGCGTTCGTCAATTTACATTCAAATCGCAGTCGGATATGTTTGGCAATAACTCGACTAGTTATATATACATATATAAGTACTGCAATATAACAAAGTCTGATTAATTGACATTATTTAAATGATGCCAATTTGGCTGTAAGCCATCAAAGACAAAGGTTATTGTTATTACTTTTACTTACTTTTTGTTTGTGAAAGTCGTTTTGAAAAATTTGTGCGTGTGCGCGCAGAAGGCTTAAATGAAATGAAACAAAAATCAAATTGAGAGAAAAAATTTGAAAGTGAATGCGATAGCTGTGTGAGATGCAAGTCGCTTTGTAATTTCTGCAGTCAACAGTGAAACATAACAGTAAATATGCTTGAAATGATGCAGGCAAATCAGCAAAGTCAACAACAAATGCAGCTGATGCTAAAGACTTCATCTCAGCCAGCGGCAGCATCAAGTGCCGCTCATCAGCACTCGACCTGTTTACAGAAGCCCCACCAACAACGACAAAAAGAACATCTTCAACGGCTCGTAAGCAAAAACACAGGCGTTTCCCTAGTTTTTGCTCTTCTTGAAGCTGTTCTTTTAACAGAAATATGCCAGCATACCAGGGCCCAGCTTCCATCCGCTATGAGTATGCAGGATATTTGAGCACCACTTAGCTGTTGTTGTTGCTGCTGCTTCAGCATCACAGTTATCAGAACTTTGCATCGAGTTTTTGATCTGTCAGCATTTTTGTGTTTATAAATGTTCCAAGAACAAAATCCAGCTAAAGTCATTTTTTCTGTTTAATTTCGCATGCACCATAAAGAATGCACATAAAATTGCACCGAAATTGCCGTCCAACTTAATTGGCAGACCCAAGCTGTGATAAACAAATCTTGCCACTTGCTCAGACTTTGCTTAAATGCGTTTAAGCCAAGTTATACAAACAAATGGCACTATAAATACTCTTTTCAGTGCGAAATATGACATGCAAGTGTGAAAATCTGAAATGTTTGTTCTTTCGATAGTTACAATTAATCGATACTTTACCTCACCATCACCAATTGCAATTTAAATCCTTACGATATTTAATGGTAAGCGATACTTCTATGTTAATTAACATTTCCATCCCCAGGCCAGAGCACTGCTACGCAACAGTTGCTCAGCAGTTCGATTTCACATAGCTTTGCGTTTCAAGCTTTACCATAAAGTTAGCTATGCCGTTTTTAGTGTATTTTAATATATGCATCTATGCTATAACCAATTGCTCATATCATTGGCAAGCTATTCACGTAATTGCTCGTCGGGCACAAACTAGAACACGTCTGCGCCTGGAGTACTTGTACACGTTGTACGTGCCATGTCAGAACAGCCAAACGGGAGTAGACACGATGTTCTATATAGTTGAAGTGCTGGTAAATACATAAGTAGGATGTATAAATAACAATAGTCTGGACAGGCTGCATCCCGAATACATACACATGTACATACATATGTATACTTGCATGTCTGTATGTTTGTGTGTTTAACAATGGCAACCAAAATTGAAAGGTGCAAAAACAGCGAAAATGCAGCTCAATAAACTAGCTAAAATGTTTTGGGCTTAAAGCGACACTGATGCAGATACAGATGCAGATGCAGCGATGGAGACAAAACGAACGGTGTAAAGAAAAAAAAAGTTGTCAGACAGTCGTACAATTTAACGGCTTTTGTTGCATAAATGCGGCAGGCAACATTTGTTATGCGATTGCAATCTATCGCGCAAAATGGCGCCGATTGTTGACAATGTGAATCGAGTGCGATTGCAAGTATGAGTATCGAGTATTGAGTGCGAGTACATCGTTTGGCTGCGATTGCGCAAAAGGCGTTGAAAATTTATGGTTAGCAAAACAGGCAACAGAAGCAGCAGCAGCTAGACAACAAGCAGCCAGCATCCCCCGAAAGATTAGGCTGTCAGGCAGTCAATCAGTCAATCAGGCACTCAGCCGATTCGGCAAAAGAAAGCTGACAGACAATTATAGACACTAATAATAATGATAATAACAACAACAATAGCAGCAAACAAAGCGTATAAATATGACAACAGGTTAGCGAACCTCACACATTTGCATATGAAGAGAGAGAGCAAGAGAGAGATGGTGTGTGTGAGTGTAGTCTAACACAAAAAAGGGAGAAAGGGAGCGAAGAGCGGTACTAAAAAGCTTGCCGCTACGCGCGTTGATCGTTGTATCGTTGGGGCCAGTTTCCAAGAGGTGTTTATTATGCAATGAGCGTTTTTTCATCAACTTGACAAACTGAGCCATGAAAAAAAGCAAAAACACAGAAAAACAACAACAACAAACGACTTGGCTCATTTTGCCTTTGTTTTACCATTGTGCTTTATGATTATATTTTCTCTCTTCCCTGGCCGTTGTTTTTTTTTTTTTTTTTTTTTTTTTTTTTTTACATGCGAAGGCCTACACTACACACACAGGTGATATTCATTTGTCTGTATCTGTATCTGTATCTACGGTGCGTCGTCTGGGCTGAGAGCCAGACCAAAATGACAAGTAATTCAATAAAAATTGCATGTTTTACATAAATTCTGTTGGCAGGTCATAAAATGCCAAAGTCACATAGCGCACACTGATTCCGAATTGAATGAAAATGGAGAGAATAACGTTATTTATGGAATTATGAGAACATGAAAATAGAACCTACTCTAAATATCATTTCCACTCCTCCTCTAGAGTTTTTGAGCATATCTAATAATCTTCTTATTCATTCAAGTGATTGCATATCACGCGATAACACCATCAACATAAAATGCATATAGATCCCGTATACTCTACCTTAAACAAACAATTATAACAACTTCAGACAATGCAAATAATATCAGGCAGGCGCATGCCAACTGCAGGTACACCTACTGCAGCAACAGCACCAGCTCCAGCTCGAAAGGTTTATTGGGTAACATGGGCTGGCACAACCGAAAGTTTACACAGCTAAGAGGCCGAATTGGGATGACTTGTAAAAAGGAAGTCGGCAATATGTGTTATTATTGTGCTGCGAGTGCGTTGACCCTTGCGTTGATTTTTATTTACTTATTTTTCTTGATGTTTCGCTGTTTGGTTTGCAATTTGACGCTGCACAGTGTGAAGCCTGTCAGCACCCAAAAAATATAAAAGAGAAAAGTTCTTTAACCAAAGTGAGAGAGAGAGAGAAGAAGAATGTTGGAATTTACAGTTAGATGGTTAAATACGTCGGCACACTTAAAAGCCAAAATACACAACATCCCATGCATATTCACAAACAGAACATTTATGACTTACTTGTCGTATCTTTTGCAGACTCTCGCCTGGACTGGGGACCCACAAGAAGAGAATAAGAAGAAAAACAACAACAATAACAAACAAAAGTCAAAATGGTTTCGCGAAGAAAAATATTATCACGTTCGCGCGATGATCTAAACCTGGATCAGACATTCACCCAACAAGAAGAGGAGGAAGATGTCTGGTATCAGAAAGATAAGCTCTATAAGGTAAGCCTGACCCGATGATTGATGCAATTATACTTATGCAAATGAGTATAAGAGATATGTATAAGTTGATAAGTATAAGTATGCTAAGTGTTTGGCTGGCAGCTACTGAATTATAAAGTCAAATGGAGGCCATGGCAAGACGACACGATTTTATACAATTGGACAGCTCAAGACTTTTTTGACTTCCGCTTGGCCAGTTGGTTGGTTGGCTCTGCTATTGCTGCTGCTTCTTCTTCTTCTATGATTTGTGGCTATTTTAGAGTGTGGCTATATTCTCGACACGTGCAACGCGGTTGCATTGAGGTCAGCAACAGCATAAAACGCACTAAACCTTAGCCGCAGGCGATCTGAGCTGTTGCTGTTGCTGTTGTTGTTGTTGTTGTTGTTGTTGTATTGACCAATTGCATTAATTACCGTTAGGCCATCGCATTGCGTTGTGCATTTTTAATTTGCCTATGGCCATTTGGCAGTTGCCGCAACGACAGCTCCAAGCAACAGCAACAGCAACAACACCATGAAAACAACAACAAAACGTAACCCTAATGTACAAGCCCAGCACGAGCTTCACTTGAGCTATGCGTGTGTGTGTGTGTGTATAGTTTATATACAAATGTCTATGTGTGTGTGTGTGTTGTTTGCTTCTTCATCTATGTGTGGGCATTTCTCATTGATTTCAGCAGCATTTAAGCCACACAAAATAGACAATAAAATTTAGCATTTAGTTGCTGTCTCTAGTGTCGTGTCGTGTTTATGCGCTAATCATAACGTGATTTATCATATCGTAATACAATATGTTTTAGATCTACCCGACCTAACCATGCAGAAATATGTTAACCAAAAACAGGTATATATGCAACAAAAGAAACTTGAATAAAACAAGCAAATATTTTAAATATTTGTATAAGCGTGATATAACAGTTGGACAACATGATTTAATTAAGTATGTTTGTATGATATTTGCTAATGTGTGTGTAAACGTAATAGGTTTATTAATTAGTAAGTATATACATATAGATAAATATAATTAATAATTATATCATATTACATTTTCAATTCATTTGTATATCTAATATGATATATACACAAAAGTCCTGCTAATGATATATAAATATTTTTGATAAATAATTTACTGCGTATATTTTCTAAACAGATAAGACTGATAAATATAATTTGTATAAAGCGGTTTATATTTATATTTATGATTATAGTTTTACTTATACATACAGACATTTGTCTGAGCACAATATATATTTGTTATACTTATATTTACTATACGATTTATACTCATATTTACACATATTCTGCTCAAAATGTTTTAAAGTACAAAATTATATAATATTAGAAATATCTATCTATATAAGCAATACTTATATAAATACTTAAGCTTATGTAAAAACACATGTGATAGTATAAGTGTGAGCATAAGTAAAAGACAAACATATAATCGTCTTATACTTGTGCCCACACTTTTGCTTTCTTTGCCTTTTGCTTTTATACACTACTTTAACTATTTTAACTATTATACTTAAGCAAGCACCTATACTTAAATATCTTAAATTTGAATTCCTTACCTATATATATAGAGTATAAATATTAAATTTGACGTTTCTGACTTACTGCTCTAAGTATATTTTCAAGTCATTTTCAAAATTCATAGCCCACATCTCAATAGTTTTTAACGCATAAACGTTCAATTTGTCGCCCGTTTTTAAGCTTTATTATTTTTTGGCAAATGCCGTTGCTGCCCACGAACACACACACATAGACATCTATTGCGGCCATAAATATATGTTTATTACTTAACTGGGTTAACTGCAGTCAGTGAACAATTTGAGCCAATCAAAGTCGAGCACTTTTATGCCCCTCTATCAAATTTTCTCCCTTTTTTTGGATTTGCATAAAGCCGCGCCCAGTTCACGTGACGTCAAAGAAATGAAAAGCTAAGCGACACTTTATTTGTCTTGTGTCATATGTAACGTTGTCTCTTTTTTTTTCTCTCTCTCTTCTTTTTTTGGGCTAGCAAAAAATGCAAACGCCCACGCGTTTTTAGCCGCCGCCGCGTTTCGCAATTGGCGTGAGCGTCTATATAATTCCATTTAGCAATACTCAAAATACAAAAGGCGTCTAGTTTTTCCCATGGAAATGAACAAAAAAAAAAAAAAACACAGAAAACTACTACAAATTATGGCAGCATTTTCCTATTGTCGTTTGCTTAGCTCTGGGGGCCCTTTTGAATCAGACTAAAATTCGTTTTTGTTTTTTTTTTTTGCCTTAATTTTTTTTTGTCTTTGGGCATTTATTGAGCAATCTGTGTTGGGCTTGTACTATATTCAATAATGTTTACAAATTTATTAGCTGGGAACGTTGTCGCTGCCTGCCATATGCAGCGCCAAACAAAAGACTTGGGCAACGAACTTGTTTTTGTTTTGCATAAAGGAGAACTTTTTAGTGCAAATGCGCCAAGTGCTTGACTAGTTGCTGTCTCTGTTGCTGCTGCTTCTTCTTCTTCTTCTTCTTCTAACCACTTTTCCATGCCAACGAAAGTAGCATGAAAATGAAAGTTTTTCATTTATTCGGCTAAGCTGACAAGTTTTCGCTTCGCTTCGTCTCGCTACTGCTTGTTATTGCAGTTGTTGTTGTTGTTGTTGTTGTGGTTGTTGCTTTTCCACTTCCACTTCCATGCGCCTGTTTGGGCACTCGTTCACCTGGTTTCGGTTTCGCTAGCTGGCTGGCTGGCTGCTTGGCTGGCTCTGTACAACAGGATTTTGTTGGCACCGCCAAAAACGCGTTGGCGCAAGCAGGAAAAACCACACACCAAACACACACACACACACACACACATACATATATACAGGCAGACACGCACACGTATGCTTAGCGCGTAATTTAGCTCTTTAACGTGCAGGAAAATTATGTTTTTGTTTTTGTGGAAAATGTAGCTGCCTCGCACTTTTGATGCATCTCTTTCGATAGTCGTCTATGAGCTGACAAGGGAGTATATTGGTTTTACGCGTTAGCCACTTCATCTGTTTGAATGAAAGCTAAATACTTAAGACTTGATATAAACGGTTTGTCCATGTGAACTTTATCATATCAGTTCAGGCTTCATCCTCAGCTTCAGTAGATGGGAGGAATTACTTATAATATAACCTTATAAACAGCATAGTTTATAGCTTATTAACTTAATTACTTAGCCACCTTCGTCTACTGGTGCAAATCGAATATAATCCTTCATAAATCTTGGGATATTGTATCATTTTGCCTGATTTACTTCACAGTTACATATAGATTTACTTTACAGTCTATAGTCATCTGTCCATTGCCATGATCTCCCATGGGTTGTACTTAGATTATCAAAAATTGCTCATGCTTCAATATAAAAGCTACATATAGTATCCCAATTATGCAGTCAATGAGATCCGTCTGCAATATTCTTACTTAGTTTCTTTAGTTTCCTGGTCAAACAAACACAAACTTAATAATACATTTAAATAAAAGAAATAAATGTTTAT
This sequence comes from Drosophila mulleri, assembly GCA_035047565.1. Lineage (NCBI taxonomy): Eukaryota > Metazoa > Arthropoda > Insecta > Diptera > Drosophilidae > Drosophila > Drosophila mulleri. The sequence goes on from JAWNPK010000060.1 coordinate 3,222,204, forward strand.
TATATATATATATATATGAATTGCTCTCATATATATAAAGTTATATAAGCACAAATCAATCAATTTGGCCTGACGGAAGACACCGCCAGCTATTATTATAGACGAAAGAAACTATGCATGAAATTAACATAAATTTGTATTGGCCAAACAGAGAAACAACTAGAGAGAAATAATGAAAAGAAAAGATAAGCAAAGACAAATGTTTCAGAGATGCCAGCCACTTGATGGCGAGCGCTTTTTACCCAAAAACAGTCAAAAAATAATATTTGTTTTGCCATTAGTTGGCTTTTGGAAATGGGTCAGGCGACATTTCAAGTTCTGCGCTTGGGGGCGAAAAGCAAATTGAAAAAAAAAATGAAAAAAATGTAGAAAAAAATAAATAAACAACAATTTCTTCTGTAGCGACTGCAACCTGTCACGTCGCTACGAAATATATTTATCAAGTCCATAACAATTTGAAATGATGATTATATCTATTGGCAACAAAGCTCGCCGCGCCGCAAATTCATTTTATTAAATGTCAACTTTGAGCGCTTGGCGCATCTGTTGCCATCCTCAGCGAGACGCTGGAGCTGAACACCAGCCGCAGCCGCAGTCGCAGTCGAAAGTCGTGACTGCAAAAGTTCAACAACATTTTGCACAAAAAGTGCAAACTTAATAAACTTAGAGAAGAAGAAGAAGAAGAAGCAACTGCCTCAGCAGAGTTTGGTTAGATTCTCTGCAGAGCCAAAAGCAACTTCCATGCTGATTGCACTTGTGCACGTGTTTTTTTGCTTTTTGCTGCTGGGTGTCAATTATAGAACTTATTAAAGCCAACTCTAACGTACGGCTGCTTTAATTACAGCCCAATGACAGCTGTGCCCTTTACAAATCAAATACTAGCCCCGCACAGTGTGTGCCACATTGGTGACATGACGTGTTGGAGGCGTGCCAGAACATGGCAAAACTTTCAATTTTGGCTGGGATAAACAAAGAGCAGAAAGGTCGTCTAAGCAGAGGAATCGTTGGAAATACTAAGAAATATATGTAGATAAGCGATGATAGAGCCTAGAGTATTAAAAGTTCTCTATGTGCATATAAGTATATTGGTTTTGTGCAATGTCTCTCCGTCTGTCTATATGAGTGCAATTTTTCCGGCTAGAGACTCAAGTTTAGAGCATGTATATGATACATTTTTCCGATCCGCCCACTAGTTGTTGCGCCTTGAATGAGTATTCTGCAGTCGGTAATACCTGACTGTCACGTTCTTACTTTTTAATTGCTGTTTCTGTTCAAAATTAAATATACACATCAAATTGTTGAATTGATATTATACATATATGACTTGGGCTTTATGTTAGAGCAATCCTGAGACTTATAATTATATTAGCTAAATGTCAATGACTGATTTCATTAACAAAAATTGCCCCTTTATGGTATCTTGTCTCAATAAAGGCTTGGGATTTACAATTTCAACACGCTCTTATTTAGTCGATGCGATGTCTCCCCTACATAAACACTCGAAGTTAAATATACAATCGACATTTTGGATGTGATTGATTGCATTTATCTGTTTGGCCAAAAAGTAGAGCGAATAGTGAATATCCGCATGTTAACTGTATTTTGGGAAGTAGATATTTTAGAGGCCTTTTGTTGGTTCTCATGCCACTCACTCATGCAGACAAGTGTGGCAGCATTGAATGCCAAATTAATTTTTGACAGCCGTTTTGCTCGGAAGTCTTCAATTTTAAGCTATTCTATAAAATGAAGGAAAGAGACTGTAAACAAAAAAAAAGCAGCCCTAAGATGCCGCAATCACTGCGTTCCATACTTCCTAAGAGTTCAGGAATTAACACGAAACTTACAATCTGATTCGCTCTAAATGCTCAACCGACGAGCATTCATTCTAAACGCCGAGTTTTAATCAGAATGTAGATGACTTATAGTATATGAATTAGCTAATCAGTGAATTTGCTATGCAAAGGGCAAACACAGTGTGAAAGTCAAGTTAGCATTTGAAATTTATATTTAACAGATTTGAACTTAAGCGAATCAGAATTGTGAGCAGCTCCGCTTTGTGGAGCAACGTTCTTTAATGTGGGCAGCTGCACATAAATTCAACTTATTTTTACAAATTTATATTTTAATATTTGAATTGTTTTAGTAATAATTTAAAACAGATTTGTCATACGTGTCTTAAATTCATAATTAACACGCTTATTTATTTAGATATTCTCTTATAAAATTATTTAAATATTGTACAAAATTTAATGTGTGTCTGTTGCTGTTGCCTTTTATATACACTTGCTCAGGCGATTTGCGTCAGAGATTTGTATATAGATATTTGTTGTTGTAATTGTTGTTGCTTAAACAAATTTCCATGCTATACATAGGTATGTTAATAATTTGCATAACAAATGTGCGCTTACGAAAACCAGTTCAGTTGCTTTTTCAAGAATCGATTGGCATTTCGGGCAACACAAAAAAAAACAGCAATATATGTATATAACTAAAAATATATATATGCAAAATATATATCGGGGCTGTGCTAATTTCCAGCCAATATCAGCTAGCAAGAACTTTGAGAAGTGCATAGAGAGGCGCTGCGCCTTTTAACGCATTTGCTTGCCAAACCGAAACTTTTGACATTTTGAGGTCGTCGCAATAACAATTTTCTTTTTTGGTTTTTTTTTTTTTGGGAAGTAAACGGCCTAGAAAATATTTATAATAAAAACAACAAAGACGACTCTGTAACTTGTTTTGCGTTGGCCTACAAGATTCTTTTTTGGCCAAAAGAGGCTGAAGATGAAGCAGAAGAAGAAGAAGAGCAGACGGAGGCAAAAACCTGTACAACAAAAGTGAATCTGCCCGTAGCAGAAGAATCTAAGCGAGCTTTTGAAGTGAAATCAAAAGTGCTTGTCGACTCGAAACAGCAGCAGCAACAAATTAAAGCTAAAGTACGCCACAAACACACACACACACACACACACACACACGCGAATATACAAAGCCGAAAAGGTTAACAAGTTTTACTACATGATTTATTTGCATTTTTAATGTGCTCGCCAGGCAGCATCTGATCAGCCAGCTCTGGAGCTCTGCCTAGACGAGTTTCAGCTAACGTACTCCCCTTTAAAAACTCTATGTAGAACTAAAAAAAAAAAAAAACTCTTAAGAAATAGACGTTAGCTTGTTTGCCTTATTCATATTTTATTTGTGTGTTTTAGTCTGAACTTTGCCAGAAAAGAGTTTTGTATTTTTTGGGGTAATGCTGCTCATGTTGGTTACTGGGCTAATGGCTTTTGTTTTATGACCCTGTTCTTCTGTTTGGGTTAATTGAACTCTTTTTACCCGTGTATGCCTGGCCGTATGATAATGCGGCGCCATTAAACAGCCAGCTGCGCCCGCAGCAGCAGCAGCAGCCTTGATTATATGCGAGCGTCGTACAAAGAGTACAGCACAAATTTCAATTAAATGAAGTCATGAACCAGTTGATTTGATTCGTATGTGTTGTGTGGTTCATATGCTTACATAAGTAGTTCACTTAGGCAGTTCATTAAAGTTCAGTTTTGCATGTGGACTGTAAGCGTAAAGAGACGGTCCGATAGAGGTAGTTCGGAAAATGAACATATGCAATAGAAATTGAGCTGAAGTGAACCGAAATGAACCAGCTCAAAATGTTTTCATTTATACATTTTTAATCTTCTTTTTAATTAAGTTACTTTTCCTGGTGTTGTTTTACTTCTTTTTTATTTATTTATTTATTTTTTTTTTTTTGTATCTTTATTATTTTTTAGTTTGTTTGTTTTATTCATAAATATTCAAGGTTTTTTCGTATTTTATTATAGCAATTTTAAAAACACTTTTTTATGCTCCTAGATAAGCATATTTTTGGCCTAGACTAATTTCATAATTTTATTTAATTTATTGCCATGCCAATTTAATATGTTAATTTTCAATTTGATTTTTTCTGCTCATTTATTGATTAAAAAATATGAGACAAAATTAGTTTAAGAACTGGAACATTTATGCAAAATATATAAGACTTAATCTAATGCTTTGCGCATTTAATTAATTAATTAATTAATAATTGCTTCTGTTGCCAAATACTATGAAAATTTCATAAATATTTTGCTCAAATAATGTGATTACGTTGAATGGTATTTAATAGGCAGTCTCTAGCTATGCTTAAGATGTGTATATAATACACTGTATATATATAGATAAAACTATATCAAAATGTAAAATATGCGCTTGTGCACTTAGGCATGACGCAAGCTGAAAAGCAAGCGAGCTGCATTTTCATTTTCTTAGTGCAATCGAAAGCCTTGCAGCACTTTAAATATCTCAAAAGCACACACATACACACACACGAATACATATACATATATACAAATGTAGCTATATAAAATAGTAAACAGCGATGTCTATAATTTTATATGTCTTGCTGCAACACGACTCGCTGGCGTGCCAGCATTTGCTCCGATTTGATTTTAACTTTTATTCAACAAACAGCAACAAGAACAACAACAGTTGCTCGTAATGCCTGTAAAGACAAAAATAACAACAACAACAACAACAGCAGCAGCAACAATAAAAGCAATAGTAAAAGTAAAGTGAGTGAAAAATAAAAGCACAAACGCAAGCGCCCAACAAGGCCGTTCACTTTGTCTAGCAAAAAAAACTCTACACACACACACAGATGCACATATACTGTTACACATTTGATGGAAAGTGAAAATTGCTGGCATTAGTTGCATTTGCAACAGCCGTTTGCAGTCGATTTTGCTCAGCTTGTTGTTGTTGTTGTTTTTGTCTGCAGTAAGTTGCTCGCCTAAGTCTTTTGTTTTTCATTGCTCAAGCTGCCATTTAGCACAGCTCTCTCTCACACTTACACTAACTCTTTCTCTCTCTCTCTCTCTCTCTCCCTCCCTCTCTCTCATTCAGGAACACATACAGGAAGTGCTGGACAAATGGACGCAAATCGATGATGAGATCTGGGCCAAAGTAATTGTCTTTGAGCGCAATCGCCGTGTGGCCAAAGCCTATGCACGTGCTCCAGTGCTGACAATCAATGGCTCGGACGATGGCTTCGATGGCATGCGGTATGTATATGCATAGACTTTGGCTCAAACAGACTTTAGACTAGTTTGTAAGTGCTCAAGTTTTATTGAACTCGTTCAGCTGGAGATAAGTTGCACAGCTTTTCCTACCATTCGAGTATAGTTCAAACTTTTGTTGTCTATATTCTAACTGTGCAACGGTAGATAATGATCTGTTAAGATGGGGCAACTCTTTATAAATGGTTCATATTGATATTGCTTATATTAAGATTATTAAGAGTATGAGCGCAATCTCTTGATCAAGATCAACAGACAAGTCGGAATGTCAGGGCGTATAAGAAACTAGTCAAACTGACACTACGAGTCAGTCTGCATGAATGTAGAGGTAGCTATAGCATATAAATAGGGTTGGCTATAAGAGTTAGGTATAGCCTCAATTCGAGTGAAGTTATAAGGAACTAGCTGTATAAGATTTACTCCTCACAATATACAAATATATCATATATTTGCCATACACTTACTAACTAATATAAGACTTGCTTCCAGAAATATGTAACTTGTTTAATATGGTACTCAGAAGTGTTCAAGTCGGTCCTTTCATAGCATAGGCTTAAATCAAATTGGCTTTCAAATAAACAATCATTTTTTCCACAGGCAATTAATATAATATTAGATTGGGAAGGAAAAGATATAACACAGAATATATTTGGCATATCAATTCAACGAGTTTAGGTTTAGGGTATCTGCTAGTCTGGCAGAGCACTTTTACTTTCTTGAATTGCTGCCTTACTTCACTTATTGCCCGATTGTTGTTTTGGCTTTTGTCTGTCCTGGTTTTGATGAGAGGCGGGGCAGTACCTTAATTACAAGCAGACCAATAAAAAACAAAGCAATAAATATATGTACATACACATACCAATAAATATACACGTATATACATATAATATATGTGTATGTAAGTCAGCAATTGCTGCCTTTGAACTTTTTGCGCAAAAAAAAAAAAAGAAAAACATTTTGCAGCCGATTCGCCCTTGACCCACTCTCAGCAGGAGAAGCGCACTTTTTACTCTTGTGCAATTTGTTGCTGTTTTTCTTGATAATAAATGATGAAATTACACCTGCTCCCAAATGGGCAATGAATGAATAAAACTTTAGCGAGCCGCCAACGCTACGCGACGCGACGCCGCAGCAGCACCAGCAGCAGCAGCAGCAACGCCCATTAAATTGAATGGCATAGAGTATTACAATTTAATTGCCCAGCTGAACTTGTCGAGGCGGCCAAAGTGCTGGAAAACAAAACAAAAGATATAGAAGACAAAGATATCGCGCATATACACACACACATACATACATATATAGTATCTGAAGATTTGTCTATATATGAAGCAGCAGCTCATTTAAGAAAAACCTTCAGCTATGCAAATTACGACATTTTTTAACTGTGACCTCACTTGCTGGCAGCAATTTGTAGCATGTGAAAATGCCCGAAAATAAAATGAGCGTCAACAACAACACAAGCAACAGCAACAACAACAGGTGAAAATGCTTTAATAATTGCGCGTATTTTTGTATAAAATGAGCGATTTCCGTTTGCTGCCGCAATTTGAGCTATGAAGAATTCTAGTTTTTGGTTTTTGGCTTTGGTTGCAGTTGTTGCTGCTGCTGCTGCTGTGGCTGCGGTTGCTGCGGCTGCAGTTGAAGCTAATTAACATATTCCGTCTCAAAATCATTTCGTCGTTGCGTGCCAGCAATTGCAAATGCCAAACGCTTTTTGGCTCAATTGCTTTGGCAATTTCTGCTTATTTCTTTTGCCCACACACTGCTCAAGCACTTCGTTCAAATGTCAAGAAGTCTGCACAATGGAGTTGAGCAGCTTACAAGTATCTGTATATCAGCATATATACTTATATGAAATATGTATATATATATATCTCGATATGAGCCGGAGTCATGCATAATGTATTAGCCCATAAATGTGCTGATTAAAAACGATCGGGCTTAAAAGCAATTCAAGTTCGTTGCTTAAAATGTAATCTGGGTAGCAACTGCAGCAACAGCAGCAGCAGCAGCAGGAGACTGGGTAAAAACAGCGACAACAACAACAGCAGCAACTGCAACTGCAACTGCAACAACAGCAAACCATAAACTGCAACAACAAAAGAACAACAAAGGCAATAACAACTACAACAACAGCAGCAGCAATCTGGCAACAACAACATCGGCAACAGCATGAAGCGACAATCACAGCAGCAGGAGCAGCAACTGAGACGTTAACAGTAACAACAACTGGAACAACAACAGCAACAATTGCAGCAACAGGAGCGACGGCAGCAACCCCAAAAATTACAACAGCAACAAAAGAAGCAGCAGCAACTACCATAACAGCAGCAACAACAATAGCAGCAGTAAGAGCAGCAGTAAGAGCAGCAGTAGCAACTGAAGCCTTAACAGCAACAACAACAACAACAGCTACAGCAGCAACAACAACAACAGCAACAACTGAAACGTCAACAGCAATGATTGCAGCAACAACAGCTACAGCAACTACAATAATATCAGCAACAACAGCAACAACAACAACAGCACCCCAAAAAAGGGCAATGCTGGTATTAGGTACAGGGCGGCTTCCTTTGTACCCAACACAACAACAATGAAATGAAGATGCCGCCCGTAAAATGTCAACAGCAACCATAATACTTAATAATAATAACAACAAATAACAGCGGCAACAGCAACCAGCAACATCAGCAATAATCAGCCTGGCGCAAATATAATGAAATAAATAATAAATAAAATAAATTTACGGCTGACCAAGAAATGAAACTAAGTGAACGGTCAGAGTGTCCGACTAGCAGATACTGCGTATTTAGTAACTACTAAGAGTGGACCAAAGTAGGATATCAATGACAACATATATAGCCTACAGCGAACAGCAGTCAATAGACCTGGTAGAGGAGTAAAGCCACGTACGCGCTAAGAGTGTCAGACTTGTAGATACCCTTTAGCTAAACTAAGTATAACTCTCTATAGGGCAAACTACAATCTAGGATAATAGATCAATCTATCTGAAATACTCTATAAAGAGAGGTAAGCTAAGGCTATAAATAAATAAGGCAGAGCTGCCTGACTAGCACATACCTCGTAACTACATCTAGCTGTGTGTTAAGAGTGCGTCAATGCGAAAGGCTCGGCAGAGATATACTCTGTAAACAGCACGTAGCATATACAAATCAACTAACAGATACCCTGTAACTAAAATCAGTTACAGCTGTAATCTGGCAACTAACTAGCTGCAGTTAATAGGCAGAGTAAACGTAAAAATAACAACTGCCAGATACCCTGTAACGTACATTTCACATGCATTCGCGGCGAATGCCAACACATTACCAATTTACAGGGCATCAGAAGTCAAAGGAAGAGGAAAATAATAAAGAAGAAAGCAATTCGCTGTGCTCGTGACGAGGTCATCTCAATGATCTCTGCAGATGCAAATTGCCGTTTGTCATTTGGCAGAGGCTGCGACAGAGGCTGGCGCTGAGATTGCGGCTGCGGCTGTGGCTGCGGCTCCTCTTTCTAGTTACTATTTCAATGTTTGCCTGCTTCATTGTTGCTATTGCTGTTGTCATTTGGCTGTTGGCTACTTGTTCATGTCAATTGCAGGTTAAATATGCCCCGCAGCACGGCGAGAAAAAATTTAAATAATGGAAAACTGATTTCGAGTCGAAAGTGTCAGGCTAATCAATTGGCAGCATGCCGCCAACATCAAAGATAAGGCTAGATGATGTGTGATATGTGGGGTCTGCTGGGCCCTTTGTCTTTACGAACAGAACGGAGGAACGGACGGAGGCAGAGCGAACCTTGTACATTAATTAGCTACAATTGCAGTTGCTGTCAGCCCTTGTTAGCATTTCTTTCTTTTTTCCTATTTTTGTTTTTTCTGCTGTTTGTCAATTTAAAAATAGTCGGCGAATGGGGAATTTGAATGGCATTTAGATCTGTTTATCATACACGCCCAGCGCACGCAACGTTTTTCCCTGGAAATCTGTGCGCAAATGCAAATGGAAAGCAAGTTCCCGTACCTTGGACGGGGTCTGCCAGGCCATTCGTGTGCCCTGACTGCGTCTTTAGAATGTATTTGAAATTGCTAAGAAACAAATTAAAAATTCGTTTTTATTGAGAATTTTCGTCAGTCGCTAAACGTTTAGCATACCAAGTTTTAGCTATACGAAACCTGTTTCCCTTATCGACTTTCACTTCAGACAACATTGCTTCCTGAACTATGCATGTTAATGCGTATTGAACGTGTTTACGCTCCGCTTTGATTGCGACGCTAGATAGTAATTAGTGTGGCCACAACACACAGAGGCTGGATTTGAAGCATATGGACATCTAAGGCGGAGAGTGAGGAAGCCAAAATTGTAGCTTGACTTGGCGAAAAATATGTCAGATTGAGGAAATGTAGTTATATTATGAACAAACAAATATTTATAAAATTACTTAAGATGTTGTTAGGTATATTCATGAGGAATTATCATTTTGAGCACTTTCTTGTCAAAGAGAACGTTTGCTTTAGCTCTGCTACAGCAGCTGGTTTTTGAGCATATGAAACTCAAGGTGAGGCAGTTTAGAGTTGATCGAATAAAATAAAATGGCTTTAAATAAATTTTGACACAACTTGAATTTGTAATTAATTAGTATCTGTAGCTGTGACATAGCATCTTAAGCTTTTATTTTGTATCTATAAAAACACAAGAAATACTCGGATATAATGAGCATTAAAGAGTTCTATATAGGACACTTAAGATATACAGAGAAGTACTGCAAGATATATATATTTTGATAAGATAATGTGTATTGTATATAAATACAAATTCAAATTCAATAAGCTAGGGTATCTTAAAGTCGTCCACTGTATATAGCCAACAATAGACTCTGTTGCATGCGATGCGATTGGCAATTTTCACACCTGGCTGGCATCTCTAGCGTCGGCTGCTGCCGCTGCTGCTGTTGCTGCTGCTGCTGCTGGCAACATGTAAATTAATTAATTAGACGCTGTGTGGGCGATGCGCAGCAGATGCTGAAGGACCACACATTTGCAATGCAAGAGGCAAGCTAGCAGCCAGCATCCAGCCGGGCAACAAGCGCATTTAATTAATGGGCAAACTCTTAAGCACACACTCAGGGCCAGACCACTTACATGTCTGCCCCATTATCTTTTTGTGCAACAATTGAAATGGCGCCAATATAAATTTTGCTGCTTATGACAGTTTAGCAGCAACTGTTGCTGTTGCTGTTGCTGTTGCCGTTGTTGGCCAATTGCCAGTTCGAAATTGGCATGGCGTTGCGTGGGCGTTGCCAATCAAAAAATTTGCATGTTTGCTGGTTAAAAAAAAAAAAACAAAAATAAAGTCGGAATCAAAATCGAAATCGAAATCGAAATCGCCTAACAAAATCATATTACAAACTGGCGCAGCTCGCGTTATAAGCGGAGCATTTGATTGCAACAGAGTTTCTGATTTCATTTCATTTCGTGCGAATTAAAAGTAAGGCAAAAAAAGGCGCGACCGGCGCCTGGCCAAGGCCACGACTTAGCTTGCAGCCAGCAAAAAAGACAGTTTTACCCAACAATAACAACCGGATAGAACTGAGCCCTAGTTTCGGTCTGAACACACGTGCCACATTATTTATCTCGTTTGTTTTCTATAATTCTGTCTATCCAGCATTTAGCTAAGAACCTGGTTAGTTGTGGCCTTCAAGGCTTTTAAGGTGCGTCGCACTGTTGTCAGCAAATAATTCAATTAATTGGCTCAAATTGTAGCTCGCGTTCGTTGCCTAAGTCTTTTGCTTGCTGACATTTATATATGTATGTATATAAAAAAATTAGCGAGTAGAACTGTAGAACGGAATTTTATGAGTTGAAAATACTCTAACTTTAGAACAAGGGTTTCAGGCATGTTTGATTTCTACATACATACATACATACATACATACACATGCACATCATATGATGATAGAAATATTTAGCAAATGTACATTTATATATTTACAAGGCTATTCAAATATCAGAAATATAGATAATATTTAAGGAAGCAACATGCTCATGCAGCCGTGCAGAGATGGACAGATATATGAGCTTACGGCCAATCAAAATGCAGAGAACAGGCAGCTAGACGGGCAGACAGAAAGAGAGATATAGATAGGCCGACAGTCCGACAAACAGATGGGCAGATGAAGAAGCGTACATCCTGTCTGTCTCGAGACAAAATAATAACAATAGAGCAATTCGAAGAGGTAGACAGAACCCGCATATCAACAGAGAGACATACCTACAGCAGATCTTAGCTTTATAGATTGATAACTCTACAGATCAAGAATATACAGTTCAAGAATATATGTATATATATCTATATATATGTATATGGTATATGGTTCCATTACAGAGTATCTCAACTCAAGTGCTTGACTAACCATACCACTCCATGGCAATTACAATGTATTTAGCTACCGCGCGTTCGTTGCCTAAGTCTTTTGTTTATACGCATTTAAATATTACACTAAAAAGCAACTGCACCAGCGGCTCGCTGCTCTGCTACAGTAAGTCTGGTAGTATTTTTAGCTCAACCGGTTGCGATTGTCTCTCTTGTATTATATTTTTGGTGCCTGTTTGCATGCCCAACTAGCCGTAGGTCAGTTTTGGAACCAGTTGCCGTTAACTGGCATTGCTGGCTGCCGCTTCCTTGAAGAAGCGACTGCAACGGCAACTGGAAAGAGCAGCCGCAGCTGGATCTCCCCGCATGCAAGGTTTGACCCACTGCACACGTTTAACTTGAACTCCAAAACTGTGTGGTGCTTCGCTTCAGAGAAACAAAAAAGGGAACAAAAAACCGCTATGACTTGGACTCTCGCTTTCGTTGGCAGCCGCAAAAATGCAAGACAAACAGTTGTTGCCTTTGTGCCTTTCGCATTTTTAGCTCATTTAGGCGTGTCAGGTCCAGTTTTGTTTTCTGTTTTTTTTTTAATACCGGACGACCTTGCAACCGATATGTATGCATGCCTACATAGTATATAGTATATGCAATCTATATACATATATATATTTATATATGTATGTACATAACTGACTGTGGCCACATCGAAGTGAATGCAACCATGAATTGGCAAATGAATGTATGTTGTTGCTGAATGATTGGCAGTGGGTTTGCCTGGCTCGGGGCTGGGCTTCGGTTCTGTTTCACTTATGTGTACCACTTATGTGCCGTATACCGGTTCATCTCTCGCTCTGGCTGGCACTTTTAATAAGTCTAAAATTAAACAAAGCATTTAAGTATTAAAACGTATAAAAGAAGCTCCAGCACACGCACACACAAAAGAACTGCAAAATCCGCTTCGTTTAGGGGCAACCTTGAAAGGCACACATCAGCTAGCAGCTAACAGCGGCAGCGGCAACGGCAACGGCAGCAACAGTCCATGTCGATTTCATTTCATGGAAAACTTTGACACACATTTCAACGGTTTTTACAAGCGTTTAGCCAATAAATCAACGCCAAACAGCCGCCGCACCGTTGGCAGATGTTATGCGCAGAACTAAGGCACATGGCCAAATGCCAACAGCAATTGCTGCTGCTGCTGCCAGCAATAGTTGCTGCTGTCTGTTCTTCTTCTAAGCAGCGCTTCATTATACAAATTAACATAAAGCATAATAGTGACAGCAAGTGAGCAGCGACAGGAGCAGTGCAGATAACAACAACAATGAACAGCAACGGCAGCGGCAGCGGCAGCAGCAGCAGCAGCAGCAACAGTTGCAGCCAGCCGCAAACGACAACAACTACAATTAGCTTCGTTTTCATTGTACGGCGCAGCTTCCTCTGCAGCATCTAGTTAGCATTTTTCGGCCGACATTTGAGACGACCTTAAGCAACAGCCAAGAGCTCTTCCTGCAGCTGGAAAATACTAGCTTGACAGTAGCTTATTCTCCAGCAAGGCCAAAACAAATGACTTGGCCAACAAACTTATAGTACATATGCATTTAGATGAGCTGAAAGAACTATGTTTATATGAAACATTTATTTTTAATATAAATAGATATAGTCTTACTGCAGTTGCAGTAGAAATCGAGTGCATATATTTGTAAGCAAGGCCAGAACAAAAGACTTAGGCAACAAACTAGCCCACAAAATAGAAGTCAATATGAGTCAGCCTGCAATTAAAAACTAGAAGAAAAATATGATATGTTTTTGTTATAAATTCATATGCAGCAGCTGCCACACACACACATACACACACACGTACATATTGCAACAAGCGCATAAATCACTGTCAATGCGAATTTGTGGCAGGCGAATGCACAGTTATTTTGCTGTTGTTAACTGGGGTGGTGCTGTGGTTGTAGTTGTTGTTGTTGCTGGTGCTGGTGCTGCCGCTTGTTGCCCCTGTTTTGTCAAACGTTTAATGCAACAAAATGCTGCAGCAGGCCAAGAGTGACTCATGCTGGCCAAAAAAAACAAAAAAGTGAACGGGCGCCCAAAAACTTTATAGAGCTTTTATTTATTTTGCGTTTGATTGACTTGCAATTGATCAAATAATTAATTGTCACCATAGACATATCTACACTCACACTCATATATATATGTATAAATATATTCAACTGTATTTCAGCATTGGACTGTGCGGCTTTGACAATCCGATGCGGGATCAGAAGACGGAGGAGATGAAGCGCGTCATCGGCCAGGTAAGCAGCTTCATTTGTATGTCGCTGGTTGTTTATGGCTCATTAAAGTGAGCGACACAGTTTCCAGACTCTGATAACGATTACAAGAAACTGCCATTAACAGTATACAAACAAAATCAAAGTACAGCTAAATTTATTTATTTATTTATTTTTTATACTTATTTTTAACACCTGTAGGGCGTCAAGATCAAAATGGATGATGCTGGCAATATACTCGTGCGTCGCTATGCGAAGAGCAACGTATTCGTTAAGAGCACCGCCAGCACTCCCAACGAGGAGACATCCATTGGTGCCGAGATCTTAAAGCTGCCAAATCAGGCGCTCGAAAGCGAAAAAATAGTCAAGGCAAGTCTATATAGCAAATCGAAAATATATATAAATAGATAGATAATGCGAGAGAGAGGGAGTGGGAGAGGGAGAGGAGTAGTTAGTAGCATATGCAAATTGTTTGTATTGTTAACTAATTTCTGTTTATGTTTTGTTGTTGTTGTTGTTTTTGTTTTTGTCGCCTGACAGCTGTTCGATATGAAGAAGTTCCAGTCGAACGTGAATCGTGAATTGCGCCGTGCCTATCCAGATCGTCGACGCTTGGAAACGCAATGCCTATCGGCATTGGCCTTTGTCAAATCGGAGAATGACATTTTGGAGTGCCCCATTTGGGTGCTCATTGTGAATGTGGTAGCCATGGATATGCTAAAGAGCAAATTGCCGCCAGGTGAGTTGACTTGCGAGTGTGCACCATTACATATGTATAAATATGTGTGTGTATGTGTGTGTGTGTGTGTAGGTTTATGTATGCATGTGGCTCAGTGAACTATTGTTAAGCTCAGGGCTAGCAAAGAACTAAAGCTGTTGGTTATTGACTCTTGTGCATCATATAAAGATATACATATTATATACATATATCTCTACGATATGATATGTTATATTCCATATAATTGTAGAATATTTTACAGATCTCAGAAAGTCCTACAAATATAATCTTCTCTAGTGATGACAGCTCTATATGGTCCAAGATATTTATATAACTCCATTCCAAATACCTCACTGCTTTTATAAGAACTTCAGTTCAGTTCTCAGCCATCATCATCTCTAGCTCTATATATAGAACAAGCACTTCAAGGCTGCGCATTAGCAGATAGTTAAGAGCTTCTATTGTCTCATATGTGTGTGCGAGTGAGTGAGAGTGTGTGTGTATTGTGCGTATTGTAAGTCCATTTGCCTGCCAGCTATTGATTTATTGGCAGCAACAATTGTGAATAGCCGCGCTGACATATGCAGCAACTACAGCATCTTCTTCATGTTCCACTTCTTCTCCATTCGCAGTGCAACGTCCCATTGTGGATATAAAGAATCGGCCGCGCATACCCATACCCGACGAGGATCCCTACAGCGTGGCCGGCAATGGCAGCAACGGCAGCTCGGGCAGCTCTGGCTTTGGCAGCGCCCACCAGCAACAGCTGCAGCAGCAGCAGCAGCAGCTGCAACAGCAGCAACTGGGCAAGCATTTGAATAATGGCAGCAGCAATGGACATGTGGCTGCCACACGTGAGCAACTGTTGCTGCAGACGCAACAATTGGCGCACAAGCGCAGCGAGAAGCCGCCCAAATTGCCGCCCAGAGATAATGTCTATGCGCACGATCTAATTCCAAAGGTGAGAGACAACAATTAGCAGCAGCAGCAGCAGCAACCCAAGCAACAACAGCAGCAGCAACAGCCAAAAACTGTTGCTCAAGTGTTTTGTAGGCAAGGTGTTGGAACAATTGTTGCAAGCGCGTAAGAAACAATAAGTTAATATATAGGCATAAATATATACATATATATATATATGTTTATATAGGTATATAATATGTGAGCAAGACGTGTGGCAACTAGTTCAGCAACAACAACAACAACAACAACAACGGCGAATGTTGTTGGCCTGGCTATGCTTGGCTACGTGCGCACTTGCAAAATGGTTTACGGCTCGGGTCTCTGGGTTTTTCTTGAAGCCCTCAAAAGAAAACAAAAACAAAAAGCTGAAAAGAAAAATATAGAAATACCAGGCCAGTTTTGGAGCTCGTTGAGCTTCACCAAGCATTTGGCTTGCATTCAATAATATTCGAATTTCATCAAACAACAACAACAACAACTGAAACATAACTGCAAACGAATCGCGTGTAATTAATATGTACGGAATGTTGCCAATGGGCCCAACGACCGTTGGCTATAAATGTCTGCACACACAGTTATGGCTAACAGTACAGAAAGACAGAGAGAGTGAGAGAGAGAGAGGGAGAGGATGGGGGGATTATATGTAACTATCTGCAGTGCCTTCGGCTGGCGCACCTTGCGCAAAAGCCCAGCGCGTTCGTTGCCTAAGTCATTTGTTTTGTTGTTGATTTTTTGCTTTCGGTGTGTTTGTTCCAAAATTTAAACAATTTAACAGAATGCAAAAATAACAATTGTTATGTGGTAATAACTACAATTAAGATATGCTGATAAATCGATAGTGAAATATATAATAGCTGATAAATCTTTTATTTAGCAAGCTGTTGAATTGTTCGTTTATAACAACTATAATTATTCTTTGAAGCAATGAACATATCAATAGTTGAGCTTTGAATGATGCCAAAAAGCTATTGGAAAACAAAACCAATATACTAATTCAATTCGTGAATGAGTATAATTACTAAATAAAAACAAGACTAACTCGTTTGAACTCCTCTCCACAGCCGGACTATGATGACATTGACTTGGAGTCCCGCATCAAATTGTCTCGCGGCAAATCTGACAAGGGCAAGGACAACAAGAAATATGGTAAGTCCTCGCTCCAGCACATTCCTAGTCTATGTGGATAGCAGTTAATCATCATCATGCTCTCTCTTCTTCACTTAGATGATCCCTACTACTGTGGCTTGCGTGCACGCGTGCCCAACTTTGTGAAGTCTTCCAAGTCCGGCTCGAAGGATCAGCGTGACGGCAATGGCAACAACATCATCAGCAGCAGCAACAACAACAACAGCATCAGCAATGGCAACAGCAATGGCAATGGCAACGGCAACGGTATGAGCACGCTCAGCCAGAAGAAGACATCGATGATACACAACAATCATTTGGCTGGCATGCATCCACATGCGCTGCACTTGCAGCAGCAGCAACAGCAGCAACAGTTGATGGCAGCGGCAGCAGCGGCGGCAGCGCATGCCGTGCACCACCAGCAGCCGGCCAGCCACCACCATCCGCATCAGATTTGGCAGACGCGCAGCTATGAGAGTGGCATAGGTATTTATAATAAACTGAGCGGCTATCCACAGCAGCCACACAATACGCATGCACAACCACAATCACTGCCAACGGACCTAACGGCAACAACTGCCACAACAGCAACTGCAACAAACAAGACACAAATCAGCGCCTTGGCGCCGACTGTTAAACACCAACAGCACCACCAGCACCAGCACCATAAAGCACCAACACGTAGCAATCAGCAGCAACAGCAGCCATATCCACATTCGCATCTGCATTCACACTCGCATTCGCATTCGCATCAGCATCATCGTCATCAGCATCGTCATTGCCATCGCTCGCACCACCAGCCACAGCAGCAGCAGCAGCAACAGTTGCAGCCACAGCGTAAGGCCAGCTACTATCCTAGTCAGTACTACGATGATCTGGAGGCTGTGGCTGTGCGGCAGGGCGCACGTCGTCCTTCCATGCGGCGCACGCAGCAGCCAATGGAGACGAGCTGCAATTGTGTTAGCTGCTATGCTCTGGCACCACTGTGCGGTCAGGTGCCGGCACCGCGGCCGCAGCGCAGTCTCAGCCAGCAGCAGCTGCGGCGGCATCAGCGTCTCAGTGGCGGGCTGCTCGATAAGCGAATGGGCGTGGCCAAGTGGTGCAGCGAGAGCGACATTTCAGTGCTGGAACAGGTGCAGGAGCAGGACGACGAGCCGAACTCAATGACCAACGATGACAGCTACGATGACTTCGACCTGGACTTTGACGACATTGACGAACCGATGCCGCTGCAACGGCGACGCCAGCAACAGCAGCACCAGCATCAGCACCACCAGCAGCAGCAGCATCACAGCACCGAGGAGGCGGATCCATATGTGGATCGTGCGCAGCTGCGACAGTTGGCGGCGCCGGCGCTGCTGGCGGCACGACAGAAATCCCAATCGACCGAAAGTTTCTTTGAGCAGCCCAACGAGGAGGGCTCACTGTACATGTACGGCGGACGTCACCGCATAGTGGCCAAGCCGCCAGCCATGTCGAATCTCTATGAGCGTGTGCCAACGGAGCTGAGCTATAAGCGAACGCAATATTACAATAGGCCCCTACTGCCAGCGCCCAGTTGGCGGGGCAAGCAACGGCAGCAGCAGCAGCTGTTGCAGCAGCAACAAAAAGTTGACAAAAAACTGTATGACAATTCGAATAGCAATAATAGTAGCAACAACAACAACAACAGCAAGCGACAGCTAACGAACAACAACAGCAGCAGCAACAAAGATGACAACAACAATAATTTCAATAGTAAAAACAAAAGTATAACAGCAACAACTGCGACTGCAACTGCAGCAACAGCAACAACTGCTGCTGCAACGGCAACAACAACAGCGGCATCAACAGCAACAACACCAGCAGCAGCGGCAGCAGCAACAGCAACAACTGCTGCAACAATTACAAACAATACACAAAGAATGGGTCGCACTGCCAGCCGCCTTGACATCAGCGACATGGAGTCCATTTATGGCTACCTAAAGCCGCGCAAGCCGCGCAGCCTCAGTCTCAAGAAAATTCAAATACTTGACTATTGAGAACGAGACAGCGAGCGGGCGAGCGAGCGAGAGAGAGAGAGGTTATTTTGCAGCATTTAGTTTGGGTTTCTTTAAATCTAGATACGCGCTGTATATATATATCAATGCCTTTATACCTTACCCGGCTATAGCTAAACACCTGTACTGAATTTGTTTGTTTTTTCTGAAAAAGAAAATAGTACTAACTTTACTTTAAGACTTGGACCCTGGACGGCAAACAGTTTACCTTGTACATATTACAATCATATCACACACAATTATCCATACACACACATACATATAGCTTCTCCTATATATGAGCTATATATATAGAGATAGAATTTTGCTAATATCACTTTATTGCTTCTTGTAGATTCCGAACTTGTCGAATCACCTTACAATCACATCTATGGACGCCATTTACCGCTGCCCACACGCGGCTATGTGCCCACACCACGCATGTTCATTGGGGAATGGGACTGAGAGCGGAGAGGATGAACCCTATAAATATATGCATATACACCTATCTATACCTACACATATATATAATAAATACATATACCAACTGCTTCACACAATTCACGCACAAAAGAAAAATGAAATATTTTAACTGAAAAACAAAAAACAAAAAACAAAAATTATTTTGCCAACAAAAAACAAAATTTTAAATTTAAGTCAATGAAAATATTCAGTAATTAATTAATATAGCTAAATATTATGTTAAAAATATAATAAAAAATAAAAGAGAATAAATAATATTAGGCTAGATTTAAATGTATATCACACACACAAAATATAATGTAAAAAAATATAATATATATAATGACACAACAATATATGTATGTATATGCATATACATATATATAAACAATATAAAATATGATATATTAGCTGCGTATTTCTATAGATTTTGTTCGCATATTGAGATTACGAAAACGCAGTCTACATATATATCATTATATATTATGATAAATCTTAATATATACCTATATATCTTAAAATTTGACCATATGCGCCATTTAATTTGTATAGTTTTTAATTATTTTCTGTTTGTGAATTGTATGCGTTTTTTCCACTTTGTTTGCAGCCAAAATTCACAAAGCTAGTTTATGTTTAATTACGTCGCATAATACATATATATAGACATATATGCGAAAATAATACATCACATTTGAAATCATATACACATTTTTTGAATAAATGTTTAGGCTGATTTTATATATTGTATATGAGCATAAAAAACAAGAATAATAAAGAATATTATATATTTTAGTAATAATAAAATAGATATTTTCTTCTGTTCTTTTTCCGCCGATCGGATTTCTTATTCATTTTAACTAGTGATTTGATAGATCGAACATTTCAATGGATTGGTTATATATATATTTTACATTAATGTATATATATATATAGATATTTCACATGTAGTAATCGGGATTCCAATGTGGCGGAGGCATATGGTCTGGATTTGGAGCCATTCCACTAGGATTACGTGGATTCAACGGATTGAATGGATCAAATCGTGCCAGGCCCGAATGACCAGGAAATGAGAATAAATTACCAGATCCCCGACCTAATGGATCCAAATCTCCACGACCAACATCTGGGAAACCAAATGGCCTGGGCTCAAAGCCATGCGGCATAAATGATCTAAAATTGCATTAATTAGAAGTAAGCTAGTTGAAAATATTGAATCAATGACTTACCCCGGTCGTCTAGGCTCGCCGATGCGCAAAGGATCTGATGTGGATGCCCGAGTTCTATCGTTGTTGACCTGTGTTTGTGTGGTTGCCTCGCGTGAGTTTCCAGTGAATACCTAAGGGATACGATTATTAGTATATCATCAGCAATACATATATATGCATTGATCGCACCGGATCACAGAGCTCCTTACGAAAGCGATCAACAATATCTGTTGCAGTTGGCATGGTTGTTGTTATGCCACCCTTGACCGCCACAACCAATGTTTCCGGCGTAACGCATATATTTGACACATTCTTAGTATTAATATCCAATAAATTGATAATCAGCGCATCTTCTGTAATATGTCCGAGCAGTAGATAAAGCACTTTATTATGCACATATCGTAGCGAGTATTTTGTATTATCGCCATTCCAATGATCAGGCAGTAATTCGCTGCCGACCTCGTCTTCGGGTAGGGTTTTCTAGAAAAATAATATTGACATTCATATATTTTATTCAATTAAATTCACACGAACTGACGAGATACTCACGTCGTCTCCAATACCAACGCAACGGAATTTGTAATGCTTTGTAAGCAGGAAATGAGCAAGCACTATTAGAATATCAGACTTCTTATCAATTATCCCCTCTACAGTCTTGAATAATAGATCCCATCCGTAAAAGAAGTCCGAATTCAATTTCTCAGATCCCGGCTTGGCTGTTGCGGGCTCCATTATTTCTCAGTGGCTGTGAGTGACTGTAGATATTGTTAAAGGATTGATGACGAAATACCAATTTGAAACATATTTCACAGTAACACACTAATCTAATCTAATCCTTTTAAAGTCGGTCAAATAAATAAGTAAATTTAGACAGAAAATACACCGCAATTCAAAATATATATTTTTTAATTGCATTAATCGCATTGCTACTAATATGCTATCGATTATCAAAAGTAATCGATCAAATTATAGCAATGTTTCGATTAGTTACAGACATATTGACATATCAAAACTCAAAAGCTGTGACGCATTATGCCAAAAACAAGTAAATAATAGAATAAAAATGTCAATTTGAACATAACGTAAAGTAACCCTTCATATATACACTGTTAAATCTTAATAGAAATGCATCTTGAAAACGCATTCAGTTGAAACTGCCAACAATGAATTGCAAGAATAGGTATGTATGCACATACATATGTATGTGTATGTCAGCATAATTTGCGTTGTTAAACATCACAATGAAGATGCATTGCCCAGTAGTACAATTTCAATACTTAATGCAACTACCTGCTTCAGTAACAGACAACGCTTTTATCTTCATAAATCAAATAATATTTACACTGTTATCTACAAGAAAATACGAGCGGCTTCGTCTCAGCTGCGCACAAAGATAACCATATGTATATCGAAATAAAACACTCAGCATTGCATTTGCTTTTTAGTGTTGAGAAACGCTGATTTTAGGCGTTTGATTTAATTGCAATTTTAAAAATATTTTCAAATTAATATTCGTTGTTGATTACTTATTATAATTTGTTTTCATCTAGGCCACCCATCACTTACATTATTCAGAAAGTATTATAAATTACTGTTGTTCTACTTTTCATTTATGTTCGTGTCTTAACGTACATTGCATGAGTGCGAAAGAGACCACTAGCTGCAAAAAGGATTGCCAAGTATATCAAATTTAATCAAATTCATTAAAATCGCAATAAACAAATAGAAAAATAAATAAAAATTATAACGTTTAAGCTACTAAAATTCAGGTTTGACCTACTTTTGATATGAGGAACTATTATACTGAAAATTGGCCTTTTACTATATGTGATCGCTGACTGATATTGTAATTAGGTAGAGATTTTGAGCTTGGATTAAGTATGAAACATATATTATTTTCTGAAAACCGTTCCAGGAAACTAGTCGGCTATATTGAATATAAGATGAATACATTATATTAAAAAATATCGGCTCCCGAGTCTAGGTAAAACTTGTTATGTATACTTCGTCGTGATTGAAGTCGGCAGTTCCCGAACACCCGAAGTGGCTGCCATATTGAAAACGATATACTACGACGACAGTCGTGTGAAAAATCATTTCTACGCTGACAGCCAAGCCAATGGAATTAATAAAATACATAAAATTGAATCAAATTTAGCAATACTGAGATCATTATAACGCGTTTGCCGCCGTTGTGCTGTGTGTGTGTGTGTGTGTGTGGGGGGGCGCGCGTATGTGGGCATGCGTTGGTGTTAGTAAATATATTGCAAAAGAAACAAATACACGCCGGATTGTTGTTTCTCCAGCAATAACTTTAGCAGAGTGTGTGTGTGTGTGTGTATGTGCGTGTGGGTGTGTTAGTGTGCGAGAGTGCAAATATTAGATATTTTTTGGCTGCAAATCCACGTGTGGGTAGTCATTTAATTTAGCAGCCGGCATGAGCAGCACACCCGGCATGGATCCTGCGCTGACGGTCGCAACGGCAGCGACGCCTTCGCCTTCACTCAAAGCGTTTGATTTTGATTTCACGGGTAAGCGGCAATTCCCTCCCCTCCGTCATTCTTCCCCACAACCCTATTCCGCCCTCGGTCGCGTTCCTTTGTACTTTTGTCTAAAGTATTCATTGTTGTCTAGGCTCCAATTATGAAATGGATCCCAGCATTTCGGAGGAGGAGCGTCGCTTCTATTTAAAAATGTATCCCACAGTGGACGTGGTCAATCAGCGTAAAGTTCATTGCACCGTTTGCCGTATGCACCTTGGCACAGCAGTCAGCACAGAAAATAACATTAAAATGCATCCCATACTGCGTGTGACGCACTGCATCAAATGTCATGATTTCTACAATAGCGGAGAATTTTCAAAGGGCGAAGATGGCTCGGAACTATATTGCCGTTGGTGCGGCCAGGGCGGCGAGGTATATTGTTGCTCCACCTGCCCGTATGTGTTCTGCAAGTCGTGCATCATCAAGAACCTGTCACGAGGCGTCATTGTGGACATTGAACAGAACGAGAACTGGAACTGCTTCAAGTGCACTTCCAAAATACTCTGGCCGCTGCGCGCTCAACACTGGGCGCTGGTCAACTACATACAGACGCAAAAGAAGTAAGTGCATGGGCTCGGATATATCTCTATTTATAGCTAATGATTCCTCTTTCTCCATATTTCAGCGGCCTTCAGTCCCTACAGCTATCCGAATCGGAAATGCGCAGGCAAACTCACAAGGACTACAGCAGTTGTTGTCGCCTAGCTAAGGCGAAAGTGAATAGCTTATCGGACTCCTTGGAGAGCTTGGAGTCAAATACTTCCAAGCGTAGTCATAGTAGCTCCACGAATTCGGGCAAGAAGTCAGCCAAACCACAGGGCCCGCCTGCTAAGCGTCCAAAGTCCTCGAATGATGATATCGTCTGTACGCCCGATTTGCTCAGCATGCTGGAACCGGATTGCCAAATTTCAGTGACACAAAAGCCGGCTCCTCGTTCGAATATAACACCTGCTGCCGGCATCACGACGACGCCACGCATCGTCACCGTGCAACAGAATTACACCGGACCGCGGCCGAGTACAAATGGAAGCTCGACAGCGGGTCCTCGCAGCAGTCTACCACCCCCACTCGTGCTGAGCAGCTCCGCGATCCGTTATCGCCAATCCACACCCAGTCAACCCTCTGTAGTGCGACGCACAGTGGTGCCAAATACCGTACGCTCGGCGGGACCTGTTTTTCATACCATAAATGGTTTTCGTGTCGATCTCAATAGTGCCGCACAACAGGACTCCTATCGCCTACCTAACGGGCGGCTCATACAGGTTAGTCCAAGCACTGAAAATCTTTCCGTCCAATTTTATATTTATTCCACAAATTCTTTCAGGTCAAGCGGCAATTTCCACCAGGCCAACCACCGACAACGACAACGGTAACGCGTGCGCCCGTTCCATTGACCCCACAGGTCATTATCAGGCAACAGCCGCCAGCGCCCCAACCTCCACGGATGCTGCACCCTGGCTTTGGCTCGAACATGGGCATCTACAATCCACAGACCAATCAACAGCAGCGCGCACCACAAGTGGTGCGCGTCAACAACGGCAGCCAGGTGCATGCAATGAATGTCGCCCCTCAACCCCAAGCAACTGCCGGCAGTGGGAGCAGCACCAATGGTGGAGCAGGCGGTGGCACTACCATCATGATGACGCCCGCATCGGTGGCAAAAGCACCAACATTAGTGCGCCACGTCTTCTCCACATCGCCACTGGGCGCAGCGCGCACTCAGCTGCAAAACCAAATATTTAGTGCCATGGAAATCTGCACACATCTCACGGGCAAGGTGCAAACATTGACTTTGTCCAATGCGTACAACGAAGCGCGTAGCTATACGGATGTCAAAGAACTGTACATACATCTATCCTATCTGATGACCTATGCGATAGGACGCTTTAAACAGCTGCAGGAAAAATGCTTGCTCGATATGCGAGAAATGGGCTTCAAGAACGATGCCAACAGCCTGGAGAATGGACAACTGGCAGCTGGTAAGATCCTAAAATATATATGTATGACATAATATAAATAATAGTTAAGGTTGTAGATATAAATTGTTATTCAATATTTTGTTAGCTTGTTAAGTTTTAGAAATATGTGTAATTTAGACTCTTTATAAAACTAGAATAGAGTAGACGTTAATCGTCCGGTATTTGACATATACCTTATCGCGTAAGATTTAGTATAGTCTATAGTAAATATAGTTTATCTATAGTTCTAGCTGCTGCTTCGCAGGCTGCGGCTTGCCTATGCAAAGTGTCAGTTTCTTCTTGCTTTTTAGAAATACGTGTACATTGTCTTTTGTGAATATTTGAACACATGGACGGGTGTTGCTCGACATTATATATAGATAATATGATCTATATCATGCTATATATATATATTCGTATATTATGTCTGAGTTATACTTTGGTTCAGCCACCATGTAAGTATATTTTGTTGTGTTGTATGAAAAACTCTGCGAGTTCCATTTCCTTGGCTCCATATCAAATTCAAATTCAAATTGATTTTAAGCTCTTGGTCCATGTGTTTGTAAAATATCCAACAAAAAGGCAATGGAATCGAATTCAGCAGCAGTTTTTCGCTTTAGCTTTAACCATGTTCTCTCTCACCTCTTTGGCTTCATTGCAGCTGTGGATTATGTTTGCTACGGCCAGCTGGATGATGTCGATCTATTGAATACGGGCAGCAATAGCTTTCACAATCAGGTCTACGAGTATCGCAAGAGTTTGCATGCAAATCTGAAAGACGGCGAGAGCTTGGATCCACTGCCGCCGCTAATGCCGCTGGGCGTGCGCGCCGAGGGTGATCCGAAGGATGAGGATGAGGATGCGCAACGGGAGCCAACTGGTGAGACGGCGGAGAATGAGAACGATGATAGCTATGACTATGACGATGATTATCAGGATGATGATGCGGATGACGGGGACGATATTGATGACTTGAATGATGAGTACGATGCGCTCGGCACCGAGGAGAGCATGAATCGCAATGAGCAGGAGCATGCGTATGATCGCAAGCTAACGAGGCTGCTCAGGGAATACCCGTCCATTTGGTGCACCCGTCATCCGGACTATGGTAAGATGGTGGTGACCCGCAAACAGTGGCGCGTCATAGCCAGCCACTTTCCACGTGGCGATGACATAAAGCTGCGCTGGAAGAACGTGCGCAAGCGTTATGTGCGCATCGAACGATTGCTCAAGCAAGGCAAACGCTTCAAAGGCTATTTCGATAAGGCCACCAACTATTTGGCCAACAGAGATGTGCCGCCCGACGAGTGGAAGCCGGTCGATTGTGGCGAAGGCGATGGCGATGGCTATGAGCGCAAGCAACTGGATGCCATTGAGAATACCATCAATAAGGAGCAAAAAGAATGTGCAAAACCCACGGCACGTTTGACTGTGCGTCCGCTGGAGGTGCGACCGATCGATATGCGCATCATCAACTTCGCCAAGAGTCATCCCGTGCTGTGGCGCAAATCCGCAGATCCCAAGTTCAATAGCATAGATGATCAAACACGCAAATCCCTATGGCTCAACTTCTGGAAATCTGCGCCAAGTAAGTGATCCACGTATAATTTGTTGTAGAAAACGTCTAACTACTTCTCTTTGCAGACTATCGCTGTGAATACATTGTGGAGCGTTGGCAACAGATGTATGAAATGTACAAGTCCTTCCGCTTAAAAACCATCAAGGACAAACGCACCTTTGCCAAGCTGGAACTGAAATACTCCAAATACTTAGCCAATTTATATTTCTTGTATAAAATCGATGAACAGGATTTGAGGGATGAATTCGAGCCGTTGCAGGATTGTGAAACGAATGGCAGCTGCTCCGCCGACACAGCTGGCAAGCTAAAGGACATGCCTGACGATAAACAGTTTGTGCAGCAGTTGGTGCTGGCTATGCGTGCCTATCCCACATTATGGAATCCACGACATGTCGATTACAACGACGTGGGTGCACGAGAGCGTCTGTGGGCGGAGTTGGCGCGGCGTTTGCCACGCTTTAAGCGTGATGCACGTGCCTGCAAACTTCGCTGGCAAATGGCTAAGTTTGCTTACGAGTGCTATTGCCGAGAGATGGAACGGCAGCCTAGACCCAACGAGAAGACGCTGCAAAAGCTGCGCACAAACTTCCCCCTCGAGGAAATGCGGTTTCTCAATACCTAAGCTACGAATTTTGTAGACTAAGATTAGTCTAAGTTAATTTATGCCCAGCTTCCGAACTTTCCAAGATTATATATAAATATTATATACTTATTAAAAATCTTTTTTAAATCTCATACTGTAGAGACTATGTATATTTAATTTTATAAACAAAAAAAAAATTATTTAAATCATATTTTAAATATAAGATTATTAATCAATTATCGAACTCTTTGCAGAGAAACAAGCCAGCGACGATGAGGACAATGAAATCGAGATTGTGGAGCCAAAGACGGACACGATTACCATTGATTCGGATAACGAGGAGGAATTGCCGTCCGTGTCGAAGGTCAACCTGCCCAAGGGCCTGAAGATCACATCCGTTAAGTCAACAGCACCTGAAGCGGAGATGAGTAAAATGGACCCGGTTACTGCAAATATTGATCCAAATCTAGACATTGATGTGGCGGCCTTTAGCTCGTCCATTTTGGCCAGTCTGCTGGAAGTGGACATTACTGAGGGCGCCGGCGAGATCAAGACCAATCAAGCCACCTCCCCAGGTGGCACTTTACAGAAGAAGCAACCGCGCAAGAAGACGACGCACAAACCAAATCCTGCCCTGCTACAGCTGGAGCGCCAGCGCATGGAGGAGATGAAGAGAAATGACTCCAAGCTCAAAATGAAGCCAATTGTAAAGCTGGTTCGTGCCGAGGAACAGTTTGAGGTAGCACGTAAATGGATGGAGAATCATAGTCAGGAAAAGTGTAAGGTGAATGCTGACAAGCAGACGATGGAGGAAACTAAAATTCACAAAGAAACAGCTGAGGCAAGTGATATAAATGAGAATGAAGCTAGTGAACAAAGTACAGAAAAGGAGCAAAAACAACCTGGAGAAGCGGATTCGCTGGAGAAGCTTGGCGAGGACGAGCTGCTTGAGTCCATGGACACAAGCGACGGAACTAAATCTCAAACAAATGAAGCAGACAAGAAGGAGGAAGATGTAGATAGCAGTAACAATGAAAAAGATAAAATCAGTTTAGATAATGAAAATCTGGCTGATGTAGAAGAAAGTGAAACAGAAACAATACAAAATCAAAATGCGGAAGCACCTGAAGCTATGGAAGAAGATACAGAGGCTGCGCCACATGAAGAATGCAGCGAAAATAATAAAGAACCGAATGAAGCCAAAAGAGATGAGAATGAACAGAAAAAGGGAGCAGAACCTGTAACTACAATAACTGATGTAGCAGCAATGGATGTTGAGCAAGAAGCTCCAGCAGATGATGATGTGAAACAAACAGAGCTTGACAAGGGACAGACGGATAATGTAGAAGATGAGCAGAAAGAGGATACAGCAGCTTCCGAAATAGAGCTGGATAAGCAAACAAAAGAAGATATAAACACAGAGAAGAATAATGATACAGAACCTACTACAACGATACAAGAAAATGATGATGCAAATGAACAGAAAGATGAAGACAAAGACTCTGAAACGGAGCTGGCGAAGCAAGCTTCAGAGGAAGCTGCTGATAAGACTGAAGCTCAGACAGGCGAAGACAATACAGATACAAAAGCTAAGGAGAAAGAGGAAACGGATTCTGAAGCAGCCACCAGGAGCAGCTCACAGCATGATGTGACAGCTGCAACAGAGCAGGAAGCTGCAGAAATTCCTGCAAGCAACAGTCCAGCCAAGGAAAGCACTGGGAGGACGGACGAGGAGGACCTGCTGGACCCACCATTAGAGCTGCAATTTGATTGTAGCGCTAGCTTAGACTAAACTAAAATCTGCCAGATGCTTAAAACATACAATTGCTAAAATTAATTATTTAATTTTAATTTAAATTGTAGGCTTGAATCTATTTTGTTATTATAGTTTTTAATACTATAGGTATTGTATAATATAAGAATTATCTGTAAACAATTGTAAGAAAACACAAACAAAAACACTTCGTAAGTCTAGTTTTAAGGTATTTAGTTTTATAAACTTGATATTTGTTTTTGTTTTTCTTTTCACAAAACATGAAGCCCGAATAGTAAAATAAATTGACAATTTAACAATATATCAAATACTTTAATAAGAAAAAGTAATTGTATATAAAAAAAATATGTTTTTTTTATTAACTTAAAATCAATTTGAGAAAATATTACGAGTAGCTCCAAAAAATAACACGAACTTTTTGATTTTTAATTTTTTTATTGTATATTTTGCGCTAAATTGAACAAATTAAATTAGTTGAACGAAAACGTTAAACAAATCTGTGCGTTGAGCAAATAATTAAGTTTTATGTACGAGGGTAGTTACTATTCTCTGTGTGTAGAAATAATAAAATATACATTTTTTATGAGTAAAGCGTTTGACAATTTTTCCAGCTGCCCTCGTGCACCAAAACTTTAACCTACGTCATACGAGAGTAGCTCAAAACTTTTACAGTCAATAGAATTTCTATATCATAATTTAATATTCAAATTTCATATTTATATCTTAATTTTCGAGTAATTTTCTTAATCTACCCACGCGTTCTTCAGCGATATTTGCTTATTTTTCTACATTCTTGAATTCCAATTTTTAAAATTTAATACTATGTTTTTGGCAATTTTTAAACTACCCTCGTGTTACAGCCAAAAGAGCTATTGCAAGTATTACGGCTTTTATACATATTAATTCTTGAGTGTTAAATAATGAATAACTGAACTATAAAAATTTTTACAACTACAAAAACTCTGATATATATATATATAACTATATTCTAAAGATAAACAGCACTTCAATTCGATACTAAATATAATCTCAGGAACAAAAAAGTTAATGTTTTGGATATATATGCTATACACTATGTCGGTGCGCAATTGTTTTCAAGAATACTATTCAGTGTAAGCAAAGATATATCGCATGGAGAATCTCTTTTAACTCGTATTTATACAAAGGAAGTCAGAGTCTTTTCTATATGGGGACAGAGAGAGAGAGAGACAGAGAGAAAGGGCTATTCACAGCGCTTCGTTTCTTATTTAACAATTATTTCGATTCCTTAATCGCATATGATTTATGTAACGTCCCGGTGGCGAACATATTTTTGTATAATTAGTTACAAACCGATATGCTTCGACCATGCTCTCTTCTTTGATCTGATGCTGGGTGATGCTGCCCTTGAAGGCGCACAAATGTGGGGAGCTCGTGAAGCTAAAGAGAGGTTGATGCTTTCGCTTGATATTCGCGCGATTGGCGCAAAGTCCAGTTATATAAATATCCTCAAGGTAAATTAGTGATGTATTCAGAGAGGCCTCAAATAAACGTTCGACCACATCTATGGACATTAGATACCCGGCACCAGATAGATACTTGGGATAAACATCCTCCTGGTACATGTAGTATGGGATATACCACTTGCTGTTGACGTCGCTAACGGGAATTACATTACAAAACTGGTGTCCTATCATGACGTTGCTTGTGGCATTCAATCTATTACGCTGAGCCATCACCACCATCGAGCCACGATCATGATAGTCGAGTGTATCGTTATAGAGCGGCACTGTGCCGCCGAGTAGAAAATGCAAAAGATTGGGTACGTTGACGAACGTATCATCATCGCATTTGAGAAAGTAAGCACAAGTCTTCAAACAACTTTTGCTAATATGCTTGAGTGCCATCACAGATTTCAATGTAAGGTTATTGTACGTATCAATGAAGTCCTCTTGAATGATATCATTGTAGAGTTCTGCTTCGCTGTGCAATCGCACCAGTGTTTCATTGCCCAAGTGTGATTCATAGCTATGGCGACCGACTATGAATATAATGCGTACACTGGCCGTTAGATTTTCGCCCTCTCCTTTCAGAAAGTCCGCATAGAACTGCAAACGTTTTTCCATTGGCGGCTGATAAGGGCCCTTCAGGTGTGCGTGCAGCTTGACAAATGCCGGGTAATTGAATTCTGTTGTATTTCCCCAGGTTTCTCGTATTGTTTGTCTTTCCACGAAATTGTTCAAGCCGGTGCAGACGGCAATAATCAGAAACGTTTTATTGCGACAAAAGTCACGGGGTATTATGAGTGCCGTCTCCTGCTGTGCCTGTATGTAGTCCTTGATGTCCAGCGAGGTATTCACAGACCAATCTGCAAGCGGAACTGCAAAACAATTACGCTTAATACAAAAAGTTCTTATATGCTTCAATGCACACTCACCATGTCTTTTTTGTTCATATATTGAAATGTTAGGCAGGATTATGTACCGAAAGAACAAAAATACGAATATCAACAGCACGAAATGGCAAATTCTGCGTAAAAACCTTGGCGATGAAAATCTCAAACGTTGGCGTCGATGATGCAGTTTTCTTGCATCACGACTTGCTACCTGATTTAAATGCGTTTCGTCATCAGCCTGATCGTCGAGCAGCGTGCACTGTTCCGCCAGCTCAACGGCGTCACGTGTTGCATAGCCCATTGCTTCTGGTGATTGCAATTATATGTTGCACTCCGAACTGCACCAAGCTGAGTGCCTAACACTCATTCTGCTTACAATATATTGATCGTCTTTACATATGAATATCACAGGAAATTAATCAATAAGTAGTTTAGACTGCACATTTTCACATTCACGAATGATGTTTTTACACTAATATCTTTTCCACGTTTCCAGATAACACTTATGTTAGATATCTGGGCATGATTTGTACATATGTATGTCGTTGTGCATCTGCAAGTGCCTTAGCGCCAGCTGTTTGTGGGCGTTATCGATAGCTATCGATATCGAATAGGAGCAATTAACTAACAGTGGGAAGTGATTAAACGTTTCGTTGTTTTTACATGAACGTGAATTTTCCACATATACACCACACATATATTCACAGAATATAATCAGTCACGCTTTCAGTCGTTTATATATATATATATGCATATACATATATGAACATATGAGTATGTGGTCACCACATGTCCTTCATTCCAAATGTTAAGACTATAAAACGACTCTTTGTATAGCCAATAACTTTTTGAATTTCCCGCGAATTTATTAAATGTGAACTAATTGAAAATGTAAATACTATAAATTTTTATTTAATATGTTATGTACAATGATAATTTGACAAAGGTCAGATAAAATAAATGCTTTTTAGATGTCAGGTAATTCAATAGTTAGCGATTTTTTAGAAGAGGAATGACAATAATGATTTGCTAAGTTATGTGTCCACATGTAGTTATGTTTAGATATAGGCTTAGATACTAAGAATAAGTCGTTAATGATTAAAACATATAGTGGCTAAAAATAACACCCGAAACCAGCAGCTGTGAGGATTGCGAAGTGTAATTTCAGAAATCCGCATCAAGTGTAAAGACATTGTCTAACCGATTCGATGTGACGCCCATACGTTGATATTCCCCAACTTTCTTCTCGAAAAAGTTTGTTTTGCCATCTAGCGAGATCATCTCCATAAAGGTGAATGGATTCTTCGTATTGTAGATTTTTCCAACACCAAGTTCCACCAACAGACGATCCGCGACAAATTCAATATACTGGGACATCAATGCACAATTCATGCCAATCAAATTGACGGGCAGAGCATCTGTGAGAAACTCTTGCTCAATGGTTACAGCATCCGAGATGATCTCGATGATGCGCTCCCGGCTAGGCCGCTGCACCAAATGCCGGAACATCATCACTGCAAAGTCACAATGCAATCCCTCGTCGCGTGAGATCAACTCATTGGAGAACGTCAGACCGGGCATCAGACCGCGTTTCTTCAGCCAAAAGATAGACGCAAAGCTGCCGCTAAAGAAGATTCCCTCCACGGCAGCAAACGCAATGATTCTCTCGCCAAAGTTTGCAGCCTTCGATGAAATCCAAGATAGCGCCCAATCGGCCTTTCGCTTGACAGCGGGCATTGTTTCAATGGCATTGAACAGATAATCCCGTTGCTGTGGATCCCTAATATATGTGTCTATCAGCACGCTGTACATCTCAGAGTGCACATT
The DNA here is from genome assembly GCA_035047565.1 of Drosophila mulleri. Taxonomy (NCBI): domain Eukaryota; kingdom Metazoa; phylum Arthropoda; class Insecta; order Diptera; family Drosophilidae; genus Drosophila; species Drosophila mulleri. The sequence continues at coordinate 3,255,076 of JAWNPK010000060.1, forward strand.
CTCCATGGCGATTTGAAAACCATAAAAACAACGAGCTTCGGTTATTTGCACCTCCTGGCTGAAGCGCTCCACAAGATTCTCATTAACAATGCCATCGGAGGCGGCAAAAAAGGCGAGCACATGGGAGATAAAGTGACGCTCGTTATCAGTTAAACGTGCCCAGTCGGTCAAGTCCTTGGAGAGATCCACCTCCTCCACAGTCCAGAATGAGGCCTCGGCCTGAAAGTTAAAAAAATAAATAAATAAACAAAAATGTGAGCACTATAGTACGGAATATAACGAATTGTAATTTCCCAATTGTTGCTATCTCTTTTACAGCCTAAATTGAAATGCATGTAGCTTATCATTCAATCTAGTTAAATAAATATGTATGTAGGTATGTATGTATTTATGTAAGTGTGAATGAGTAACAATTTTTGCAGGTATGAAAGGGATATATGTACATACATGCTATGTATATGAGAGTATGGATGAAGATCCATACATAGTAAATGTAATATAATATAAGGAATCAACAAGAAGCAAACGATTTAACATTACATACTTATTTCCTAACTTATTGCTACATTTGTTAACGGCCTAACTGTACATGAGTACACTCATACACGTACATACATATGTACATATGTTAGCCGATTTATGGCGTGCATACGTATGTATGCATGAGCTTAGGTATGCAAATACGTACATACATACATATGCAAGTCTGTGTATATATTTTTGTATTTATGTAAAATTTTGCATGTTATATGATAATAACCAAACATATCCCAAATATCAAACATAGTATGTACATACATATACATATATATTTAATTGCATACATGAATTTATAAATGTATTTATTCAATTATATGAATACAAATACACAACATACATACATATTATATGTACATATGTACATATGTACATATGTTATAACAATCAGTCACGTCTGCGACGTGAGCACTTTTTACCGCGCTTTATCATAAATTTTCCCGCCCATTTCATCAGGCTCTAACACTAACACAACCCACTTCTGTACATGTGTTGAACATACATACCTTCTTGTACATCTGCCAGATATCATGATATTGTATGGGAAAGATTACAAATCGACGCGGATTCTCTCTGAGCAGCGGCTCCAGTGAGGGATCGAATGGCGCAGCAATCTTATCCATTATAGATTGGTCAGTCCTACCATTGCCGTTGGCTTGATCTTTGGCATTATCTTCCGGGGTGATCGACATCTTGCGAACGTTATTGGCGTTCTCCGTCAGAATTTTTTTGCTGGGGCTCTGCTTAAAAAACAAAGAAAAAGAAATAACAATGTAGACAAGATACTAAGAAAGATTTTAAAAATAGCCGCAAATGAATTTGCATTGATTTAAATAACATGCAAATGACATCCAATATAGCCACATGTACATATGTACATATCTGATAAAATATATTATATACAAACTGTATAAGAACGTGTCTTGTCACCTTTAGCGAGAACTTTTCCATGTTGTCCGTAATGTTTTCTTTGCCGGCTACTTGAGATTGAGACATGTTCTTCGATTTATTTTTCACTAAATCACGAAATAAAAGCTAGTTTAAATGTTAACCAAGTTCTGATGTACTCAGTTGCAGATCGTTCAATGGCTCACAAGTTAATGAATTCAGTGCAATAGCACTTTTTCTTTATAAGCAGCGCGCGCATTTCTCGAGTACAGTTTTCCTTTCCCGCGTTCAGTCCAATTGAACAGCTGTGCGCACACAACCAGTGAATGCCAAAATATAGTGTTAGAAAATTACCATACTATTATATGTTTTTTTTCGGTCACTTTCGGCGCAGCCATAAAGCCGGTCAACAGGTGGCAACAGAGAGCGGTTTAAAGATTTTAATATAAAACATTTTCACTAAAAATATATAAAAATTAAAGTTTAATACAAATAAAATACATAATCATTACACAACGCTTCGGCATTAGTGTTTGATACGCTAGGTAAAAGAAGAATATTAAAAGTAGGCATATGTCAGTTATATACTGTATGTTTAATATATCTGATCTTCTTTTACGTTTTAAAACAATTATTTCAAAATTAATAAAAATTTGAGAATATTTAGAGATGAGTTAATATTTCGATACATTAATATTACAGCCGATATCGCACAGCAAATGAAGTGCTGTAAAAGTCGCCGATTTGAATGTCTTTGAACACAGTCAGACCGGCTGAGCAACGGAGAGTTTACTTGCGCCGTTTTAAATGTTTTTATAAAATATAACAATTAAACTACAGTAAATGTACATATATCAATATGCAAGAAACGCCCTTATCACATCATAAACGTCTGGCATATTGTACGACACGGTTGCAATATAGACAAGGTCGCGAACTTAAGGCTGTGAAGGTAAGGGAAACACAAACCAGAATATTGAAAAAATTAATTAATAATTTGTAGGTTTATACGGTTGCCAGTGAGTCGCGGCATATATTAATCTTTGGCGTGCCAAAAGTCAATCTACACTCTGAAATAAAGAATAAACTACAACAATTTGGGAAACTGCGTTCCTGCAGCTGTGTTAGCAGCGAAATGGCTGGACGAAGTGATTAAGAGAGATTTCTATATTATGTAGAAGTTTAACTATAGTATCTTATGTTTATAGTTGAATTGGAGGCCTTTACAGACGTCTATGCGGCACAATTTGAGCGATTGGAACACGCACGACGTGCAAAACGCCAACTAGATGCAAAACAGTTTTTTGGAGGTATTTTACACATTTCCTATGCACCCGAAAGAGAGAACTCCCAGGAGTTGCGGGAGAAGCTGCTGCAGAGGCGTAAAGAGATTTCCCAACGACTGCAGCGCAATCGATCAGAACAATCGCATTGAAATTGTTTAAATTATAATTTGTGGATTTTATTGAACCTCCTAACACATGATAACACGAGCCTCCAAGGCTGAACGATGATGATCCTCGGTTGATTACCCAATGTTATATTATTATTATTTTTGTTTCGTTCGGCGCAGCTCGTGATAGTAATTTAGTAAGCTAATGCGTTTCGCCCACACCTGCACGCCATAATTTGCCCAAAAGCTGAAAGACATTGGAAAGAGGTGGTTAAAAATTCGAAATGGAGGTCATGCTATTTATGTTGCTACTCACATGCCAAACAGAGCTCCTCCTAAATGCGCCGCATGATCAAAGAATTTCCAGCCCATGACGCAGCCGGCAAAATCGATGCCCATGATAACTTTGATTGCGGCTCCCGCAGAAAACGTGACCGTTGGCAGGAACAATATGCTTAATTGTGTATCCGGGTATTGTGCACAGACGTAGGCCAGGACGGTCATAATGGCACCTGACTGAAGTATATATATGAGATTTTAAATAAATATAAATGAATAAATTATATGGCTCTTCTAATACTATTTATCATTATCTATATGAGACGCACCGCTCCTAGTGACATGCCTGGCTGTCGCGTTCCCGCTTTGTAGAGCACGCTCATCAAGCTGGAGAAGACGCCAGCGCTGAGGTAGACGGCCATGAATTGCTCCTTGCCCATGGATAAGACGGCAGCATTTGAGAAGCTATGTAACACATACATATTGGCAAATATGTGCATAACCGAGTAGTGGCTGAAAGTGGAGAGGAACATGGGCCAGCATACAATGCCTGCAGAGTTAAAGTAGCTATTAAATTGGATAATCTAGTGAAGCAGTTAAGTATTCCATTTACGTGCAGCTGGATTTGAGGTGAAGTATGTCATCATCATATTCCGCATCGATGGAACACGCCACAGTCCAAATGCGAGCAGATTGCAAACCAAGAGCGGCGCAAAGGTTTTGTCACCCGGCGAAAGGGAGTCCCAGAAACGTTTAATGTCATTCTTTAACTGCGACCAGCTATCACGGTCTACCAACGAGCGACTCTGCATCCAGCCGAATCGGGCCTGTTTCGCCTTAGAGAGGATCATGCTACGCGTATTCTCGTATTCAACAATTGTGGCACCTGCAAAGCAACCGAGGCTGAACTAAACAAAAGTTCAAATCAATTACAAATAATTTATGAGAGCGGTGCATGGAGCATTTCACTTACTGCGCCGGTAAATGCGATCGCCTTGATTACATTGCTCATTGGCACATAGCCGCCGCCTTCGCCAGCAGGTGTGATGACAGGTGATTTAATGTTACTCCATCTGGCCTTCTGTGCATGGAAATGACGCACTGGCTGACCTGATCCACATCTCTGTACATAGAAACTCTGGCGGCATGCTTGAAAACGTGTTGCGCCATTTCCAATGTGAAATCGATAACTAAAATAACAACATAGATTTATGAATTTAAAATGTGGGCGTGCCTGTGCCTCCTTTATGGGCATCCTTACTTACGTCACCTGTGTTAACCAACTTTGGCATAGTGCACGATTTATAAGCATAATATATTGAAGGTATCAAGAATTTTGCATAAGCTACGGTGTAAATATATTATAAATAAAGTGTTTGCCTTGTGCTCGACGTACAACAAAGCTGGTTGACATAAAAATGTTCTGTTGATTTGATTTCTTTCCAACTTTGTTAAACAATTAAGGTTTCGTTTGGAATTTTGCCTGGATTTCAATTTGGTTATTGTCTGTCCACGTTGATTTACGCTTTGTGTTCTAATACGCCACAGCCATTTAATGTTGGAGGTTTTATGTTGTATGCATCAGTTACCACGTTATGTATTTACAAGTCGAAAGCTTGGCTTCAATGTTGTAATTATTTCAAAATATATGTTTGTTTTTTGTTGCTTTTTGTTTATTTTTTGCCATTTGCTGTTTGCTCGTCAGTCTGTTAGTTTTACATTTCGCTCTAATGTTATTAACAGAACCAAAAGTTGTTTAGTGGCTAAATCTTAACAATATAATTTTGATGATATTCTTATTCTGGTATTGCCAAATATAACCAGAATTTGTATTAGCAGGCAAGCTAAATGTGCAAATAATTGACAATAGCTTTTAACTTACAGCTCAGAAATACGTGTCATTTAACAGTGCTGTTAACCGGCGGGATATACGATACACCGATAACCATTAACATACAGCATAAGCAGTGTTGTCCCTTGAGATCGTTAAAAGACTTTTACTATATTAAACTAATTTTGTTGGATAATTCATAAAACATAATTTAATTTATCAATTGTTCATACCGTCTGTTTAATGAATACATAAATCCTCATGTTGCTATCAGGTGTTATCGATAATTTGTCATCGGTTATTTGACAGCTCTGATTGGCACAAATACAAATATGGCACATGTGGAGCCGGTAAACAATAAATATTTTGATTTGCTTATTTATTTAACCGATTTAATGTTTTTATAGCATAAGGAAACTAACGAAGTATTGGAGCAAATATTAAAATTAAACATAACTGAAAATGTTGCTGACATTACGACGCTATTAAAAAACTTGCGTTTGCTACTGACCCAAAGCCCGGAAAGTCAACGAACATTGGCAACAAATGCAGAATTTGCGAGATTCGTTAGAGATGTTGTATTTAACCCAATTATGCGAACTGAGCAACGCACACTGCATATATTGACATTGCAGGTATTGGCCAATAGCATAGTTAATAATGAAGAGTCCCAGGCAGCAATTTGGCAAGCACATGGATACCAAATTGCAGAGCAAGCAGCGATGGCTCCATTAGGCAGTTCGAATAATGTGCTGCTCATGATTATGTATAATATATATATGGGCGCACGTTTGCCCGGGGATCAGCTGGTATTTGAAACGTGCATCAAGCTCTGGCAGGCCATCATTGAAACGCAAACGGACTATAATTTTGAATATTTGCATTTCTTGATGGAACAGTTTATTGTAAAGGATGGACGCAGCTGTGTGCAGTGCTATCAACGCCTGAAGTCTGTCGAGGAGCGTATAACCTTTCTTGACTATGTTGCCCATTATCTGCGAGAGGATAGTCCAAATGGTGAAATTAACAACATATTGTTGCAATTCTTTGCCAAAGAATTCCGTTTGAAATCCGATTGCATATTACGTGAAACAATTAAGCTGAGGCACCAGCTGCATCCACGCGAAGTACATACACTGCTGCGTATCATAGCAAGCGCCAGCGGCTCAGAGAAATATGCTAAAACATATGCGGCCGATCAATCTCTGTTCATAAACGTGAGCAGCCTGCTACGCTGTGTAATTGCAGCTGGTAAGGAGCCGGATAGCTGCCTGGATAAACCCATGACAAAACTGGAGGAAGTGGCGCTTAGCTCCAACATCGATGCGGACTACGAAGCGCGAGTCTCCTTTGAGTTGAAAACCTTGCTCGTTCGTTGCACAGCCAATTTATTGTATGAGAATGTGGCCAATAGAGGATACTGCCTCGATACTCAACTGCTGCCAGCGCTGCTCGAATGCACAGTCATGGATGCGCGCAATCCTTGTAAGTGACGGTTGAGGGACTAACAGGCTCTGCTATGTGATAAATGGGAAATGAATTAAACGCTTCTCCTTTTCTCATTCTAGTAATGCGCGAGTGGAGCATTTTGGCCATACGCAATGCCTGCTTTAAGTGCCCAGAAGCTCAACAGGTGATAGCCCAGCTGACACTTCAAGGCGCTGCTCCAAATGATTTGCTCAGCGAATTGAATTTAGATTTGGGCGCACTGCGCATCACAGACAGAAAGCAATAGAATCGGAGCCAAATAACCGCGAACAAGTGGCACGACGTCATCCACATTTGGCTTCTGAATGATGCGCTAAATGGTATGCCAAAAAACTCAAGAAAAAAGAAAATAAACAGAAAGACCGAAATGAATATAAGAAAAACGAACAGCATTCATAAAGTCGTTGTCAACGTTTAATGGCGAATGCGAGCGAGCGAGCGTGTGTGTTGGCATGCTATGTTGGCTAGCTGGCTGGCGGGCTGTACGATTTGTACACATGCATATATTATATAAATAGCTGCCCATGGCTCTGCAGCATTGTAAAAAAAAAGCGAAGATGCCTAAATACATTAATATCTAATTTTACGCACACACACACTCACACACAAAGATATTGCTGAATAGAGTGTGCCTGCTGGCTCTTTTTTTTCTGATTTAATGGCGCAATTAAAAACGATGACGCAGACTACGACTTGGGGATTCGCTTGCTATACCGCAATTCAGCTAGCCAGCTGCCCACTTAGTCGTCAGCCATTGAACCAGCCATACAGTCTGACAGACAGACAGCCATTCTCAGCAACTGAGCTAGTCTATCAGCAATGCATCCATGTTATCAGTAATTCAGCAGTCTCTCAGTAACTCCGCCAATTTTTCAGTACTTCAGCTAGTCTGCAAGCAATTCAGCTAGTCTTCCAGTAATTCAGCTAGTTTCAGTAGACCATTAGTTACCTCTAAATCTGCAAGTCATTCAGCCAGCCATTCACCCAGCTACATATTCAGCCAGTCACACAGCAATCTAGCCATTCAGCTACACATTATGCCAGTCAGCTATTCGACTAGCCCTTCGTCCACTGAACTAGTTAGCCAGGCAGCCAGCCAGCTAGCCAGCTAGCCAACTAGCGCCTGCTGCAGGTGGCCATGCACTGCTTGGCTTTCACGATACGGTTGCTATATATGTATATACATATATACATATGTTATGTATGTAAATTTATTTATATACCCCTGTCTAATGTACACACATACATACGTCTTCGCTCGCGTGCGTATGTGCATGTGTGTGCGGCTCTCTTCCTAGCACGCCCGCAATTATGTTTATGTTGCGGGCCGCAGAAAACTTTGTGCGCTCGCAAATCAACGCCGGCGGGCTAAAGCTATATCTAAAGCGAACAATGGCAGAGCTCCTTTTGTTTTTGTTTTTGTTGGGGCAACCACTGGCGATGGCATTGCCTCTATGTAGTCGCAGTCAGTCAGTCTGTGGCAGTGCCTGTGCCTCGAAGCAGCAGCACCAGCCGCCGCAGCAGTCGCGAGATATTCCGACGGTTTCGCTTCGATTTAAAATGTGTTGTTAAAATTCGCTCAAGCCCAAAAATATATATATTTATTTAAATTTCTAAAAGGCTCGTAAAAAGAAAAAGAAAGAATAAAAATAAACACAAATTTCATTCGTCAATATAAACAAAATCTGAAGCAATAAAAAGAAACGCATTCAAACCGACGTCAACTATAAAAATTCAGTTGCAAGTTCGAAAGCTTTAATGGTAAACAATGTTGCATTTAATCTAAATATTTGAAACAAGTGTCTGGCTGCACTTATATAATCATAAATAAAAAACAAAAAAAAATTAAACGCGAAACCAAAACAAATCAAAATCAAATTTAGAATTAATTTATGCACGAACTGTTAAACTAATAAGTTTAAAAATAATACAAAATTCGCACTAAAAATTGTTTAAAACGTTCACATTTGTTGTTTGCATAATACATATAAATTTGACTAGGTATTTTACTTTATTTTAGATTTAGGCTAAATATTTTTGTTATGCGCGCGTGTGTTATATATATATATATATTATATATCACATATGTACATATACATATATATGCATCTAAAAAAAATTCCCATGTCAAAACTGTCAATAGAAAACAAAGTAAAAACGTTCAAATTGGACATGATCGACGGCTTTATGCTCGTTCTGACTTTTCAAAATATGTAAACTGAATTCATATTTACCTTATTTTTAATTTACAACGCCACGAGTGGTTAGTAACAGTCGGATTTCCATATTTTCCTTTTACTTAAATAAATATGAGTTTGTAAGATATTTTGAATTTACCCAAAAATTTATATCTCAATGCGTAGTTCAGTTGGTCAACATTAGTCCTGCAGCAAAACTTATTGATTCTAATAATACAACTGTCAAATATATAATATACACTACATATATACATGACATAAGATGTATATGTATATATATACATATGTGTATATAACATATATATAAACTAAGAGGCGGAGTAGTTAACATATTATATATACATAGAGATATATATATTTATGTCTATTGTAGTATGACAATTTGAAGAGAACGTAAAAAAGGAAAATCTATGGATGACATTATTGGATATTAGCTCTCTAAAACAAAATACTTTTCCCGATTTGAAACGTCCCAAACAAATATATATAAACTTGATATTTGGCTGTGATATACATACATGAAATTCCAAAGTTTCACCTCTAATACAAACATATGTAGTCCTGTTATGGACAACGCCAGATCTTCTCTCTGCATGCACCTACGACAAGCTATACCTAATTTCCGGAATCCAGTTGAACAGCAAGACAGACATTGCATTAAAACCAATATGCTCTTTTTGTTGTCGTCTTGTGAACGAGTATAAATAGATATACATACATATATAATTATATATAGCAAATAAAAGACAATGAAAAAATTGTTGAAAAATTACGTTCTTCAGAATTTTGTCGAGCGGTCAGTTTTCAGGTTGGTTCAGTTAAATGGATATATATTTATTTATATATAAATATTTTGTGCATATATATTTATATGTGCGCACACACATACTTCTACCTAGGCGTCAGGAATTCGAATATATAGACGCAGCCTGATGATAACTGTACAATTTGGTCTAAAAATACGAAAAACAAAATATTTAAGACGGATTTTGTTTAAAACAAATGAGAATACTTAAAAAATAAAATAAAATTAACAATAAACGCAAGTGCGACAGAGACAAGCAAACAATGTACGACTATATGCTTGCCTGCAGGCATTTCTAATATTCTTATTAGCAAAGAATGTAATAATTATAATAATAATGTATGTATATCACCCATGACACAGCACCATTAAAATATACATATTATATATCATATAATAAAATTAAGGTCATTCGAATGATTATCAATAATAAAAATAAAATATAATAAAAATATATAACATTGACAAAATATAACAAATAATTAAAAAAGTCGAGCATACATTAAAAATATTGTCAAATATATTTAAAACATTTAATTTTATTCACAAAATAGTAGTTAAATTATTAAGAAAAAAAATTGTCTGTTTCAGCGCACAGCGACCAAACACCAGGTGGGTTAGGAAGACGACTGAATAAATTCGCCCAGGCGCGCCTTTATATAGGCGACGCAGCGACTCGCACACGAGCCTCGCTCTTTAGCTCATTCTCACACGATCAAGAAATACGCCCTTTCTGAGTTAGTTTTAATCGTGCCTCTGAGTATATTCCTTGATGAAGCTTTGCACTCAGTTCAATTATGCTCTCATCAAATATGCAGCTGAGCTAATGAGTCTTGCTCTGAGTAAGTTTCTGAGCTAGCTTTATTGCTCTGAGTTAGTTCTCGCTTGCACGCACACATAGATTTTCGAGCCTTTTACTGAGTTAGTTTTGCATTAGATCAAAATGGCGCTCAGCTCAGCTTCACCGAGTAATACTTAAAGCTCCTTAACGCTGAAATGAGCTCTTTTCTGCGTTTGCTTTAATGCTGGCATCTTCTTTTCAAAGAAATGAGACTTTTTCTGAGTTAATTTTACACTCAATCAAAATGGCGTTCAGCTTATGTTTTCTGTACATTTCTTTCAGACTTCCTATACACAAAGTTAGATCTATGTATGTTAATTTATCAATAATGATGAGTATATTAATTATTTATGTACAACTTGAGTGTCAAGTCGGCTAGAGCTACTCAACTATTATTATAGAATATATACATATAAAACTGACAACTTTTGCATGTTACAGAAATATGCTTCGAGGCAGTATACCCAGTTTGATCAAATCCGCAATAGGGTATAGCCAGCGGGTGTTTGCTTAAGAACTCTAAACACTTAAGAGATTTTCCCTAGTTTTGTGTTGTTTGTTTTTGTCTCTCTTTTAAATGTTGGCAAATGACGCAGTTGGCGGCTTCATGACGCAAATGCAACTCCCAACTGCAACAATACCATTGCATATGTATCCATCTATATGTATGTCTATAAATACAACACGGAAGTTGCATGCAACACAGAAACAACAACCACAATAAAAGATGAAAGCAGCCATAAATGAAATAGGAATTAAAAATAAAATCATAAAACTTAATATTTTTACTAATGAATATAATTTATTTAATAAATATGTATATATGTATGTGTCTATGTGCATGTGTCTGTATGTGTTGGCAAATTGCTGCGGGTTTTCCCAAAGCAGAATTTCCACATTTTTATGATCCATACAATATATGTATGTACATATGTATACAAATTCACAAAGTTGACGAACAAAGCATTTAAATGATAAATGTGTCTGCTATATATCACATATATATGGTGTATATGGTTTTTATGTATGTGCTATTTGTATATGCTTGACTCGCAGTAAAAGTACTTTTGGGCAGATGACACTTGCACACGCACACGCCCACACCCACGCGCTGGGGCGCACCTAATTCCTCGCCAAAAAATTTGCCACTTATACAAATATAGTACATATATATATATAATATATATGTTCAATTTCAAAAAAAAAAATGCTCAACAAATTTTATTATTTTTAAAGAAAGTATAAAATATTTATTTCGGTTTCTTTTCTTTCGTAAATGTCTTCACTAATTTGCTTAATTTCTGACAAAAATTAATGGCATGGCTTCTCCGTCTTCTTCTTCTTCTTCATTTGCTTGATTTTTGTTGCCAACGCGACGACAGCCAAAAAACAACATGTAAATATAATAAATAAATAAATAATCACATAAATTTTCCAAAAAGGCCTAAAAACGACAGACAAATGTGCATGAAATATGTTTTTTTAAATATCTGGCGAGCCAAAAATAATTCACACGATCTGAATCGAACTATTAAACGGATTTAACTGACTACACAATGCTCGTTGAGCTTTTAAATTGCAAATAAATTTGATAGACAATTTGAAATTTTGTACTTTTTAGTAGTGAATAAACAGTTAAGCTAATAAACGTTGTTTTAATATCTTTACACTTTATAAATATGTGTTGCTTTACTTTAGGATTTGAGGATTGTACAAAAGCCAATATGCTCCTTTTTCACATTTACGAACGAGCATATAAAGAAATCTAAATGAAATATAAATAAAAATCTATTTTATTTTTTGCGTAAATTCCCATGCGAAAACACCTGCTGAATTATAATTATGACACAAACAAACATACATTCGCACATACATATGCGTATATGTATGTATGCATAGATTTCATATGTATGTACATATTACATATACAAGCAATCGTATTGGCTCGTATAGGACTATTTAGAGGCTCACCCAGAACATACATACATACATATGTGTATGTACATGCAGATGTACATTTATGAATATTTATATATATACAGAATTATGTATAAGCACTCTCACGTACACACACAAGAACAGACACACATGTACATACATAGCTATACCAATACATATCTATATACAACTTGTTGTCCTACGCTGCGAGTACGCAACGTGACTTCATTTTGCTTAAGTATAAACAATTATTTCTCCTCATTTATTTTAATTAATATTTTTCCACAATTTTCTGCTCTGGCATATTGTACGTAGGAACGTGCCCTGTCCCATGTGCGTGTGGATTTCCCATTGGTATCGACCGGTGACGCCCGCAAATATTTGCTGAGCGCGTAAGTCAAACGCACACCGCCGGACGCCCAAAGCGCAGACAACAAAGATGAAGCGCGATATATCCACCTCGACCATTGGTCGGGATGAGGCTAGGCGTCCCTTGATGGAGGCCTATATGTTTCAGCGCCGTGTGCTGCTCGGCTGCAGCCTGCTGATGGTCGTTTCACTGATAGTGTGGATAGTGGCGATAGCAACGGATCATTGGATCATCATATCAGGGAAAGAAGGTGCGTAGCGAGGGATTTGAGTACATTCGAGTAGAGACTCAACTGAATTCCGTTCTCTGTTCCCCATCGCTAGGCATTTTCATACCCGAATCGCGCCGCTTCTTCATCAACTCACATTCGGGATTGTGGCGCCACTGCCGTAATACGATCGTGCCGAATGCGCTAAGTAATGCGCAGGTGGTGCGAAACTTTAGCTCCATGTCGTACACCTCGCAGTCGTATATCAACGATGCCAAACGCAACTTGACTCACATGGAGTTCATTCGAAATTTCGCTCAGGACAAACTGGATGGCTCGGACAACTTTACGGAGCCGGCGCGTAGGCGCATGTTCGCCCATTGGGCGCGAGGGGAGGAGGAGGAGTTCCAAAGGTTTCGCAGCGCTTTCCACAAGCTGGTCATGTCGACGGAAGCGAATCAGCATGAATTCAATGCGACTAGCCTGAAGCCCATTCCCATCGATCCGCTGGATGTGAATGGGATAATCAAGCGTCGCACCTTCGGCTCGGCGCTGCAGCGTGTTAAATACAACAACACCTGGTCCTACTATGTGATACCGGAGATGGCACAGCAGGCCATATTCAGCAATTGGACGGATTATCCATTGGTGGTTCGACTGCTGGCCACGTACATCAGGGACATTGGTATACCCGCCTTTGTGTTAAACGATGAGCGCGTGATTTTGCTTTTGGTGCCGCCGTTGCCCCCAAAGAAGGCCGGGCAGACCGCCTACTACAGCTATATACCCTACTGTAAATATACATCTTAATAATTATAATAATTATAATAATACTTCATTCTTCAGCGCGTTGCAAGTACATCGACATGTTTCCCAATTCAAATACCCTACGCAGTGAGCCCGGCATCGATGACGAATTAATGGGTATGTACAAGCATTAACAATTCATTCGTACTTGCTCATGTCCATTGTTTTCTTGCCATTGAGCGAGACGCGCGCTAATTTCAACTGCTCTCATAATACGCCATCTTGAGTATACTCTCACTTAAATTCTCTTGTGCTCTCAAATCGTAACGGTACGTGACTAACATTAGCCTAGTGCGATCGAACGAGATAGTCGCTAATTTTAGCTCATCTTAGGTCATTTACTTTTGTAGCTTATTTTCGCTGCTCTCTTGAACAAATGCACACGCAAAACTGCAAGTGTGCTCTCTCTACCGAGAGAGAATTAATGAAAAATAGTAAAAGGATCTGATGCACTCATGTAAAATGTTGAATTTTTGCATGTACTTTTTTGGGTCAGCATGGACGGGCCCAATATTAAATTCTCGAAGCCAAGCATGCATCCTCGCACACACACACATTTATAATCGCAACAGTTTTTATTCGGTAGTGTCTTGGTACGCCATTGCAGATTACATCCGTACACAAGCTTCGTTTGCCTGCATCACGTTGTTCGTCATGAGTCTGGGCGCCGTTTTCTCCTTCTATACGTTTATGAATCCGCGTTACATGTTCAAGCGTTTAGCAGGTGGCATACACCTAGTGGCGGCATCCACAGCGCTTGTAGTGCTGCAGGTGCTGTTCTCTTCCATCGACTACACAAAGGAGAATTTGTTCTATGCCTATCCGGATGGTGCGGAATTGACGTAAGTTTGACTTTAAAGCAAAATTCAACATTTTTTAATAATTAACCGCTCTTACCTATAGCTATGGCTATGGCGTTTACCTGGCCTGGTTCACGTTCGTAGTTAATATTTTATGCGGTGTCATGTTCCTCTGGTATTCAGGTAAGAAGAAAGGCGCCAAGGCGCCCAATGATGAAGTTGCCATGGCCGATGAGCCAACCATAATGGGCAGATAGCTTCCACCCCCACAATCAGCAAAAAAAAAAAAAAAAAAGCCAAAGACCAAAGCAATTGAATACCAATATCTGGATTGGTATTTTGCCTTATACTTTTGTTACTTGTTATATTCTTAATAATAATACACATATGTATAAATTGAGTTATTCATTAATAATAATTTGAAGAGCTCGGCGTAATAAATAAATCACATGTTTACCTGTATATAATCTCAGTTTTCATTTGAAAATCGCGGGCATATTTAATTTAAAACAAAGTGGTTTGGTATTTTCGATAATAAATCGAGTGTGCGATTGTTTTCAATATTGAAAAACAAAAAAAACCAAAGGTAGATATGCTAGACAATACTGTTTTCGCATTGTTAGTATTTTCGATTATTTTTATTAGAAACTGCTGGCATCACAAATAAAAATTTAGCCTTGCACATGTGCAATCGTTATCGTTCCCCCATTCAATGTACTACCTTATACATCATTTAGCACATGCAGCCCAACTGATTTGTTAATATGGAGTTTTGTTAATAACTAAATTAAATGGAGGATGATATATTTACTACGCGCACCAAAGAGCTCTCCACTGATGAGCTAATTAAGCTGGAGGAGCAAAACAAACGTCTGGTGCCCGAATTCAAGGCGAACAAATTGGAGATTGATGCGCAGCGGCATTGGGATCTTTTCTATAAGAGGAATGAAACGCGTTTCTTTAAAGATCGCCATTGGACAACTCGAGAGTTCCAGGAGCTGCTGGCGGAGGACTCTACAGGAGGGAGACGTAAGCTCTTAGAGGTGGGCTGCGGTGTTGGCAATCTGGTCTTTCCCCTACTGGAGGAGCAGCTTAAGGAGCAGACCAGTGAGCAAGGCTTCTATTTCTATGCTTGCGACTTCTCACCACGTGCAGTGGACTTTGTGCAAAAAAATCATCTGTACGATACAAATCATATAACCGCTTTTCAATGCGACATAACAACGCAACAGGTGCATGAGCACATCGAAGCAGCTAGCCTCGATGTCTGCACCATGATCTTTGTGCTCTCCGCCATACATCCCGACAGATTCGTTGATGTTGTCAAGAATCTATGGCAATTGCTAAAGCCTGGTGGATTAGTGCTGTTTCGCGACTATGGCCTCTACGACATGGCTCAGCTACGCTTTAAGCCGGGTCATAAGATAAGCGAAAACTTTTATATGCGACAGGATGGCACTCGCAGCTATTATTTTGCCCAAGAAGAGCTGGCGGAGATCTTTACTCAAAATGGCTTCGACGTGCTAGATAACAACTATGTGCATCGACGTACGCTCAATTTAAAGGAGGGCATCGATGTGCCGAGGATCTTTCTTCAAGCCAAATTCCGCAAGCGCTCCGACAGCTGATGATTAATGATAATTACAGCTATTGCTGGGATTGTCTAACATGTCTAAAGAACGCTGAGGTATACAATTATATTTTTACATTAATTACTGTAGATTTAATTATTCTATTTAATGATGTTAGTCGATTTGCAATTTCTGTATATACAGCTGATATTTCACAATTTAATATGGATTTTAAATACTTCAATTGTAAATGAATTATTTAAATCGATTTTCAATAACATTATTTTGTGGGTCAACGTTCAATAAATATTTATTGTATATGTTAGGCTTACAAGTGTATATGTATGTGTGGTATATATATGTGTGTAACACTTTTAAGGTACATATATATATATATATATTTATATGAATACACATATACATACATATATATGCGCCTGATCAGAGCTTGGCATGCAATTATTATATATACACACTTTAAGACATATATACGATATCTTAAATCCATCACACCTTTATACTAAGTTAGTTACAATTCGACAGATTTGCTTCAGTTAGTTGCACTATTAAATTCATTATAAAATGCTATTGTTTAGCATATATTTGCTGGACAACATGGTAACTTGGCTATATGTATATATGAATTCATATATGTATATATAAATATTTGTGTATTACGGGTATATCTGTGCTTAGGTCTAAAACGAAAATTACATAAACTGGTAATGTACAATAATTTCTTTTAGCAACAATTAGATTACAATACGAACAACTTAGTGTGACAATAATATTCAACAAATATAATAACCTCAATCTCTCTCTCTTTGTTTCTTCCTTTAAGTATATCTGAATTAGATTTGACAGGCCTCCAAATCATTTCTGTTTGGTTTGTTCGTCAGTTAATACCAAGAAGGTAACGAATATAACAAATGTGAATTTGGCTATAATTGGTTAGTTGAATTGCCCAAGTTAATCGAGGCCATGCTCGGTCAACTTGGCCCCGTTACTGTTGCTGTGACCCAGCGGGGTCAGCTCAACGCTCGACTCAAAGCTCTTGGTCAACATGTCAGTGCTCGTTATGGAAGTTGTATTGCTATTCAGCGAGACAGCCACGGGCAGAGTGGCGATGCCGTCATTTAAGTCGCTATCGATGCTAAAGCTGTTGCTTCCATTCTCGTTGATCAGCGAGAGCGTCTGCATTGGCAGCAGATCGGTGGATTGGGGCTCTCCAACGGCATCGTAAGTCTTCGACTTGCTCACACTCAACGGACTCTTGTCATAATCCAATCCACTGTCTGACTGTAGCTGCAGCAGGGAATTGCGCTGCGTATGCTTATCGAATTTCCGTTGCGGTGGTTTTGGCGGTTCCTTGTCCTTTTCTTTCTCCTTCTCCTTGTCCTTAGATTTCTTGAAGCCAAGCGCTTTGTGTGCCTGAGCTTTGATGCCCTCCATGCTGGGCCGGATAATGGAGGTGCGTGTGCCGCCACTGCTGCTCTCCTTGGCTGAGGGTGATTCCTTGGCGCCCGGCTCCGTCTCCTCTGTAACGCTCGCCAGCTGCTGAGGCGCCTGAGGTATTGTGAGATCTTGCACCTGTATGGGAATGTCATCGGGCAGCTTTTTCGTTCGGAATGAAGCGTTTGTTATCATCGATTTGGACACAGACGTCGTCACGGTTGTCGTGGCCGGCGTCAACGCCACACTCAGACCCATTGGCCCGTCGTTGGGCTGACCCGAGGGATTGGCATGCAAAGAGTTGCGCACAGCGTTTGTAACTAGAATTAGCTCCGTAAACATTTCGTAGCTGGCGCGATTATGTATATCCTCCAGTGTTTGAATAGCCACCGTGCCAAAGCCATTGAACATGGCATAGTAAATCGCATGCACCAGCTCGATAAGGAAGGACGCGGAGAGTGGAATGCGCGGCGCGGAAGGTTTCGGGAATGTCGTGCCCGTCGTTGGATCGGAGCTGAAAATGTGAAAAGGTTAGAGTTGTAATCAAGCAAAGTCTTGCCACTCACCCATAGCTCATGCGATGTCCATGCCCCGACTTGGTGGTGAAGCCCTGATTGACCAGCTGCGAGGCGACGCGGCACAGGTACAGCAGCGAGGATTTCTGTGTAAGGCTCACCTGCTGGTTGTAGCAGAAGAGCAGAGCAGTCATGATCCTCATTCTGTTTTGAGCATTTATCGATTCAATGCGCAAATGTGGACCCCATTTGACCTCGCGATTGCAGTTCTCCTCCCAGCGTCGCAGATCCGTCATGGGGAGATTCTTCAGCTCGTGATAGACAGACGCCTGGGCCAGTATGGGCATGCGAAAGGTCACAACCTTCTGGCCGCCATCGTCGGTGGACACCTCGCCATTGTAAATGCAGATGAGCAACGTTTCCACTCCTCTGGATGCCTTTTTATCGCCTGCCGAAACGGCATGCAGGTATGTGTAGATTAGCACGGGCAGGAATTGCAATGGAAACTTGTGTAGAGTCACCTCCGGTGCGCGATAGAAGGCCAACAGTTGCTGGCAAATGTCATGGACCAAGTCCTCGTTACGTTGCCTCTCACTGAATATGGTGAAGATGGCTTCGGCGATTTCGGGATCTGTTTCGTGCTCGACGACAAATGCTTCGGCGTCGGCTGGCTGACGGCGTGCCCGCTGATAGTCTGTCAGCCAGTCTTTCACCAATTCGGCCATTATTATGTTTTATAAGTTCTTAATTAATTTGCTAACACTCTGGCCCTCTAATCTTTTTCACACATAAACCTTGCATATCTGCGCAGGGCTGCAAGCGCCACGATAACATTAGCTCAAAGGAACTAGTTCAAAATATCTGCTCATAAAAATAATTCAACTGATAATTTTAGCTTTTGTTATTATAATTTAAACTTCTGCATTGTATAGCATTGGATCATCCTATTTCAGCTGCTTGCGATCGACTGAATATAGAATTTAAATGACAACTCAGTGACTCACTGGATACTCTGCCGCCCTAGCCGATGTATGCCAAAGCAACTCTGCAATGTTCTCACAAAATTAATCAAGTCCAATTGGAACTGCGAATATATAGTATGTATTTACATACATATATCGCAACACATCTATACACACACATGTACATGTAGTTGTAATTATAATTAGCCATTTTTACGACGAAAACAAACTATTAAATAATAAAGACTTACGAACATTAAATGCCAAATATAATATACAAATCAATATAGACTTCAAAACAAACAACAACAATAAAACGCGGAAGCGAATCAAAGACCAAAAGCAAAACAAAAGAAAAAGTCAAGGAAAACAAAGTGCCAAAACCTCCAAAAAAAATTTAGTTGAAAAAATTAACAATAAATTCAGAGAGTGAGAGAGAGCGTGAAAACAAAAACAAAAAACAAACAGTGCAATATGGGCAACGCGGGTAGCTCGACTGTGCATATGCATCGCGAGCGCCACAAGTCAACGGACCTCTCCACGCCAAGTTCTCCCGCACACTTTCGTGACTCGTTGGGCAGCGGGGGCGGCGCAGGCGGCGGTGCTGTGTCAACTGTTGGAGGGGGCGGAGTGGGAGGTGCAACAGCTCCGGGCGGCGGCGGCGGTGGCGGCCAAGCTTTCTCGTTCGATAAAAAACATACGGCAGTCTTGAACGAGGGTTCGTCGCAAGAAGACGACGACGACTTTTACACGAGAGCGGGCGCTAAGCTCACAACAGCTGTTGATAACGAGCCAGCAACAACAACATCAGCAGCAGCCGCAGCAGCACTGGAAAGAGATAGCACTATGGATGAACTGAACGATGAGTATCAAGAGATGAAGGCAACAGGATCAAAGAATTTTGATGAACTGGAATCGAAGAAGACGGCATTGCCCACGGTTCTGCGCTGGGACTATGGGGGCAAAAATGTGACCATCTCCGGCACGTTCTCCAAATGGAAACCGATTCCGATGGTGCGCAGCCATGGCAATTTCGTGACCATCATCGATCTGCCGGAGGGCGACCACCAGTACAAGTTCTGTGTGGACGGTGAATGGAAGCACGATCCCAAATTGGTAAGTTGGCTGCCCAGCCAGCACAGTGGGGCAAAATCGATATGTATACGATGCATTGTTTACACTGGCTGACGTACTGCGACTTGAATTTTTCCCTTTTCACTCAAGTGTTGTGTAATCACCGCTGGACTGTAAACAATAACACAATATGGATTTAGCTTTGCGACTGGCAATGCCGAGCAGCTCTGCTCTCCTCTCCTCTTCTCTCTCTATCTCTGTCTCTTCTCTCTGTAGTGCTCTGCGAGTTAAATCTAATGTTTGTTTGTTTTGGTTTGAATTTGTAGAAAAGCGTGGAAAATGAGGACGGCGAAAAGACTAATCTGGTGTCGGTGCGCGCATCCGATTTCGAGGTGTTCCAAGCGCTGGCCAAAGACAGCGAGAATGTGCCCAACTATGCGGAGAAGGAGTACTCGCAGGAGGTGCCGCAGGTGAAGCCCTGGGAGAAGGTGTCCGGACCGCCAGTGCTGCCGCCCCACCTGCTGCAGGTCATACTCAACAAGGATACGCCACTATCGGTAATGTATATGAATCAACTAACTGATTGATTGTTGTAGCATCAGATTGAATGACTGAATGATTGAAGATGTATTACTAGCATAAACTGGGCCAGTTGATTGATTGTAATAGAGTTAGATTCTAGTTATGATTGACTATATATTCATAATATAACCGGTAGGAGTATATGAATTATATGGAATTTGCATACAGCGCAAGTTATACATGGCTAATTGATTGACAGACCGACTGATTGAAGAGGGAGTTATATCAGCAACTTCGGCAATGGCGCTGCTTCACTGGCACAGCATGTTTTCTGTCAACTAATCAAAATAGATGACAATTATATTTGCCGCTCATTGCCCAATTGAGCAACAGAATTAATGAATTACTGATTGAAAATGCAAAGATTCATAGAGTAACATTTAGCAGCTAGAGGGTTGTTTGTTTATTGATATTAGATTGAGTCACTGGATGTGTAAAGATGTACAACAATCTAAGCCGTAGCGGCGAGTTATGCTTTGATAATAAATATTCGTTTGAAGAAGATTTGGAAACGTAGAAGCATATATATGCATTAATTAACTGAGGCAGGAAATTACTGATTGAATACGATAATCTCGTTAGTCAAGAGCCCAGCAGCTAGAGAGTTACATATTTGCTGACTGACGTTGAATTATAACTGAATTAAAGAGCCTTTCAGAAATAAGACAGATAGATCTGATGTATTTACTTTAATGACTAAGTAATTACCTGATTGAAGATATAGATCTACGTAGCGTCTTAAGCTTGTGCAGCTAAACGTGTACATATTTTAATGCACTGCAGTTTTTAACTATTTCCAATAGTTGTATTGGATGAAATTGAATGTTTTATATATAGCGCTCAAATGTAATCAGACATTTTCACTCAAAGCACAACAAAGAGCACCATTGAAACGTGCTTTACAGTTTTGTCAAAACAGCAGTTGCTCTAGTTGCTGCGACCTCAAAAGCCCCGTGTGTGTGTGTATGAGAAATGACGTGATCTACATGCAAAAGTCAAGTGCTGAGGCATACTTAAAATCTGTAGTCTATAAACTGTAGTCTCTCGCTTTGTAATCGTTATGCATATTATATTTATATTTTCTCTCTTTCTCTATATATTTTAGTGCGAGCCGACATTGCTGCCCGAACCGAACCATGTGATGTTGAACCATTTGTACGCCCTATCCATCAAGGACGGCGTCATGGTGCTGAGTGCGACGCATCGCTACTGCAAGAAATATGTCACAACTTTGCTCTACAAGCCGATATAGATCCAACAGCTACCTAAATACAGCCGTTTTTTTTATATTCTAAAATTTAACGTACGTGTTTTTTAAGCTATATGAAATTATTTCAATTGCCTCTTCTGTATACTATGTGCGAAATGAATGCAATCTTTATGCTTAAGCGTTCTATTCAATTTGTTTATTTAGATTTTAAATATATATGTTTATATTTATATATATATATGGAATTAAAAAATAGTATATATATATATATGCATATGTGTATATAGTTTTCCGAGTAAGATTATTGTTCTGTGTCATAGTTAAGTGTATCTCTATATAGTTTCTTTGTTGAATTGCGATTTGTATTTTGTACTCACTAAAAACATATAAATTAATTTTAAAGCTTTTGGTTCACTGTTCCAAATTGTCGATATGTCTCTAATACATATATATATACATATATGCTAGCGTTAATTTTTGTTAAATCTAACAGCTGTCGAATCGTGTCATCAAATAGTTAATAACTTTAGTAATATTTTGTTAGTTTCTTTTTTTTTTTTCTTTAGGGAGTTAATAACACTTTGGATTTTGTTCTAATTTCATATCACAAGTCTCCAGCTGGTGTCTGCTGCACACGCATCTCTATTATATATAGATATATGTTTATAAATATATAAATATGCTTTCGCTCTTAATTGACGTCCGGTTGCCGCTGATCTACATTAGCTTCAGCTTGTGCTGTTGATCCACCAGGACAGCAGCTGCCGGCGCGTTCAGGCTTGCGGCCAACTCCATAGTTTTCTTCGCCAAGAAGCGTTCGTGCATTTTATTGGAGGCCCGCTCGAATTCTCCATCCTCGTCGTACAATGCCTTGGTGAAGTACTCGGTAAAGAGCCGAGACATGTACTGATCCTTGGTCGATGGCCACCAGCCCTCGAGGAAACCGATATGTCCACCACGTGCGGTGATTACAATGGCCACGTGCGTGCACTGATTGGCCGCCTTGATGGGTATAGCATCTAGCGGCTGAAACGGATCATCCGCTGCACTCAAGCAGAGCAACGGCACAGAAATGTGATCCAGCTTATTGTGCAGCGTGGCATCCGTGTAATAATCATTCACGTGCGCATAACCAAACTGCTTGGCTGTGAAGAGCTCATCGAATTCCTTGATGGTTTTGCACTAGAGGAGAATTAGAAAATCTGGATTAGCTTGTGTCTCAACTCCATCTGTAATTAATATACTTACTCGCAATATGCGTTGTATATCAATTTCGGAATCCTGATAGATATCCCTGTACACCTCTAGGTGATTGCGTAGCGTGCGACACAAACTGCCAGCCAGATGACGCCCCAATAGGTTGTTGATGACCGGCTTCTCGATGCTGGCACTGCCTTTGTGCACGTCCCAGGGCACGGATATGATCTTGGCCGCCGACAGATTTACGCGTGCCTCATCGCTCTTTCGGGCCAAATAGTTGCCTGCCGCGAGAGTTAATTAATTGGTAAACAATTGATTTATGTGCATTGGTTACTCACCTAGTATTAGACCACCCATGGATATGCCTGTGGCACCCAGCTTGCAGTCGAGGGGCAATGTGCGGCGCACATGATGCACCACCTCGCACAGATCTTCACAGTTGGCGGCGCAATAGAGACGCGGCGTCTTTAGCTCGATGCCGCCCAGGCCTCGATTATTGAAGACAACAACACGCATGCCCGCCTGCTGGGCAGCAAACACCAGGCATTTAATATACTCTGCCTGCGATTCGCCCGTCAGGCCCGGTAATATCAGCACACAAGGAGCCCGCTCGTCACAGCCCTCCTCCAGCCAGTCCAGCGCCACTTCCCCGCCATCCTTCAGTCTGAGTATTTCACTGTGGGTAAAAAGAAGATATATATATATAATTAGATTAGATTAGATTATTAATATCTAATCTATATAATATAAGATTGTTTCATTCCCATCCAGATTTTTTAAATAAGATATAATATCTTATTTAACTTTAAAGACAAGTTCTAGAATTCTATTGAATGGAATTGCCATTTAGCGCGTCTACTTTAAATCTAATCAATCTAAAGATACATGTATACTCTATGGACCGTATATGCTTCTGCCTATATTATGAACCACTTTTCAACGAGTAGGGCATTTTTGTCACTAATTGAATTATTTTTATTATGTTTATGAAGAGCAAACTGTGCTCGGCTCAAGACCTTTTCAAATTGCAATGAATACTAAAAAACATGTTATCTTATGGCTTTATGAGTCAGAGGGAATTGATGCTGAATAGCTGGCTAGCTGGCTGGCTGACAGACTGAATATCTGATTTGCTGAGTTGTGGCAGTGACTTACCGTCGATAATTGACACGGGGCAAACTCTTGGAGCGCAGCAGGCTCGCAAGAACAGTCTGTGCCCGACTCTCCACACACCAGAAGGTCGGCCAGTATTTGTTCTCCAGCGTGGGCATCTTCTTGATCAGATACTGCTTGAACGGCCCATCGGCACAGGCAATGATAGGCCGCTGAATAATGTGTTACGAAACTTTCGTTAATTTTCGTTAGCTCAAGGGACAGACAACTGACTAAGCTGTTGCGTAAGTCACGTTTATTCACTCACCTTTACCACCTGAATGAGGTAATAGATGACATAGGCAAAGACCGCTATGCCGAGGGCGTGCAGGCGCGGCAGGTGCGACAGGTACGCGTACATCGAGTAGAACATGCTGACTGACTGACCGCCGAATGGCTCAGTGTGTATTCCTCGACAAGTTGACTTGCTACTTTGATCCCGAGCGGGGCAGCAGCTGCAATTTTGGATTAAAGGCGTGCGAAATAAACAATTACAATTTGTGACAATGGCAACTGCGAAACTAATACATATGCATATGCGCATATGAATATATCTATATCTGTATGAAAAAATTGCTGAATGGAACTACGGACACTGTTTGCCACTACTCGGCCTGATATGATATGATCTGTACATATGTAAATATTGTATATACACGCGAACATATTTATAAGCACATATACTATTAGATGGCGGTTTGGGCTGTGAGCCATATCTTATCGTTCTTATACCCTTGCAATGGGCATGCTTAGCTGTGAAATTGCTCTTGATATGATTTATAATACCTACTGCGGATCCGCGTCCGACAAGTTGAGTCGATACTATCTAGGCTATGTTGCAATAATTACTCTAAAAATAATACGATCACAACTCCAAACACATTTACGATATTTCCGCTACCGTAAAAGGCTTTACATATGACTAAATGCTGAAATTAACTTAAATGTCGCAGTGTTAGCTCAAATGACCCAATGTCAAACAAATTTACGATATTCCCTCTACGTTCGGATATAAGGATGGGCTACGATAATAAAGAAGAAGTACGATATTTCGTCGCTTAGGACTAAATGTTTAGTTTCTGACTCCAAATATTTTACGATATGCCCTTCACAGTTTACACCTAGCCAAAATCTTATCAGCAACGAACCATTATCACACGTATATTAGCTATCAAGATATCTTTAACACATTTTGCTGACAATATCTTAGCAAAGTTTCCACTATAGCCTAAAAGCAGCTACCATTTGCAAGGGTATTTAGTTAACGACAAATTGTAGACAAGTCTCTGCACTCTGTATACTTATAGTATGCATAGTTCGTATCTGTACGGGCTTTAATTGATAGAACGAGGTGCTCATGACAGCTGGCAGACGAGCAAGCAGGCGCGGGGGCGGGCGGGCGAAGAGGTGGCAGGTGAACGAGTGGGCGGGCGGGTGATCAGGCGGACACTCGAACCCGAGCCGTGTTATCAGATCGAAGAGAATAGTACACAATATTTGATTCGTTTCAGTTTAAACTTATTTAGGGGCTTATCTCGCACACTCACAGCAGTTCCTGTTTAAATCGGAGTTGTTGGCGTTGTCGTCGATGCAGTTGTAGTTGCAGTGGTTGGGGTTCGAGACGATGGACTGCAGCACTCGAACATCTGCTTGCACTATGGCTAAACAGCGCGATTCGTCTCATTTTTAACAATTCAATATTGATCATTTGATTTTTTGACGTCATCGTCATCATCGCCGCCGCCGCCTTCAACGGTAGGTGGACAAAGGCGCCAAACATAATTGCTAGGCAGCAGTGCGAATAACTAACAACTAATAGTGCTTATCACTAGCAAGTGCCACTAGCATATACATTCATATATCTCTCGACTTTCTATATATGTATGTTTTGTATATAGCGTCTACAACTAGATAAAGTGTATTGTACACTTTTATTGCCGCCTTGCATAATATTAGGTTCCAATAAATTGAGGGCTTGTGCGCTTACCTTGAAGAAATATATGTATAAAATAAAAAAAGGAAAAACAAAATTTGAAAAACAATAAAATTTAGATAATTTATATTTTTGTGTCACACCAACTTTGAAAAAAAAATTTCGAAATGATTTATTTAAATGATATATTGCCAATGGCTTACAAAACAGCAATGAGCCATGATTCGTGCTGCTTCTGGGTTTTGACCCGGCAGCGGGCTCCGTTCAAAAGTCAATATGGCCGTTGGCAGCAATACGCACATAGTCACACATAGAAACACGCACAAACACACACGAAATACTTACATAGATTATTGAATTTTTGTCTTGGCATCACGTGCAATAACCAAAGGCCAAGGGTATGGGATGTGAACCTCTGTACTATTTATAGTGACGATGAAGGTGGGTGGTAATTATCGTGCCAATTATGACGCACGCATCATAAAGACGAAACGATTGTATATTATTTCACTTGCCTTCTTGACAAGTCGTTAAGCAAGCGCCGCTTTAATCGTCGTGCCCTGCTTATTTATATATTTTCCTATTTTGTGGGAAAGGAACTTTCGTTGCAAGCTTTGACACTCGTTGTCGCGAACAAATTATATAATAACAGAACCGATAACAGACATTATATGCAGTTTTTAACATATAAACTTTGCACAGAATAAAATTGTAACGAACTTCAATTGTAAACAAAAACAAAAGGTGCACATGTAAAAGTAACTGATGTTCAAATGAACTGAATGGTTCGCTCATTACTTAACATATCGCTGAACTGTTATTAACAGCTGCATTAACTGGATTCACTGGTTATTGTTGCATTTTAATGGTTGCCTTTTTTAAAATACATGTATGTATTTTGTTAGTCGGATATTTAAATTTAACCGCGTAAAGATTTTAATCTGTGTCCTGACGATAAAAACTACATAAATGAGTAGTATTTGGTTAAATCTCTGTAAACATACCTAATAACTTGATTGCATTTGCCGAAAAACCATTTCATTTTATATTTTATTACAAACTGACAAATTTAGTTTTTAACGGTGCCAAATGAGTTGATTACTTAAAATATGGATTTTCATTTGATAAACATCGATTCCTTTTGCTGTTTGATAGAAATTATAAAAATTAATATATACATGATTTTTATATTCATGCTTATGTATAATAAATAAGTTAGCAAGAACATTTAATACTTATTGAAAATACAAGTGATCAAACAGTTTTGCGACGATTCGACGATAGTTATCGAACAAATTCTCATCGTCGATAAGCAAATTGATATGTTATCAGTCAAATTGAGAAATTTAAATTTTACTATGAACGGTAATTGCGGTGATGGCAAGCCCGATGTTTATACAAATAGTGTCATCTATATGCGCTGGATATCAGCAAAAATTGCCAACAATTAACTGCTGGCATCTATACATATGTATCTATCCATGTATGCTTATATGTACGTACATAAGAAATACTTAAAAGTCGTATATAAAAAAGGTTAGTACAATATTAAATCGCAATGGTTTCTCTTAATTGAGTCAAGCGCTGTGCATTCGTCAGTTTCCAAGTGACGCAGGATAATGATGTGATGAAGAAGCCAATGCCTGCGATTGAGGATTGCATATAGAATAACAAACCGAACAACGATCCAAAAGACAGAATTGAGACTTACCCATCAAGAGAATAGCCTCAGATGTATCATCCTGCCACGCCTTGGATACCACACAGAGCAGTATAAATCCGCTTAGCAGGCAAAATGAGCCCACTAGCACGGTCAAGGTTATCACTATGATGACCGGATCAGGTGATTTCAATTTCCTATAGGGACACAGAGAGCTGCCCTTGGTATCGGTGCTGCACAATAAGAAATTCGAAGTTAAACAATTATTTTCTTAGTAGATATGTTATCAATATTGTATCACACCTGGATTGTGCATAGGTTGGCAGAATAGGCACACTTCTGCATTCCATGGCGCTGCACGCTGCACTGGACTGGACTTGGCGGCAGCATCCACTATTTTTCTAAATATATTTGTATATGTATAATGCCTATAGCTGCCAGCTGTCTAGTCGCATCGGATGGGGATGCATATTTATAGCTACATGGGAAGTGGCGGATTCAGAGCTGCAGCGGAACTAAGCGGAACAACCAACAACCGTTGGATTCGTGGAGTAGCGGTGAATGTTCTATATTTAGAAACATTTACTCGTCTCAAGTTCAATGCACTTCCCGCCCCAAAATCAATGAGCTATACAAATCAAACAATTGTCTATGGATGCTGTCCCTTCAGACTCTAATTTTATATACATATACATATATGTAGATCATTTTTACTTTGAATTTACTCAAATTTATAAAGCTGTGGAGGGCATAGTTTTCAAAACTATCAGATTACTACAATAGTTGTTTGTCATATACTGTATGCACATATACGGGGGTGGCTTACAATGTTTTTCATTCATGGATGTATTCATTATAACTATGTGTTTTCAATTAATAGAAGTATTGTTATTTAATTGAATAAAAATATTATAAATTTATGCTTAATTACAAATATTAAATTCAATATATTTATATTTTTGTTCCATATTCATCATCTACTTTTTAACTCAGCCCTCGATTTTTGCCTCCTCTCTCATTCCTCCTTTTCCCTTTCTCTCTCTGTTCTCAGCCCTCTCGCTGGCTCGCTCGTTACCTGGCTAAGCTACCTTACCTGAACATATTGTGATTTTGATCTCAGTCGATGGCGCATCCTTGACAGGACATCAACAGTTTCTAGAATGTTGCAATTGAAGGAATTGCTGCTAGCCCCGGCTTTCTTCGTGCTGCAGCTGCCACTTCGCATTCTTTGTAAAATATCCCATTTCTGCCATTTGCCACAATTTCAACGGCATATGAGGTATGTAAGTGGAAAATGTAAAAGTAAAAACTAAATTAATTTCAATTTGTGCTCTACAGATTTCTGGAATCTTTTCTGTGGCCACTCTAAGAGCCGTCCAGACCCCAATTAAATGAACATTTTGGTCAAAGAATACTTTTTGCGCCGCAATTCCGATTATTTAAAATTCGTCGCACGTATAAGCTGAACGTTCGCATGCCAAAAATAAATATAAAAAAGAATCAAATAAATAATTTGCATGGCTGTCAAATGTCGCGCTTTGAAATTGAATGCCAGTTGAAAGATCTGCAGAGCGGGAGATACACAACTGTCAGAACTTTGGGTTTTTCTCCCCAATACGCTGTGATCTCGCTCTGCGGGTAAATCACAAGCTCATACACACACATGCACACATATGGCGGGCATTTCTAATAAAAGTGTTGAATTGCTTCTGCAACACAGTTAGTTCAGCTGCTACGCTTGATTAGTGCACACACTTCTCCCAATTATCGTTATCGACAATGTCCGATAGTAATCGCAGTTTTGTTTATCGCAACCTTGGATATGTGGCGCGCGCATTGGCCATTGCTAGTCTATTCCTTATCCTGAGCGCCATCTACCGGGAGGACGATGAGCCGGGCTCTTACTACATACATCCTAGGCGAAATGTGCAGTAACAAATCGTCGCTTTAAGCTTAAGCTACACTTAACTCTATAAATAACTATATAAATAATTGTAATAAAATGTATAAAGAAAATGCGTATAATTAAAATATTTGCAAGCTAAACTGATTAGGCTTCCGTTTCTTTATGATTCAAGTTATGCAAAATCTTATCTGCATTTACATATATATATAATAACCCATTGCTTTATTGGTAATTATCTGGGGAATTCGCCTCATACCATCAAGTCAATCGCTCATAAAATTTTTTTTTTTTTTTAATTTAATGTGAAAAACAAGTTGCGATGCAGTAAACACGTTTTGTAAAAGCTATTAGAATATCATATCAGTGCGGGTATTCAATATTTCCCCGACTATTAATTAGCTGTAAAGTGGTTTTGTTTCATTCAACTCATTCGTTGCATTTGTTGCAGTTTCTTTAGAATTCGTTGCATTTGCTCTGCTTGTTGTCGTTGTTGTTATCGTTGCTGTTGTTGTTGTTATTGTTGTTGCTGTTGATAGCGGTAGAGATTTTAGCTTCGCTTCAGCTTGGGCCTTTCGGGCTGCACATCTGCTCCGCAGTAAAAGTTTCATATCTGCGAAAAGAGAAGTGACTCAATGTCAATTGTACGATTCAGCTCAAAATGACATCAGAGCCTACGAAACTGGTGGCTTTATAGCAAAGCAATCGGCATAAAAGTTTAAGCAAATAAATATGTACCTGACAGGGCCTTGACAATTGTTTAAACAAATTTTAGGCCTGTTTCCTGTTTATTCTTTTATTAAGCTGCATTAAGAGTCGTATCACAGTTCTTTCAACTTACTCTCTATGAGTTGCAGCTCTTAATATTGGAAAAGAGAAAATTATTGAATTTTTGTAAGTAGATTTTGATAATAAATAAAAATATTGATTTAATTTCTGGCAATTTCCTGTATTAACTTAAACTTTATGTAAAATCTGAAAAGCTTCAACACATTTTTATATCATTTGCTGAGGTGATTTGTGATACTTCTATATTTTATTTTCTTGAGTGAATAATGACCCTGGTTAGATAACACCACCAAAATTTAACTTACATCAATGCAGTTGATCATTCCGAGTCTATTGCACTATATCCTGTGAAAATCCGTTAGAGTTTGGTGTAGTTATATCTATTTTCCGTAAAACAGGATATTTTTATGATGCCATAACTCGGTCATATCCTTAAGGATATCTAAAGGGTATACTTTTTTGAGCTCGTGAGAGAGAGTACTATCGATTGGCATCCAAGAATTTTCAAATTTACCCTAAAAATTTTTCCTCAAATTTTGCAAGGGGTTTGGTCAGAAAATGGACAAGGTGCATGCTAACTTGGCCATTTAAAGGACTATCGGGATATCCATTGGAATATAAAAAGGCTGCATCTTGCTAAGAACGAATTTGTCATCAGAAGGATGGTAGTCCTTCAAACAGCTGAGTTATAAGGACTTCTTTTTATAGAGAAAAACGTCTATAGCTCATCAGCAAGCCTGCGTATCCTGGCAAACATGACATTAAACAATGTGGGGTCACCAGAGCTATCAACTGGCCAAAGGACATCCGAATCGCATTAGCGGCTTCCAAGATATTGACGATTTTGTGTGTTTTGGCTGATTTCCTTTGGCCGCTGGACTAAGCGGAAGCAGAATCATTACAAGTTGTGGATTCTTAGATGACACCAAAATATTTTGATGGGGATCGATGGAGGAGGTCCAAACAATGCGAACACGCCATTTTCAGGTGCAAGGATATGGCCAGGATATCCTTTTTTGATCTTTTCTTTTTTCGTTTATAATGGCCTATGGTCAGCCCTTGTGGGTATGCAATGAATCTTTATATTTCGGCAATCATATTATTATTTTTTTTTTAATTTAATGAAGCCGTTGAATATATAATATACTTTGTATAAATTTGATTTTAATGCTATTAGAGATTATAACGTGGCTAAATCTGCTTAAATTTAAAATTATATTGGTCCACAGAATTTATATGCAAGCCTAAAAGTTTTTTTTTTTTTTTTTTTTTTTTTTTTTTTTTTTTTTATTGAAGCCATACGAGGTATGCGAATAACCCCTTTGTGAGCTTATTTTCTATTAATTCTGCCCATTTGGGCGCGCCGGCAACTTACGTTGCTGTCGCAATTTACAAATATTTACACTTATATACAAATATTTACAACACAATACATTAATAACACAATGATGGCAAGTGTATGTCAACGTCTGTTAACCGTCATACGGGGCGATCGGAGAATCAGGTCCCTCGGTTGTCTTCTTTTAATCCTCCTAGCAGTTCTGTATGTAGTGAGCATGTTTGCTAGCCTGTTTCTGTGCCGCTCCAATCTGTCATTGTACCGACTCGAGTGCTGGTTTATTGCATCAAAGACCGTGGCGAGTTTCAGGTCTCTGTGCAGTATGGTGTTTCGAACAAACCACTCGCAGCCGGTAAGCAATCTCAAGATTTTATTTTGTGTGGTCTGGATTCGATGAATTTGGCTATCACAAGCCAGCCCCCAGATTTGGCACCCATATTTCCAGATTGGCGCAATGATCTGTTTATAAACTGTCACCTTATTGGTGAGTGACAGTTTACTGCGCGAGCAGAGAAGCCAAAAATGCTTCTTCACTGCCGCACGTAAGCGCATTGTAATCGCCGTTACGTGCTTGGAAAAGGTGAGCCTGCGATCCAGTATCACTCCAAGATATTTAGCATCATTCATCATCAAGCCTAAAAGTATGCAGCAAAATGTTCCATTATCACACATACGAAACGGCAAAAAGTATGCTACTATTTAATTAGTATCGGCAACAAGTACATTTGATCGACATGCCTAAAACTATGCACTGATAATTTAAAAACCATTAGATTTTCTAAAACAGCAGAGAAGTATGCAACATTGATAGGTAAACGATTAACGGCACCTACATGTTAAAAATTATGACTCAACACATATTTCTTTGTTATTATTAAATTACTTGATTTATTGTAATTTTTAGCTGGTACAATGCTCATATCTACTATTGTATATTGCAATTGAATGAATAGACTTTTACAGTTGCTAGAACATATATAAATCTTATCAAATTCATGTAGCCGCGAATCATCTTAGAATTACACTTACACATTGGATAAAATATCTACAACTCTTACAATTTGGGTTGATGCACACGGTTTTCCATATATACAATAACTAATTAACTAATAATAATAATAATAATAATGAAAAATACAAACAGGATGCATTTCTATGGCAATGGACAAAGGAATTGCTCTCAACTGGTTTACTTGTTGAAGTTCTCGATCTGCTGGAGCACCCAGCTGCGCGACGCCGCCTGGCTGAGATGCGGTGGACACAGCACCACACTGGGATGATGTTGCCCCAGCAGCTCCTGTAGCGTTGCTTTTGTTGGCTTAGGCGCTATCTGTGGAGGCGACGGATGACGCTCGCATCCATTGGCAGGCGGCGGAGGTGGAGGACTGCGTGGCCGCTTCACATCGTAGTCAGTGCTGCGCTTCTCGTTGTTGTCGTCACTGTAGATGGCCGAATCACGGAAATCATTCTCCAAGCTGTCCTCCACCTGCTGCTCATACTCAAATCCGGATGCAGGCAGCTCAGCGGCCGAGCGCTTGCGCTGCTGATCGCACATGCTGTCGCTGGAGGTGCACGAGGAGGAGGTCAGCGAGAAGACAGAGTCGCGCTGCAGCGATGCCTCCGAGCTGGCAATTATGCTGAACAGCGTCTTGGGATCCGCATAGTCAACGTGAGCCATGCGCTCGCCCACCGCCTCGCTGCCTTGGCGATGCAAAATGCTTTGGCGGCACATCTCACTAACATCGGAGACGCGACGCTCGGGCGGACGATTTGGAGTGCGCCCAAATGCCATGCTCAGATTGTCGATGGACTTGAGAGCACGCGGCAGCAGCGAGATCTCTGAGTGGCTCACATTTTGACCGCTCGACGTGCCATTGCCATTGAGCAGACGCTTCACTAGGTTCTTTGGCATGGGACGCGCGTAAAGCGCATCGATCTGATCCGGCTCGGAGCTGGCAGACTCCAGGCTCAGATTGATGACAGTCGACTGGCTGTCGCGCTTCACAGTGGAGCCCGAGCTGGATTCCGAGCCGGTGCTGTCACGCTGCTCCTGCTGCGGCTGCTGCTGCACTGCATCCTCGCCCACACGCTGCAGCACACCATCCGGCGAGTAGACCAGCGTCACGTAGTCCGACTCGGGTCGTGGGGCGGGCGTTCGCTTCTTGAAATACTGCACTGACTTGGCGCGGCCCAGCACAGGGGAGAATTTATAGGGCACGTGGACGTTGCGCAGCAATGTCTCATATATGGGCTCCTCCTCCTGTTCCTGCTCCTGCTTCTGCTGCTGCTGCTGCTGCAGCTGCTCCGCCTCCAGCGGCGGCGGCGAACGCGAGGGCGGACGGGGCGGCAAAGGCGGCGCCTCCTCCGGACTGGGATTCAGCGGCGTCGTAGCCTGGCTGCTGTCGCGGCGCTGCTTCTGCTGTTTGTTCTTGTTGTAGATGCGCTCGAACTCCTTGGTGTTCTTGAGCAGATCCAAGACGATCTCCGCATCCCGCTTCGCCTTTTCAGCGGGCGTCGGCTGCTGCTCCTTCTGGCTGTCATAATACTGTTCCGCCTTCGTCTCCTGCGCCTCTTCGGCCAGCTCTAGGTCCTCCGTGGACTCGGTGATCTTCAGCACGGCCGAGCTATCGAACTCGCTCAGGTCCATGTAGAACGTGGAGCAGCTCTCCTTGCTGCTGCTGCCCCGCTGCTTCTTCAGCGTGGCAATGCGCTTGGGCATTGTCTTGTGATTGTACTGCTTCACCTCGAAGAAGCCCTTGGCCTTGGCCTTGCGCTCGCTGAGATCGGGTTTGCTGCCACGCAGCGAGGCGGCGCTATCGTCGTCCGCCTCCCGCTGCTGCTGCTCGTCCAGGCTGAAGCCGCTGATCCGGGGCACCGACTTGCTGCGCTCCTTGAGCGCCTTGTAGCTAAACACGGGACTCTGCGACTTGGTGCGACTGCGCTGATCGCGCAACAGGCACACGCACTGCTCCTGCTCCTGCTCGCACTTGCAGTGCTCCTTGCTGGCGCTGGACTTGGAGTCGCGCTTGTTGCGATAGCGCACGGCTGCGGCCAGCTTCTGCAGCGCTGTGTCGTCCAGGCTGTTGTTGCGCGACAGCGGCTTGGCCGGCTTGGCGGCGACTCCTGCTGCCGCTGCCTGCTCCGGCGAGGGCTGCTCCAGCGATTCATTGAAGCTGTCAAACGAACTGGAGTTGGTCAGCGTCTTGCGCTTGAATTTGGAATTGCGCAAACGGATTTCGCTGCGCCGGCAAGCGTTGCGCCGCTCCAAATACGTCGGCGTCGAGTTGCTGCTCGAGTTCAGGCTCCACTTCCAGGTGCTGCGATCGGGCGTGCGATCTAACCAAATCACAAAATATAAATAAATAATTCAAATAAATCAAAATAAATCATTCGAGTCGCGGCGAGGCAAGGCAAGCAGACGCTGTAATGAGAGTATGAACAAGATCGAGGGACGCACCAGCAACGTTCTCTAAGCACTAGCAAACCAGAGCAACTGCATCAACAACAAGCCATAACCATTCCTGCAAGCATGCATACTTATATTTAATGGGGGATACTCAAGGACACGCGTCTCACATGACAAACAACTGGAAGGCTTTTAGAAGGTTTTATAAATACATATATGTATGTATGAATTTTCATTCAAGTTTTTAATTACCTATCTGATCTCCTGATCTGATTTATCTAATGCTTTCAGTCATCTGTTCATAATGATCTACATATATTGAAAAGCTTTCAATACGAAATGAATGATGTTTAGTTGTTATATCTGTGATAATTTGTTTTTGTATTTTTATATTATATTATTTATTTATATTTTTAGTATTATTCAGTATTATGAACTGTAGAATCTCTACATCGATTTTATACTTAAACAACACATTTTGATCTATCTTAATGTCTGATTAATCTGAAGCTTTTATACCTATTTATTATTGAGCTTGCAATGCAACAGTAAAGAGCTTTCGGTAAGCGTTTATTGTCTATAAGCTTCTCACATTCACATACAACAAAGCTTTATTAAAGTTCAGTTTTTCGCTAGCTTTCATAAAGCTTTTCTTCTCTCAGGATTCATCCCGACTTGAAGTGCTTCGGTGAAAGAGAAATTAAAGCTCTGTCATGCAGGCTTTGAGTGTCGTGACGTCATTATTTGAACTTCAAGTGCAATAGCCTAAGTGTCCTTTAGAGTTGGTGTCCTCGAGGCGATTTTCAGTGTTAGTAGTGTTGTGTGTGCATGCTGAGCATAGTTAATGGGGTTAGGAATGCGTACATGCTGGACGTAGGACCAGTGAAGCAGATAGAAGCCAATTCGAGCAAAGATTCACAAGCCAAGTTAGGGTAGAAAAACGTTTGTAAATTGATAACTCGAAATACTTACTAGGCAGCGATCGGATATATCGGATTAATAAGACTACGCCTGCGCGCCGTAAATACCAGCAAATGTTTTAACTAATTACGATTACGATTACGATTACGATTACAGAGTTTAACGATAACAATTGGCAGTTAACAGTTTAGTTAATTTACTAGAAATTGTACTTTAATTAAATTTTAGTTGTTTTTTTTTTTTTTTTTTTTTTTTTTGAATTTTGTTTTTGAGGGCTGGGGTTATAGAAGAAAGTAGCGCTTAGTTATTCAGTCTCTGGTGTTTAGCCTTAGGGAACGCCTTAGAAACTAGTTAAAGTTTTCTTTTCTTGTTTGGTTTGGGTGGTTTAGTTTTAAATTGCGTCACTGGTAGTACTACAACGGTAAACATATAGCAAAAATATAAGAGTTTGTATAGAGTAGGTATATGTCTGTATATAGATAAAAGTTAAGAGAGATTAGGACAAATGCTAAAGTTAAATGAAGAGTTACACACACCAGTAAACATTTGTATTAGTTAGTCAAGTGGAAGCCTTAAACCAATTATATAACATTATGCAGGCGTCATAAATTTGATGGCAAGTACAGTTGCGCACAAAGCATGTGCAATTAAAATGTGCAAACATCTGAGATACATCTATGTATGTATGTATATATTTATATAGGCGCACTCACACACAGACATAAATCAACTTGAGAGAGCCAGATGTGGCACGATTTTCAGTCACATAAAAGGAGCTTAGCGCTAAAACAAACTAACTGAACAGTATTTTAAGACGTGGTTATGTCACTTCAGTTGAGTCCCAGCCAGCAGCAGGCTGAAGAGGCATATGAAGTGCAGAACTACACTGCAAGAAATCCAGCTAACCCTTGACAGGACCGAGAAAGCGGCAAGAGGGAGCTTTTCATTTGCTTAATTAATGAGCTTTCAGTAATATTGAGAACTAAATTCTACTTTTGTTCTTAATTTGTATGTGCGCGAGTGAGCTTTAAAGGATCTCTGTGACTGCGAGCTTTGTATAGTTGAGAGAGTTTTAGTTTAGAGTCTATTTAAAGTCAAAGTGTTTAAATTGAAGTACAGACGTTGGCTTACTTCTGCCTTCCAGCATTTTTAGCTTTCAAAACAATCCATTGAATGTCCTTCTATCGAATATTGTATGCTTTAAGTATAAGTTAAGGCTTCAATATACAAATATTTCAGGGAACTTGAAAAGCTTTTGCAGCTCTGATGAAGAACTTCATGCAAATGACTTGCAGTGCAAGATATCTCTAAGAGCTACTGTAAATAAGTTAACGCCTTTTTTGTCAGTGTCCCTAATGAGCTTTGAAAGCTAAACGTGGCAGCTCAGTAACTATATTTTTTTAGCAGTGCAGTTGCACGTGTGCCCGCATAACTGTAACTACAACTACACTACATCATCATAGCTTGCCGTAAAATATTGCAAAAACTAAAAAACAAAAACAAGCAAACAGTGACAACAACGACAACGACAACGACAACAGCATGGAAAGACAAACATTTAAGGCACACAGGTAGCGGCTATGCAGAAACAAAAACAATAACAAAAACAAAAACAAGGAAAACTATAAAGAGTTGATGGGCTGCTTGAGGCAGACAGCTCAGCTCTGTTGGGGCTCACCTTCCTCGTTGCCCAGCTGGTAGACGAGCTCCTTGGCACGAGTGGGTATATCCAGCTCCTGGAGCATCACATCTTTGATGTGCTGCGTCCAGATGCGCTTCTGGTCACGATTTCTGGCCGTCAGCTTGATTTGATTGCGCGGGTCATCGAAGGGTATGACATAGAAGCTGGTCGGCTCGCCGGGCAAATGCTCGCTCAGCATTAGATTTTTTTGCTACAAATGCGAGAGAGGGAGAGAAAGAGAGAGAGAGAGAGAGAGGTGAGTGATTCGATTTGGGTCGGCTTTCGATGGGGCTCTATTTACGGTTATGAGGCTCTTGAACTGCAGACGACCGTCCTCCTTCTGCTTGGTAATGATCAGCATCGTCTCGAAGAGGAGCACCTGACGCGGCTTGTTGTGCTGATCCATGAGCAAGCCCTCGTGCCTCAGTTCTCGCAGCACGCTCAGATCTGCAGCGTCATTGGGAGAATGATTCTGGTTAATGTCGGCCTGGCCAGTGATGGCTAGATTCAGACGAACTCACCTGGTCCCATCCAGCCGTCGAGTATGCCGGACAGCTCCTTGACGCGACTCTGCTGCTCCTGCTGACGCTTCACCTGGTCTATGTGATGCGCTACCTGTCGCATTATGGCATACGCCTCAGCTACCTCCTTCACATCGCAGTGCTTGCGCAGGCTCTGAAAGAGAGTGAGAGCGGGAGAGGGAGAGTGTGAGAGAGAGATGGGTGAGATGGAATTGCTGGGAACTACTTACGTCCAGCAGCAGATGGTACTTGAGTATGCGTTGCACCGGTTTCAGCAAATAGGAGCCAAGGGGCAGGCGATGCTGGAGCAGCGTCTGCGTGGAGGCCAGCAACGTATTCGTGTGCTTCGCCTGCAGCAGTTTGGTCAACAGCGAGATGGCTTCCGGGTAGCTTGTGCTATAAGACAAAAGAAGAAATACATATACATATATATATATATGAGTATATATAGCTGCTGATTTATGAATACGACTTTGAGCTCTTCATCAGGCCCAAACATCAAGAAATTTGAATTTAAAATCAGCTTGTTGGAGGAGTTGCACACATGATATATGCCCAGCTGTCAGCCGGGGCGACAAATCAAACGGCGGCCAAATTGACAGAAACCGAAAGAGAAGCAGCCGAAGCCGAAGCCTCAGCCAGAGGCAGAGTCGGAGTTGGAGTCGGAGCCAGAGCCAAATGTCAGCGCCTAAATGGAACATCGAGTAAGGCGAGCATGGCGTGCTTGGACTGCCAAAGCTCCACTCAAAGTCAATGTTCGTGTCTCAACTGCAATCGAGATCAGCTCTTTGTTTTGTTTGGTTCTTTTTTCATTTGTTTTGACCAGTCCAGTTAACCGTTCTTGGCCAGGCTATCTGAGATTTGGCAAACACGCCAAGCGCTTGGGGAAATAACTTGACGACTTGTCTACAAAATACTAAAATCTAAGAATAAATCAGAGCAGGAGAAAGATAGAGAGAGAGAGAGAGAGGGCGAGAGAGGAGAACTGTGAAAGTGCTGGACTATAATTCTAATTATACAAAGGAAGCCAAGAAGGAACGAGAGGTCAAGAAGAGGACTAGCTGAGGTGGAGAGAAAATGTGGAGAGAGCTTGAAGGAAAGAGAAAGCAAATGGATAAAGGAATAAAAAGAGATAGGGATAGAGAGAGAGAGAGAGAAAGGGAGAGAGATATACATACAATATAAACGTACATATAAAGAGAGAGAGATAGACAAAGAGAACGAAAGAAGGATACATAGAGAGAGAGGGGCAGCAAGATACCGAGAGAGGGATAATGAAAAAAAAAATATAAAAGAAGATATATCGATGGACAGAGAGAGAGAGAGATAAAGTCATACATAGAGAGTGCAGAGACAAATTAGATGAGCGAAGGTCTGAGCTAGTTGCAAGAGGAAGAGGCTGAGAGCGAAAGGAGAATGCTTATCGAGAGATAGGGAGCTTTAGATAGTGGAAGAAAGGAAAAGAGCTAAACTGTGAGACAGCATATAGAATGCAAGGAATGTGCACAGAGTTTCTTTGGCATTCCCACTACTCTCAGCTGAGCTGATGAGCTGATCAATCGAGTTCGCCTTTAATACTATTGGGGCAGTAGATATTGAATACTTGACTCACCAATAGGTTGTATACACATTAAAGCGATCGCGTAGGTCAATGAAACATTTCGCTATTCGTCCCGGGTCCATGCCCGAGTTGATGAGCTGCTGCAGCAGCAACGAATTGAATTCGTAAATCTCTTCAATGTTGGCAAAGAGTATTTGCAATTCGTCTGTGCGCAGACAGGCGCGCTCCTTCCAGTCCAGAAGGTAGCTGGAGAAAGAGGGGGAGAGGGGAAGAAGAGTTGTTAGCTGCGCTCACTGGGACTGTCAGCAGCTCTTAAGTTGTCTTACCCTCTGATAACCTGACCCAAATCCTCGACAAAGCTCCGCTCCGAGTCCACAATTTCCAGGCAGGCGCGTTCCAGCACGCTCATGGGATTCGTGTGCGAGGGATGATGGTGATGATGATGGTCGCCCAGCTCGTTCTCGCTCTCGGCCAAACTCTCGACGCTGGCCAAATAGGAGGTGGCAGCCAGCTTGCCATTGAGCAGCTGGTCCGAGCCCGAACTGGAGCTGGACGACGTGGAGCAAATGGAGGAGGAGGACAGCGGACGATTGTTGAGGCGCGTCAGCTCGCTTAAGCGCGGCGGATACTTCGGCTTGATGTCCGTCAACGTGTCCAGACTCTCGGCCGACAGCTTGTTGGCCTCCTCCAGCTCAGCCAGCTGCTCGGCCGTGGGCAGCCGCAGCGGCATGCCCCCACCCAAGGTGCTCGCCTTGCCACTCTGGCTCTTCAGCTTGGTGCGCGCATATGTCTGCAGCGGGGAGCCCGGCCCGGGCGAGCCACTCTGGCTGGCGCGCGGTGCCGAGACGCTGCGCACCAGTGGCTTGCCAATCAGCGGCTTGTTGATGGCCTCCACCAGCTGCACGGCCGTTTCTTCCCCTGCGCCCAGATCCAAGTCGCTCAATGTCAGCTTCTCGATGTGCTGGGCAACCAGGTCAAAGTTAATCGCGTCCACAAAGGGCTCTGGGCTGAGCGGCTCGCTGGCCACCACAAAGGCCTTGTGCCGGGGCGGTGCCACCGGCGTACTGGCTGCTCCTGGAGCTGCTGATGCTGCTGGTGGTGTTGGCGGTGGTGCTGCAGCTAGCTGCATACTTGTCACCGCTAGCTGCTCCATTTCACTTAATTTGATGCTCTGCAGCTTTAGCTTGGAGAACGGCTGGCCCTCGAAGTGAAAGGGTGTGCCGGGCGCTGCCTTGTTGGTGGGTGTCCTGTCCTCATCCGCGGATGAGTTGATCTTTCTGTGTGCACCACCGACGTAGTCGCCGCCCGCATCCAACGTGGACACCAGATCGCTGCCCGACTGAGTGGATAGCTTGCCCGTTGTCTTGGAGAGCGGCAGATGCGATAGCTTCAGTTTGGGTGGAGCTGTGGTTGCGGCCTTTGCATAACGCAAGGGCGTGGGGCTACGCTGACCGGGCAGTAAGTGGGTCTGCTGCTGCTGCTGCTGCTGGATGGCTTCGATGTCGATGGCGTTCACGGGCTCCGCATCTGCGTGTGTAATAATCCGCTGAACATTGGGCGAGAGCACGCGAATATTGTTGCCGCGCCGCGAATGATTGCTGGATGCTGTGGATGAGATGCTGTGATTGCTGCCCAGCTCCTGACGCCGTTGCACCACCAATCGACTCAGCTGCACGCCATCAGCCACATCGTCACGCAGCCCGGCAACCACCAGCGGCGTTTCTGCTCCACCATCTAAACTATAGCTGCCCGAGTGGTTGTCGCTGCTGTTGTTGCTGTTGTTGCTGGTGGTGCTGCTGGTGGTGCTGCAATTGCTATTGCTGCGCTTTGGCGTCGACTCACCGCTGCTCTGGCTGCTCTGGCCGCTGTCAGCCTTCGTTGCCGCTGGACCAGCGCTCAAGGTGTTTGTCAGCGTGTCATAAAAGCCCAACAGCGAATGGGCTAGCTCTGTGCTGCTGCCTGCAATAAATTGAGAATTCATTATTATAGGATGGCCAATAGCACAAAGATAGATATACATATATATATATGTACGTGTGTATATGTATATGCATAGAAAACTATAGCTGAATTTATGCACGAATATAAAAAGTCGGTACTGTGCTTATGCAGAGTTCAGATCAGCCTTGACGTAAGATTTTGTGGATAACTTTCCCACATTTCTAATTTTACTACTTCTTACACTAAAAGTTAGATCTTAAGCTATACAGCTATATAGTATAGTATATATAGTATAGTATAGTACATCCACAACTAGCCAGCTGGGGAGAAGCACTCTCGGACCTTCACCTTGACAGGAAAAGTCAGCACTTCCAATCCCACAGTCTATTTGAATGGCTTAACAAGTAAAGCCCTAACTGATTTATTTATTATTCAAAGTCAATCAAAGGCTAACAAAATTCTACCTCTTTTTCTCTCCCTCTCTCTCTATATATGTATATCAACATATGTATATAGTACTCAATTGTTTACGATCTAGTCTAGACGCGATCGCAGTTTATAATTCATGAGTCGTCGATCTTGATCTGCATTCCACGTTTGTTGATTTATGCAATTTGCTGGCTTTTGTTTATTTTTTCTTTGGTTCGGCTTACAAGGGGCATCATTAAATAGCTATTGACTATTGACTGGCATGATCTATAATTTATATATCAACTGTCAATTATCATATGTGTATATGTGTATGTATGTGTCTGTGTGTGTGTGTGATATCGAATAATGTTATTAAATTCGCTAGTTGTGGAAGGTTTTCTTTGATTAATTGAACCATTTGTGAGAACTGATGAGCAAAGCTAAGGAATGCCCCGTTGCCAATTGCCCAGTTGACTGTTTGTCAGATGTTTGTTGTCGTGGTGGCGGTGCCGGTGGTGGCGATGGTGGCGATGGTGGCGGTGGTGGCGGTGGTTGCGTTGCCATATCAATTCCCATGTCAGGCCAGCCAGGCGGACAGACTCGCACTCGAAGGCAGCCTACTTATTTATGCAGCAGACTCAGCCAAGACAAGAACTCAAACTCAACCTCAAACTCGAACTCGCTCGAAGTAGAAGTAGAAGTCGATGTCTTGACTTGTTGCCTTGACTGATGGCCGCATTCTGTTCACTCTGCAAGTCTTGCTGCTCTCATGTGTGTGTGTGTGTGTGTATATGTTGCGTGTCCTGGGGCTAAACAACTCAATACATCAGCTCGCCTCAGCTCGACTCGACTCGACTTGGCTTGGCTTGGCTTGGCTTCAACATATTTCATTTAACGCAGCTCAAAATTATGGCAAATATCACAAAATTATGTGATGCCGATGCGGCCTATCAACGCGTGACGATCGTTAGACACGGCCACATATTAGCCCACACAGTCAAAGATCAAGTTATGTGGAATATATGTAGCAGACGATGTTAACTTGAGTTGAGGTAGTCACATTCACTGGAATACGCCTGCTAGAAGAACCTCTTCTTATACTTACTTACACTACATATATTCTTTACCTAAGTTCTTTCCTAAGATCTTAACAGTTGGCTAAGTTTAGGTCATACAGAGAACGATCAGATCATCTGAATTATATAGCAGAATACATTGAAGAGTGTGCGTGTTTTATATAATACATATGTATATGAAGTTGTTGAGCCTAGAGCTAGAATAAGTCTCCCTATTTGTATGATCGATGTATATCCTTCCCTTCTTTCATCATTATATTAAATACATAGTCTCTTTCTCTCTCTATCTCTACCCACCTGTAACCCCTCATTCCTTCACACCGTCCTATACACCCTTTCCCACCCACTCCTTGCCTATACACTCTTCTTCCTTATGCATTCCTCGCCCTGTTTGACTCACTTCCCAACCTGCTCCATTGACTTTTACCAATCTAAATACTTTACTCATCAATTTCCTGAAGTTTGGCTCATGGAATTCCTCACAGCTTATCGTACACAGATTTTCCCTGCCTCTCAATTTCCTCCGCTCGCCAATTTTCCCATTCATTTCGAGTGGCCGTCCGTACTGAGTCCTCTTCTCGCTGTCTTATATATGCGTGCCTAATCCGAATGTCTAATCTTTTAGCACATTTGCCTAACAGCTCCAAGGAAAAAATAAAGAGCTGCCCACAGTTTCTGTGGCGGGGTTCAAAAACTGTGCCGACTGCAACAGCAAAGCCTTAGCTCAAATCAGGCAATTAACTTTTGCAACACACACACACACACAGACGGAGCCAAGAGAGCCAACAGTGAGATGGCATCGACTGCAACTGGTTTTCAGCTATTTAGAATCCAACATATTAACATGGACAGTCAACCGTGCAGCATCATCTTCATTGGCTGCCTTAGACACTGCGCCCAGATCCCAGCTCTCCCAGAGCTCCCAGCTCTCTCGACATCAAGCTCCTGCACAGTAGCCAACGGGCCACT
Organism: Drosophila mulleri; assembly: GCA_035047565.1. Lineage (NCBI taxonomy): Eukaryota > Metazoa > Arthropoda > Insecta > Diptera > Drosophilidae > Drosophila > Drosophila mulleri. The sequence goes on from JAWNPK010000060.1 coordinate 3,299,288, forward strand.
TTTTCTTCTAATTGCAAACGGTGTCAATGCGAAGTTGGCTGCAATGTTGTTGTTTTCGTCCCCTTGTTTCTATTTCGTATATTTCCTTTTAGCTGGCAGCTAGTTGCCACGTACAACAATTAGTTTGCTGCAGCAGCAACGCCCACTGCCAGCCAGCCAGCTGGACTGACTGCCTCAGACTGATGGACTGATGGAACACTCAGTTATTCAACTGTCTATCTGTCTCTCCGTCTGTCTGACTGGGCGACTGGGCGACTGGCTGACGACAAGTCGTAAACATGATTTGTACATTTAATTTTTCCATCATTTTGCTAGATTATTGCGTGGGTAGCTCAAAACCAATGACGAGCTTTGATGACGCCACAAAGATCTGAGCATTTCCTGCTGCTGCTGCTGCTGGCTGCATCTCTGACCCACTTTGGTGGCAAGCAGCGCATTTGTTGCAGTTTTGCTTAATTGCCAGCCGTGGGACGAAACTGGCATCCAGCAACAGGTAACAGCTAACAGCTTATAGTTATGTCTGGCAAATGGCCACAAGACTTCAATTTTATCATTGTCATGTGTTTAATTAGCCGGCATTAGAGCAAAGCGCAACTATCGAATACTCTATAAATATGAACAGAGCAGTTAACGATGCCACTCAACAGAAATATTAAATAATATAATATTAATTGCAAATATGTAAAGAAATGTATAAGACATAAATATTAAAAATTAGACAGTTTTATTTATATATTAAATTACATTTGTTAAACATTTAATATTTAAATTTGTATATATTAATATATATTTATTATATGTTATATTATTTATGTATGTATATCTCTAAATTTTAAATCAAATTTTTTATGTTTAAAATTTCAGGTTTGTCATTCCTTTCATTAATAAACATATTTCTTTGCAGTCTGTGCTTGCACTTGGCTTAATCCCTGTAGCCCATTAAAGTTTCGATGGCATTAAGTATCTAAACTTTCCGCTTCAGTTAGCCATGCTCGTAGCGAATTATAACAGTAATCTTAATGCGGTTCGCTTAAGCTGCGACCAACAGCAGCTGCGATTCGGCTAATCAATTTATGGCATAATTTGAGTTGACAGTTTTATGAAACGATTCCAGGGACTAAGCCCGCCTGCGGCAATCAGCCGGCGGAATCGGACAGCAATAAAACTAGCGAAAAATATTACAAAAAACAAAAAAGAAGTTAAATAACAACATGAAAGAAGCAACAACTGCAAGCAACAAATTTACATGTCGCATTTTCAGACACTGAGCAAAACAATGCAAAGCATTTCGCAACCTTTTTGTGCAATTGGAGTAGCCAAGGGGACAGCTGGGACATTGGAGACTTGGCTGCCAGCTTTCGGTTACATTTGGGCAGACAGCGAGGCTGCCAGCTCTGGTCTGGTGCGGTCCGGCCCTTTGTCAGATTCTGTCGTCTACGGCTTCAGGTGTCAGTCGACGCAGTCGATGCAGCCGGCGATGCTATCACGGCCTATCATGGACGACCTGGACGGACTCGGCCCGTTTAAAGTGCGCAATTTATGGCAGAGCTGACACAATTTCATAATGCGCGAGACGCAGTTGCACGCCGCCGATGGTTGCCCACAGATTACGCGATATTCCGCGATTCCTTTTCTTGTACATACTTATGCGTATGCGCGTTCACCGAGTGTGAAGAGAGTATATTGGTTTCTGAGCTAGTGGGCGCTTGAGACGTGGAGATGAATAAGAATAACTTACTCTCTCTCTAAGAGAGACTACGCTATGAGGCATGTGCATGCGGCTATTGGGGGCGTGGCATATAGGGCCTGCTTTTAAAATAGTTCTTGAAGGGATTTTAAGTAGAATATGAATATTTTCTTACCTACGTATTTCCTCTGCACATCTCTTCTGCACATCTCTTCTGCACATCTCTTCTGCATATCTCTTCTGCATATCTCTTCTGCATATCTCTTTTGAATATAGCCTCCACATACAATATTTCCTCTATGTATTTCTTTTACGTATTTCCTTTACGTATTACCTTTACGTATTTCCTTTACGTTTTCCTCCAAGTCTTTATGCTGATCACACACTTCTCTTCACTTTGCTGCACTGCACTACTGACCCCCATCGGGTCGACTGGACGACTGAGGAAATGCTGCAGCTGCTGCCCTTTATATAGGGCGACTTTCACTCAAATTTGAGCTCTGTGCCAGGTAGAGGTCTCTGTAATTGTGCTTTAAGTGACCAATCAGAACACTTGCTGCTGCTTCAAGCACTCTAACTCCGTTTTACTTGAATATAAATACCAAATGAATACTGCTGCATACATACAGACAAATTAAATGATCTTCTGTATGGAAGGGATGAGTACTTGCTTTTCTTAGGCAGATAGACAGAGACAGAGCAGTCTCTACTAAAGTTTTCTTATCCATTATTGATTGATTGATTAATTCAAATATTTAGTTCACATATTATATTTCATATATGAATATATCAAGTTCACTTGAAAGAGTATTGCACAATCCTATACAGCCGTTTGCAATGTGTTTTTATTAAACTTGCATTTTCGGTAAGTTGGCTAAAAATAGCAGCAGTCTTTAAGCTCAGCTCAACCGAGTTGGCAAAAGGTCAGGCAGAAGGTGTTGACAGCCATTGCAAGTTGATTTATAAGAGTTGTCGCATGAGTTGCAAATGTGGCGAAAGTCTTGCCCCACACACTACCCTCTCTCCCCCTCTCTTTCACTCTCGCTAGTCCGCATCGATTGCAATCGCTGCAGCAACGACGACAACTAAATCGATTGCTGCCTTCAGAGACTGTCGCACGCACCTCGCTCTGGCTCTGGCTCTGGCTCTGGCTCTGGCCAGCTGTTTGTTTGTTGATAGCATTATATTAAGGCGCTTAGGCGCTCGTCTGCAACAGGCAGACAACACACAAGATACACACACAACAACAACACACACACACACATACTCATTTGATATTTTAATCGGCATTTTATTTTTGTCTGCTTTGGCTGGCGCCGCATTTGGCGCAACGTTTAGGGAAATGACCAGAGGCCAGTTAAACACCACCAGCACCGCCTCAGCCACCGCCAGCCACCTTATCCACGGTTGGGTCATTAAAAACCCATTGCCATACGTCGCTGCCGTTTCGGTATCTGTGTAAACGTGTGTTTAGCCAAATCAGCGCTCTTAGCGTGGACTTTGCGGCACGCATTTTGCAATTGCTATTAAATACCGTATTCAATGTGTCGCAAAATGCGCTTCAGAAACACATTTCAGCTGATAAGAGACAAGCAACAGCCAGCAACAACAACAATTTGTATTGTTAATAAATTTTGACTCGATTATTTAATGCAAAACAAATCAGTTTTTACTGTTTTGAGTGAAGCATTCCAAGACACCTGCGATTAAATAACATATTATGCACAGCTTTATATAATATACATACATATATACATAGATACAAATACATATGTATGTATATGATTTCAGCGGAAGCTCAAATTCATGGACCATTGGGCACACACACACACACACACACACACACAGAGAGAGAACATTGTGTGAAAACATATGTAAAACTTAACTATAATTATTATATATTTTTGGTATTACTCAATTTTAATAGCGGATGCAGCCAACACCCCGAAAACACAATGCAACGCAAGTCGGCGATCTAGAGTCGACTAAGTGCATACACTAACTGAGGCGAAGAGCCAGAAGTTGATATGGTATATACATGCATCTATATGGGATATGTGTAGAAGTAGATATAATGACATACATATCTGTATATGTCATATAACTCGCATGAATATGGTAAAATACGATTTAGCATACTCAGCTTGAAGAAGAAATCGCCTAACGGAGGGCACATGAGGCATAGATAAGTATATACGATATATACGATGAATTCTTATATTCTTCCCAGTAGCTGTCCTATGTTTTCATTCAGATATCTTGCCTGCTTTAAAGCTTCTGATATTTATATTGATATAATAAATAATATAATATTTTATAACATTCTCATTCAGTATTTATCGAATATATGTATATACCAATGAATATATGCAGAAAATATATAAAAAGTCTCACAAGCTTATGTACCCTGTAAATTGTACCATCTATCAATAATTTTCTGTGTTATGTGACTCCCTCTAATTACAGCTGAAAGAAAGAAAAGTTGTGATCGAAGTCTCTATTACATAAGCTTCAGCTCTGATTCAATTTAACGCATATAACTCCACATTATCATTACAGGGTATACTAAATAATCAGTGACTGCAGCTTTCAGCTGGCTTTCATCTGCCCCATGCAGCATCCGTTCCAAGTGATACGATAATCGTGCTTTTGCAAAAAGTATAAAGAAAGAAGAAGAAGAAGCTAACTTCATAGCAGTTACTTATGCTTAATCAAAAAAAGACAAGAAAACTATAATGAAAGAGCTAAAGCCAACAGTTGAATGATATTTTAATATGCATTTAGAGTCGCATTTAGAGGCAAATTGCGAAAGGCCATAGGAAATTGAGAGCCAAAGATCATAAGAGCGAGACAGAGACAGGCAGAGGGATAGTGAGATGGAGATAGAAGAAGCATTCCAAAGATCATCTCCCCCAGCGCTGAGCTGCAGCTTATTCAACTTATTTATTTTTAGACTCCGGCCAAGATCGCATGGTTCACAGGCACTTAAACGGCTGCCTCCTGTCTCTCTCTCTCTCTCTCTCTCTCTCTGCTTGTGTTTATCTATCTCGCTCTTCTTTTTGGGGCCAACGCAATGGTATTCCAGCAAATTCCAGCGAAAAAGTGAAATCCTTTTCAAAAGGCGGCTGCAAACACACAAATCTAGGAAAATGTCGCTGAGCCGCAAACGTTATAAATCTTGTTCATATTTGCACGTGAAAAAATAAAACGAAAGAACTGAACAACCGAGCAAGGCACACGGACACATGGACGCCCTGGACAGTTGGCCCAGACGAAGCCATAAATGTCACGCAGCCCTGACTGGCCTCAGTCTCCGTCTCCGTCTTCTCTCAGTCTCAGCCAACTGCCTGCCTAGACTGGCCTGTCCGCCCGCCTCCTGCCTCCGGCCCTCTAAAGCATATTAGTTTTCCACTAGCTACGTGCTAAATTCCTATGGCCAGAAATCCATTAAGCAAGACCCGGCACACACAAGCACACAGGCTGCATGCCACGCGGCCCTAAAGTGCTAAAATCTCATAAAACGCTGTGCCCAGGGCCGAGGCAGCTGCTTCTAAATTAGCCCAACTCCAAAACTTCAGCTGCAACAGCTTTGAGGAGGCCACTCCTCGAGGCATGCGACACTTGCAACAACAGCGGCAGCGGCAGCGACTGCAGCAGAGGCAACAGCGACAGCAGCTGAATATTGTTGCCACCACCAGCTTGCACTTTGCACTTCAGCCCGAAGGAGTCTCGAGTGGCAAAAGAAGCAGTCGGCCTGTCAAAAAGGCGAGAGAATTGAACAACTTGAAGATACCCTACAAGTGCAAGAGCTTTAAAGCGAAGTGCTCAGAGAGTGAGAGAGAGGAATAAACTGGTAGAGAGCGAGAGATAGAGAAAGACAGGCTGATAGTGAGGGAGAGTGACAGAGTGAGTGAGAGCGGCAGAAAAGGGGAGAGAGAGAGATAGAAAAATAGACAGAGGGAGAGAGTTATTGTATAATCTATAATATATCTATAGTCTGGTAGAAAAATTGATGATGATCATCAATTGCTGTTTAATTCTGAAGGTAACAAGCATACCCCAACCTGAGTTCACCTCCTACAGGGTATACCCATATTGTAAGGAACTTTGCTGGCATTTTCAATGCAGCGTCCGTCGTTGACTTTGACATGACGAACTGAGCGAACTGCGTGACTCTGGCATTTGAACAGGAACGGCGATGAGGCGCACGCAGAACGTGCCCCTGAGCCATAAATAACAACAATATTAACAGCAACAACAACAGCAGCAACAACAACAACAGCAACATGGTTTTAGCCTGATGAATTGCAAACATGGCGTGAAAAATGCATAAAAGTGTGAAAAATATTACTAAAAATAGCTGAGCACAAATGCAAAAATATACAACAACAAAATTCTGCAACATTAAAAAAACAGGAAAGAGGAATTCCAAATTGAAAGGAAGTTGTCAGTCATATGGATGATGATTATTATTAGAGTAAATAGGGGCGTAAGTCTAACAATGCATAATCTTAATTATAAAACGAAATTATTAGTTTAAAATTTAAAAAAAAACAAGTAAGAAAGCTCTAGTCGAGACTGCTCGACTACGAGATACCCTGAACCCTCCGAGCAACAGCCATTTCAATAATTTTTAGTGTCATTCAGCTTAAACAAACACACACACACACGCAAACATATACATAGACACCCATAGGCACGCACGCATTAACAGGCATGGGCTGCAGTGTGGGCTTACTATGGGAACTTAATTGTTCAATAACTTTTTTTCTGGACGTACGTTCTTCATGAAACTTTCAGAATGTGGTTTTATCATTACTATGCGTATATTTGCCAAAGCTCAAGTCTCTAGTATTTGAAATACGCCTTTTACAGAGATGAGGGTAAGGGGGTGGATATAGGGGTGGGGGGTGAATTATAACAAAAACCGAAATTCTATCACGTGCTGTCGAGTCTACATTTAAAATTTGGAGACTTTAGCTCTAAAGGTGTAGGAGATATAATTTTATAACTGGTTTTCGATAAGGTTTTTGATCGATAAAAAAATAACGGGATGAGTTATCGATCTTTAGTGATAAACTCGATATGCGCGCGCTATATACGAGCATTTTAAAAAAAGTTGAAGTCTCTAGCTTCTATATCTTGAGAAATCGACGCGTTCATACATACGGACAGACGGACAGACGGACAGACGGACATGGCTAAATCGATTCAGTTTGTCGCCCTGATCAAGAATATATATACTTTGTGGGGTCTGCCACGCCTCCTTCTCCCTGTTACATACTTTTAACAAAACCATTATACCCTGATTTCCCATTTTCAATGGGTTCAGGGTATAAAAACCTGTATTGAAAATAAAAATATTAAAATATATTAAAAATAAAAATCATAAAATATGGAGCAATTAAATAAAAACATTGTAATTATAATAATAAAAAAACTAGAAAATAAAAATTATTCTAATAAGATAATATTATTTATTTTAATATAATATATGTATATTAAAATAAAATTATACGTGTTACAACTAAACAATAAAATATAAAGTAAATAAGTAAAATATTTTAAAAGTTAAAATAAAAACATAAATAATTTCTTAAATATAAAATAAACCAAATATTTGCACGCCAACAAATTTCACAGGCTTTTTTGGTCAAACTATTTGCCTGGGCCGTTGGCCTTATGCTAATGGCATTGTTATTGTTGTTGTTGTTACTGTTGTCTATTGTTGTTGTTGTTGTGGTGTTGGCTTTGTCGGTGCCAAATATGGGCAGCAAGTATGCAGGAGACATGGCCATGACCAGTACCAGTTCAAGGGCTTTTTACGGCGGGTGAAATTTGCAGCATGCAACATAAGCGAGAGGCGAGCCGCACATGGAAATTCGCTAACGATATGCGAACGCTGATAAAGACATTTGAAAATCCGTGGCATTATATAAGCCATGCTAACGTTTAATTAGGCGATAAAATGGCATGAAAAAGGTTTCTATTCAAGAAAAAGGTTTCAGGCAGCTGCGCTTTGACCCCGCTAGCACAGTCGCCCACGCGTCGCCGGCTGCTGAAAAGATGGGGGCTCAGCTGAAGGGGGCACTGGAGTAGTGAGACAGAGGCAGCTGCTGTTTAATCCATGTGGACACATGATGCGGTTTTGTGGTCGGTAAACGCAGCTCATTTGAGCTGCGTTCGCTTTCAAAATCAATTTTCAATACGCAACACGGGCGGAAAGCGAAAGCCACAATGAGCAGGAAATGTCTGTCAATATCTTGAAAGAAAATCTACTCAACTGCAGACTGTAGAAACTGCTGACTCCGGCTCCAACTTAAAGTCTAAACGCATTTTGATTGATTGGGCCAGGGCCAATAAGTGGAGCAAGCAATTGCATAAGCCACGTTATGTGGGAGGAACTAAAAGGGCAGACGCTGTTATGGGCATAAATACATGCATATATAGCGCAGACTTAAGTACAGTTAAGTTAGGCAATCAATAAGACGAACAGCAGTCAATAGGCTAGTCAAACAGTCTGTGAATATACCAATAAATCTCTCATGCTGACTGTCAATCAAACAATATAATCAGTCAATCAATCAGGTTGTTAACTAGTCAATTCAATTAGGCAATCCAACGTACCATACCTCTTTCAATTCATCACAAATCCGTTAGTCTATTATTGAGTCAATCTGTATATGTATATAATATGCATACATCAAATCTTTCAGTCAGTCAATCTGTAGGTCAGATAGTTAATCAATCAGACTCTCTATTAAGCACAACCCAGAGGATGACACTATCAGTCAATCAATCAGCCAGTCAGTCAGTTAGTCAATCAGTTTATTCGACAGTCAATCAATTGGGCAGTTGATCAATCACAAGTCAATCAATTCTTTTATCAATGAGTCGCCAATCTATCAGTCAGTCTTTCAAACGATTAGGCAGCCAATCCCTCGTCAGTCAGTCAATCAATTAGATAATCACAGCTCAGTTCGCCAGTCGGTCAATCGATATTCAGTCTGATAGTCAAAAGTTTTTTCGCTATGTAAGTCAGTAAGTCGGTTAGTCAGTCAGTCAGTCAGTCAAACTCAACTCACTCCAACAGTCTGTCCTTCAGTCAGTCAGTCAGTCATTCAGTCAAGCTCTGGCCACCATCTGTCTGGCCTCCACTGTCTACGGCTGCTGCACATTTGAAGGCCAACTGTCTTACGGTGCATTACACTACACAACACAATCAGGCAGATAAACAGATACGCAGTCAGAGAGAGGGACAGGCGGACAGATGGACGGACGGACAGTTGAACACAATATTGACTTTAGATACGCGGCATTGACTTCTGGTTAACGGCAATTGCCACGGTCTCTGCCACTGCCACTGCCATCGCCTCTGGCATCTCTCTCTCTCTCGTTCCCCCTGCATACCCCTGTCTCTCTCTCTCGCTCTCTGCTAATGAGCTCCATAAATAAGCCGCTGGTTAAATTTGCATTGGCTGTCGGCCTGTTGACACGCGGCCAAGACAAGATAACTTTGTTAACAAGCTGCACAGTTGATTTGTGCTGCTGCTGCCTCTGCTTCTTCTTGCCTCTCCCTGTTGTTGTCAATCCTTATGACAAGGGGCATGCAGCAGCGTCTGCGACAGTCTTTACGCATTGCTAAATAATACTTTCTACAGAGAACAGTTCCCTTGCAGCTCAATCAATTTTAATTAGCTGAATTAAAATAGTTCAAGAAAATCTCTGTAAAGCTTTAAAATTTACATGATAAATCAAAATAATAAGACATGAAGAGAAAATATCTCGAAAATATTATTAATATCAATCGATTACAACTCAATAGATCTATCAATCAAGAGACGAACAAGTCAAGTCTAGACCTCATTCAAAAATCATATTTAATTTCTGGAGATGAAGCTGAGATAAGCTTAATTATCTATAAATAGAGATGAAAATCTGCTTAAGCTAATTATTTATCGATAGAATTATTTATCGATAAGACTAGATTTAAGTGAAGTTGATGACATTTAGAATTACTTTTAGTTTAATGGGTTTGTTTGTATTCTCAAGAAGTAAAAAAGAAAATCTGCAGTTTTTATATGCTAGATTCACAAATTCCTTAGGATCATCTTCCAGTTGAGTGACTCTCTACTCTCCCTGCATCTTCCTTAGGTAACCGCTCAAGCCAACCCACTTACCTCTCTTGCATTCCCCAATCCAATGACTTAAAGTGTTTGCATTTAATCAACAGTCCACAAGACAATAATAATAAAACAACATACCTGCAAAGAGAAAGATTGAAAAGAATGAGTTAAATTAGTGAGTTCTTCGAGTTGAGAAATTCCCTGAAGGCCTTAATAAGAGCCGCAATGGATAAACTTGCCACCAAATGTTGCACTTAGTCCAGCCATATTAAGCAAGGCCGCCTGTGCGGAATGTGGAAATGTTGAAATGTGCTTTCAATGACCAAAACGGGTGTCAGATGCCATAAGCAACGCAATCTGACTGAGTGAGTGAGTGAGAGAGCGAGAGAGAGAGAGAGAGAGAGAGAGACTGATCCAATGTCAATGCCTTTTGAGCGTGGCTGCAATTGTATTTTGGTCAATGCACCAGCATCTCAACTCGACAGCCGCAAAGTGGTTCAAACATTTTTCCAATGAAAATATGCCAAAGATGCGATGTGTGGAGGATCACAGACAGAGAGAGCGAGAGAAGGAGTGAGCGGGAGGGGAAGATGAACGCGTTTTAAAGGCCATCAGCCTGAATGGCTCACGTCCAAGTGTCTAGCTGGACCACCGGAGTGGCAGCTGCAGGCGATCCAACTATGGCTGGGCTGGGCAGTCGAGTCGACCCGGTTCGCTGTAATTGGCAAGTGGCAAAAGCTGTGCAGAAAAAATAAGAAAAACATCTACAAGCACATAAAAAGCGGGTCAGCGACTGTCGACTGGCTCTGGTAGCAGCTAGCGCAAAACAATCAAATTATGGCCACATTTGTATGGCAGCATCTTTAATTGATGGGCAATCGATCGAGCGCTCGCTCGGGCAGCAAGCAATGTTCGCGCATTTGTTGCACAGCACATAAAAGGTGCAGCAGCCACCCCAAAAGGAAATGTGGCATCATAAAATTTCACTGCCAATGGGCAAGCCAAGCAGCCAGAGTCAGCCAGCCCGTCCAGCTGGGCAGCTGTCTATCAGTTATTTACGAACGCCCCATATGTTAATGAAGCTCACTGACTGCCGATCGCCATGGATCGGGGATCGGACATTGAACATGCACTTGGGCAGCAGCAGCAGCAGCAGCAGCTAGGGGTCTAGGCAACAACAGCGAATGCCCAATGCGTGATGAAAGACAGGAAGACGAGGCGCACAGCAATTTAGCGCTTTAATTTGATGGCAGACATGGCGACAAGGCAAGTCAAAGGCACGAGTTGAAGTGGCGTGGAATTCAAAGCATGCACTGAGAGAAAAATTATGCCTAAATAATATTTGGAAGGGAGACAGAATTGGGGAATGATAGAGTGCGAGAAATAAAGGATGGTAGAGCGAGGAGGTGATGGAGCGAGGGACGAAAAGAGAGGGAGAGAGAGGAAGACTGGCAGAAATAGATAGATAGAAAGACAGAGTGAGAGAGAAATTGACGTAGTAAAGGGTTGAGCGAGAGGAAGAAGCAAAGAGAGAGAGAGAGAGAGAGAGAGAGAGAAAGAGAGAGAGAAAGAGAGGAGAGATAGAGAGAAAGAGAAAGATGAAAGGGTAGAAAAAAAGAGAGGGGAGAGAGAAAAACACACAGAGAGAGAGAGAGAGAGAGAGAGAATTATAGAAATGTTAGAGGTATAAATATTAAGGTGGATTTAATTTATGAAACAGAGAGAGAGAGAGAGAGAGAGAGAGACGATCATAGTATAAGTCTTGGCTGCTTTACAATTGGAAATTCACAATCAATCCTGCATTTCTAACAGTGCAAGGGCGTTAGATGGCGCTGGCCCTGGCTAGCCAGCAGCACATTTGGCTAGCTCTAATTCAGTTAACAAGTTCTGTGCGCTGAGCATTGGCTTAGCCATTTATTTTAATTACTTCCACTGCGTGGCTGGCTGAGTCTCGCTCTGGGTATTGGCTTATATTACGTGGCCTCTTTGGAGGCGCAAACATGAGAAATCAATTTTGGTCCAGCCTAAAATTGCAGTTGTTATTGTTGCTCGTGCATTCAACCTGAACGGGGCCCTGAGGGCAACATTTGAATTGACTTCCGTCAACAAAAATAAGGAATATATATATGTATATGTAAATATGTATATGTATAACTAAAGAGGCAACGTTCGTTCAACATTCTAATTGCAGCATGTTGCAAAGTAAGTGCGGACACTTGCAATTAATATGAATGTTTGCAGCAGAAGGTGCAAGGCGCAGTTGCAACTGCAAAAGGCAGCCATAAAAGTGACTCTGGCTGGCATGTTGCAAGCTGGCCTGTTGCTAGTTGGCCCGCTGCAAGTTTGCCTGTTGCAAGCCACGGCCATGGCTATAGCCAAAGGGCTCGCTGCCTCTCTGCTTGGCTGGAATGCAGCGTAACGCCAGCAACATTTCACGCTTAATTATAGACGCCGCAGTGAATAGGAATTTTTCTAAAAAGAAAAGATCCTCTTCTCTCGCCGTCTCGTTCTCTCTCTCTCTCTCTCTTGGAGTGATGCACCTTGATGCAGGATGCGGCGCATTTCCCGTCTAATGCTTGAGACGCGGCTTATTTATGTGTGGGCCGTTTGTTTTGTAATTTAATAATATATACAACAGCAACAACAGCAAGAATAGAAGGGGGCGAGACAATGTTGCAAGAATATGAATTCTAGCCAACAGCCACCCACACACACACAGGCGCAGGCACACGCCGTTGACGTCGGCGCCAGTTGGTCGCAGTCAGCGCCACAAAGGCAACAAAGCCAACAAAATGCTGACTCAGCTAAGGAATGCAAAAATGAGCAACAGCAACAACAACAACAACAACAACAGCAACAAGAGCAACAACTGCGCCGCATAATTCATATGCAATTAATAATTGGTTGCACATGCGCAGAGAATGTTGCTGCCCCGCAGCATGATGCGCAACATTGCTGCAGCAACAATATTGCCGCAACACTGAGCGAAAAGCCTGCATACCAAAATATAGAAAAAGCGAGTGAGCAGCTAAGCATTGATTTAATTATATTTAATTCAAGCAATTAATTAAATCAACTTTCTGCAGGGCAGCACTGAGCGAAACATTTGGAGTGAAAGGCAAGAAAAAACCAAATGGTATAAATGACCAAATTAGAGTTAAAAAATATACAATATTTTATTCGTTTATATGGACTCTACCTGCATCCATTCAATGCCATCCATTACCCATTTGCTTCAACTCTACACTTCTTCTGCTCTTTCTCTCAGTGCACTTCAATAAGCACAACCTTTAAATTCGAACTGAACGCTAATGCTCTACACATTTCGTCCAAGTCTTATGGCTCTGACCTTTGAGCAGGTAACGCGCAATTTGATATAGGAATGAAAATACAAATAAAGAGGTCTGCAAGAGTCGGGCGTTGTTGTTTCTCTCATGGTTTATTCAAATTGAATTACAATAGGCATATCTCAATTTACACCATGCCTGACATTGCCACACACATGTACACATATATACACACACATCGGTAGCTTGGCCATGTGTTGGGCATATAAATTAAAACACGCGACACATTCATCATTTTCAATTGGACGCTGGCTCACATAATCAGAATTCTGAATTGGAGAAGCGAAACAAGAGGCAAAAGATGAAGAAGAAGACGACGACAAAAAGAAACTGCAACTTCAATGTCAACTGAAGTGAAGTGAAGTGAAGTGAAGAAGTGGCACTCGAGTTGAAAGAATACATGAATTCAGAAAAGTAATAAGCCTTCAAAGATGAAAATATCGACAAATGAAGAAAAGTCAAATATTCAGATTAACTTTAGAAGCTCATTAAGCATGTAGCAGTTTCCTAATTTATATGATTTTAAGCATATTATAATATTATAGACATATTTGATTTCTCAGTGTAACTTTAGAAGCTCATTGAAGTTTTTGAGCTTGCTTAAGTGCAGCAGTTAAGGGAAGGAACTTATATGATTTTATATATATTATAGATATTATTAATATGTATGTATATCAAATTTCATTACAGATATTACTAATTCTAATTACTAAATCTAATCAGCAATCAATAAATCCATAAAACTGCCTTTTTATAATCCAATTTTCCCCATACCTCTTAAGATTATAGAGTGAATTCCATTGTGCCCAAGTAAATTTTAGTTTTGCCTTTTAATTAATCACACCTGAAGCTTAAACTTTTATTTAAAATAGCTTTTCTCTTTTTTGTATAATTTTTCTAAATTTAACAAATATTTCTAGCACCTTCACAGTCTCCGTTTCACCATGCCAAATTAATCTTTTTGCCCCCTTAATCTGCTTCTTCAATCAATCTCTACATGAGCTAAGAGATTCTGCCTTAAAGACAGGAATTTATTTATTCTTATCTGTTTTCAAATAATTTGCCTCATTTCTCTAGCCGTCACACCACTGTGCCAATGCAGTTTTTACTTTTCTTTCGAGTGGCCATTGTCTGGCTTTCTAATTAAATGGACAGTGGGGACGATATTAATTTATGGTAATTTAATACTTCAGTTTGAGCAGGCGACCGAAGCGAGCTGAATGCATAATCCCTGGAATGGAATGCAATCGAGCCAAACAAATTGCCGTCATTATATTACAGATATATAGATATATATCGAACTATCCGAAGATCAAACTATAATAATTTGCGCCAATTAGAAACATATACAAAAGCGAGAGAAGCAACTGGGATAAGCTGACGACCTCTGCAGCAGATGCTGAACTTAATTTTGTTTTTATGAAGTGGATGCTGTTGCTTTTTGGGTCGAGCATTGCAACAGCAACAGCCAAAGCAACAACAACAGCAACAACCAGAACATTTGGCCCTATCGAACAGCAATCGAGTGAATCTAAATATAGCATCTGCTCCAGCTCTGGGCTCTATGCCTGCTCTGCTCAGTTCTGTTCTCTTCTGTGGGGATCTTTGCTGTGGCATGAACCCGATGTTGAAATTTTGATTGCGACATTCTTTTTGGCCCGGCCCGTAGGAGCGAGCAAATTGAGGTATTGCCAGAGCATTGCCTGGGCATTGCATTGGCATTGCCCCAGGGCTCAACGCCTTTTGGCCGCCATTTGATTTATGGCAAATGCTTATGTTGACATGCCACAAAAAAGCGCATTTGCAGCCTAATGATTGCATTCCTAGGCAGCAGCAGCAGCAGCAGCAGCAGACAGTTTCATTTCATCTATTTGGGTTGCCCATGTGCCAGCCAATCATCGCCATCTGAAGATCAAGTAAACCTAACACATGCCTGCTCGCCCAGCCTCGCTGACCTGGAAAACTCTAGTCGAAAATGCCTTTGCCTTTGCACTAATTAAATTGAGTTTTTCTGTTTTCCATTTTCCCAAATGTGATTTCCCCCGCTTCCATCTCTCCAGTTTGTGTCGTGCCACACGCTAGCTTCGCATTTAATTGAATTCAGCCCAAAAAACGTCATTTGGCATATGCAAATGTTTATGCAATTAGCTGCAAAAACTAGAAAAACGTGCAGCAGCTTTTTTCCCATGCCTCTTGATAAACTGCATTTAATCAGCTATTTAGTGGCTTCATTTGATAAGCTTTGGCAGCATTTCAAGTTGTTGAACTATCAGCTTTCAGGGTAAAGCTTTTAGTTGTTAATGCGCTTTCAGTGAGGCTACTTTGATCTCGAGACCATACTGCATAGAGTTAAATAATGCTCTATATTATATGATATATATAAAGTATGATATGCCTCAAATCGCAAAAATTTGAATGAGTATTTTAATGACTTCAATTATATAATTATTTAATAAATATTTTGAAATTTTATCGAGCTTAGACTAATTCTATTTGTATGTCTTCCCGCATACAGTTCTTTTGAAATAGTTTTATTTTTAGTCAGCTACATTATTGATTTTCAATCAAGTTCGCTTGATTTCCATTGAATGTGCTCATTTAGTCTCTAGACTCCTGTGGGGTTCGCTTCTCTCTCTCAATCTCTTACTCTTCCTTGCTCTCACTCCCTTGACGTGCTCTATAATCTCCATTAAGCATTTACATTGGCTCCAGCTGCATGGACGAGTTGTTCATAATTTTCGCTGCGTGGCAACGCAATTTTGCAATCATCGAAATGCAATTCGAATGCAATCATTTATCTGACTCGCTGACTGCCTTGCTGGTTGCCTGTCGGTCTATCTGTCTGTCCATCTGTCCATGTCTGCGCCTTGGCACAATTTTTCATTTTGTACTTTGCGCATTCGCATCCTGTGGCTAAGCAAATATTGATGCCGAGCCTAAGAGAGACAATCGATTATGGCGCAAACGTAATCAGACAAATTCAATTTGCGGCAATTTGCATGCCACAGTTGCAGCTAAACCAGTTGCTGTCTCTCTCTCTTCCTCTCTATCTATCTTTCCCCATTGCTTGTGGCTGCTGCATGAGAAATGACAATGGCTGTGCACGCTGTCATTCTAATGTGACCAAGGCTGGCTGCCAAGGCTGGCCGGCAGGCTGACCGGCTAGCTGGCTGCCCGACTGCAACAGGCTCGCGTAACTTGTAACCAAACGGCAATTGCCATCGCAGTTGCAACTGTAACTGCTTTTGCCTCTACCACTGCCCCTGTATATGATAGTCTTCCTGGTCCTGGCTCTGTCTCTGTCTCTGCTACTCTTCCTACTCCTGCCTCTTACACTGCCAGTGCCTCTACCTCTTCCACTGATCTACTCCATTCCCATCATCTGCTCAAGCCTCTACCTCCACCGCTACCTCTACCTCTACCTCTACCTCTACCTCTACCTCTACCTCTACCTCTACCTCCACATCCACCTCTACCTCTACCTCTACCTCTACCTCTACCTCTACCTCTACCTCTACCTCTACCTCTACCTCTACCTCTACCTCTACCTCTACCTCTACCTCTACCCTTACCCCTCCTTCTGCCACTATCTCATCCTCTCCAGCAACCACTAGCGCACTGTCTAGCTCTATCTCTTCCTTCTAACTCCGCACTCTACCGACTGTGTGTCCCGTCTCAGTCCCCTCCGTCCAGTTGATAACCCCACAGCTCCCACACCACTGCTTGTCGCACGCTTGTTGCACATTTGGCGCCTTATCGTGTCACTCGCATCTTTTGCTTTGAGGCTCACCCACTGCCAAGCAACCTGAACAACCTGCGCCTGCCGGCCAGTTTTACGCCAATTTCCCGGCCCAGGAAATGAAAAATTGCCAAAAAAAAAAAACTAAAAAAAAAAATACATGCCACGCTTTGCTCTGTGGCACGGCACACATGCATGTTGCACATAATTGGCGTTTATGCCACGAGCAAACTGCGAAACTGCAGCTAGCAACCTGCAACCTGCAACAACAACAGCAACAACTGTTGCTGATGCGTTCAACTGATATGCTGCAGTTTTTTTCGTCTTTTTTGTGGGTTTTTGGGGTGTGTCGCCTTGCAGTCAAATGCGCTCACTCACTTAACCTTTGAACTGCCAACGTGTTGCAGTTGTAGTTGTTGTTGGTGTTGCTGTTGCTGCTTTTGTTGTTGCTGCTGCGGCTGTTATTGTTGCTTTGGCATTGTTTGTCGCAGCAGCTAAAAGAAAACGTGATTAAATTAAATTAACGTTTGCTTCCTACCCGCCAGCAACAGTTGCTGCTGCAGTTGCTGTGCTGCTGTTGTTGTTGCCGTTGCTTTTTTTTGGCTATGCCATGTGAAATTTAGTCATTAGTTGTTGTTATAGCCAGGCCATTAGCGCACACTTGCCAGCCACGCCCACCAATTCGTGATAATGCTGTTGTTGCTGTTGCTGCTGTCAGTGTTGCAGGTGCCATGCCAAGCTCAATTGTTGTTTTTGCTTTTCGCAAACTGCATTTAATTTAGTTGGCATTGAAAATGTAATCGAATTGCTGCATTACTTATTGCTAAAATCTGGCATTTCGGAACTGGTTCAATAAGGGGAGTTTTTTCAGTCTTGTTGTGACGTTTTTTTCGTGAATTTTAGCTGTTGCATAATGTTTGTATTGATAGCAGTTCAAGCACTTTATGGGAATTACAAAAAAAGAGAGTTAAATGATAATCAGAGCTAAAGAGTTTATATGAGGGGGAAATTTTTAAAGTACACTGAGCGAAAGCCAAATATATTGAAAAATGATTCTCTATATTTATATAATTTGTTCAAGCCAATATAAAATCTTATTAATTTGATATATTCAGTCGGATCATATATTATACTCTTAGAGTATTTTATTGATATCAATTCAACTCAAGCATTTATGTATTACAAATCTACGTATTTTACATTTTGTTCAGCTTTCATCTTCTATGTTGTATATCATTTAACAAGTGTCTGGATCAATAAATATCCCACGGTAATTTAATTTTTTTCTGTTACCCATCTATCTTTTAAGTACACCAACAACATATACGCTCACACATACAAACATCAGATTGACTTTATTTTTATTTTGCCTCTCGCAAGTTGTTTGTAAACATATGTTTAGGTAGCTTCCTGCTCAATATCGCATTGTTGGCAATTTCTCAGCAGATTCGCTTACAAAATATTTTATGCGGATGTTTATCCTCGCTCTCTGTGGACACAAACAACAAGAGCAACAAACAAGAGCGGCAGCAACAGCAACAGCAACGAGATTAACAAGATATCAATTTACTGCACAATATTTGTGGTTTATTTTCGCACGCTGCTTTATGCTGCCTCGAGCCAGACACCTCGATCAAATGTGTATGATGCATGCTCAAATCCAGCCCATCCAAAGGCGAGAAAAAATGTGACTCAGAGTTCGCAGATCCCAATCATCATCAGGGCCAGCAGCCAGTCTGTCTTTCCTTGTGGAGCTTGCTCGGGATAGAAGTCGGGGTATATTAGTCTATTTATCTATATCTATATCTATATCTATATCTATATCTATATCTATATCTATATCTATATCTATATCTATATCTATATCTATATCTATATCTATATCTATATCTATATCTATATCTATATCTATATCTATATCTATATCTATATCTATATCTATATCTATATCTATATCTATATCTATATCTATATCTATATCTATATCTATATCTATATCTATATCTATATCTATATCTATATCTATATCTATATCTATATCTATATCTATATCTATATCTATATCTATATCTATATCTATATCTATATCTATATCTATATCTATATCTATATCTATATCTATATCTATATCTATATCTATATCTATATCTATATCTATATCTATATCTATATCTATATCTATATCTATATCTATATCTATATCTATATCTATATCTATATCTATATCTATATCTATATCTATATCTATATCTATATCTATATCTATATCTATATCTATATCTATATCTATATCTATATCTATATCTATATCTATATCTATATCTATATCTATATCTATATCTATATCTATATCTATATCTATATCTATATCTATATCTATATCTATATCTATATCTATATCTATATCTATATCTATATCTATATGAAATTAAGGCACTTTGCTCTAAGACAGAGTATTATGCAGTCGTTAACTCCCACTTGCTAATTTCTTAAGTTGAGGTTCAGCGTACCTGAGCCCCAAACTCACAGCTGTTTTACCTTTATACATATATTTATATACAAATATGTATGTATATAAATTGAAATATACATACATACTCCTCACATATAGCATTGTCTTGTTCTCGTTCTGTCATGCGACAGCAATGCACCAACAGGAAATACTAAAAGTTTGACTGTGCGTTTGTCTGTATGTGTGGGCGTTGCAACTGTAAATTGTAAATGAAAACCTTATTCGAAACGTACCAAAAAAGAAGCGAGGAAAAAATGCATAGACAAGGCGCTTTTCCTTTCACGAGTCGCGCGTGTCGAGCTGGCCAGCGTCAAAAGCCATTAACATAAAAATGAATTTCGCTTTTCGCGTGGCCATATCGCAGCTACCAAATCGGCCAACAGCCAAGCCAGCCAGCCAACCAGGCCAAATGAAGTTGTAAGCTGGAGCTGCACTCAATTGCAGTCCATGGCGTTACGTGGACCCAAAAAGTTGAAGAAAAAAATAATCAAATGAAAAAAATTCAAGCGAAACGCAATAAATTTCCCAAACGCGCGCAACAATTAGAAACGAAGCAACACGAAAAAATCAGCTAAGAATGTTGCCAAGTAGAATGAGCGACTAGCATGATACCCTATAATGAATTGAGAAACCGTAGATAGAAGAAAAGCTATTAGAAGTGGGAATTATTATACATGTCTGATTCAAAAAACTATGTTACATGTTTTAAAATTACTTTATGTCATTTCTTTTCTTTCTTGTTGGAGTTGGATGAAGAATATACTAATGTAAAACACTAGCAAAGTGGGTTTATAGATTAGGTTTATAATCTCAGAAAGACAGTTAAACCAGGCAGCTATCATTAGCCAGCTAAGTTGGAAGTTCTTGAAGGATTCAGTGTTTAATACGTTAATGAATCTCTCATTATCTATATGCAACTCTTTGATCCAATCAGCATAGCCCAGCACAGTCCTCCTTACAGGGTATTGCAACGCAGCTAACGACAAGCGAAACATTTTATAGCTATCGACAATTGGACGCCATAGACATCGACATCGACATCGACTCGACATCGACATCCACATCGATTGCCATTGCGTCGGAGGCCGCTACGACGCGCGTCGTGCAGCTTCGTTGGACTCGTGCGCAAGCGCCTCGATAATTTCTTGTTATCGACGCGCAATGATCACGTAAATTATGTCGAGGACTGGCTAGGCAGGCAGCAAAAAAAATAATCTAAAAAAAAATCACTCGCCGGCGCAGACAAAATGAAAAGCGACAGCCAAAAAACCAAAAAAAAAAAAAAAATAAATAGAAAAAAAAACGTTAAGAGACGGTAAATTGTGTGTTGGAATGCGCAGCGATAGGCAGCCTAGCTCTAAGCACCTCCGAATAGGCAATCGGAGCAGACCGAGCCCAGACATTTGTCTACAAGCACCGAAAAAAAAATACCAAAGCCAAATTGGGCAGGCCAAAAATTGAGATAGCCAAAGCGGGCGAAGAGCTTAAGATAATGCGCGATAAATGCAGAATATATTTTTAACGAATTTCAATCGATCGATATATCGATACGTTTCCGGCGTGCGAATGTTATTTAACTGTCTGAAGGAAAACAATTGGTATAAAGTCTAGCCGATTTTCGATTGTATATCGATTATCTGAGAAGTAGAATTTATTAGACAGATGTGATCAGATTAGGGATAAGGGAATATTTAACCGATGAAAACTGAAAGAAAGTTCCGGCTGCATACGATGCAAGTGTTATCGATTATTTGATCGCTTCGGCAATAAAATATTGTGTGATAAGTTATGAAGTTTTTTCAATTGTAAGACATTTATCACTCGAAAATTGTATGCGAGACTGATATGGTGATGCTACCGACACTAGATAACCGAGATAGGTGTAGATAAGTAGCGCACTAAACATGTGTACAGATAAAATATTATTTTTAGCAACAATTTGTGTTGCCTTGCGGCAAGTTGGCCTACGCCTAATTAAGTTGACACAGAGGGCGAGACAGAGATGGGGGGAAGGGGCAAAAGGAGAGAGGCGAGTGACAACAGGCGTACAGACGGTGTAGGGCAACATTGTTGTCATGCCATTTTGCCTGTCATGTCATTTAGCTGTTGAAGTCGAGTGCGACACCAACAACAGCAACAGCAACAGCTACAGCTACAGCATCAGCAACAACATTTCAGTTAACACCGTTTCAGCAAACCGTAGTGCAACGGTTGTTAACACGTTGCACGTTGCCAGTTGCCAGTTGTTGTCTGCTGCAATGTTGCAATGTTGCACCTTACCTGCAGCTACAACAAATTGCAGACGACACAAAAGACACAGCAGCAGCAGCTGCAGCAGCAACTACAACTACAACAGCAGCAGACAACGCCTGCGGCTTTTGCTCCTGCAACAATAGCAGCTAGCGCCACCTACACACGGACAGCAGTGCTCTGTAGGTGTGCAGGTGGAACTGTGTGTGTGTGTGCATCCAGAGATTTGTATCTTTGACTTGACTTGGCATTCTTTTATAACACAAGCCTCTTGCCTACTCACATCGATTCGCTGCTGTTGTTGTTGTTGTTGCTATATTCAGCTTCTTCTTCTTCTGCTTCTTCTTCTGGCAACAGGCAAACGGAAGTCAGTAAACCTTTCAGGGTTATTATTATGCGCAGCTTGTGGGCAGTGCAGTTCCATTGAAGCTGTCAGTGCAAATTACAAAAAAAAAAAAAAAAAAACTGTGAGGAAAAAACTCAAAAGGCAAAAGAAGCGAAGAAAGAAAACCTCTTTTACAGTCTAAAATTGGCAGTAACCAAAAAAAGAAATGGTTAACCAGAAAAAAAGCTTCTGAAATAATCAAAATACGATTTTTACAGCATTTTTTACAGCTAGCGTGCATTGAACTCTCTTGCTCTTCCTCTGTCTCCCCCCTCCCGCGCCCTCTTTTTTTCTAGTTCTTTTCGCTCTCTTCTTTTATCCATCTGCTTTGTAACACAATTTGATTTGCAAAATAATTCACAGCGATAGCAGCCACAAAGCCAACAGCAACAACAACAACAACAACAACAGCAATAATCAAAATTGACCCAATTTAGAATCAAGCGTTCGCAGTCAACGCCCGCATAATATCTTTTAGCTATATAGCCAGCATACATATATATGCACATAGATACCCATTAATGCATATATATAGTCAAATGTCGATCATTTCTTAATGATATGGCATATTTATGACACCTCAATTAACAGTTATTCATAGATCTAGCATAGATCACAATAATGCTAATTGCTTGCCATGGCACAAACCAATCAAAACTCAAGTACACGTTCTGTTTTTTTTTTTTCTTTATCACAATAGAGTCTGTGAATATATGTATATGTTTGTATGCATATCGATAGCGCTTATGCGGTTCTTTTTGATGCACTTTAGCTGTGGGATTGGCATACAAAGCGTGAATTGGCTTTAATAACAGTTAGAGAAAAAAACTAGGCTGCACTTAGAGTTGTGAAAATTTGCCTTTGATTTTCAGTAATTTGATTTTGACAGACTTGGAGATACCCATTAGCTGAGGTAAGTATATTCCCCTATAGCACGATATATATTCGTCATACATTATTATATTATCTGGCTTTCCACATCTCTTATACTTCATTATATTAATAATAGATCCACAAGATTATATTAATAATAATCCAAAATACTGAAAATATTCGTTGAATATACTATTTCAACTCATAACTAAGTACATATATCTATATATAGATATTTTCTCTTTAAAAATATATAATTTATATTGTATGTAGTTAGTTTATAAAATTCTAAATATTTTTCTATTACGTCTAAATATTTATTTATTTCATTTCTAGATATTTTCATAAACTCGGTGAGTTAACTTTATATATAAACAAAGTTTTTTCTGCGCTTTTTTGCGTTTCATTTACTTTGTCATATTTTTTATACAATTTCGGAATTATTTTTTTATGGATTCTTAAAGATTTCGTATATTTTTTTTACTGTTAGTTCGATGCTTATTGAAATTGTGACTGAAATTTTGCGGTCACGTACTGTGGATCAACATGTGGGTTTATAAATAAGTAAACATGCAAGCAAATATATAAATATATGTACGTATGTGTGTGTGTTTGTGTAAACATATCTGCTTGTCAGCCAGTCTGTCTGTCTCTCTGTCTGCCCGTCGTTGTTTACCTGCCCTGTGGTTAACTGCGACTCGAACTTGTGCTCAATATCGTATAACGCCTTCCTTCAAACAAGACACACACAAAGAGCGAGCATAAAAACCTAGCACACAAATAATCTGAAGCCATCATATATTCTTTACAAACTTTGAGCCAAAGCTGAAGCCAAAGCAGGTGAAAGTTGAAGATAGTTTATCTGCCTTAACAGAGTTAAGAGTGTTAACTCTGCTTAACTAGAGCAAACCCAGAGCGCAAAAAGCAACACAAATCAAATTTCCCATATTAATTAGTTACTCATCTGCGCTGTCAGCTTTTCGACTTTCCACATTTAGTCATTTACTGCAGTTTATTGCAGCAATCCTGCTATCATATGAATGCATTTTGTCGGATGATTCACACATTCATTCATTTGTGGGAAGCATTTTGTGACTTTATCAGCGAATGATGACGCTCTAAATACATACGTAAATGCATATATATATGTAAGTATATACATTTTATATACATATGTATGTGTTTATATATTAGCTGCACTCTCTAACAAAATTTGCTTAATTAAAAAGTATTGTCTCTTTGTGTTGCTCTAATTATTCAGCTCGTTTATTTTGTCAAGTTCTTTGCTTTGTTGAATTTATTTGATTTTTGTTTTGTTTTTTTGTTGTTTTGTTTTTGGGTATTCAATTTCAATTAAACTGGGAAAAAAGGGTGTTCCCACATATACATATCTGAGCTGCATGCGGGTGCAGCAGTTTTCCAATGACACATTTATAGGATGCGCTGCAAAGTGTGAATGAACCCTGAACGAAAAGCAAACAACACATTGGCAACATGTGTACAACTGTATATATGTGTATTTGTGTAAGTGTGTGTGTCACACTGTCATGGTCAACATTGCTGCGCACAAACTTTGGCAACAATGCTGCCCAACAATTAAGTGAAAAGTGAAGCAATTCAAGTGGAAGTCCAATCAGAACTAGAAATCCAATAAGCAAGCGAACAACAGCAACAAAAGCTTTTTGGCAACATGTAGTTTCGCATACATAAAGACAACATGTTGTCAACGCCCAGCATAAGCGCCGCGCAGAAAATGTTGCAAATATACACATATCTGCAACAATGTTGCTAAGCATCCAATGCCAAATTGTTGCAAAAATTAAGAAAATTAATGAAAAATCAACTGAATCAAATGGAAATTTAATTATAAAAATGAATAATTTCAATGACCTCTGACCTCAGACTGCAGCGCTGACATTATTCACTCTATTCACAAAGACACAAAACATGTTGTCATGGCCAAGTGCAATGGCCCAATAACAACAGTTGTTGGCAGCAATGTTGCACACCTGTTCGCTTACCGTTATGCAGGCCGTTTTTTATGGCCGATAGCCAAGTTTAATGCACGCTAATCCAATAAGCAGCAATAAGTGAAAACAGAGATAGTTCAAGTGGAAGTCTGATTAAAGCAGCAGCCGTCGCAGTTGCAGTTGCAGTTGCAGTCGCAGTGTTCCACTGATAAGAAGTTTTTTTTTATATAGTTCTTTTTTTTATGGCATGCAATTATGGTCTTCAGATACAGATACAGCGTAGCAGATGAAGCGCAGCCAGTTAATATATACGAGTATAAATGCACTTCACTTGCGCTCGCTCAAGTGGAAAATTTCTTTCTTATTTACGGAATTTATGATACGCGCAACACGAGGGGCGCACGAGAGGCAGAGAGGGGGCGGGGCTCCACTTAACTTTGAACTTAACATTTAGCTTGGTGCTTGGCTCATCTTTGTGTTGAGGCCATCTCGCTCGCACTCACTTGTTTCATTAGTTTTTGTGCACTTTTCCGTTATCAGCAGTTACAAATGCATTGACCTCGTTTCGACTTCGACTTCGAATTCGACTTCGACTTTTCGGTTTTTCGGCTTTTGAGCACAACAAAATGTTGCCAAACATTTACAGTAAACAAAAAAATAGGCAACGCCGAGGGGGGCGCGCCCGTAATTGGTGCACAACGGAAGCTAGCTGTACGTACGTATGTGTGTGTGTGTAGATATCTTTAAGCAACAAATAAACATACATTTAAATGCATCGCTGCACACTGCATAACAATAACAATAGCAACCACTGCGTCGCGTTTTTTTTTTTTTCGTTTGTTTACGCGCGGAGCTACAAATAATTTTGTGGATTGTGGATTGCGGATGGTGGACTGCGTTGGCAACTGTTAACGACTCGCACCGGTCAACGTGTGACTGAAAACTGACAAAACAAAAACTGAAACTGAAACCGAAACCGAAACTGAATTCAAAAATGAAAAAAAGTCGTTAAGCGCGGGGAGAGAGAGTGCGAGAGAGAGAGAGAGACGCAGCGAGGCAAAGAGAGCGTGAGCAGCGTGCGCTGCGAGAGCGCAACGAGCTACGAGCCGCTGTGTGGGTGTGAGTGGCTGAGTGCGCTGCAGTCGAGCAGCTGTGTGCGGCGCCTAGGTGTGAGTGAGAGAGAGCGAGCGAGACAGGCTGACAAATTGACTGTGTGCATGCGCATGTCGTATTGGGGGTCGCAATGCGCAGTTCAAATGCCCCGCTACAGTTACAGCTACTGCTGCTGCTGCGGCTGCTGTTACTTTAGATTATATTACAAGAGTGTTCCACTGACGCCAGGGTTGGACTAAATGCAGTCCGCGCTTAGAATAGCCCACAATAGAGAGAGAGGGAGAGGGGAAGTGCACTCTGTACTGTTTTTTACAAAGTAAATAGTTTAATAAATATATAAATAAAATATTTTGTATATTTATTAATTTTGACTAAAGAGAGAGGGAGAGAGAGAGATATTTACAAAGTATTCAGAGTTGCATATTAATAATATAATATTTAATAATTTCTGTTATACCCATTTCCGATTAATAGCACATTTTATACACTGACAGAAATTTGTCGTATACTTGATTGCTTAACTGCAAGTGCATTGCCCGAAACATTGAACTGCGTTGTTCCTATCATATCAATTCATATATATATAATATTACTGCTTTATTGATAAATAAAAAAAGGTGCGCTCTTTATTTTGCACACCTGTCAGGTGTAAAATGTAAAAAAGAAATGATAAGCGTAAGGAAAAATATTTCTTGGAAACAAAGCCTATCTAAATAATTAGATAAGGACAGAAATTACGTCTTAGTTGCAGCAAATTGTAGATACACAATGTATATTTAACTAGTGGGAATTACCAAGGGATATATCTAGGTAGTTCCCACTAGATGAAACGTTGATTTTAGGTATACATAATCAGGTAATTCCCACTGGCAGTAGAGTTTACAAATGCATTTACGAAAAAGAAGTAGAAAATAGAATTGGTCCGACTTTTAACCAGGAAATTGTAAAAAATGGGTCACTTTATGATCAAATAAATCAAATTATATAGAGTAATGGAACATAATTCATGGGGATGACATAGGGCAAACTTATTATCTTTTTAATTGCATTTAAAACCAATTGGATAAATCATATTTATAGCTCATAGATATATATCATATATATCTTATCACATTTAAAGGCCCTCTACATCAGTCATATATTTACATATTCTACAGCCCTGCACTTGAGAGGCAAAACACTTGTAACGCACAGATGTACACAACAGATGCACTTCGTGCCCGCTTAGGGGTTGCATTTATCAGTTCCCCTCATTTATGTAGGGTAATAGTCGTCTGAGCTGTTGCTGCTCTTGTTGATTTACAGCCGCGGCTTTTCACACTCTTCGACTCCGCGACTGCCCTAATTGATGCAAAGTTTGTGGTGAAAGTGGCGTAATAGATTTCCCATGATAGCAGACAGTCGTCTCTATATGCGCAATCAACTCCTCGAGAGGGGTGGCCTTTGAGCTGCATCACTGCAAACTACAAAAGAGCGTGCGAGGGGGTTGGCTTTCGGCTTTCGGCCCAATATGGTACTCCATCTGGAACAATCGTTCGCTCGGGGTTTATTCAACTCGGCAGCGGAAAACAAAGAGCAAAGGCGAGAGTATGTGACACGCATCCGTTTCACAAAGCCGGAACGGGCTTCGCTTCGGGATGCTGCCCATGCTATAGTGCTGACAATTTAGCCTTTTTCAAAATCTACAATTTTGCTATATACTATGTATATGTCCTGAATTGTTGTTTATATATTTTTTATTTATTAAAGGAACAGAATGTATGCCCTTACTCAAGTCTAGAATTTGTATCTAATTTTGCCCATTTCGATCCACTTTATTTTTCAAGTTTTCACGCTAAACAATTGGCAGCACTGCTGCACACACAATTACTTCCATCTACTCACACACACACACACACACACACACACACACACACAGACACTCATGTCTATATGTGTACAAAAACTGTTGCGTGCTTTTGGGCGCGTCTGTCAGCACGAAAATTGGCGCACTCGTGCACTAGGCCAACCTCACTCTCCCCCCTCTCTCTCTCTCTCTCTCTCTCTCCCTCAGCCTGTACAGGGGAAAAACTTGGATGAAAGGAGCGTGTAAAGATTGTTCTTTGAAGGTGTGTCCATGCATGCATTATTTCACTTCACATTTTCCTTTCTTTTTCGGGGGTTGACAGACGTCGCATTTCAATTACCCGGCGAGCAACTGTTGGCATATCCTTTGGCACGCACCGGCCCCAGGACCGGCCCCGGCACCGGCACCGGCACCGGCACCGGCACCGGCAACGAACGCAATCTGTTTAATTGAGGTGTTTAGCATTCTTAAATAATTGAAGCATGCCAAAGGCGATGCACATCAAACCAGAAGGTCATAATCGCAAATTAGACACGCGACTGACGGAGTGGATATGTCTCTCTCCCTCTTTCACTCTCCCTTTCATTTTCTCTCTCTCTATCTGTCTATGACAAGTGCATGGCAGGCTCTTCATTTAGACTTGAGTTGAGTTGAGCTTGACAGGCGAGACATTCTTTTGTCTTGTCAATAATATATGAATTTGTTGAAGCAGATGTTTATGCACATGTTAAAGCTCTTCGCTCTTCATTCGTATAGAGTTGCAGTCATCTTTCTTATTCTGCCATTGTCTTTTATAGGAAATCCCTCAAAGTTCTTTCTGTCTCTATCTCTGTATCTCTATTTTCCGATTTATACATATATCTCTATCTCTCTATTTCTCTGTCTATCTTTATTTCTATCTCTCCATCTCTATCTCTATTTCTATCTCTCTATTTTTCTTTATCTCTATCTCTCTATCTACCTCTCTATCTATTTATCTATCTATCTAACTACCTCTCTCTCTATCAATCTGTCTATCTCCTTTCACACTCTTTTTTTCTTAGCCACTCTGTCCTCGGCCCTCTTCAACTACACCATCCCATCCCATCCCATATAATTTCTTTCATATATGTATTCCACCTCGTAATCTAGAAAATGTTGCTCTAAATATGCTTTTCCCAGACGCTTAACTCTCAAAGCTTTCCACACTGACAGACCATAAAAGACAACGCCGTGACGTGTCCACAGCAAATTTGAAGTGAAAGACCACCCACACACACACTCACACACTCACATATGTATCATATGCCACTGAAGTCGAACTGTTTTGTCTACTGTGAAATATGCCTGGGCCATATTTAAATAAGACAAAGTGCTGACATTTCGTGCTTAGCCGCGTGCCCATTAGCCAGCCGAACGAAACGGCCAAACGATTATTGACCAAATAAACCCACACGCTCAAACACAGACACCGGCATAAATTGCCACACTGAGCACTGTAATTTAGTGGACCAGTCGGACAACAGAACTGAAGCGCATAATTGTGCCAAATTGCAAAGAGAAATGCATAAAGTAAAAGTCAGAAAACAACAAAGAAAAGAAATGCATTTTGCGATCTGGCTACTGTTTGGCTTGGCTTGAAAAAGGCTAAACAAATGACTGGCTGGCTTGCGCAACAGTACGTAGCAAAAGTAATGTGACAAGCGTTAAGTGTGCTGCAATCGATTTGATTTGCAAAACTATGATGACTTTTAATTGAAAAATGAAAAAAAAAAAATGCAGACAAGAGGCTGACAATAAAGTGGGTGTGTATGTGTGTGTGTGTGTGTGTGTGTGTGTAGACAGCTGTAAGGAAGTCAGTCGGTCGCTAATGCAAATGCGCCCACGCAAATTATGAAAAATTATGCACACCATGCGGCAAATTTTTGTTGGCCAACTTGCCAGCCACTGGCTAAAAGTCGTAAAGGAGCGAGAGAGAGAGAGGGGTAGAGGGTCAGAGAGTAGGAGGAGGCACACTAGAGTTACCCACAAAAGGCCATTTCATGCCGCTAATGAAACAAATTTGATGTGGCCACTGTGGCGCAAGCATTTGACTTGACTTTTGCGGAAATAACAGCTGAAGCTTATAAGACAAACCCTCGCCAGACCCACCAGACGGCCCCCCGTCTTCCTCGACGCCACTGTAGACGCTCTTTCGTAAACGTTGCGTCCGTATTGTATAATGAAATCGTATCCGTTTTCTTTCTTCATGGTAATGGGATATTTTGCTAGCAGCTACCTTCGCATGCGCCGATTGCCGTTTGCATTCGCATTCGCATACGACATCGAATTTCTGCTTATGAACTCAAATATTTCTCCGTCTGCGCCAATAAAACAAGAAGCGGAGGAAGAGGAAGAAGCAGC
This sequence comes from Drosophila mulleri, assembly GCA_035047565.1. Lineage (NCBI taxonomy): Eukaryota > Metazoa > Arthropoda > Insecta > Diptera > Drosophilidae > Drosophila > Drosophila mulleri. Next base: position 3,329,518 of record JAWNPK010000060.1, read on the forward strand.
AGCAACAGCGAAAAGGAGCCACCGAATACTTAACATGAGGAATGTTCACGGCTATGTAATTTAAATCTTATTTGCCTGCAGATCAACAATTTACAAAATGCTTCTTCTTTCAAAAGCTCAGTCAAGTGGTTCAGAAAATTAGTGAAATTTTTTTCTCGTTTCTTGGCGAAATTATGTTTCAGCTGCAAATTAATTGAGCAAGTCGGCTTTCAGATATGTGATTCATTTTTATAGTATTTTAAGTAGTTTCATAAATGATTTGATATTTAATCACTGAGAAACTCATATGGCAGGCAGGCAGAAGCAGGCGTGGCTGTGCACATCAATGCGTAAATATTGTGGAATTCGTAGTAATAGCTGAGGCAATCTAGCTGTAATAGCCATATATAGATCTCTAACAGTTCATTTAACTGAAAATTTATTAAAAATATTATTCAAAATTCATGCAACTGTTACACCTACGCCTCATAAATCAAAGAATTCTATTAACGCGCTGAGCATATTGTTTTTAAAAGTGTCCACTTAAGTCGACTTACTTCGATAGCAATAAAACAATAAACCGAAAGACGATGGCCAATTTCTCATCTCTCTGTTTCTCTCGCACGGCTTTTACTTTTGTTTTAAAGCTTCTCTCGTTGGCTGCTTTTAATGCGCTTGAAATGCTTTTAACATTCCTTCTCGATGCCATGCGATGCGATGCGATGCCATGGGTTGCGTTCCGTTGCGATTGTTGACTTAAGCTACTTTCGTTATTGCTAAGAACAACATCTTTCGCTTTTTAACACAACGCGCGCCGTGGCCTAAAGCAAAAGTGTTGGCCAAACAGATCTTAATCGCCTCTGAGGGTAACTTCTTTATTATGCTCGTGCGTGTGATGCTCAAACGGGTATATTGGTTGTATCTGTCCGACTGTATTGACATAGATAGAGAACTGAAATATGGGATATAAACTGTTCTTTTTAGTGGCGTCTTGTAGTGTGAAGGTGTTGGAGGCATATTCTATGTGCCATATTTCATATTTTTTACTTATGTCACCCTGAAGAGAATCTAGAGAGTTATCAACGAATATATATATTCATCTATTTGAATATAGGATAAAAACATTAGCTACATTATATATGTAGGATATATCATATATCTATTCTGAGTGCTTATTGATATAGCATTTCCATTACGGATCTCTAGTTACAGTTAGAAGCTCCTGAATCACTGTGAGGCTTCTCTATATATAGCCTTACAGATTAGATTAACCCTAGATTGTCTGGCCTAAGGACTTGGCACAGCTTTCAACCTCAAATCCAAAAACAGTTGAATCACATTGAAGCTTCTCTATTCATATGCCCATTATCATATTCTCTGACTAAGCACACAAATTCTATAATCCAGAGACAAAGATCAGCAATTCTTCACTTAGCAAAAATTGAAGAGCTATGCTTTATAAGTGGCTAGATGAGCTTTCCCCAGTGGATTAAAGATGAATACCAAAAAGGTTTTTCCTGCGTAAAGCTCATGTTTCTAGTCGTGGACTTTAATTTTCAAATTTTCGTCTGGCGAGTATTGCACAGTCGCTGCAGCTTACTTAGCTTTTGTTGACTCCTTTTTTTGGGTTACAGAACCTTAACAAATGTGTCGATAATATTGGCCTTTAAGTGCAGCAGTTGTTGTTGCTGTTGTAGCTTGGGTTCAACTTATAGCTGATGCTGTTGTTGCTGTTGGTGTTGTTGTTGTTGCTGTTGCTGTAGCTCAGTCTGACAACGTCAACATTAATCACTGTCAGCAGGCTGTGCTTGCTCTTGGTTTTGGTTCTTGGTCTTGTCTGATCTGCGCCTGGGCCTGGGTCGGGGCTGGGGCCACCTCATCGCCAACTTATTTTTTTCTTATTTGGTTGTTTTTGTTTTTGTTGTCTGCATGTGATTTCATTAATTTCGCATTCCGATGCGCAACGGCGCAAAATTCCATGCAACCCGCCAGCCAGCCCCTTCCCCTGCCTTGGCCCCAGCACAGGGCACAGCCATGAGGAAGTGCAAAGTGTTGCACATGTGCATTGCACTTTAATTTTTTATACGTTGTGCTGCCTTTGCTCGTTTTTTATTTATTTTGAATTTTTATGCAGCGCTTTTGATCAATCAATTTCAACTGGCGTCGCTTTTTGTTTCTGCTGGCGTTTCAAGGTTTATTTACTGCCGCCAGAGAGCCAGATCGAGCTGTAGCTGGAGCTGAAGCTGAAGCCAGAGTATAGCCCCCTTTGGCCATAAAATATTTTAATTGAATGATCAAAATCGGATGCTTGTCGATTGCATAGACGACGACGACGACGATGATGACGACGACACTCACAGAGCCCGGCTGCATCCATTTCATCAGCGTGTGTTTATATGAATTTCAATCGTCATACGACTTGCGGGCGCCAGCTTCAATTCCCAAAGACCGCCTGACCCACAAATGGGGCTAAGCTTCTCGCCAAATTTGCCAAATTGGACAGCAGCAAGCGCAACAGCAATTGCCACTGATTGCGAGGGTGCAATATAGATTACTCTATGAAGTGTATATATATGTATTACTGTATAATCTATATACTATATACACAGCTACACATATACATACATAGTGTATGCAATGCTGTATGTAGCATATATTAAATATTATTATTATCATATATAGATTATACAGCATATTTATATTTAGCACTCGTACTACCATTTCTATGAATAAATGAAAGAAAACTATTAGTCAAAATTAAGATATACATACATATATATATTTATGAGCAGGGATAGTCAGCGATAGACAGGGTTTACTGAGAGTTAATTTCAATTGTAATAACCGACAAATCATTCGACTTTATTCGGCTTTAGATAATACTACTAGCACTAATCATTCAAAATAACATCTAACATGTCAATCTCTCTCTCTCTCTCTCTCTCCCTCTCTCTTTTCTTATCTTAACGTTAATAAATGCTATGCCCAAACCAAGACTTAGCACCCATAAGAAATATTAATTTGAATCATTTCTACACTTGAACATATATCAAATATATATTACTTATTATATTCATAACATCTCTTCTTAAACCAAAATCCAATTAGTCACATATCACATCATATAAGACTTCATTTCGATGTGCACAACTAACTAAGCGCACCTCGCTCATGCTTATTATTATTATTATTTATATTTTCAAGATTTATTTGGCCATAGGCCATAGATTGAGGCACAGTCGGACGCATCTGCCATGCTTCGCTGCACAGAGACAGCAAATCCGTGGCCAATTCCAAAAACTTGGACTTGCAACAGCAGCAGCTGCGATTTTGTCGCCGTTGCCGTCGACGTCGCCGTCGTCGACGTCGTGGCCATGTCACCTTGTCTCTCTGTGCGCTGTGGCTAAGTCGGTCGCACATGTCGCCGCATGCCATTTTAGGATTTGTGGCCCGAAAAACCAAAAGCCAAATGCAAAAAAAAAAAAAAAAAAAAAAATTTATATATATGCATATATACTATAACATATATATATATATATGTATGTATATGTGAGTGCAGCATGGATTTATTTTTGGGACAGAGTGTTGTCTGTAGAAAGTGCCGCCAGCAACAGCAACAGCTACAACAACAACAATCACAGTTGCACTCGCGTCTCATTATTTCTTTCTTTTTTTTTTTTTTTGCATATGGCCATTAGCGTTGACAAGGCAGAACCACAAAAGAAGTTGCAATAAAACAAAGCAAAACCTAACTAAGGGTGCCCGACTGGGCAGTGCCTGACTGGAAGATACCCTGACTAGAATATACCCCGACTAGAATATACTTTGCACGGCACTAGAGTACACTCTGCCTAGGATATACTCTGCCTAGAATATAGTTTATACCTTGACTAGGATATACCCCGCCTAGTATATCCCCTGCCTAGACACACATTTTATTTGAACAGACCTCCACCACACCCGTAGCTCTCACACACCTAAACAACATACCCCATTTATGCAGATTTACATTCAATTCGCGTCGCACTATAAAAAAAAAAAATATCCACTTGAAAGTGAGCGCCAGCTGCTGTCAATTTCCGCATTTTCTGTTGGGCTTTGCTCCTTCAGAATTTGCGACCCCAAAAATCTCTGAGAGCGACCCCCAACTCGCTTTCGTTGCAGCAAACGTTGGCAACATGTTGCGAAAGTCCCAAACGGTAAATAGTTTGGCCAAGAGACATGTTATTGTGGCTGTTGTTGTTGCATGTTGTTGTGTATGCTGCTTGTAAGCCGGACTTTTAATTGACCAACAAATTACATGCTGCATGTTTTTTTCTCGTTTGTTTGTCTTTTGGCCAAACCCTCCCAAATAGATGACAAGCAAAAGCCAGCGCCGAATGACTAATTGGTCACCATAATGGTCACATTCAGACACAGACTCCGTCTCAAATTGAAATTGAAACTGAGCGACGCTTAAAGTCAGCGTCAGCTGCAACGTCAACTGCACAGTGTCCCCAAATTAGATGTGGCCTCACTTCGCATAATAAAATTCGTCAATATAATACATTAATCTAGTATTTAAATTTAAGTATAGTATTTATTATTTTCTTTTTATTTATATTAAATTTTACACCAATTCCAGGTAGAATAACGAAAAATGTAAACAATTTGTAGTTACTATTAATCTAGTACTGAAATTTTTAAATTACATACTATTCAACAGTAAATATTAGTGTTTTTATTTGTGTATAGTATTTTCTAGTATTTTGTATACTTTATTTTTACTGCTTTATAATAATTTAATAACAGAGCTAACTTTCGCTCATATCAAAATTTGTTTTTTTATTTCCCATTTTCAACAAGTTTGAGCTTTGTGAATACCAATGACCTTGGTGAAACCAGTATTTGTTTAGTATTGTTAGTATTTTTCTGGTATTTTTAGTATTTTTCCTTAGTATTTTTCTAGTATTTTCCATGCCACTTTTTCAGCTGATCAGTCTATCAATTTGTTAACTGTAATTAACCCCATTTTTGAGCAATCCCAAACCACTGTGCAGCAGTTTGGGGCACGGCTGGCCGTTTTGGCTGCCCGGCCGGCCTGACTGCTGCAGTTCGTCAAGCCATTCACACACGATTTAGCGCCAACGTCGCCACGGGAACTCATGTGATGAATTTGCCGCCAAGACAGCGTCGCCAACTGCAATTCGAAGCTTGGAGTCGCCAAGACTCAGCTGCTGCTGCTGTTATTATTGTTGTTGTTGCTTTGGCTGGGTGGTCGGCAACTCCTGCGGCTTAAATGCTTCGACAAAAAGTTCATGAAAATGACTAAATTATTCATTGCAGGATTTGCTGGCGGCAACAGCCAGAGCCACAGCAACAGCAACAGCAGGGAGTTGTCTCACAAAAAAACACTTTCGCTCTCTCACATGCGCTGCCACACCCCGTGTCTCACGCGGCTTATAGAGTTCAGAGCTCAAGCAAACATGCCACACAATTGCGAGAGCCGACTCTTGGAGCTTGCGACTTGCGACTTACGACTTGTGACTTGACAAATCAACGGAAAGCCACTTGATGTATGTGGCCTAAGCAACCGGGTCCAACTCATTAAGCGGCAGACATTTGTTTATAAGCCAGTCTCACTGTCTCGCTGTCTAGCCGACCACTGTTGTCTACGCCTACCCGAAGCTGCCTCAGCAGCTCCTCCAGTAGCACGTGCCAGAGCCTCAACCATTGTTTAGCTCGGAGTGTTACCTTGCCTACTGGACGAGCATGGCTTGGCTTGGCAGGGCTGCGCAGGCGTAGCTTTTATTGTTATTGTTCAAGCCAAAAGTACCTTAAACAAAATCATCGGAGATTTATAGCACACAAATAAAACTAAATGCAGCTGCTGAAAGGTCGAGGACGTGCTGCCTGGGAGTGGAGACAGCTTAAGGCACTTTGACAAAAGTGCCATACCCTGTGCCAGATCTTTGTTGCAAGAGACAAAGACAGCCATAAATACTTGGCAGAGTTAGCATACAGTATATGATAGCAAGTATTTCAATAAATCGATAAATATCGATAAGGCAGTTTAGCTCTAGCATCATCAATAGCTTACATTTGGCAATGCGATTGTAATATGAGTGAGGAAATGTAAATTTTATGTTAATATATATGTATATAGAGCTAATTTCCAAAAGACGATTGTTATTGATTATATATTAATATAAGTCAATGTTAGTTGAATAACAACTATAATCGTTACTTCTATTAAAAATATATTTTTAAGTCCAACTGTAATATTCTTTACTTCTATGATTTAAAATATGTAGATAGATCGTAAAATACTTGTTCCCAAATCGGCAAACATCAATTTACTATAAAACGTTATACAATGCATTACAATAAATATTCTTTAGATCAAATACCCTGTTAAAAACCTTTAAAATTTTTTTAAAAATTATTATTTATTGTTCACTTTAGAGCAACAAAGAAGATAACTTCCTGCCCAATCAACTCCATTTCAACAATCATTTCTTATTTAAGCACCAAATAAGACCCATTTCCAAGACCAGACAATCGTAAACCCTAAAAGCGATTCAGCTGATTACATCTTAAGCAGGCGAAAGTATTGCTGCGGTAACATCTACATTCATTCATGACTGGCTTTAAGTACTCCCGGTATTGCCTGCATAACATGGCCTTATAAAACTCACTCTGCACTCTATGGAGCACCAAGCTGACCATCGTTTATGCCACATTTAAGTCAATCGCTGTAAACAATCGGCTGCAAGAAACAAAACGAAAACAATTGCTGCCAGCGCTGTGGCATAAACAGTTAACATCCCTATAATCAGGCAACAATTTGCCACAGTCACCCACAAAAGTTGACGTACAGCAACAACACTAACGAATGTTTGCTACTTCCTCATTGCCAGAAAGCGAACTCAAAGAAATCGAAGCATCGCCCATTGCATAAGACGGCAAATCGCCAATTGCAACTGCGGCAGCCGTTCAATGTGGCATGTTTAGGAAAACTGCAAACAAATTATAACAAGGGTGCTTGAATATGAGGAGGATACGACTCGAAGATACCTTAGAGTGAAAGCTGACAGAAGTATATAGAACACAAGTGCACAAATCTCAAGAGAGAGAGAGAGAGAGAGAGAGAGAGAGAGAGAGAGAGAGAGAGAGAGAGAGAATATTCCCATTCAAGTTATGCATTAAATCAAAACTCGACCTAATTCGATATGTATCGATACTTGAAAATTGAGAGAATAAATCTGCTTTTTTATGTGGTACAATACAGCTATAGTATATTCTTGAGCGATATGCATTTTAGCTGCAAAATGCAAAATATATCGATATTTATCGATATTGCAATTAGTGCTTTCAGCTGTTTAAGCATAAGACACATGATCAACGGCAAGCATACGCCTCCACTATACATACCCCTATAGACTTGACAATGCTTTGCATAGAACCAATATACCCACGCTTCTCACTCGGGCCATACAAATTGGATGAGCCATGTGTTTTATGAATGGGAGTGAAGAAAAACTTAAGGCAAAAATGCCAGACGCGACATGAAACCCAAATAGAAAACTAGCAAATCCGCAGCTAAATGAAAGAGCGGCGCCTTTGAGGGCAGCCAGGCAAGTTGGCTGTGTGGCTGTGTGGCATGCAGCAGGAAGCTTGCCGCAGCGACGATTGCAATTGTCTGCAACTGCAACTGCGTCAGCGGCTAAAATGAAAGGCGCAAAATGTGAGGCAAATGATAGACAGGCAACTGTCTGCACTGACTGGCCGATCGCAGCTCTGCTGTGGGTCTCATTCCCTCTCTCACTCTCACGTTGTCTCTCTCTCTCTCTCTCTCTCTCTCTTTCTCGCTTCTCTGGCTGTCGTTCAACGGAAGCGCACAAAATAGAAAACAATTTTGAACTTTGGCGGCGGCGTTTGACTTATTGCCTACTGATTTGCAGACAAATCAGTTTGGCTGCAGGGCGCACAGTGCACAGTGCCACATGTGCCACATGTTGCATGTCCATAAGCATGCCTGTCTGCGCATGTGTATGTGTGTGGGTGTTGCATATAAATAAATTGTAATTTAGTTTGGCACAGGATGCACATCGCAACTAGCGCCAGCTGCGCTCCAAAGAGAAAGTGAGTGTTTGTTAAAATTTGACAGGTTCATTTGACAACAGGCAAGAGTCTACGTGCACAAGTACTTAACTACACAGAGTCTCTCTCACACACACACACACACACACACACATACTCAGACATTTGCGATTATAAATGAAATTGAAAGCATTTACTATAAATCTCAATAAATCAACGCGCACTTGCATTCAATTTTAAACTATAAAAATTTATTTATCGTTTTTGATTTTTGTTTACTTTTTTCCTGGCTTTTAAACATAGTAATAAATGAGCATTATAAGGCTTAAAAACCATGCGCGATAAACTGACACTGGAGGACACAATCTTAAAGCGTAAATAAAGTGCTTTTCACTTGATTGCAGCTTGAATTATAGCTTAAATTTTAAGCTAACATTTATTACTTTTTTTTTTTAATATATCTAAAGCGTGAATGATATGAAGTGATCATAGAGAAGAGATGGCAGTCTAAATTAAAGACATGTTGAGCTTAAACTCTATTTAAAACAGATGTAGATTATAACAGAAACTTTGCTTAGAGGACTAATTGCAATTATTTTTTCTTAGATAATCTCTAATAAATAATTCACTAAATATGATACGATATTGCTATATATTTCTTACAGCATCTTTAAACTATACCTAGAAGATCCAGAAAGAATGACCAAGGTCAAGCAGTAAACATCAAATTGCCTGTTGCTACTAGAAATGTAAATCAATTTCTATGATACAATCTCGTGGCACAATAAATGCAAATGAGGATTGCATCGTAGCTAATCGATGACACTTGCGGTTCGCTCTCAACCAAAATTGAATGAAAAATTGAGCAGCCGAACAAGGTCTACTACAGCAACGTAACCAGGTCAGTGCTCATAAGCGTTAGCAAATAAATCATGTTAAAGGCAAAAAGGAAAACGAAAAAAAAAAATAAATAAATAAAGAAAAATCATAATAAGAAGTATATGGCCAACGCCTGTTGCCTGGCAGCTGCCACACAGTTGCCACAAGTTGCCACAGATTTCCGCCTGGAGGCAGCGTCAACTGCATTTTAACCCAATTAGAGAACAGGTTGGCACCTCCACACGCACACACACACACACACACACACATACACTGAAATACACACACATAGCGACATTTCACATTTCAATTTGTGTGCCAAATTTTGTGGAGCACTTGGCTTGGATTTTGATATATATTGAAATATATATGTATATATGTAAATATATATATGGTATATATGTGTATATATGTGTGTGTTATATAGTTAATTTAATTTGATTTTTTTTTATTATCGCCGCCTTGTTTCGACACCATCTCGACGATCTTATCAGCAGCCTGGCTGTCAATTGTGTACAGGGCATCATTAATTTACTTCTTCTCATTTTGTTTTTTTTTTTGTTTTTTTTTTTTTGGGAAAGCGCATAAAATAGAAACTCATCCACATTTGCTATCTAGATGGTGTGTGTGTGTGTGTGTGTGCTTTAATTAAGTGCATCGTTTGCTGGTGGGCAGCATTTGAATTTGTGCCATAATTCATGGAAAGTCGAAAGTCGCAGCCGGCACCAGGCCAGCTTCATCGATAATGTGTCACATATCAATAAAGAATTCCCCCCCACATGGAGCATCATTTTTTCTTCTTCTTCTTCTACTCGAAGATCTCCAGCTGTTTTATGTGCATATTTGTGACTCCAGGGCATCTCTTGTGGCTGGCGCCACACAAATATAAGTGTTAAGCCAACAACAACAACAACAACAACAACAACAACGGCTACAAAGCAAACACCCAATTCCCCAGCACTTGCCTGGCCATTGATGAAAGCCAAGTGCCGCAGCTTCGTCTGTTTTTTACTTCTTTTCATCTTCACATAATTGGCCAAGTGGGTCACTGTAACTTACCTGCAAAGAAAGAGACAAAGATAGAGAGAGAAACAGATTAATTGAGTGAGCGAGATGGAGAACAAGTGCGCAAGAGTAATTAAACGGCTGCCATAAAGTGTCTTGAGTTTAGGCTACATGAATTCGTCTCAAATGAACATGCACATTAAGCCAAATAAGTAAGAGTTGAAAGAAAGCGCGCCTCTCTAACTCCAGAAAGAGATGGAAGCGCAAGTGTACGAGTGCAAGAGCAAGATAGGACGACAGCGATGGGGACAGATAAAAAGAAACAAACTTGATATGTACGATAAGAGTTAGCTACGCTTCAAGCTTTCGAGAATTACGTTCAATTAAACTTAATTAAAACGAAGTTAAGTAAACGATAATTATCGATCAGCAAATTTATGCACTCTCTATGCGCATAGTAGCTCTATTATATTCCTCTATAAATGTTTATTAACTGATCAACACTATCGCATAATTTTACGAAAATAATGCTCAAGTTTTGAGGTCTTACTGGAATTATAATTATCGATAGCAATATTCCTTATTAAAGTTATTGTTTGACCTTCATTTTTAGCGCTGATTTAGCAGGCATAAGCACCACTAAGAACTATTTTCATTGATAAACCATAATTATCGATAACATCCATTTAATAAAGCTCCCTTAAAACTGAACTATTTGTTGAAAGGAATCCCAATGTTTGACATGCTTGATTTCTCATAGTAGTAATACTTCCATTTCGATGCCAGCGAAACTCATGTGATTGAAGTAGGTGTAGAATTGTTTGGCATTTGCTTAGCAGCCCCTGCACAAGTTATTCTCATTAGTAATTTGACCAGCATCCAAATTTAACCTTTTTTTTTTTTGAAAATAAAAAAAAAAAAAAAGAAAATTTTCGAGTCATTTTTAAATGCAAGCAAAATTTTTGTTCCGAGCCATATATATTTAAAAATTAGATAATGTGTTCTCCATGCGGTCCATGTAGCCCCTGCGATCCCTGCTGTGGCCCCTTCGAGTGTTCGCCAAAGTGCTACAATGCTGCCCAATTGGAGGCGCTGCCGCAGTGCGCGCCGCGGATACCGCCACCGTTTCCCAAATGCATCACCGTACAGCAGCCGCCCCGTTTGATCTGCAAGAAGCGGGTCGTATTCACCGAGAAAATTGTGCCTGAGCCGATGGTCGTGAATCGATGTCGTCAAATAACGATACCAAAAGTCGTTGATGCGACGCGCGTCATAAAGGTGCCAAAACTGATTTGGGTATCGCAAATGGTGCGCGAACCACGAGTCATATACTATCCATCGATGATACCCGATCCCTATGTGGTGTGCTATCCGAAGCGTGTGTGCGAGCCGAGGGAGGTCTGCCAGTCGATATTGTGCCAGCCGAAGCCACAGACTATCGATATACCGCCGCCGCGAGAGTACTGCTGCTATCCAAATGGACCGATCAACTATAAGCCGAGTGCCGCATGTCCGCCCTGTCCGATCGGACCCTGTGCACCGGGCGGTGCCTGTTGTCCATTGCCCTGCTTCTCGACCAATCAGTATCCAGTCTGTGAGACACGCTGCGGACCATGTGGACCATGTGGCCCAGGTGGTCCATGTGGTCCATGTGGTCCATGTGGTCCATGTGGACCGTGTGGACCTTGCGGACCTTGCGGACCTTGCGGCCCCTGCGGCCCCTGTGGACCATGCGGACCTTGCGGCCCGTGTGGCCCCTGCGGCCCTTGTGGGCCCTGTGGACCCGGCGGCCCAGCTGGCCCCGGCTGCTGGTGCCCCTGCGGCAGCCTTTAACAATAACCAAACTACTTGCGGATATGGCGACACTCATTATATTTTTACCTGTAACCCTTCTATGTACGTTTATGTAACTCTATATAAGTGTATATAGGAAACGAAAAGGTGCCCACAAAATAAACATATTCTCGCTTTTGATCCCGGATATAATGATATCGTCTATACAAATCATTCATGAATTCGGATTCCTCGCACAAATATGTAATTATCCTTATCTAATAATCTATGTTCAAATTATGTGTCCACAAATATAAATTCATTAAAATAAAAATAATTAAATAATATTTATGCACTTCCATCTTCCATCTTCTTTCTTAAATGAAACATCATGTTTTATAATTAATACCTATTAATCCAATTTCCCACTCCTCCATTCAGTTCATCTCTTCTCAATTCCTCATAAAATAAATATTCATTCTCTAGCCAATCTGCCTTTCGAAAATCATATCACGCCCCCATTCCAATACATTCGAATTAAAATAACAAAATATTATTAATTTTTAATTTTCTTATGCCTTTCCGCATTGGAAAACATAAAAATCAAATTCAAAATATTAACATAATTTTTCTTATAGGCATTTCCAATGCTTTTATTGCATTCGTAAATTCCATAATATTATTTTGGGTTTGTTTTCTTTTATGTGTCTGAATTTAATTGCTTCATTTGCGCCTGCATTTTACACTCGTTTGATTTGGCTTTTGCCTTCGCTTCGGCTTCGACTCTGGCTTCATCTTCTGTTTTGCTTTGGCTTACATATTTTTCTTTCTTTTCATTTTTGGGCCAAAATAAAATGAATGCATTCATAAATTATGCATTTGCATGCAAATGCCGCGCGCCGTCTAATTGGTTTACGTAATAAATATTTTGTTGCTGTTGTTTCTTTAAGCTTTTCTCGCATTTCTTTATTTTGCTCGACTGAAGATTTATTTGGTATTTTTTGTTGGTCTTTGGTTAAGAATAACAATGTGCAGTGCACGTAATGCAACGCGCAGCTATGCGAATGGCATACGCAATAATAAGAGCAAGTTGATCTGTAAGGGTGCTTGACTAAAGGGTACCCTGTAATCAGGGTTAAGAAAATGTGCAATCCTAAAATGAATCACTGCAAATACTTGCTACACAAGAACCCACATACCAAATACTATTTAAGGGAAAATACAATAAACCTTTTCTGCGTCAGTGCAAATGCGAATATATAGTTCCTATTTTAAGCTTCTACCTACAGAATTGAGCCTATTCAAATGAATTAGAGGTAGTACGCGTTTTACAATGAAGCAAAGATGAGAACAAAACTCTCCCGGGTTCTGCTATGATGTGCTGCTCAATCAGTAAACCCTTACTCACGCTTCTCAGGCTATTTGGAGAGACATTTAGCATATTACGCATACGCCGCATCAGCCAAGAGGCAATAGCAGCTGCAGCCCGGCAGTCCGAAGCGTTGTTGCATGCAACGCCCTCGATTAGTCAGCTCAAAATTTGTTTACTTTGACTTAATTAAGGTCTTGACATAGTGTTTATTGTTACACACACACACACACACACACACAAAGCGAGGCTTGCCTATTGTTGTTGTTGTTGTTGCTGCTGCAGTGACGCGTGAGCTTTTCAATTAGCTGCGCTAATTAGGAGTTGTGAGACGTAGACGCTAATGTCGATATACATAGCTGCAGATGTCGATGTAGATGTAGGTGTTTTAGCAGCTAGCTCTGGGTCACTCGCTTGGCATGCACAAAGCGTTAAGCCCGGCCCATTAAACGCTATCGCCTTTCGGCCAGATGTGGGCGATAAGCGGGTCTTTTGACTGTCGGCGAGTTTGTTTTTTGCGAGTTTCACAAAACTTTTATTTTCAAATACCCTGGAAACAATTATGATGATGTGGCTGACCTAATGTCATATCTACAGTATGATCACCAGCTATTGGATCACAAAATGTAATCGATACAAATCGATAACAGTCATTCATTATATATCATTTAATTTGATTTTGATATTTAATATTGTACAAATGTATATAGTTATAAATGCCAGGGTATCTCGTCGTCAAATACTCCCCATTATGTAATTCGTAATTGTTTCTCTTGCGGTTTGTGTGTTAATTTTTGCGCCTTTCGTTTGATGAATTTCGTTTGATTTAATTTGATTTTTTATTTCAGTTTTTAAATACCTGTTAACATTTGAATATTGTGCAGAAATAGAAAATGTTTATTTGTAGCTTTATGCGTGTTTACATTTAATTGCTGCATGTTTTCTCTGGCAGCGTTTAATTGGCGCTCATTATGGCTGTTCAGCCACGAATCGCATAATTTCCGATATTTTTTTCCCACTCCTGCCGATTGCTCAATTGATTTAATTGAGGCGACGCGGCGCCAATGGAATTTCAAGTATGCTCCGAGGTACTCAAACATCAGCCCTAAATCAAGCAACAATGTGCATGACTAGGAACTGAATTGAATGACTTAATTGTGGCCAGAAGACCTTAGGTCCAACAACAAAGTCTCACAATATCAACAGTTTTTTTTCTAGATTTTTTTTTTTTTTTATTTAAACTTTTTCAAGATGCCGCCAAACGAAGTCAACGTCAATGTTTTTATTGTCATTTGCATAGCTTTAACATAAATCAAGGTGTTCTCGACACACGAAAGTGTGAAGCTCAACAAAGTGTGGCTGCAACAATTCATTATGAGCCCAGCAAACAGTGGACCAGCAGAATTTTTCCCGAAGCCCATAAACAAAATTCTATTAATAAAAATATAGATATTGAGAGGGCCATGAGATAAGGTCCAAGTTGATATGCTCTTGGTTGACTATTAAATCAGAATGTAAAACTTACACTGATAAAAGAGATTTGGAGTAATGTATATAAAATCTTGCTTGTTTTGAAAAATTTGGATCCTAATTAAATGAGTTATAGATACTCTAAGAAGACTTATTAGGCCACCTAAGCTAGCATCTGCTTCAGGTCAGTTACAAAATCCGTAAGAAAACTACGAATACCCTAACCAGACTCTAACGCACCCTACTCTATGCTTAAATATACACAATAACTGCCTGAGCTAGACGCTTGACCAGGCGACTTGGCCAACAAAGTTTTCAAATGGCTTAAGCCACACACACCAGGCACACACACGCTCACACAGACACACTTCACAGATTTATATGCTGGCCATTAAAAAGCCAACATGCCACAACGAACTATTAAACAAAATACTATAAAAGAAAAACAACAACAACAACAACAACAACAGCAGCAGCAGCAGCAGCAGCATTTACCAAAACTGAGCTTTTTCTACTACTCCTGCTTCTTCTTCTAGTTTTTAGAGGCACCTGACTTAAGAGGCGTTCCAAATGTTGCTCTCGCCATGGAGGTCATAAAACTGGCAGTGCCACCAAGAAAATACATACATATACATATATATATATGGCTAGGAAAAAAATGTGTGTGTGTCTGTTTGGCCCGCACTCGTCAGCCGTCAGACGTTGAGTGGGTGTTGCTTAGCCTAGCACAGCTTATCTGGCCATAAAGCTGCGGCCGATGCTGATGCTGTAGCTGTAGCTGTTGTTAAGACTTTAGCTGCAGTTGGGGCTGTCTTTGCAGCTGGCGAATTGCCCCCAAGTCGGCGTGCAACCACGCATCAGCATCTAGTTGCTGTAGCCGTAGCTGTAGCTGCTATTGCTGTTGTTGGCCTACGTGTTATCACGAAACACTTCACAAATGCACGGCGGGCAGGTAAGAGTGACTTGGGCAATAGTGATCGACGAGCAGATATCCTAAGGGCAGTGCTGAAAGCCAACTACTTACTGCAGCTACGTTTTAGAGACGGGCAATCATGTTCTAAGTATCATGGTAGACACTAAAAGCTCTCTAGTCAATAGTGCTCGACTAGCAGATACCCTAGTTACAATATTTAAAACATTTTTACTGATCTTTCATTTAAACTAAAGGAGAAGCCTATTATTCTTAGATTGCAAATCAAAATACATACGACTTGTAGTTACCCTAACATTACTTCAATCATGTCACTTCACCAATATACCTCATTTCTCTGCCAGTCTCTCATCTCTCATTCCTAGCGCATAAAATATCATTTCGCAATCAAAGTTTTCATAATTTCTGCAAGTGTAGCCGCTGGCTCTTTCACTTTTCGCACATGCGCGCGCAATTTGTCGATCGTACGCTTTAAATAGATATCCGCAGCTAAATGTGGCCGAGAGTACGTGAATCTGCGAGAGCTCGAACTCATACTTGGTATACGAATCGAATTACAACAATCGTTGGTCTGCTTAGCACTTTGCCCTGGGGCGTGGTCGCGCAACCTTAGACCATGACTCGGGTCATTAAAAAGCCAACCGACAGCAACAATTTGTTGAACCAGTTGAAATGATGTTGTTAAATAACAACAAAATACACAAAAAAAAAAGAAAATAAACATAAATTAATTGAAGTTACAAAGCGTCAACAGCTGAAGGTGAAGGTCCAAAGTTTTTTTTGAGGGAGACTGAGTTTCAGATTTTTTCTTTGGGCTGAAATTGTCACGGTGCTGGGTATTACTTAATAGGTTCTCCGAAGGGGAGTACACGACAGGCAGATATCCTCGATATAAGAAGAAAGTAATCAATGCAATGGCATATTGTCCAAGCAGATATATCGATAATTATCGATGCACCACAATAGGCAAGAGAAAAGAGAAAGCTGAAGAAGTTAAAATATGAGAAACTTATATAACTCTAACATTTCTAATTCAAATCTAGAATATAGTTACATTAATTGTGTTATACATATCTCTATCTTTCCCACAACATTTACAGGGTATGGGGACAAATAATAAAGCTAGCCATTGAGCAGGTCAGGGCCCTTTGCTCAATTCATTGACAGCAGCTTTAAAATTAAAGTCGTTCTAATTAATTAGAGCACTGGATTCCGAACTGTCGACATCTGATGTATGCATAGATCGTAGCTGGGGCGTCACTGACCCAGCTCGCATGCAGAGTACACAATGCGAGGGAGACAGGGCGAGGGCAGACGGGCGAGAGAGAACAAGAACGACTCTTTGTAATTTGGCGTTGATATGCCGCACAGTTTGTGTTGGAAATTAATAAGCAGAAAAAGGCAAGCCAAGCAACGGCGACACTGATGATGATGATCATCATCATAATGATCCTAATGATGATGATGATGATCATGTGGCAGGCAGAGAACAAGTCCGGGGACAAACTAGTTTTCCAGTTTTTCCAATTTTCATGCACTAAACGCAATCAGTGCTCATGATCTGTACATTAGCGTCGTGTGCTGATCACGCAGATTGCCCACATGGACACGGAAAGAGAGAGGGAGAAAGAGAGAGAGAGAGAGAGAGATAGCGAGCGCTAGAGGAGTGAAAGAGACAGAGAGAGAGGGTATACAAGTGAACATGGATGCACACATAAACAGTTGACTGATATAACTCTAATGTTGACCAGTTTAAGAGTGGTTTATAAATCTAACAAACGCCTGGGCCCGGAATGACGTTGACGTTGACGTTGTCCAGTGTCCAGCTCTATGCAAATTCGAGCCTCGTTTTTTCGTGTCCAGTAGCCGGCGTGCCGAAGTGTTTGTCCACTTGGCACTTCCTATGAAGTCATCAAGACGAAACCGTTAGAAATGTCATTACATAAACTCAGTTTTTTAATTTAAAAATTATGCAAATTGACGCGAATATGGGGACGAGCACAAGTGTCTCTCTAGCCCTGGCTATCAAGTGCCACGAGTGGGCGTGAGTGATGGGCGTGAAAGCCATAGAGAAAACATTAAGACGCGCCCGCCTGAGAGACAGCTTCACAAGTGCCAGACCCGATTGCGACAATACGTGCGGGGGCTTCAAGTGCGCCGGCCGCCTAGCTAAACGACGAAGAAACAGGTAACAAATCTTTGCAAATCAAGTCTGCAATTGCCTCTGACAGCAGATATGATGATGATCATATATGAAGATCGAAAAGCAAGTATCACATACATATATGCAGAGCAAATGCTCAAGTGCTAAGCAACAAATCTGCAATTAGCAATGGGGCAGGGTTAACTATTGCATTCCATTCCAAACAGCGAATTGCATATCTTGTTAGATCGATAGATCGAAAAACTTGCTGATTCAATGTTCTACATAGGTATATATAATGATAGAATGCATCATAGATAGGTTTCAAGAGTCAAACTCCTGGAATACACGAAATCTGCCAGAATAATATACATATAAGCATTTATAAAACAAACATCTATCAGACAATCATATATATACGTATACTCATGCTCTCAATTCTGCTTATCTAGAGTATTTTAAAGATCAATACAAAACTGCACACATCACAGATCCCAAAAATCAATATCCACAATCAGTTGACATTATATCTACACCTGATCTGATATACAGATAAGATAATATACAAATATTGTCATTCTGTTATCATTCTCTTCATAATCTGTCACAGTTTTTACCAAAACTCTTTCACAACCTTTTATGAGCCCAATTGTCTTTATGATCATGTCACTTCACTTGATTATTTATCAATATCAGCTTTACATAAATCATATATGTACGTAATGCTGCCAAAAGTTTTTATCAGAGTTCAGATTCTCGTTTCGCTTCATTGTTTACGTTCGCTCACGTTTTTTAATTTTTTTTTTTTATTTTTTTTGCTTCCCCTCAGATTTTTGCGCTCGATTTTGTTGAACTTTTGTGCAAAAAATAAAACAAACAAACAGCGAAAAACAAACCTGTTAAGCAAGATCTGTTTGTATTTGATTTCAGAAATTATTTATTTATGGCTTGGACTTTTATGGCGTTTGCTTAGCAGCAAGAAAATTATAAATAATATAATTAAAACTAATTGTATTAGTTTTTGTTTTCGATTTTTTGTTTAACTCTTTCCAGAGTCCAAAAAACATTCAAGAAAACAACAACAGCTGTGTTTGCATTTGTTATGATTTGTGAGCTCATATATATATGTACATATGTGTTTATGTATATGTATATTTGTATATACATACATAAAGACTTACAATAGATTTATTTGACAGACCAACTGTCAAACTCGCAGCTCAAAAACATGAAAAATCAACAACGAAAATTATAAGAAGTCGTCAATGCATTTTTATACCCTGAACCCATTGAAAATGGGAAATCAGGGTATAATGGTTTTGTTAAAAGTATGTAACAGGGAGAAGGAGGCGTGGCAGACCCCACAAAGTATATATATTCTTGATCAGGGCGACAAACTGAATCGATTTAGCCATGTCCGTCTGTCCGTCTGTCCGTCTGTCCGTCCGTCCGTCTGTCCGTCTGTCCGTCTGTCCGTCTGTCCGTCTGTCCGTATGTATGAACGCGTCGATTTCTGAAGATATAGAAGCTAGAGACTTCAACTTTTTTTTTAAATGCTCGTATATAGCGCGCGCATATCGAGTTTATCACAAAAGATCGATAACTCATCCCGTTATTTTTTTATCGATCAAAAACCTTATCGAAAACCAGTTATAAAATTATATCTCCTACACCTTTAGAGCTAAAGTCTCCAAATTTTAAATGTAGACTCGACTGCACGTGATAGAATTTCGATTTTTGTTATAATTCACCCCCCACCCCTATATCCACCCCCTTACCCTCATCTCTGTAAAAGGCGTATTTCAAATACTAGAGACTTGAGCTTTGGCAAATATACGCATAGTAATGATAAAACCACATTCTGAAAGTTTCATGAAGAACGTACGTCCACAAAAAAAGTTATTGAACAATTTAGTTCCCATAGTAAGCCCACACTGCAGCCCATGCCTGTTAATGCGTGCGTGCCTATGGGTGTCTATGTATATGTTTGCGTGTGTGTGTGTGTTTGTTTAAGCTGAATGACACTAAAAATTATTGAAATGGCTGTTGCTCGGAGGGTTCAGGGTATCTCGTAGTCGAGCAGTCTCGACTAGAGCTTTCTTACTTGTTTAAAGTATTTTACATATATACATTTTGTTTTACCTTAAAATTTCAAGCTTTTTGTATACCCTAGTGCCCAATGAAAATATATAGGGTACATTGTTTTTGTTTGTAACTTATGTAACGGGCATTTAGAGCTTGAGCATAGAATCTTAAATTCCGCCTACAAAGACCTTTACCTATCAAAATTGATATACATATAGTTATTTGAATTGCTTCCCATCTCAGGGTATATTCCCAGTCGAGCACTCCCGCCATGACAACTTCACTTGTATTGTTGTTGTTTTTAATTTATGCACTTACATTCCATACACACACACACACACGCACACATTTACCTGAATGTAAGCCACGCTCAAAAATCATACAAAAAGAAAAATAAAGTCGCTGACAGTTGAAGGTTGCTCGAAGCCATTTCATTAAACAATGTGAGCTAGGTAATTACACACACACATACACACCATCGTACTCATTCACATATATAGCCATTTATCTAGATAAATTATGGAGTTTAGTCTTATGGAAGAACTTGTCTATAGTTTATCTAGCTATCATGACTCACAAGACTCAATTGTCAATTGGCATATCATACCATATTCTGCATTCCGGAAATATTTCAACTGAAACAACAATGGTTGGCCTATAAGGCTATATGAATAGATAAATATATCTGCATAGATCTAAGCAATTAAAAGATAGACCTAAACAATTGTGTTCAACAATTGTTACAATTGTTTTCCTGGACTTTTTTCTATAAGTCATTTTCAAATGGAAATTTTTGTATTATTGTTTTGTTTTCATTGTTTGGTTATATAGGTAACTTATAGAGTATATATGGTTATACAGTGCCCACATAAAATTTAAAAATTGTCGAAAATAAGTTCTTATTTATAAACATAGGAAATATATATATATAATAATATTATAATAATAATAATAATAACAATAAATTAACTTGTTTCGAGTTTCTACTACTATTATAACATTTTTTAAATACTTAATGACAGATTAAACATAGCTCATTAAATAATATGAAACATTTTACAACGAACAAAGTTCAACACGAACTAGTTATGGCAGTTAGATAAGAGTTTGGAGCTTGGAGATTGGAATGATCGAACTACTTCACTAAATCGCGATTTCGAGGTATTATCGCATAACATATGTGTGTATGTGTGTATGTATGAGCACACACATTGCGTAGCCTGAACCTATCATTTGCAACATTTGAAACTGTTGCACATTCCGAACGAAACAATATTTGTTAATTTGCGCAAATAGTTGATTTACTATTTCTTTTGTTTACATTGGCCGGAGGAATTCGAATGTGAATGCGACGATGGAGGAGAGCAGCTGCGAGGCGCAGCACACCTGGGCAGATGTGTGTGGCATGTGCGATAAACGTAATTATGTTTTTAAATGGTTAAACAAGCTGGAAAAACACACACATACACAGAGTCTCTACCTCTCTCTCTCACACACACACACACACACACCTGCAAACTTGACCTTGAACATGAGGTTTAAGGTGTTGCCACTGCTGCTGCTGCTGTTGCTGCTATTAATAATTATTGATTTGCTGCGCTGTGTTACAAAATTTGTGCAAAAATTTGTTGAACGCCGCGGCAAAGCCCAATTCAGGAAAAGCAGGGCAACAGCACGAAAGTCTGTAGCGAGGTTCAACAAAAGGTCAACAGCAACAAAGAGAGAGAGAGAGGGAGAGGCCAAGAAAAACGAAATGAAACGCTTTCGAAATGTAAAGCGCTGTGAGCGTAATTAATCAAAAAACTTGGAGAAGAAAAAGAAAAACAAAAACAACTAGAGCTTAAGTTTCACTCGGAGCAGCAGAACAACAAGAGGCATTGTGCAGAGGCAGAGGCAGAGGCAGAGCGAGCGAGCGAGCCGATAAATAATCATTTAGCATTAATTTCAAATAGTGCATTATGTCACAAGCGCGAGTGCAATGCCAGGCTTATTTCAAATGAAAGCGAAAGTATGTCAGCCAAAGAGAAAGAGAAGCAGAGAGACAGAGAGAGCCAGAGAGATGTGGGACAACTGAAGCGTGAAAGATTCTGTAAAGCTCGCATCTCACAACTGATAAATACAAAAGGCATTGGCATTGTGGCTGCACTTAACGCGCATGCGTGCCTCACTGCCTGCCCTGACTTGATGAGCGGATCGAAGAGCCAGCGAACAGGGGGGGGGGGGGGGGGCGTGAGGCAGCCCGCGACACACAGCTTTCCAGTCCAGTGGCTCAAAGTGAAATGGAAAGGCCGCTGTAGACGCGACGAAATGACAAAAATAAAAAAAATACCTGGCGATGGCATGGAGAAAAAAAGTATAACTTTCACTAGAAACCAAAATCTCAAACGGCAGCTGAAACAACAGCAACAGCAACAGCAACAACAATCAAAGCTGATTACAACAAGAGCAACAATAATTGGGAAACAGAACGGCCCACAGCTAACAGTTAGGAGCTAGGCAAGATACCCCAGATAGTGAACTCTTTGACATGATGTACCTAAGCTGAATTCACTTTTGTAGAGTTATACGTTTGCTCAGAAATAACTTTTGTCAATATACTTCACTTAGTTTTCTCACCTTTTTGTATTTTAGTATACTTTTCATACATATATGTTTACTTGATCCCTTTTAATTATTTTAGTCATACTATTTTTTTTGTATTTTCTAGCATATTTTATTTTGTATTTCTGATTTGGTATATGATAAATTTTTTTTCCTTTTTATGAGGTTTAGGATTATTTTTAAATATATTTTAAAATATTTGATTATTTTATTTACTTATACTTTCTATTGAGAAACAACTACATACGCTCATAGCTCTTCTTTACTCATTTTCCTCCTTAATTACGTTCAATATTTCATCAAAGAATCTACTCAATCCCCTCTCCCGCACTTCCTCCATTACAGCACAATAAATTTCAGTCTGTAATGCGCCTATGTCTATTGTGAATTGTGCAGCTTTGGGCAGCTGTCGTCGCAGTGCTGAACTGAAATGCAATTTGAGCTGCAGCATAGTTGCCCGACTCCAGATACAATATCTGTGAGTGACCAGACTCGCAGGGTTGGCCCGTGACTCACGTCTGGTAAATCAACGTGAATGAAGCATGCGTAAGTCATATCGCAATCATATTCCCTAGACAGCCCTAGGCATTGTCAAGCAAACAAAAAAGAAGAAGAATGAGTGACAAAAAAAAAAACAAACTGTCACTCAGTGAGTTCTAAGCCAGGCTTAAGTGCTGCAGCTCGCGCCCCCGCAGCCACTCTTTAACGGGGGTAGGCGTAAACTGAGCCAAAGACCAAAAGCCGAAGCCAAAAGGATGAACGCGGGCGGGCAGACATCAACTGAGTGAGAGGAGAGAGAGAGAGAGAGGGGGGGGGGGGACGAAGTGAGTCTAGCAAGAGGGGGCAGTTTCTACGACTTGCAGTTGCATTTGCCGCAAAGCGTTCATTAAAGTCAAAGTCCCACAAACTTACGACAACGGCAAACGGCAACAAAACAGCATGAGGTAAGGCTGCTGCAACGGCGCAAAAGATGAACGAGAAAAGGATACCCTGTGAGAGCTATGAAAGCTGTGAAAGCATTGAAATCAATCAGAGTCTTAAGCGTTCTAGCTCTACCTATCATCTATGATATTTCTATATACATACCAAGCTCGCAATGAGATTCTAGAATCAGAATCAACATGTCAAATAATATCGATAAACTACATTGATACTGTTAGATAAGAATAGCAATATGTAGCTTTATAAATCTATCGATTATATATATTTTCAAGATTTCATAGCAGAAACTTTAACCACATTAATAATTACTAAGCTTTATATTGATAGATCTATGTTTTCTTTACTAGTTCAAGCAATTCAAATGCTGCGCTTTTACAGGGTATTAAGTACCTGAGCTGCATCTGTTGTGGGCTTCATTGAGAAAAAACCTTTTGGGACGTGCGTGCACAATGATCGCTTGCAAGTTTTACGACCTTCTGCAACGCCCACAACGCTGCCAGAAGTGCGTACACTGAGAGAAATGCATCTGTGGCTTTTCTCGCAGCAATTAGAGTAAAGCTGCCAGAGCCGACAGACGTCAACAGAGCAAACCAACAAAATAAAATGCGAAAAAAAAAGCATTGAGAACAAGCTGGCAAACGCCGACTCACGGCCCACACACGTCATGTCTCGAGGTACTGCAAGTACCTAAAGTAGGTAGATCCGAGAGAGACAGACGTAGAGAGAGTCAGGGATAGAGAGCAAATCCGTACAAGAGCGAGAGAGCTTCACTGCAATTAGAAGTTCGCTTTGGGTGAGGTAATACTGGAGTGTGTAGTGCTTAATGGGAATTAATAATATATATATATACATACATATATGTGTATATGTATGTAAGTAGAGTTCGTCTCTGAGTCGCACAATGAACCGCATTGAACCGAACCGCGTTCTGATTATGCGTCAATTTTCTTGAACTTTTTTGTCAATTAGCTTCATTAACTGAATTGGGCAACGGAAATGGAAGGCGCAACTAACTATGTTGACCTCTTGGATCAAGGCGCAGCAAACGGCGCACAGTGGAATTTATCTATAAAGTCGCCGGACTTATCTGGCTCCGCTGGCCTTGTCGGCGTTATCATAGCCAAGCGAACAAATCTTATCGACCACAAAAAATAAATATAAATACATACATGCGTATATGCACACATATAGAGTGTGAGTAATATTGATAATTTATTAGTTATTATATATTTCCTGCAGAGAAATGTCCAACGAAAATAGAGAGAAGAATGAGGCTAGCAGAGAGCTAGTCTAGGTTCTTGAGATATACTTGCTATAAATATATACGTATGTATCAAATATAAGTTTTATAATGAATGAGTATTATATGATCGTTTACTCCAAGAATAGCTCAATCGATAGCGATCGATTTTTAGGTAGTTGCAATATATATCTATAAATTTCTCTAATTTCAGATAAGATAAACTCAGAGTTTCTCTAATTTATGTTAAAATATGCTCAAAGATCTCTGGCCGCATATCGTTATTTATGTATTGTGAGACAATAGAGGTAATTAGCGAAATGGTATAGTAGAATCTGTTTTGCTTTGATATTGTGTACGTCAAATAACTCAAATCTATTTATTTTCTAATTGATTAAACTTCTAACAATTGTAACAGGGTATGACAAAAGGGGGCACAGCCGCAGAACCGAAAAAGGTTTCTTTCTCAGATCACAATCAGAAACAGAGCAATAATATCAAATGAACTCCAAGACTCAAAAGACCTGAGAGTCGAGTCGACTCCCGTGGTGTTTGCGGTTTGACAGCAGCCGTTAAAGGTATTGTCCTCCTTAACAGCACATCTCGCGATCTCTCTCACTCTCTTGGTCTCTATCTATTTGTGTGTTTGTTTATAAAAGGTGAGGAAAAGTGCCGAGTCTGACTTTGTCTTGACCTGCCCAGGGGCTCTGTGTATGCGCGACTCTCTGTCAGCGAGCACTTGTGTCAACAACTCGAACAGCAACAGACAAATTTTCTATTTGACTTTCAGTTTTTTTTTTTTTTTTTTTTCGTTTTTTGGAAGTAACAAATAGAAAACCCCCTCCGCGGCCCCTATTTAGAGAGTGACATTTGATAGCACAAGCGGTCAAATGTTGTCCAAGCAACAGGGCAACGATATCAATTTTCTATTTCCACAAATATATATACATATATGTAAATATATATACATATATATAGAAATACTTAACTATCTGTTAAGTGGAAGGCAGACAAGTGTCTGAGCACACTATTTATGTGTGTGTGTGTGTGGGTTATTGCCTTAAGTCTGCTAATGCAATGAAATTCGATTTAAAAAATGCATATTTAGACTTGACTAACTTCGTGGGCATTAATTGAAGGCCATGAAAATCGAAGAGAAAGGCGATACGCTAAAATTAGGCCTAGGCTGTAATAGAGTGACTGATTGCCTGAATGGCAGAGACTGGAAAAGAGAGGGGAAATGAAATGCAAAGAGTGAGATAGAGAGAGTACTCTTTTAATTGGTTTTCCAACAAATAATGCATTTAACTCTATTAAACCAGAGAACGTACATACATATATTAAACAATCCAATTAAGATAGTAAATTCTATGAACGTTAATTGAAGACTATTATAATCGAATAACAATTCGTTTTATTATCTTGTATTACTATTATCTATAATTTTTTACTTTCGTTAAAAGTTAGCTTCTCTGCTAATCGAAATACTTAATCTATATAATAAGGCTGGAAGACTGGCTATCGAAAAGAGAGAGGAAGAGCGAACGAGTGAATGAGAGAGGATATATCAGAGAGAGATGGAGAGAGTCTTCACGTAATTGTGAATGATTGATTTCAAAAAAATAGAAAAACCCTAAGCTCAGCTATTCGTAATCATTACGCACTAACAGTGTCATTTATAGCGCACTGTTAAACCGCACTCACGCACACACACACACCGACAGAGAAATGCTAACTAACAGTCCCTTTGTGAGTGACCGCCAGCGCACTTGTACTGTTATCTAAGAGCGCAAAAAATTAAGCGCAGTCGAACCGAGCGTCGCAGTCGTATTTATATAAATTATGATTGTGTGACTAATGCACAATTGAATTATTGTTGGGCGAGAGACTGGCGGACGCACCCCACCCACCTCTTGGCACCTTTTCAAGTCGACCTCATTTGATTTGCAACAAAGACAAACAGCACGCGCTCTCAAAATGTTACCTTTATAACGGGGTCATAATTAAGACGCAGGCGATTAACATAAAATGGCAGAGTGAAAAAGAAAAGGCCAACAATATTTCAATTGCTCTCGGCTGGGTGGCTCAAACGCAATTTGGGTCAAAAATTTTGAGGCAACAAAAATTATGTATTATCATTAAATTTCATTACAAGCGGCGCACGAATCGAGAAAAATGCAAAAAACAACGAAAAACAGCGCAAAAATCATGGAACTGGAAACCGTTACAGCAAAACGCACTTCAACTCAAGTGTACAGTTATAGTGACGACGACGACGACGCCAGCGCCGACTGCAGCCAACAAAAACAAAGCCAGGCCTCTGTCTGCCTTTGCTCTCCCCTGTGTATGTGCTTGTGCGTGTGTTAGTGTCTGCCATTTTTGGGCAGAGGGAGACAGACAATCGAAATGCTAAAACATGCGAAAATGCGTACGCCTACCTCCCCAGACAGAACCTTGCCACACGCCACACCAAAGATGAGCGAGTGCTGCACACTCAGAATAAGCGCTGAAAAAAGCTAGCTAAATCGCTTATTTTGCATACTTCGCAAGCTAGACTGCTTTATAGATTTAGCGGCATCTGCTCATCTCTAACAATGTAAACTCCTCTAGCTTAGCTATATTTGGTTTTGAGCTAGCTCAGTCGACAACCAAAGAAAAAAAGGCTAGATTTGGCAATAAGCGCCGCTGACAACACTGCACTGATTGGAATGCACATAACGGCTCATGTCACATGCTCATCTCTGACAGTGCAGTCCTGCTGCGCTGAGTCATCAAAGTGATGATAATTATGATGAGGATGATGATCATGGAGGCAAGTGATTGGTGGCAGGTTCAACGAACTATGTGGCAACGTACTTACCAAAAAAGTCCTCCCAGGTGTCCGAATCGGATTCCATCTTGGCTACTGCTGCTGCTGGTGCTGCTGCTTCTGCTGTTGCTCCTGTTGCAGTTGATTTATGTTCGCAATGCCTTGTTTGGTATTTGGTCTGTGTCCAAATTTAGCCAAAGATTGCGTGGCTGGTTTTATTCTCTTTCTATTCTCCTCGGTTTTTTTTTTTCTTTTTGCTGGTTTTGGGTGCTTAGATATCCTATCTAGTTGTCCATAGACTCTTTTGCTTAGTCGCTGCGCAAATGACTTCACCCGGCATTGCTTTAGCCAAAAGCAAAAAGCTACTTCAATCAATGGTCTACCGATAAGATAAACACACACACACGCATAAAGACACTCACACACACGCGCGGGCGCCAATATAAGAGTTTTACACTGTGCAAAACGTCTTTGGTTTCTATCTTATCTGCTGCTGCTATGCGGAGCAGAGCAAATACCTAATAAGTACGCAATTTAGACTTTAGGTGCAGTCCAACAGCTGTTATACATAAATACAAACATACGCACACAGCCACAGGCAGACATGCACACACACATTCGCGCACACTTAACTGTTAGATAAATCCACTTGTAGAATTCTCAGAATTTCGCGTATGACTAAACCGGCTATGAACTTTGCCTGGCCACTGAATATTTTCAATATTGAAAACTATGTTGTTGCTGTTATTGGTTGTTGTTGTTTGGCTGGAAAAGTAAGAAAATTCTTCGTATACATATCAAAAAATGAAGCTAATTGCAAAATATCAATCTGAAGGTGCACTTGGAATGAATGCGCTTCGCTGACTTTCCAGTTTCACCTTCGCACCGTTATATCTAATTGTGGAAAACACTCTCACACACAGCAACAAAACACTTCCAAGCGTTGCACGCACGCGCGCTAAACCACGAAGACGACGGCGACGGCGATCGAAGCGAATCACTGCTACATCGACTCACCCACACGACGTTTCGAAGCGAACTGAATTCGAGTCTTTGGAGTCGACACAATTCGATAGACTCTTATACGAATTTATAAGTTCTAAAGACGCTCGACTTAACGGTCGCTCTTTATTGTTTTTCTCGCTGTTGATCAATTTCAGTTTTGTATGCTAATTGGAGCTCTTACTGTTGACTCTTATTGTTATTTACCTTTGTTTGTTTAATAAGAGTTTTAATTTTAATATTGTGCAATTGTTGTGCTCATATGGTATTGTTATGATCGAATCTGATCTTTTACTAACAGCACAGCTAACAGTTTCTGTTATTCATAGCCGTTACAAAAATCGAATGTTAAACTCAAAATGGTTCTGCTATACATGTTGAATGCAATTTTGTAATGAATTTTCAATCAGAGCTTTGTTATTGCACGATGTGCTCTCTGGTCAGTGGTTATTGTTAGCTTTTATTTATAAACAAAAAAAAAGATAAATATTCAACGCATTGTGACACATATATTATATATTATATAGATATACACTCATGTGATAACATATTCGTATACATGTATTTAATAAATAATACTGCTGTGCACTTTGGTAAAAATTTAAGCTAAACAGCAATTTTCACACAGATTCCAGTAAGAAATCACAATCCAGGCAAAGTAAACTTCCACTGAAATTCAAAGAATCGAAAACAAATATATACATTTTTCATTTTATCGGTGTCCCGAATGTAAACTTGCCCAAAATAAAGAACAATCCTAAGATGCCGAGTAATATTGCGTTATCGACAACCATTATCCATATGCACAAGACAAATGCGAAAAGAAGCGATACGCATACAATATAAAAGGAGAGCAGCACGAAAAAGCATTTATGCTGTAATAAATAATCATTTTTTGTTACAGTGACACATATATTTTGAAATCAAATACTTACGTATGCGACACCAAAAAGTAAGAGTATTTTGCCTATTAAATAAATGAATAGAAATATTATTGCCAAAATTGCCCATACTAATACTAGGTGTACAAGTCTCGCAATGGCAATAACAATACCAATAATGGCGAATATAACGCCCGTAACTCCAATACTTATACACCCGTTGTAAAGGGATATACAGCATAGAAAACTTTGAGAATAGCACATTTTTTTGCAAAAAGCATCAAATTTCACATAAAATTTCGATTTCAATTTTATTTGACTGTTGGCGGGCAGCCAGCTTCTCGATCAAATTTACAGATAGCTATCGAAAGACGTTTTGACTATGCTGTGCATAACATCGAAACCAAGTGGTCGTATATACTCGATAGTTGGGTGACCATGCCAAGCACAGTATCGATGCCATGCGCTTTCAGCTACTCGATAATTTGTAAGCAATGGACAACAATGGATCTAAGGACAATTTATGCCCGCCAGCTACGAAAAAGATCAAAATTGACAATTTTGGCATAAAAGCAATACTCTCTGATGACTATAAAAAGGACATAGAGCTGATGCAGGTGCATAGCTGTCAAGTGGAGAGTAAACAACAGCTGCAAGCAGTCATTAAGGAGCTCGCCCTGAAGCTGCCACATTTCCAGCATTTGAAGCGCGTTCATGACAGAAATGTCTTAATATGTCCATCAGATGATATTAAAGACACGCTGGAGCAACACTTGAAGCTACATCAGATCTCCGAAAATGTTTTAGAGGCCCTCTGCCGCAATGTGAATGTGATTGAGGTGCCTGCCAGTTCGGCCAAGCTGCGTGTGCAATACGAAAAAATGAGCAAATATTGGCCATGCAAATTTCACCCGGATAAATATGCCGAATCCCTTCAGAATGGCAGTAATTTTACAGACAGTCAAAGGGCGTACCACAAGCGAATGGCCGAACTGCTCTGGAAGCTATCGAAGGATGTGAGTAAAGGACAAAACGTGGGCATTTGCGTAGATCCACGAAGGCCGAGCATTGTAGCCATAGCAGGTGAGGAAGTGAACCCAAGTCACTGATAGCTTGATCTTCAGCGATTTCTTTCGCAGCTGCAGGCGACGGCAGCAGTCATCAGCATTGCGTAATGTGGCTGGTGGATCATGTAGCGCGCAGTCAACGTGGCGGCGCCTGGCAAACGGATGTGGAATTCGTTAAAGATGAACCGGACACAAAGAGCACCTTGAGTGGCTTGCCACAAATCTTTTACGACTATCTAAAGCAAGACGCAGCTTGTCAGGATTTAAGCCTGGGCGCAGAGCTGCCCAGGAGAGAGGAGCAGCAGCAGCAGTCAGCGGCAGTTGTTGAGGATATCCATGCTGATAATCTATGCAAATATGGTCCTTACTTGTGCACCGGCTACGATGTCTACTTGCTGCGTGAGCCCTGCCTGATGTGCTCCATGGCCCTGGTGCACAGTCGCGTCAAACGCATCTTCTTCCTCGAGCAATCCGAGAATGGCGCACTGACCAGCAAATTCCAATTGCACGCAGTCAAGGAGCTGAATCATCACTACGAAGTCTTCCAATTTACGATGTGACAAAACTGCTTCAAGAAAAACGTTTGATTCTTTTACTAGTTTAATGCAGTGAATAGATATCTTGTGTAGATCTTTAGAGCAACGTCTCGATTCGTGGTGCGTTGAATTCCACTCGTGGGTTCGATTGACGCGTGGGCGTGGCCATCAGTCCCAGTAGCTGGCAATCAGCCTCGAGTATAGTTATATCCTTGCTGGAGCCAAGGAATCGCGTGGATAGCTCCAGATCCTTGACGCGCAGACGAACGCGTGCCCCGCGCACGTAGTCGCTAGACAAGCAGAATTTGATAACAATTTAAGAATAAATAAAACATTTATATGATATACATACATATGTATATAAATTAGTATTTGTTCTCACCTGCCATTCCTCGCTGGTCGCGAGCACACACAATGAAACTTCCAGCCAAAATCTATATACAAGTCATCGCCGACAACGTGAAAGATTTTACCACTGACTATTTTGCCCTCCGGATCGCCCAGCTACAAATATTAACGAGATTACATAAACATCGACTGGAATATCCAAATGCCACCTACATCAATGAACTTGGAGTTGCGTAGCAGTGAGGCAAAACTCTGATTGTCGACGGGTTCGGGCTCAGGCTCTGCTGGCGCCGTATATCTCTCAAAGGCACGCGCAAAGCCTCCTTTGGCCGTATTTTCTTCCGGCTGTGTCTCGCTCACATTTTTATCGCTTGTCGTCGTTCCTTCAGTGCTGAGCAAGCGCTGTGTGATGGATAGCTGGCGGCTCCAATTGCAAACATTCGCCTGCAGTGTGTAGGTGCTTAATTTACGCAGCAGCGACATGCTTTTTATTTATAAATTAGAAAAAATAATAAAAATTACTGCACAGGTAATGCTGCAAATAAGCCGATAGAATACAAATCCACGTCATCGACCCGCCGCCACCTGCAGCCAAAACAGCTGGCATTTTACCGATAAACAGACTATTATCGTTACGAATTACAAAACACGCTGTCTAGCCGGGCAGTATATTACTATTTTATACACAACATATATTACGAAATCAGCAGTTGCAGTTGAAGACTCAAGTCTATAATTAATAATAATGATACAACAACAGCGCCAACGTGTAGAGTCAGCCGTGACCGAGCTCATCGATGACATGGACAAGACGCATTTGCGCAAAATGCAGGTACTTACAGCAATACGAATCCAATTGGAAATGTACGCATAGATGATTTCCTGCTATTTCTAACAGACAGACATGCATCTGTGTGCGGCAAAGTGTTGCCAGGACGGGACCTCAAGCGTAGACAGCGTGCAGCGCTGCGTCGATCGCTGCTCGGCGCCCATGACAAAGGCGCAAAACTACGTGCAGCACGAGTTGGGCGAATTTCAGGGACGACTTCAACGTTGCGTCATGGTGAGCTATATACAATACATGAAGAGAGAGAGAGAGATAGCGAGCATGAGAGATAATTGCAACAAATTTCATTTCTAGCAATGCAACGATGATGTTAAAGTGAAAATGCCACCAAATCCCAATGAGGATCAAATAGCCAAGTTTACGGATCAGTTCGAAAGGTGCGCCATACAATGTGTCGACAAACACGTTGGCCTCATACCCAATCTAATGAAGACAATGAAATCGGTTCTAGCCAAGGGGCCCGACGCCATACCGCAAGTCTAAGCCTAAGTCCTGTGCATATATGTGGTGTATGATTATGCTACAGTGCATATATGCTGCATTTAATTGTTGAGCTCCTTTTTCTAAAATGTATTGTTAACTAAAAGAAGAACATAAAACCCATTTAAGCACGCTAATTAAAGCCAGGTTTATGGCGCTTAAAACTGAAGAGAAAACATCTTTTATATTATAAAATGAAACAAGGTTAAGCTACGACACTTGTGGCTGAATCTGTATGTGGAATCAAGCAGAGAAGGGAGCTTGAACTGAGGACTGGCAGTCAGGAAGAGAAGGCAGAGCCGTCTATGTGTAACAAAGAGAGAGAGAGAGAGTATATATATATTGATACCAAAGTCAGTTAATATGATCTTAAAGATCCAAAACTCTCTGTTTTTCTCTCTCCTCCCTTTATCTGGTCACAAAAGATCTATTGAGAAATATATATCATTATACTGTATAAACTTGAGCCCCAAACAACGTTTGCTTTGCTATTATTCACATCACTGAAAACAATTTATATAATACATTGATTCAAAAAACAAATCTAAGAAAATATATATACATATATCCATATACTTATACATTTATGTATATCTACCAAGTTTTACATAGTTTTGATTTCCAAATTCTTTAAATAAACAAAAAATAAAAAAAATATGGTGGATCAACAGAAGAGACGTTTGGAGAGCGCCATTAGCGACATGATCGAGGACATGTATCGCTCCCATCTGCGGCGCATGCAGGTGAGCTCCAGGTGAAGATATGCATATTGATATGTATATATTAAGGATAGAATTTCCTAGTCCGTAATGCATCGGTGCGCCGCCAGCTGCTGCGACGATGAACGCGGCACCTTGGACAGCGTTCAACGTTGCATTGAGAAGTGCGCCTCGCCTCTAATGGATGCCCAGGACTATTTGCAGAATGAGCTGGGACAGTTTCAGAGCCATTTGCAAGGCTGTGTCAAGGTGAGAGAATTGAATGGAAGGGGTGAGCAGGTGAACAGCTTAAAAGAAATTTAAGGCTGGAGCTCTCTCTGCGAGAGAATCATTTGTCAGCTTTATAATAGATATATGTAGGTACAATTAACTATAGTCATAACATAATAATAGATTTCCAAAGTTAACTTTCCCAACTTGAGTCGACTATTTCAGCTATCTATCTAAAGATATATGTATATACATATGTATGTATATTGAATTATTTAGGAACAACCATATACTCTGCACTACACATATATAGTATACATATACTGAGTGTATCCACATCCTTCAATAATTCCCCTAGGAATGCAATAGTGATGCCCGTTCAAAGCTGCCCAGCAATCCCAACGAGCACGATATGTCGCGATCCAGACACCTGTTTGAGGTGTGCACCGGTCACTGTGTGGACAAGCACATCAATCTACTGCCCGGTCTGATGAAGAACATACAGAAGACGCTCGACAGGGGTGTGCCGAAGAGATCGCATTTGCGTGATCAAAGGAGTGCCGATGCCTAAAAGCAGAAGGAACCACTAATGATCATATCATTTCATATCATATCACATTATATCAATGATGTCTTGCGAATTGATGCTTTGCAGTGGCTAAACACGATCAATGATCAGCGAATGATCGTTCGAATCGATGTTAGGAAACCAATTCGATTTCTTTTAATTCTATCTATTTTCTGGTATTGTGTGTATGTGTCCATATGAATTAAATCGAATCATATAAAAACAAAAACAAGCTATATAGACGTATATATACGCGGAACATGATAAGCTGTGGGGGGGGGGAGGGGGTTCAAGGCGCCATAGATAAGACATGCTATTTAGCTTAAAGTATTTTTAATTTTTAGTCATTTAGTTAACGTAACTTAATTAAAATTTTTGGTATAGCTAAGAGCTTAACAACTAATAATAGGAGACTTATATATATGAATATATACATATATATTAATATCTACATATATATGTATATGTTTTTAGTCTATTGCTCATTGGCTTTGTTGCGTACGCCGTATTTACTCCAGAACGTAACCTTGGCTGGTGTCTTCTTGCCATTGCTCTGGAAGATGTTGCACATATCGAAGGGCGGACAGTAGAGATGCAATGAGACCGAGGTGTCCGTGTGGCTGGGATTCTCCACGCGATGCAAGCCCAAGTTATCTACAGTGGGTTAAAGCGAAACCGTTAAAAAAAAAGACTTGATTAGGGCAGTGGATGAGGCACTCACCATTTATGTAGGCCACATCATTGACTGGTATGGGCTTATCGCCTATCTCCACCAGCTCATGGTCGTTGATGTGTTGGTGATCCTGCTGCTGCTGATCCTCATCGCCGCCCCGGTTCGGATACCGATAGCGCTTCTCTCGCAGCTCACCCTTCAGCATCTTCATGAAGCAATGCGAGTCCGCATGATCGTGCACCGATGAGCTGTGACCCTCACCCCAGCAGAGTATCAATAGATTGAACTTCCCATTGCCGGCATCGACCAGATTCCTCGTATACGTGTAACGATCGAATTTCGCATATTTACGCCATTCCTTGGGATTCGATTTGTAGGCGAGCATCAGATGATTAACCATCTCAATGTTCACATAGTTCGTGTCGAATTCGCGATGCAACGCGGATATCAGATCCGGCAAACTATCTACGGCGGGTCCAAACTTTAACGGCTTCTCCAACGCGCAATAGTAATGCGTCGCCTGGCGCAAATATTTCTCCTGATCGATATTATCGATCTCCCCATCGATCTTGGACAAGGCCATTTTACACTTACTTTGATTTACCTGAGATTAAGAGATGTACGAATTTTCTGTTAATATAATTGCCATATATTTATATAGTATATATATTATATACAGATTGTCTATGATCAATGGAAAATTTCTGATTTGTAGTTTTTTAATCGCTGTAAGCTTACTTCTTGATTGATTTAAATGAATTGAGTGTTCGTGATAGAGTTATCAATAGCGCTATTGAACTATGCTTAGAATCAGCTCTGTCTTTAATTTCTTTCTATTTATATGGGAATGTATTGCAATATAGCTGCTCTCGGACCACTTGGCTCAACCGACTGATTGCGAATGCGTCTGTCAGTCAATAAACCGAATATTTTTTTATAAAGAATATATACGTAAGCTCTCACTCCCAACTCTTATCTCTAAAATGAGTCTTACGAGCGATCTCTGATCTATGGCCATGTTTTTAATATATGTTGCCAGGAGCTTAACATCTGGCATAAGCGGCAGCCTCCGCCTCCTCCGAAACGTGAACAAAAATCACAATTTCTGATTTGGTATTCTCCCAACTCAACTTCCCTGATAAGCCAAATGTCTTCAAACTTCTATTGTTTCGACTGACGCATGCCATCTGATCTTGTACTGTCTGTATACATATACAATACATATATGCATACATTGTTATTATATATTTCTTATACATATTACGGGTATTCACTTTAGCGAGTGACTTAGTCTATCAGTTTATATTTCTATCTGCGTCATTTCTAGAATCTTTTTCTATGGATTTCCTCGGCTCAAGAGTCAAGCCCCACTTTTTGTTTGTTTGTTTTTTTTTTTTTTTTTAGCTAAATAGTTTTAATTGATAAAGGCTTATGAATGAAGGCCTATATAGTAATTGTTATAGATATATAAATAACCGCATATGACTTTATTTATAGCTACAGAGCAGATGGGAAAACATCTTACATAATCTGTCTTGATATGAAAACAAAGTATATTAAACGCGTCTATTCATAGATAACGTTGCTAAATACAAAACACGGTTTAGGTTTACACAAATAGGAAAAAACACCTGATGAAATACGAAAATAGCGCTTGAGGGCTTACATTATTGATAGAGCTATATATCTTGTAAGGTAGAAGAATCTCTACTATATGAAGCAGTATCAGGAATTGTATACCTAACCTCACAAAATATATACATCCTCGGCAAACTGCAATAGAAACTCTGTTAAAGTTAAGTTCAAAGCGAAAAATATTAACAAATTTTCAAATTGTGTTAAAATTGTATCCGAGTCTATTGAAAATATTTATGAATTTCCAAAATTTTTAACCATTCTATAAGCCATACGCTCTCTGTATGTAAGCCGCGAGTCCCGCTTAAGCATTTTAATGAGCCTATTAAAAACACTTGAAATTGAAACGTGCCTTCATTGCGTAGAGTAAAGCTCAAATTTATAGATTTCTTTATGCATATGTATATGAATGGTCATTAAATGCTGCCACGGCTATAGCTATGGCCGTTAGCCAATTTTGAAAGATTTGAAGAAAAAACACAAGAGATTTTGCAACGTTTTTTTTTTTTTTTTTCAAATGCAAAACAACTTTCGCAACGAGTTACGAGAAACAGCGACAAAGGAAACTGCAATTAGTGGAAACTAACGGTGAATACTCCATAAAATTAATGCAACTCAAAATTAACTAAGGTATTTTTATAGCTTTAAAAGGATTTTAGTTTAAATTGAATGTAAAAGTTCGCGCTTACCATATTGTTTTCCTTTTTGTTAAAATTTGTACTGCCAAACGTAGTTAAAATTATAATTTTAGTAGTATTATGCACTGCACTGCAACACTGTCTTCAAACTCTGGCCAGCTGTATGCGCGTTCGGCTGTTTTCTGTGCGCATTTTGGATATCTTTCACCAATTTATGTGAATCCGTTAGCCCATACCAAAACGTCACTTCGTTTCACTCAAAACGCAATTTGAGTGAAATGCTGTGGACTCGATTGGCATTTTGAGCGCTTTTCATGGCATCGCTGACGTCGCCGTCGCTGTCGCTGTCATCGCCGCCGGCTGTGGCAGCCATTGCTGCCGTTTGCTGCTGTTGTTTTTGTTATTTGCATATTTCTTGCTGCTCTTTCTTCGTATTTGTCTACGTTTTTTTTTTGTCACGCTGAGCGCGGAGTTATTATTGTTGTTTCTGCTGTCAGCTTCGGCTTTGTTTGTGTTTCGTTGAGCCATTGTTGTTGTTGCGTTCGCCTTTAACAGCTATTAATTATGTAGACTCGCTGCTGCCGCTGCCACTGCCGCTGCTGCTGCTGCTCCCGATGTTGTTGTTTTTCGATATTTGCAGAAGAAAGCAGTTATCATCGGCTCAGTGGGTAGCCAAACCTTAAGTGATTTACCGTTGCTGTTGTTGTTGGTTTTTGCCTAGGGTCAAATGCTGCTTGAGACCAACAAAATCTGTGTCAAGTGTTTTGTTATTGTCATTTTTGTAGATTTCATGAATGCTAGCTAAAAATCAGGTAACGGTAAAACTGTTGTACACGTGTTTGGGCTTAAGGAAGCAGATCCTGCTGATTTCCAAAATCAATGTTCGCCCTAATCTATTTTTAAGCCATTTAACCTTAAGAACCGCATTTGCCATTTAGCATGAACTGTTGACCCGCTTTCTTTCTAAGTTGCTTACCTGTAGGAATTTAATGAACTTGACTTTTGATTTATGGTTCTGATTCTTCATTGCTTAAGAGGCTTATCAATATTCAGAAAAACAAACAAAGCAAAGAAAACAAAATGCAAAACAAAATATTTTACATGTAAAAAATGAAGAACTAAAATAGCAAATAAAACCAAATATTAAACAAAACAAAAACTGTCGTCAATCCCAGGGCAATAATAACAATAACAAAACCGAATTTTTTGTGTGATTCCACTGAATAACAAATATATGAAAATGTCATAAACAATATTCTTATCGGAATCTGTAATGTACTAGCTTAATTTGAATGAATTTTAGTGTGAATAACAGGAAATCAATTCTGTGTAATGCTAGTATATGTACATACATACATATGTACATATATGCGAGTAATATTATGAATATAGATGTATAACTATTTAGTATTTATGCACATTAAAACAAACTTTAAACTCTCTATGCAACTCTTATACCGAGCATAGGCAAGTCCTGTATAAGAGCTGTTAATAACATTCGCTGACATAATAGAGTGAATTGATTTAAATGTCATACAAGGACTCTTATTAAACTGTTATAATTATCACATGTGTTGGAGATCTGCTCATAATCAACTCATTAAAATACACACAACATAACATGCGTATATTATATTTAAAATGACATATATTTGAAACGACATACATAGATTTGAATACATATAAAACCACATACTTAAATCATAAAATTTGATGCTAAATAAATGACTCTTTAAGCTTAAATAGAATAGAAAATGCATATTCATCATGATAATAATAACTAAAATAATACTAATTATCATCATCATCATCATTTTCGGACATATCAAATTCATTATCATCAAAGTCAATTATCTGGAAGTAAAAATTAGACAGACTCAGATTAAACTTTAGATTAACTTTTTAACTTAGTGCACCTACCTCACTGTTAAGTCGCTTGAAGTCGGAAATACCAGTTAGATCCTCCAAGTACTTGGCCGTTTCGAATGTTTTGAATAAAAATTCGTGACCCTCACTGCGATAGGCGGCCAAAACACGCTAAAGATATATAGATGTATATTTATTATATAGACAAATTTCTCGATATATTTATAGAGATTTCTCACCTCCGAGCAGGCAATGCACTGCGCAAACTTCTGCGTAGCTGGCAAAATGTTCTCATAATTGCACAGCATGCCGCGTATGGAATGGGGCAATATGCCCAACAGCCCCTCCGGCTGTTGCACCTCCGTCGTCTGTTGGCGACTGTTCGCATAGTAGGCGGGCGCCAGCTCCCTCAGCGGATGCTGCAGCAGGGCGACCAACAGCTCCACTGCATAGCTAGCGGCTATGTTAGAGACGCCAGGTCGTGTAACAGTGCACTGTTGATCCAGAGTGCGATCCTTGAGCGACTGTACATAACAGAGGAGCAACGTTCAAGGTTAACATGAGAGAGAAAGAGAATAGTTATACTTATTCAAATTTGATTGCAGGAAAAATGCGAAAACCGCAACAAACAGGAATTATAGTTTTTCAGAAATTCGAAAAAGCGTTTTCTTTCATTTCTTTTTCTTAACTCTAATAATATGTAAGAATCGCATTCAAATAAAAGCCATTGTAGCTATAAAAGGCTAGATTTTTATGCTCTGGAAGAAATGACAGCTCTCTTGGCAACTCTCTTCACAATATTCTGTTTACATTTTGTGCAGCCAACTTAACGCACTTATTAGAGCAGACATTTTCTAATTGGCAAATTTGCTTCTAAGATATGCGCCTTAAGCTGTGTATGCAGCTTGCAGAACAGCTGTTCAACTACTGTTACTTAACAGTGGACTGCTTGAAAAACGATTTTAGTTGCTTTACATGAACTACTCTTATATCCAATTGGAGCAGCAGCAGCAACTGCTGCATGTTTACAGTTTTTTCATGCAGTTCAACTTTGTACGCTGCGCCGCGAGCTTTACATTCAACGGCGAGCTTTACACTAACAAAGATGACGCCGCCAACCATAGGTAGGGCAGACACACAACACAGCTGAGCGTGCGAAAGCCAAAAACAAACAATACAAAAATAAAGTAAAGTAAAAAAAAAGAGTAAATAACGTCAAGAGGAGTGGAAATATGGGCAGGCAAAAAGCAACAGCAACAAAAATGACGAAAAAAGAGCGCTCGAGTGAGCTGCCTGCTGATTAGATAAAAATTATTTGTATGTACATAAAAATTCTAATGAATGCTCAGAGAAGTTGTTAAAGAAATATTGTAGGCATTGAACGCTGCCAGAGATAATGTCGATTCGCTCTGCCCGACGATAAACCCTTAACACCAAATATAAAAAATCCAAAAAAAGGAAAATTGAATTGCCTAATCAAGTTATTAATATAGTCTATTAAATATGTTAACAGAATATTCGGGGAATTTATCGCATCCGCTGGAATTCGGCCATGTGCTGGAAATCGTGGCCAAAACAATCGATGGAGCAGCCAGGTAAATTACACAAAAAATATCTAGAGCCCTGCCCTCAATATGAGTCAAAAGTTGTTATCGGCATTGATGACATGACTAAACACAGTTTAGGCCTCCCATTGTATAATCAACCAAATATATATATTCGGCTTCTATATTCCAGATTCCATATCAATCTCTGCACGGCCAAGTCTTCGGTGAATCCAGATGCGGATATTGGGCTGCGGTTCTCCTGCTATTTTCGCAATGATATGATCGTGCGCAATTCCCGCATGCACGGCGTCTGGGGCGAGGAGGAGTCCCATGTCGAGGACAATATCAATCTGCCCAATCCGATTGTCAGCGGGGAGTTCTTTATGGTCTACATTCTGGCCGCCGACGAGTGCTTTCACATTTCGATCAATAGCCGCGAGTTCTGCACATTTCGATATCGATTGCCGCTGAGCGCGATTCGTGCGGTGGAGATACGCGATCAAATACAGGTGATCAAACAGGTAGATCATCGCACCGTCTTCCCCAATCCCTGGCCGGCCATACACGCCTCGGACTACTTCAAGGCCTTCAGCAACGATCAGCCGATACTCTATAGCCCCGGCCATGTTATTGTCATCACAGCGCGCTGCTTCGCGAATAAGCGTGGCCAATTCATCATCAAGTTTACGGACTCAGACACAAAGCGAGAGGAATTGCACTTTAGCGTGCGATTCGACGAGAAGGCCGTCATTCGCAACACCATGAACAAGAATTTTGAGTAAGTTCGTTATGCAACACTGCTTAAAGGGAAATTTAGGGCTAGCCTAACACTGAAAATGTTAAGCTTTCGCCAAAACATCATTAAAGCTTTGCTTAAAGCTCTCTTCCTTAACAATAAAAACAGCTTTAAGTGGAAGCCATTTGGGATGAGAATCTCAACTAAAACTGAAAAAATATTCTAATATATTTTATCTCTTTTCTATGGCAGATTTGGCATCGAGGAGCGACATGGCGGATTTCCCTTCGTCTTCAATCAGCAATTTAAATTGGCCTTGGCTTTCACGGAACGCGAGGTATTAACCGCCGTGGATGGGTTCAATTTCTTCAGCTACGCCTGGCGCACACCGAATGCCATGATGAACCTCGTGGGCTTCAAGGTGACTGCAATCAATGGCTTGGTCATTCAAATCACAGGCGTAGATCACGTACAGACGGGCGACACGACGTGCGCAGGATTTGAGAAATACTCGAGACATGATTACGAGTGCGCTTAGTATTTCTTAAGATGTCTTAAAGTAAAAGTAGGCTCTGCTACTATTTACTATATAAAATATTTTAGTATATGGAATAGAATACTATATGGCATATACTACTAAATTGTATATACTACTATTTACTACATACTACTATATGCCATATATAACTATACACCATAACATATACTACCTTATTCAATATACTACTAAAACTGTATATACTACTAGCTTGTATATATTTATTAATAAAGTCTGAGTTTTTGTTAAATTTGCAATTTTACTTACATTTCCTGGCGCTGTGACATCATTACAAAAATAACAACCCAACTGTTGTCCTGTTATGCATTTGAGTCCTTCGACTTCCTTGATGCAATCGCCTGTTAGCTCTCGTGTGCTGCCATGCCGCATGACTAGATAGCTGTCAAACCCAAGAGCTGCATTCATGACAATCTGTAGAGCATACAAAATATGCATACTTATTAACAAAAGTTGATATTTGAGTGGATACACAGAGTATATATAGGTCATTATACAGTAGAAATGATCTTAAATAGTAGGTAGTTGTCTCGTGAGAAAAAATATATATATTCCATATACTTTTCAACTATTCTAGAGCCTCGCTTATTATCTAATATATTCAACTACCATATTTAACCTTTTGATTAGCTGCACCCAGCAGCGTGGGTAGCCAACGACTCTCACGTGAATCGGTTAGCAGAAAGATGACATCATGCGCTCGCACCTCCTCCTCGATGCGCTGTAAATGCTGCTCGGTTTGTGGGCGTAATGTCTCGCCCACTGTATGGCCCGGCATGGGTATTTCCAAAACATAACCCTTAGTGACAGCGCTGGGATTAATCTCAAGCAGACGAGCGGCAGCGGTGGTTGCCTTCATGCAATTTCCAGCCACAGCATCCGAGTGGGTATAAAGACTTTGACGCACGGGATTCGAATAGCCCACTTTGCCACTGTCCATTAGTGTTATGTGCTTGAAGCCCCATGACTAAAAGAAAAGATCTTAAATATATACGTATAAGTACATATGTATATGGTAAATGCTAACCAGCAAATTGCGAGCCACAGCACAACCCAATGTGCCAGCTCCAAAGAGCAAACACTTGGTCTGTGCAAGTATATCCAAGTTCAAATCGGGAACCAGACGCCATTTCATAAGTTTCAAATTCAAGTTCATCGAATTCTCGGCCAATCTGTAAAGCGTGTGTTATTATAGTCATTATAAATTATATATGTAGATGTGTAGGGCGATTACTAACTTGGCTGGATCCATGCTATCCCGCATATTGACCATGCGTGGTCCCATTTTGCCATTGCGATTCGCTTCCCAGCCAACAAATTGCACCTGTTCATAATTGCATGCCTCCGCCTGACGCACCTCCCAAATCAAGCTGTTGTCCAAATGCATTTGCTGATCGTAGCGCAGACCCAAAAATTTGAGCGATTTGCCAATTAGAGTGGGACTGCAATGAGTAAGAAAGTGTATTTGAGTTACGTTGTGAAAATTGAATTCACTTGCTTTCGCTCTCTTCGATGATTTATCGATATCGAGTATAGAGTGTTTGATGAGCACATATCTAACATAGCACAGCTGTAGCTAAAGTTTGAGCGCATTGCCAAAAAGTGAAAAGAAAGAGATATGAGTAACTGAAGCTCATTTCACTCATGCTCTTTCTCTCTCTATCTCTGCTTTCTCTTCAGCCAATAGCAAAGCAGCTTGATTTCGAGCGCACCTGTTGAGCACATTCACTTATTATTTACCATTTCTGGAACAGCAATGCCACATAGTTGCGCATCAGCCAGGCAGGATTCTCATATTCGCTGGGATCGGCGAAACAGTAAATATAATGCTGCGCCCGCTGCTCATCAAAATCACTCAAAGCAGCGGTCAAACTGAGCGCCTCACACACTTTTGCCTGTTCGTTCACATGCAAAATGAAAAAGTTCTGCGCATGCGCAGGCAACACGGAAATGGCTTCCACATAGTTTCCATTATTGGGAATTTCTTTCAGCTTTGTAGCTGGGCTAAGCAATTCCAGTGCGGGTGTCAGAAGGCAGGGAAACGCGAACCAATAGTAATAGCTATGACATTTCAGATCTGCGAACGACAGAACAAAGAAGCGCGTCAATAAACTGGCGTCGTTCAAGGCACGGCCACTGCGCATATCATCCAACAGTTGTTTGCCCTCATCTGCCAGCAGCGCTGTCTTATCCAGAGCTTTGAACTCCTCAATTGTATTTTTATTGTAAATATTTCCATGGCCTGCATGGCTGAATTTTGGTGTCTGCGCTACACTGCAAAGTAAAAACAGTTAATTGTGTCCTCTTATCAGTTAGCTGGGCACGCAGTATACCTATTATATGCGCTGTAATCGACTTCAAGCAGACAGCCGGACGCCTTGCGATTTGAGTAGTATCCGAATATTGAACGTTTTGTATCGGACAAACGATCATAGTCGAGTTTGAGCTCTGCTAATTTATGCCAAAATGTCGGCGACACAAACGACTCAAAAGGAGCAAATTGTAAAATTTTACTACCACTC
Organism: Drosophila mulleri; assembly: GCA_035047565.1. Lineage (NCBI taxonomy): Eukaryota > Metazoa > Arthropoda > Insecta > Diptera > Drosophilidae > Drosophila > Drosophila mulleri. The sequence continues at coordinate 3,373,657 of JAWNPK010000060.1, forward strand.
ATTGCGTTTTAATTCTGTAGAGCAGCGATGCACACACACGCCCACGCAATGCAAATATAAACAAACAATGGGGGAACAAATGACATTCAAAGGAAACGACATGAGAATGAAATAATCAGCTGCGCAGTGAGCATCGCAGTCGATATGAAGACAAATATGAAATGCAGACGGTCACATTGTTAACAAAACTGATTGCGGAAGTGATGAAAATACTCCAAATTATGCGTATAAAATAAACAAACAAAAGTTAACATTTTATTCAATTATAAATAATACAAGAATTAACAATCAAATTCTCAACTAGAATTCAATCGATGTTAACCTACATACCTGCCTGTAAAATTTAGCGATAGTGTCACACATCGATATTCACAGAAATATCGATGAGCACACCATCCATAGCTGATAACCGATAATACCGTCGATTGTCTTGCAGCACGTCGGACTGGTGGTAGTAATTTTCGCAAAAAAGTTGCCATACAGTCAGTAATTTATAGAGGTTAGTACAATAAAGACAGAGAAAGTTCACAGCCTACTTATATTATAATTTTTAATATATATATAGAGAAAAGTTAAAGTGTGTAATATTGGTTTGAATTGTACTACAAAGTGTGCTAAGGTTATAAGAACGAGTGTTGAAAAAAAATTATAGCCTCAAAAAATTTTTCCATGATGTACGATGTATGTACATACTTTAGAAACGTCCTCGTTTTTGCTTCCTCACTCACAGCAGCAGCAGAAAACTCACGTTGAATCAATAAATGTGTAATAATGCCGCAGTATTTCGTCCTAAAATTGTGAATTCGTATAACTTGAGTTAAAGAAAAAAGTAAATGCGCTGCATGAAACTAACAAAGAAATCAAAATCAAAAAGAGAAAGAAAAAATGATTCACTCAAAATACAAAGAAATGTATTTGTATGTATGTCTGTATGCATACACATATGTATGTATGTAGATAGAGCGAGAGAAGAGCAGCAATAGCAGCAGCGGCAACGGCAACGTCAAGTGACAGCAAACAAAATGGCGGCGGCAGCCGCACACAGCGGAAAACTGATGTTGACGTTGCTTTGCTGCATGCTTCTGTCTCTCTTTCCTCTCTTCTCTCCTTTGTTGAGTTTTGAGTTTTTCGATTCGCTTTCAATGCAGCTTCATTTTGATTTCCCGTGTGTACGCGTTTTATCTTCGAAAACAGCCACACACGTTTGTACGCACACACATGCAGCAGCATACAAACAGTGCTGAGTGTATGTGTGTGTGCACTTTGTACGACGTGCATGACGAAAGCATTGAAAAAAAGAATACAAAAAGAAAATTAAAAGAATAAAAACTAATTGCAAGGCATATTGAAAACAGGCCGGGTTATAGCTCTAGCAGAAAACGAGGGCGGGTCATTGGATTAAATAGAGAGTAATTTACGCGTTTGCCAACTAAAATACCATTTTATATCTGTCTACGAATGTGGATGTGTCTGTGTGTGAGTGTCATTGGAAATGGCATCAGGTTTTTTCTAGTGGGATTTACTTGAACGGTTATGCACGACTCACTTGAATTGAGGTCAAAATCATCCACAACTGGGTCTCTTTGTCGCGGCATCGGGTTTTGGTTCGTTCGGGTCGGGGTCGTCGACGTCTTTGCGCTGCAATGCTCGAGAAAGGGCGGCAATATGTATGCGCACTCATTTTGGGGTGGTTTTACACTTTGGACACTATTTGGGGGGTGCTTGGAAGGCATTAAAATGCAGCCACACGTACACACGTACAAACCTCGACATATATGGACTAAATGCAAATCAGGCTTCAGGGTTGCTTTGGGTGGGGAGCTTTCAAAATGCAAAATCTTGCTTAAACTTTAGAAACTTTCAAGTTTGTATGTGTGTGTGTGCTCTCTTTGAGTGAAAATCACATAAAGCAAAAGTGTAAAATTTAGCATTCATATGTGACTCATGGCGCAGATGCGAAATAATTTGAATGTTGTTTTTTTTTTCTTGTGCTTAGGCTAAGCACCGCTAATCAAAAAAACAACAACGCACCCATTTAGTACACTTTTATTGGGGTCAAGAGACTTTAATTCGATGGCGCAGAACGGAAACTGCGAACCAACGAAAGCTCTAGCAGAGGCCATAAACCTCCAACATGCATACACAAACTCATACATTCGCAAAGGCACACGCACACATTCAAAGGACACTGACACTGAGAAATTTGCTCACTTGTGCGCAGCAGCAGCGTCTAGCGAAATGGGTACACACATACATGTATGTGTATGTGTGAGTTTTGCGAGATATGTACGTGAGCATCCACACATCCCAGTTTGAATTGTTATACACTTATGCCTCACTCACATACATATATGTATGTATGTACACAGAGGAGGAGTTCAAACTTGGCAAACGAAGCGCGCGCAAACAAAGAAAAAGCCAACAAAGAACAAAAGCGAACGACCTGGCCCACCAGTTAGTTGCCTCAATTTGTTTGCTTATTAAAATCAATTTAAGTGCATTAAAAAAACGGTGTTGCTTATTGAGCAGCTCAAATAATTGCATTAATATTATGTACATATGTATGTACATTCATTTCTTGAAATGCACCCAATTTGCGCATTTTAATGGTGCAGCACGGCAACACTGGCACGTAGATGTACAGCATATATACATACATATGTACATACGTATTAAAATTTCCCCAAGCTGAGCAGAGAACGCAGTCATCGTTTGTGTGTTGTGTGTGGCGCTCAATTGCGTTGCGTCGTGTGTGGGGGAAAAGTGAAATAAACTTGAAGGTGTTTTGCGAGGTTATTTTCATTAAAATTCCAGTTTTAGACTTATGATAGTTTCCCATTGCCAACGGCAAGTGAGCGAGCGAGCGAACGAGTGTGCATTGTCAAACAACCGTTATTTTTTAGTAGTAAACCAAAGCCTAAAAAATCTAGCGTAAATTAACCAAAAAAAAAAAAACGAACAGCTGTGCCACGAGCCAGAGCAGCATAATTAACACTTATTGGGCATTTATTAAATTGCCCATATGTATATGATGGCATAAGCAAATGGGAGAGTGTGTGTGAAAAGTAATTTCAAGGGAATTCGGTTTAAAGATTTCTGTTATATTTATTATTGTAATATGTGTATGTGTTTGTGTATATATCCGCTCAGTTTTCATTTGCACATTTGTCAGTATACGCCTGTACGTATGTACAATATATTTGGACCATATCACACAACTTTGCCTTGTCAATATATATTTTGTTTGTACATATTTGAAAACTGTTACCAATCCTCCCTCTAGCATATCAATATCGTTTCTAATTAGAATTTTGGCATAACCTTTTCTCATTTATCAACAGGATTCCTATAAGCGTAAGCGGCAAGCAGCAACGGAGCAGGCAATATCCGATTAGACAGGAATCTATCTAACTATACAAATTACATAAATAAAATAAAAAGTAAATATAAATAAAACATCTGGCAAAGCGTACGCAGAAACATATATCGAAGGAGACGTAGCAGAAGAGAGAGACAGACTTTAGGACAAAGCAACCGAAGGGAGCCCCATCAATTAACAAGCAGCTATACATTTACAGCTTAACATATATATTCACATATATATTTATATATCGATATATATATATATTTTTGTGTGTGTCTCTGTGTGCGTGCGTGTCTGTGTGTACTATACAAAATTTCTGTTTTGTTTCGCGTGTGTTGTGTTGTATAACACCACACAGGGAGAGCACAGAGAGCCAGAGCGAGAGCGAGAGGCAGATCAAACAGGATCGACCCACCAAGAGTATCGTTAAGCAAGAGCGAGAGCGCGCTAGGAACAGCGAGCCCCTCCAGTGAGACGAGAACCCACGAATTAAATTTTTTCGCTCCCGAGTCGATAGAGAAAAATTATCACCATTCCACTATCAACGTACGACGCCGCTCCCCTTTTGCACACTTACGACGATAGTCCGCAGCGTTGGGCTAACGGTACTAGCAACGGGCATCAGGCAGGCGTCATCATAGATCAGTTCCGCCACAGCGCCAAAACGATCACCATTGAGGGAGGCACCAGTACCGGTGACACGACGAGCATCGGCGGCGGCGGCACCAACACCAGCAGCAGCGTCAACAGCAGCAGCAGTGGGTGCGGCAGCGGCAGCGGCGGCGTCAACGATTTGCGTTTGATAATAACGTCGTCGAAACCAAACGATATTATCGAGCGCAATCACGAGCAATTGAGCAATCGCGGCGGTGGAGGCGGAGGCGGCGGCGCCGTTTTAGGCGTCACCAGCGGCAGCAGCGGCAATAACGGCAGCAGCGGTACCGGAGGCCAAACACCACCGACACCACTATCGGCATTAACAACAACAACACCAACAACGGCGTCAACCATTGGCCAGAAGACACTGCTGAATACCAGCCCGAATCTATTGCCCATTACCACAGCGACCGATACGTTCAATAATCTCAAGAATCTGGTGAAGATTGACAAGGGCACAAGCAGCAACGGTGCGAACCACAACGGCGGCAATTATCGTGCCAATAAATCAATTGGCGGCAACGAATCTGGTCGCAACGGTAACCGCTCAAGCACTGGTTCGATCACAGGTGCTAACTCATCGGGACCAGGTGGAGTTGGAGGCGGCTTAGGAGGACAGCAAATTGGTGGCCCTAGCGGACACTACTCCAGTGGCTATAACAAGAATACCGTCAAAATTCGTCAACACGATTCAGAGCTAAGCCCAAGGCCTCGACGGTCATATCAAAACGATTCGTCGTCGTCGCGTTACTATAACAAAAATAGTGACATTTTGGGTGCAGCGACTGGCAATAATAATATCGGAGGCGGCAGCATTGGCGGCTTGACTAACGGCAGTCAGCAGGCAGCTGATAGCAATAGTTATAACGGTAGTCTGGGAGTTCATCGTGGTAGTCGCAACAACTATCACTCGAGCTCCTCCGATGGCGTCAGCTACAATCGAAATCTAAACACAAACTCCTCGGCGGGCGGCAATAGCAGCGGCAGCAGCTATCGCGCCTCGCATCAAGCAACTGGCAGCGGCTCACGCTACGAGACGGCCAATGGCAATGGCAACAGTAGCAGCAACATCAACCACAACAGCAGCAGCAGCAGCAACAACAACGTCATTACGGCAACAATTCGACAATTGGCAATCCAAATAAATCAAATTACGGCTCACAGCGCAACGATGGCAGCGGCAGCAGCAACCACAACAACAACATCAACAATAATAACAGCGGCAGCCTGAGTGGACGCTATCAACGTGACGACTATAGCCAGCGGGACAATTATAGGGATAGCTACGCAGACGAATCACCAGCACATCAACGCTACAGCGCAGGTGGTGTAGGAGGAGGAAGCGGCGGCGGGCGTTACAATAATCGAGGCAACAACGACGAACGCTACGAGCGTGGCCAGAACTTGAGACACACTGCAGCAAGCAACAATCTGCAACAGCAGCAGCATCAACAACAGCAACAAAGTTATCATCATCAACAGCAGCAGCAATCATACAAGTCGTCTACACCACCACCAACAGCAACAGGAGGAGGAGGACCAGCATCATCAGTAACTGGAGGATCAACATCAATTGGTGCCGGCGCTGGAGCTGGAGCACATCAACCCATTACCGGACGCTGGATACCGCCATCGTTGCGTCCACAGCATGGCCTAACGCAGAGCGAAAAGAACGATGCAGTTTTCCGACGTGTCCGTGGCATATTGAACAAATTGACGCCCGAGAAATTCCAAGAGTTGAGCGATGAGCTGCTGAAGCTAGATCTGAATTCAATTGTCATACTGAACGGTGTCATCTTATTGATCTTCGACAAAGCCTTGGACGAGCCGAAGTACTCGTCTATGTATGCACAGCTGTGCAAGCGTTTGTCCGAGGAAGCGCCATCATTTGAAAAGGATCCAAATAATTCGTGCACATTTCTACGTCTTCTGATTGCCGTCTGTCGCGACAAGTTCAACAATCGCTTGAAGCGCGATGAGGCCAACGATAATCGACCACCGCCCGAAAATGAGGCCGATGAGGAGGAGCGACGCCATTTGGCCAAGCAAAGAATGCTGGGCAATGTTAAATTCATTGGTGAACTCAACAAGTTGGATATGCTGTCGAAGCATGTGTTGCACGCATGTATTATGGAGCTCTTGGATAAGAAGAAGAAACGTACGGCCGGGGCGCAAGAGATGTGCGAGGACATGGAATGCCTGGCTCAATTGCTCAAGACTTGCGGCAAGAATCTGGATTCAGAACAGGGCAAAGAGCTGATGAACCAGTATTTTGAGACGTTGGAACGTCGTTCAAAATCAACTGAATATCCACCAAGGATACGCTTTATGCTAAAGGATGTCATCGAGTTGCGTCAAAATAATTGGATACCGCGTAAGGTTGGCGGCAGCTCCGAAGGACCCGTCCCGATAAAGCAAATACGCTCGGACGATGACTCCATCATACGCACCCAATTCGCCAATCGCAATCGCGATATGCGCAACAATGATCGCGACGGCGATAGCTGGATGAATCGCTTCCATTTGAATATACAGCCTGGCGGCTACAATGATATGTTTAGCGGACTCAGTGTAACGGGCGCATCGCCCATTGTATCACCGTGAGTATATATTGAATATTATATATTGATATATGTTGAAGTACAGAAATTCATACAATCTTTCTGTTGCTATTTTTATCCAGCTTTGCCACAAGCAACAATCGGGATCGGGATCGTGATCGCGACAATCGCCAATACAATAATCGTGATCGTAACCGTGACCAGGGCGGCAACAGCGGCGGCGGCGGCAGCGGCAGTGGCGGTGGTAACTACAGCAACAATCGCTACAACAAGCACAACAACCAGAATGGATCTGGCGGCGGCGGCAGCAGCAACAATCGCGATGATTCACGTGGCGGCGGCAGTGGCGGCTCGCATCGTAACAATGATCGCAACAACGATCGGAGCAATGATGGCCAGTACGGCGGAGGCGGCAATCAAATGATACTGGGCGGCAAGGAGTTGGCGCCACGTTTCAAGCGCAATTTAATATCGACCAATCAGGATTCGGTTGAGAATCTTCAAATGCGTCCGGCAGCCAATTCCCTGCTGTTCCGCGCCGCCTCACAGAATCAGAAATTCCCGGCCACGCTGCCCATTTCGACGCCGCCGAGCGGCAACAGCAGCAGCTCGTCAGCACAGCAATCGGCCACATCGCAGCTCTCCAATTCGCACTATCCATTGCTGGGCACACCCACATCACATCTGATCAACACTCCGGTGCGGCCATCGTCTACGCCCTCGGCGGAATATGGTATCGAGAATCGTGGACTGCATGCAGTGCAGCAGCTGGGCGAGAAGAGCCTGAAGGCAACGTCGTCGTCGCCCAATTTCGGTCAATCGGCAGCCATGGAGCAGGACAAGAAGTTAACAGCAGGATTAGCAGCAGGTGGTAATGATAATAAGGAGCAGCAGCAGCAGCAGCTGGGAGGCAATGCCAAGAATGGCGGCTCCGACCGACCGACAACACCATCTGGCTCTGGCTCCGGCAAGCAGCAGAAGAAGGACAAGGGACCAAGCAAGGAAGAGTTGTCCAAGAAGGCGCAAGCCTACTTCAAGGAGAAATTCTACTATGAGGAGCAGCAGGAAGCGGATGATGAGCCAATTGTAAAGCAGGAAATCGCAAATGAAGACGAACAACAAACCGAATCGGAAACAGTGGAAACAGCCGTCAATGGGCAACGCGATCAGTTTACGGAATTGGTCGAAGGATTCATTGAGCTGAAACTACCGGAAAAATCGCTCAAGGATGTGTGTCTCAATCTATTGATGGAGGTGCTTGACCGTGTCAACGATGTTTATTTGGAACGTGTCGTGCGCTTCTTGCAGACATTGCGCAAACAGGCCAACATCAAGCCAAATATCATCGTTGAGATCTTCAAGCAATTGGTCAACAAGATGAACGAACGCGAGGCACTTAACCCACGCATCACAGCCCTGGTCGCCTCCGTGCTCAGCAAGGCCGTTTGCGAGCCGGCTCTGATTAAGCTTAACGACATTGCCAACTACACAGACAATGGACAACATTATCCATTGTTTTTGCTGGTGCTGCAGCAGCTGCACAAGACCATTGGCAAGGATGCGCTGGAGGAGAAGTTCCGTGCTAGCAAAATTGATTTGATGAACAGCCTGCCCGAGGTGGATCGCAACAAGGAACGTTTGGCCGAAATTCTAGAGGATCGACAACTGTCCTTCCTCTATCCATTGCTCAAGGTGCAGGCGGAGATGTTGAAGCAGCTGCAAAATGATCCCAATCCAAACAATTTCTACAAGTGGATCAAGGCTAATGTGGATAACAAGTACTACAAGGACCCAGGCTTCATTCAGGCACTCATGACCGTTGTGGTCAAATACATCACCAAGGAGACAACATTGGCAAGCAACGTGGATCCCAAGGAGCATCCCGAAAAATCAATAATACAAAAGGAACAAAATATGCTGGAGACCTACAGCCAAATGCTGCAGACTTTCCTAGGTCAAAACGAATTGCAATTAATGGCGCTTTATGCACTGCAGACTTTCTGTTATAACGAGAACTTCCCCAAGGGTAAGATATATATATAATATATTATCTATAGCTATATACTAATATTCTTTTTTCAATATTTGCAGGCATGCTTTGTCGCTGGTTTAAATATCTCTACGATTTCGAAATCATTGAGGAGGAAGCATTCGTTTTATGGAAGGAGGAGATATCGGACAAATATCCAGGCAAGGGTTCGGCATTGTTCCAGGTGAACGCCTGGTTGACCTGGTTGCAGGAAGCTGAATCCGAGGATGACGAAGATTAAAGCGCCCTATATTTAATAAACGATGCATAATAACCCAACACACACTTTATATGTAATAACATTTCTATATATATATTTATTCGCAACCAGCTAAAACGTAAAAAAAAAAAAACAAAAAAAAAAATACACAAAAATTAACCATTAAAAAAATTTACAAAAGTAAAAAAAAAACGAAAAAAAAAAGATCCATTTAAAAAAACCTAAACAAGATGAAAGTTGAAATCGCGGTTGCAAAAATGTTAGTCAAATTATAGTAGAAAAAACGCTACAAGTTAATCCAAATTATTTGATATTCATTCAAGTTCAAGCAACTTTAATAACAATTAACCAATATATCTATATATAACGGCAATAGACGCAAACGTAATAAACAAAAAAAAAAAACAAACAAAAACATTTATGATATTTGAATCGAAACACACGTAAACTCATATATATATATATATATATATATATATACATAAATTAATTAGTGAATTTCATTTCGAACAATTAACCCTGAACTGATTTTCATGCACTAAATTGCCCTTTTTTTAAATATGAATTTCGTTTATATTTTCTTTGCTAATCGCACATACAAAGCTCTCAATATAAATATATATTCTTTTAAGTAGTATAAATCGAAACAAGCCAGAACCCGCTCCATATCAATATATCCATGGAGCTTGTGTCGAATTCGTAATATGTATTTTAACTCAAAAAAAGAAAACGCCTACATTTAATTACGAGCCTTAATAAAATGAAAACAACACTGCGAACGGCGAATATCAAAGTGTTTTGACTCAGTTGAAAGGCGGGAAAGCGAATTAAATTCGATAAATTTAAATTGAATTCGCTTTGGCGCGCAAATGACTGCGCTGTACAACACAGTAAGCTTTGCAAAAGAGCTTGCAGCCCTGCAAGACATTTGTTTGTTTAGCAACACTGTGATCTAACAAAAAACTGCATTTCATTGTAAATTTATAAATTTGTAGCAAACATTAAATTTGTATAAAGTAAGGCAAACCAACTTTAGATATGGAAAGCTGTGCTGTTTTGCAGGACGCTTGCGGCGATATTGCCAAGAAACAACAACAACAAACACCAGCAGCTGCAACTCCGACACCGGCATCGAATCTGCCCTTTGCCTCGCACATGGCTCAACTCGTTGTGGGCTCTGTACAGGTGACATTGCGTGTGTTGAAGATGAACGGCAGCACACTGATATTCCTGGGCAGTACAGATGCCGAGCGAGTGGATGAGTTTGCCATGGCGATGCCATCACGTCCGCCCAGCAAGCAAATCGTCTCCACGACATTTCTCGGCGAGAGCGGGCAAAGCGATTCTCTGGTGCTGGCCAACAAGCTGGCCATGCGCTACGGCCGTCAATTCTATGTGAGCTTCAATCTGCAAATGGACAGCGTTACACGTGCCCAGTTCGAGGCGGCATTGGTCAGCTATATGCAGAAGAACCTGGAGATGTTCGTGTGAGGCAGCCGCAGCAGCTGCTGCTGATGCTGATGCTCTCAATGTACCTCAATATGTATTTATAATTATTATTAAAAAACAGGCAAATGTATTGCACTTATTTATATACCAATATTTCAATCCACACACGCGTGTGGTTCAATGCTAGGGCGTTTATTTTGGTTCGCCGGCGACCCCACGGACCTCACCCAGGGAGCTGTGGAGTTGGAGTCGGCGGCACCAGACAATGTCGAAGACAGTTCGATATGCATCACAAGTTCAAGCGTGCGCAAAAAAATTCAATTAGCTTCGAATTGTTTAAAAGTTAACCGAAATAAGACTGTTATAAAACAAAAAAAAAAAAACAACTTTCTACTGGACTACGTGTAAGTGCTGTGCGCAGTGTTAACTAAAGTCTGTGTGTGTGTATGTGTATGGTACAGGTGTGATTGGCCTTAAATGCCTCTGCACGTGTATTGAGTGCTTCCTGTGGCTTATCACTGAAACCTCTGACCCCCCGCACCCCTCTTCCGAAAATAATAAACAAAAATTAGCTTGATAAGTTAATTTTTTTTTTCTTTATATGTATATAATTTTTTGCTGCGCGTGCTGTGAACTTTTTTGGCAGAAATGTAATTGGAATAAGACATTGCATCAGGTTCTTTGTTGTTGTTGTTTGTTGTAATGTATATGCGCTATTTATCTATTAATTGTTGATTGTTGAATTGTTCATATTTAGCATTGATTGATAATGTGGATCATATTAAACATGTTAGCTGCAAAACTAACATGTAATGTTAACTAAAATATGTTTAAATATATGGCTAGAAGATTACAATCTTGATCACCTTAAGCTTTGCCAGAGTTAGCTATCATTCAGCTTGATATAGCTAAGAGTCGGAGTTTATAAATCCTTTTTTCTATTAGACCTACTCTAATGAAGCATAAATAGCTTCAAATTCTAACTAAAAAGTTTCTTTTATATAGACAGTTGATGAGATGATAAGATGATTTTCATTTAGCTATAGCTCTAATAATCTACTATTCTAGATTTCTAGCTTTTTCTTTAATATCGTTTTTTTTTTTTTGTTGCCAATCTTCGCGTGTGGAAACTTTTTGCTTCATATTTTATAACAATGAATTTCATAAATATTGTTTGGCCTCTAATAATAGGCAGTCTAGACGAGATATTGTCAGCAGTATCAGCCACAAAAACCACAACAACAACGACAACTACAATAAATTCAGTTAATAAATATAGCACATGTTGATATAGCCATTGGGTCTACTATTCCAGCTACTACTACTACTGGCGGCTCCCATGAAAGTTTTGCATTATATTTCATTTTCATTTTCAGTTGGCGGTTTGTTTTTTATATGCTCGTTCAGGCAATGTAGGGAAGGTATATTGGTATAAAGTACAACTCTTCGAATGCAAAATACGGCCGCTATAGATCTATAAAGACATAGCTTAAATCTAGCTATCTCTAGTATGCTTTTGCTGAATTACTCCACAAATTATATTTATAAAGACACTTCGGAACCGCTGACGAGTATGAGACAGTCTGTTATGCTCAACTGCAATGTTCTCGGCTATATATGTATGTACATATACATATGTATTTTTTGCATATCAAAACTGTCTGCTATTGAGATAACATTTTGGGACCAGACAGCGCAAAACAATGGAGCCTAGTTTCATGCCCCCATTGCATGCAAAAAGTATTCGATATTTGATTTAGATGCGTTTTATATTTTTAGCCAGACTTTGGACGTCTGCCTGTGGGCGAGGGTGATTTGTATAATTCATGAATCTATTCATTTCAAGATATGAATTGTGATTTTTTTCTGTTATCTTCTTTTATCTTAATTTGCGTGACGCGCCCATTGTGTAGACATTGACTTTCTATAGGCACCGGTAGTATTTGATTTTTTATAATATAAAATTAAAACTTATATTTACATATATTGCCATCAGAATGTAAAGATTTGTTCAAACTACCCTCTTATATACCTACATAATATATTTCTAATAGCATTTGACGAAGTTGTGGTTATATCAAATTTGTGGGATAATAATTCGCGTTGCTCTAACATTCACTCTCTGGACTTATGTAACATAGATACTAGATAGATAGATAGATAGCTAAGGTTATATACCTTATATATTTCATATACGTTGTGTAGCAAAAATATAGCAAAAAGAGGCTGGGCTTTTGATAAACCATCTAGAGAATAATACGAATCTGGGTTTAAGCGTACGTACGCCCCAATATGCACGACTCGTTCCGGCTTATCGCATTCCAGTTTGGCACCTCCGCCAAACCCAATCAGCCAGCCGGCCAGACCCAGCCAGTCAGTTAGACCCCTGGGCTGGTTATCAGCTCAAGTATATGTTGTTATAATTTGATAGAAATATTGAACATCATTATATGACAGTGCGACCAGTAAAACTGGAACGATCCAGTTTCCCCGTATTCTGCTACATTGCGGCGCACTTGCTGGGGTTTGTTTTCATTTATTTGCGCTCATACCCTATAGACGATTGACAGTGGACAACGGGCGGCATGTGCTTCATCTGAAAGATGCATGCAATAGACAGAATTAGGCGTGGCAGACTGCCTTATGAATCATCTCTAGACTAGGATCATAGAGTTTATTTTCAACTTGAGCAATACAAAGAAGTTTAATTGTGTTCGATATCTATTTGATATTGCCAAAAATCGATCAAAATCGTTATCAAACATCCGTTAGTTCTGACGTTCCACGAGCTTGATTCATCACAGACACAAACATGCCTCAAGTAGAGCTTAATCACTTTTTGATATATATTAGCCCAACATTTATCCATTCTCCAGGATAACTCCTAGTCACGCTCACCCGCTTGAACCATTTGCACTTGTTTTATTTGGAATATTTTACTACGGAAAAATGTTGTGCGCCGCACGCGTTCACCTCTATGAACGCGAGGTTTCTCTGTCGCTTATCTGTCTCAGGGATTCTGTTTCTTGAGCAGCTTCTTCATCTGCTTCTTCTTCTCCATCTTCAGATGTTGCCGGACAATAGTTGAGCTCAATTGTGTGGTCGCTTATCAACTGCGAAGCACAGCTCGCGCCATACAAAGTTCAGTTTGTAGCTTTCAGGGGAACCAGAAAATCCACATTTTTAGTATAGATCCATAAATACATATTTACGTATGTGCATATACATGCACATATATGTATATATTTATATTATATACATATACATATATTATATACATATAATTTCGTTGTTTATATGATGGAATAATACACATGTTGTGCAATAAATTGGGGTCAGGGGTATCGAAGTTTTTATATTGTATTTTTATTTGAATATTTTTTTTTATACACATAGTATTAGCTAAACATCTATACTGGAATATACATAATAATGACTGTTATACACTGTGATACATGCTATATTATGAACATGCTGGCTTACTAGAAGCACATGTTCATAATATAGCCAGACTGTTGTGTTTTTCCCAGGCTGTTATATTCGATTCAGTTTGTTATGCTAAATTCAGGCTGTTAAGCCATTATCTAAGTAGACTCTGTTATATTTCAACAAATCCAGGATCTGTCTTATATGCAACAATCCATCTATTATACCACGATGTATAATGTAGCTGTTATTCTAGAACTATGTTCATATATAACAGGGCGCTTATAGAGCAGTTCTACGTAACTTGTTATACATGCGCAAAGCTGTTATACTCTACCCTTTCTAATATACTCTTGTGTATTACACACTCTTAGCTAGCATGTTTATTAGGCTGTTATACTAAATTCGCGCATGTTTGCATATAACACTCATTTAACCTCATTAGAACTGACTGTTAGACCTTGAACTTTTATTTATAAAAGCAAAAAAAAAAACGTAGTATTATAGCTAAACGTGACATCTATACTAAATCCTTGTTTTTATATATGGACATTAATATGGAATTAAGATAGGAGCCCATTCACATTATATTTTTATACAAGCCGTAACAGGAAATATACCAAAAGCCCCAGCATTTATTGGCTTTCAATAAACAAACTTCTATACTATAACTAAGAATTTATGAATTGGTTTGGTAAATCCTTTCGACAGCACTTGATAAATAACATAGCTAGTCGTATAAAAAACTTGTACTTCAACCCAACGATTTTATCGAGCTTTAATTACGATACGTAGACAGAAAGGCCAGAAAGAATGTCGGAACTGTACTTCGCGCCTGGGCTAATAACAGTCCAGAGGGCGATTCCCCGATTTCATATCTGTAAGTTAATCTAAAAATAAATCATGACTTTGTCTTTTTTTTTTTGCTATTCGTTTTCCTTTTGCGCACTTCGATTACAAACTCTCGATGCACCTGTTGCAATCGACTGACATTGAACACCAGGTGGGGTCAGATTGTGGGGTGGAGTGAGACGGGGGGCGAGCTGGCGGGGTGGCATAGTATCAGGCGCCCTGGGCTAATCGTAGCTACTGATGTCATACCATTTCCGAGTGCTTATTTATGTAAGGCCCCCGCGATCGGAGTAGCTAGCTGGGCTGGTAGAAGCGCAGCATATGTGATTCACTTCCTATCAAATGGGTAACCAGACTGTTTTGCTAACTGATAAGAGTTAACCACCCTGCAGAGCTGACGACGGCAAGCACCGTGCGCACCCCGGCCAGAGCCGTGGAAGGCGCTAGAGACGCTACAGTCTGCCCATTGATAAGATGGCTGGGCATTGGCGAATGCCTCGACTGTTCCAAGACGAAAACAACAACAACAACTATAGATTGAGTTAGAGTCATCGTCGCAGATACGACTGGCATTGTTTGTACACTGCTGACTTGGCCCGAACCGCAACAAAAAAAGTCGGCTCGGATCGATAACGACGGCGTGAGACGTCTTTATCTGCACCGTAGCACAGTCAACAGCTGTGGGGGGATTTTAGCTTAGGCGCTTGTGCGACTCGACCGAGCGAGGGCGAGAGAGGGAAGAAGAGAGCGCGACAGAGAGGGAGAGAAAGTACGAAGTGCAATTTCCTATCGCAGCTGCTACCCCCGCAGAGAGCTGTTGACTTTTGTTGCTGTTGCTGTTGTTGCTGTTTTTGCTGCTGCTGCTGCTGTTGATCATTGCCCACACACATGCCAACTTGTCGACGGCTAGACCGATTTTCCACTTGTGCGTTTCGCTGATAAGGCATAAGTCAGCCTCAGGCGCTAGTCACGCGCCCGCCCACCCCCCTTTCTGCTTGCAGTGGCCAAAACGGTGTTTCACTCACGTACATCACATGTGCGCCGGATGAAGCTGACCCCCTTCACTACACTCGCCTCTCCTCATCCTCATCCTCCTCCTCACCTCTTTGCTATCTCTGGCATGTATAACACTTTGTTGCTGCATGTTTTTACGCACACGCAACTAACTTGGCCCATCGGTTTGGTTTCTTCTCTTTCGCTCTTTCATTTTTTTTGGCTAGGTTCGGATGTCCGACGGTGCTCAACTGCTCGATTGTTCGGCTCCCCGTCTCCCGCTGGCCTGTCTGCGTGCACAGCCTTCGCTTTGGGGGCTGCCTGATAAGCGCCCAGTCTCTGCCTCTCCCTCGCTCACTCGCTCTATCTTTTCGCTCCCTCTCGCTCTGACTCCTTATCGGTTTCAAATAATACACGAATGTCTGCAGGCGAGCGGCTCATTCGTTTAACAATCGCTCTAGCGAACACTACATAGCATAGAGACAATAAAAAGCAAAAAGAAAATATTAAATCAAAAGAAAGATTTCAAACTCAACTAACACACACACACACACAATGGATATCTTAGTACAAAAGCCCATCTTCTCCAATAGCGCATACTACGAGCCGCCCTCGAGTGTTGTCTATACGCCGTACAATACGCCGCCGTACATAATACAGCCGGTGGCCGGCACTTGGCTGAGTGAACAGCAATTGCCGCAAATGCAATATATGAGATTCCCAACGCCGCCCATAACTCCGCCAAGAGCTGCACCGACTGCTGACGCCGTTTCCGTTTCCGGGTCCGCTCCTGCTTCTGCTTCAGCTTCACGCACACAGTCCGTCATCATGAAGTGTCCCACTTCTGGCTCCGGCTCCGGCTCCGGCTCTGGCTCACCCACACACACGTCCTGCAGCGATCAAAGCGGCAGCAGCAGCTGCAGCGACTGCGATTTCATATGCAACTGGCATGATTGTTCAAGGTAAGCTTAAACTTTACAGTCGAGCTCATAATAATGAGTAAACCTGAATTTGTTTAGAAAAAAATCACTTGAAAATCGCTTAAAAATACAATGCAATACTATTTTTATGCTTCAATGTTTATTTCATTAATTTACATAAAAATTATTATGCATGCCAAATATTTGGCACTCCATTGTAGACATCTCGTTTAACAGTAGCTTTTCGCCTTTGTTCTTGCAGAGTTTTCGAGTCCCTGGAGGCACTCGCACAACATGTCACATTACGTCACGCCATCGCCTCGCTGCACGACGGCCTCTACTACTGCCGCTGGAGCGGCTGTCAGCGCAGCGATCGGGGCTTCAATGCGCGCTACAAGATGCTGGTCCATGTGCGCACCCATACCAAGGAGAAGCCGCACCGTTGCCATCTGTGCGAGAAGTCCTTTTCGCGTGCCGAGAACCTCAAAATACACATCCGTTCGCACTCGGGCGAGAAGCCCTACAAGTGCCACTTTGAGGGCTGTATGAAGGCCTATTCGAATTCCTCGGATCGGTTCAAGCACACGCGCACGCACTCCATGGAAAAGCCGTATATGTGCAAGGTGCAGGGCTGCCAGAAACGCTACACGGATCCCTCGTCGCTGCGCAAGCATGTGAAGACGTTCAAGCACAGCATTCAGCTGATTGCCAGCCAAACGACCACCTGTATGCTGGAGGCCAGCGAGTCATCCTACACCTGCCTGAAAGCACCTGTTGCACCTGTAGCTGAGTCCGCAGCCAACTACTATCTGGATTTGGCTGAGCGTGACAACGTGGCAAGCGATTATTCGCTGCAAGCCAAACACCATAGCGAATATGCCAACTCCTCCTCCTCCTCCGCTACCTCATACTGGCAGCACAATTATCGTTATCTACACAATGAAGATATCACCATGGATTTGGATACACCAACGCCGCTCGATTTGCGCGTGCACAGAAGTTGAAGGAGTTTATGTAATTTAATCCTTCCACTTAACTCTAGTCATCAGGCTATTATAGAACTAGCCCTTGTCATTAATATAAGCACTATTATTTAGTTTACAATAAAGACTGTTTTCAACTGAATCACAAACTAATCAAATGTTATATAATTATCAGCAGAGAAGCCAAAAAAACCACGCATTTCTTATAACAATATCCGTTGAGCTTTCGCATTTCAAAAATTTAGCCAAGTACAAAACCCAAACAGTGCTGCAAAAGCGCGAAGCTCTAGCATTTAAATTAATCGATATACGATAGACTCGTATCTATCTATCGTACGCGCCAATTTCAAACTCCATGCTGATTTTAATGAAATATGTGTTGACTCTTTATTATATAATGTAAATGCGCAAACTAGAAGAGTTTTTTGTTACAACAGTTTTTAAATATAGATTCCTTCATTTACATATAATATAGGAATGTTATCTTAGCTACGTCTACTACATATAGAAACAACTTGGGGAAGGGAAATGGTTAAATAAATAGCAGGGGACAAACAAAACAAATGTCAGGTATTTCACAATTTCAAATGAATACACACTTTTCAAGTTGTATTTCTTAGCTTGCAGCAAAAAAGTAGAATGAAATACAATTATTAATATTGCCAGAGCTATCATCTTATATATATAACGGAACGAAAAGTTTCTCATTCAACTGCAGTTATTGAGCATACCAGACCCATTGAATAATTGTACAGATAAAGCACATCTAGTGCTTAAATGTTACCTTTTACATACTCTCAATATGTACAAAGCTACAAATCACTTGGCCCTAGCCGATTGTTTATATATATATATATAAGTATATATATAGTACAAGTTAAGAACTTTAATAAGCAAAGCTATGTATCGGCTGCAAGATTTAGAATATTACGCCCTAAAGAATCTTACAACTCGTACAATATATTGTCGACAAATCGGGCACTCGTTTAACACCTTGCCGCAATTGGTGCAGGTGGCCATGTGGCCGCATTCCAGAAACACACACTCAATGGGCGCATCCATGCAGATCTTGCACAGCTCGTCTGTGGCTAGTTTTTCAACAGCTATATATACGATTATATATGGATATATGTAATACATCTTGCATGTATATTGGGTAAAGAGTTTCGACTTACCTGGCGCTGTTCGCATTGTCTTCCATAGTCGACACACGCGATCGAGCAGCTCCTGTTTCTCACAGCAGCCTTTGTAGTCGACGCGATGCAACATCAGAACCTCCTTTAACTGTTTCACAGTCAAGTTCTCCAAGTCTTTTCTGTAAGGGCATTTTTTTATTGCTTATTATCTGACTCTCGTTCATTTCATCCTCTACTCACCTATCCTCAAAGTCTTCCAAGTTCACGAAGCGCGAATCCAAGCTGTTGGGCGGCTCAAAGCCCAAGGGCGAGGCATACACATGGATGCCCTCATCATCCTCCCAGTGCGTCTCGTGATCATCCTGCGTGGGCGAAAACTCAATCGTAGGTGTTATAGGCATTGGACGCGCAACACCTGTCGCACCTGCCTCGACGCTGCTCAGCGGCGAAACAGCGTGACTGTCCGCGTCGGAGCACTCAAGCGACTTGGTACGCTGCTCCAGGTAGCTGAGAAACTCTTGCAGCTCCCGCTTGATATCCGCCTCGGACATTTGGGAATTCTCCAAGTGTCGGCGCATTTTATCCACATGGCGCCTGATGTTCGTCTTATTCTTGCCGCAACGTTGACAGCTATTGGATGCCACAGCAGTTAACGACGGCTCCGGCTGTTCGCTGAGCGTGCTCAATGCCAAGTCGTGGAGAGGAGCGACCGGCGATTCGTCGTCATCATCGCTGTATTGATGACGACGATTCAGATAACCCTCGGAGCGTCGTCGTGTCACCTTCTTAACACGCTGTGGTGGCTGCGGCTCGGTTTGCAACGTCACCTGCAGAATTTCATCATCATTAACTGTATCAACCTCCTGCTGCTGTTGATGCCGATCCTGCAGCAGATGCTGCTGTGGCGGTTGACTGCTACTTGTTTGTTCAAGTATTTGCCACTGATCCAAGTTGCTGCTGTTTGTGTCGGTCGTAGCCTTGCTCTCATCGGAGATGCCGCCGATGGCACCGAGCTCCTCGAAGCTAGATTGCGATGAGGCGTCTGCACCGCAGGCATCCACTTTGGAGCTGAGTGAGCCCTGCTTGGAGTAGCCCGGACTGGTGCTTGTCGTAGCTGTTGTTGTTGCCGTAGCCGTGGTTGCTGTTGCTATAGTTGTTGTGGTCGGTGTTAGAGCCGCAGAGCTGATCTCCAATGTTGGCCTGCTGGCCGGGCCAGCGCTGTTCTCGCTATTCTTAAGCGATGTGCGCTCACTGAACGTGGTTATGATCTCATCATCCGAGCAGTCACACTCCGAGTTGTCAGGCTCAACCTGTTGCAGCAGTCGGGCCTCTGTGGCCAAAGTTCTGCGCTCCTGCGTGGCCGTGGGCGATGTTGTCGTATGCGTTGAGGATGTGGATGGACTGACATGCACGTGCGCCACCTCTGTGGAGTTGGTTCGCGGTATGCTAGGCGTCCGGGCAGGCGTCGGCTGGACGCTGCCAGCGCTGGCATACGTTGGAATTTCTCTCGTGGACACGCGCGGCTGCTCAAAGATGTGTGTGGGTGGAGTTGTTGCTCCATTATCATTGGATGCTTGGCGACTATTTGACGTAGATTTGGAACTTGATTTTGTGTCAAAGGACGCTAAGGAATCACTGATATTGTCACTTAAATTGGTGAAAAAGTTTTGGCACGTTTGCTTCAGACTGTCCATGGGGTTGGCTTGGCCACGACCAGGACTCTGGTTATGATTAGGCGGACTGCCTCTCTCTCGATCCGATTGAGCGACATGCGTCAGCACCAGACCAACCAGCTCTTCCTTCTCTGCGCAGTCCACACCCCAGAAGATAAAGACCAATTAGATTCTTTATATAATATAATAATCATAGCGAAAACACTCACCCAGACAGCCTTCAGTGGAAATGTGTTTGGATTGCAAATAGAATATTAAATCCTTCGGCTTTAGTTTTAGCAAATCCGTGCGCAGCAAAGGACGTTGAGCAAATATTGCACAGCGCTGGCAGCGACGCGACGTCGATGTCAATGTCGTCGCCGCCGTCGTTCCAGTCAGGCAATTGCTGCAATAATAGCGCCTGCAATAAAGCATTTTAATGGGATGATAGTACCAAATACAGCTATTCAATATCAATTTCCAACTTACCTGCAATCGAAACAGCTGCGTTTACGGCGAAACACCGTGAATTCAATGCCACAGCTTTCGCAGGGCATCTTCCTATTGGTGTGCTTGTGTGTGTCTGTGCGCGCGTGTATGTCCTTTCGATCGAACGTTGCCTTGCCCTTTGCTCCTCTCTATGACCAACTCTTCATCGCAATTTCTGTTTTCAATGTCAAATCGTGAATCAATCCGCATAGAATGCGCGTAATATTTTGACGCAGTTGAAGCGCTACTCAGCTGAGATAATTATTTCACACAACTACTTACTCATCGGGGCCTATAAAGTAAATAGCCAAGTGGATTTTTACAAACTTTTATCAATATGCAATAAGTACGCACGTACATATGTATATATGTTTGTATATGTGCCTGCGTTTGTGCACAATAGTCAACACATCACTGGTAAATTCGATAGGCGCGTAGGCACAACAAATATCGATTGCACTATCGATAATAAAAATCGCTCAAATAAATAATTAAATAAAAATCATTAAATTTAACAAACATATTTAATTCTATTAAAATGAATGGATATTAATTATGTAAATTATCAATTTTCTGCAATTTGCACATTCGTTTTACAACTAAAAATTAAAGCTTTGCAGCTATGATACAAATATTATTTAAAGATTAAACATTTTTATGGATTTGTATTAGTTTAGTTTATTTTTAATTAATTCACATCCACTACTTAGAACTAAGTATGTAATTATAATGCAATTAAATAGTTAAGTGCCATAAAATGATGCAATCTTTTAATATTTTGCTTTTGTTTTGTTTGTTTCTTTTAAATAATACATCAGTTAATTGCTATAATTTATATTTATGTATATATATATATATATATACGATTTTGCACACATTGAAAAGATGTTTGCTCTTCTAGTTGAATCAAGTCATTTAGTACATATACTATATACACATGTGGTTTCGTATGATTGAGCTTTTCGAAATTCTTGTTGATAAGTCTTTAAAATTTATAAACAAATGCGTCCATTGCCCTTTCTCATTCTTTCCTTTTAAGTGTTAAATTGTTTGCAGTTAAAATTATCAGCTAGCTGGCTGTTGTCTGACTGTCTGGCTATGAGTGCAATTTTCTCTTTTGTTGTTGGAGTTGGTTGTGAATCATCCAAGCAGCGCCAGCACCGCATCGTTTAGATCTATGACCGACTACAAAGGTGTTGCAACTTGCAAGTAAACAAAAACAGAACAAAACCAAAATATATCGATACGAGACAGGGTGTGTGAGAGAGAGAGAGAGCGCGTAAATAAATATCGTATTTAAAATTATATAGATTTAAATTTCTATTGAACGTCGCTTGGCCCTTCAAAACGGTTCTGAGTGTGGGTGTTCTGGGTGTGCGGCTCTGTGTTGGGCTACTGTCTGACACACTTAAACTATGACACATGACGCATATCGCCAGCGGCTTTGACATGACATTGCAATGGATCATCATTGTTGTTGTCATCATCGTGGACGGTGGCCATTTCCAGAGCACGATTCTTTTCATATTCGACAAAGTCATCGAAGAGACTTGGCCACGCTTCGGTATCATCGTAATTGTCTATATCACATTGTTCAGTAAAATTGAGGTACATGTTCCATGTATCCTTGGGTATGCGTCGTATGTTCGGATGCTTATAGAGGAAGTTAACCCAGTTTGAAAAGAGATCAGGTGTTTGTACAGTGAACACAAGTTTCCACAAATCGATTGCCATTTCGAGCGACAAAACGCGCTGATCTGGCTCCAAGCCGAAACTGCAAAACAAATTCATATAATTATAAAATAAATATTATAGCTTATTGACCTACCGAAAGGTAAAACGATAGAGCTGCTTAAACATTTCCGAATCAACTTTAAGCATCTCAATTGTATGCTCAAGTCTTAAACGTATGTTTTCAATTGAGTCTGCACGCATCTTATGGAGGCCATCGATGAATTCCGTTCTGGTGAATCGGCACATCTGTGAGGCATCCAAGCACCAGGCAAGCACAAGTATTGCAAACTCATCCGGCTGATAATTAAGATCAAGGCATAAACGTTCAATGCCATCCGTGAGTATCATATCTTCTTCATCAGGATCTTTGTAGATCTCAAATAGTTTATTTAGCGCTTGATGTGACACCTCCATGGACTCTTTCACTGCTGTAATGGCAATAATCATTATTATAATCTCATTGAATATATTGTTTCTCTACTGTTTGACTTGCCAGTTGTTATTATGTCGCTCATGGTTGGCGCACTGCCATTAAGCAAGCCTAAGGACTTAAAACTATTACGTTTAGTATCACAATTGTTTGCTGGCTTGAGTGGAGTTCGATTAGAGAGCAATTCATCAGTTTCTGTGAAATGTAAAATTCAAAATAATAATCACAAGGAACACATATATATTTAGTCACAATTCTGTTACCTCGTGGCCTGTCGTTTGCATTGGATTGAACGATGTCGTAGCAGTTGCCAATGCTGGTGGCCGCTTGGCAGCTGTTGTTGGCGTTTAGATTTTGCAATGCGTTTGGTAATGATTGGCTTGTTGGCAACGTTGGTGCGGCGGACGAAGACGACGACGACTGGAAGCATTTCAGGCAATTGCCCATAGTGCGATGCACGCTTCTTCAACCGGCCGATTGGACTTAACAATATTCTCTGGGTTGCTATTTTGTTTTAATTTGTTGTGTGTGTGTGTGTGTGTGTGTATCTGTGTATGTAAGTGTAATTGTTTGTGTGTTGACACTTGTCTATATTTTAACTTGGCTACTATGGGCTATGGCTTTCAGAGTGTAGATGTGTGTGTGTTTATATTAATTACTTAGCGTTAGCTCGCCTTAACATTGACTGCTTGACATTGGCACTGGAATTTCCATGGAACGTTGACGAGCTGTTGCACGCGGGAAATGCTAATGCACCATTGATGCATCGAGCATATGTTAAAGAGTTCCTTGTTGCTATTTCGACTGCTGCTGCTATTGATGCTGTTGTTATTTTGATGCCTCCTACGCAAACTCATATGCGAGTATGTATTTGTGTATGGGTGTATACATACACATATACATATGCAAGTGTAGTAGTCAGCAAACCACCACAAATGTGCGTGAATTCGTCAGCCTTAATGTATTTCACATTTTACATGTATGTTCTATTGCACCACATTACACATAATAATCCATATTGATATTTATTTATAGTTTTTAATTAGCTGTTTATTTATATTTATGTTTCGTGTGTGTGTTTCACGAGGCTACGTTTTTTCTGCAAAATTGTTGGCCCTAAAATAGCTATCGCACGACGTATCGATAACGTGGAACGTGCAACCAGGGCTGCAGGTGTATCTCAACCCACGAATCTTAGCTGCAATCGATGGGTAACTAAAACCATAATTTAAATACAAAATTAAATATTTTTAAATATATGCATGTAAGATATGTATTTTTTATTAGCCAAATATAGCTCATATAAAACGATTTTGAGTAAATTTAAAGTGTTTTCAATCAGTACGATTTTGAAAATTCTAAGCTTTGATTCGGCTTGAAGTCTGGCAGCTCCGTACTGACTGGCGCACTCTCTGTGGCAATTGTCGCTCCCGGTTTCAATTCCAACTAGAGTTTCAGTTGCCAAACAACACTCGACGGTATACGCTTGCCCATTCCGCTGATCGCTAAAGAAAAGCCACGGTTCTTGTTGATGCAACAACAACAACAAAGTGTCAAGCTGTTGGAAAATCGTGTGTGAACTTTGCCAAAAATAACTAAATACAACAGAAATTTTTTTGTTTGAATACACTTAATGGTCGAGTGCTTTCGTGGTATATTTTATTATTTTGGGCAATTCGTAGCCAAGAAATAAGGTTGAGTGAACTTGTTATTGGGTATGTGTGTGTGTCTGTACTGCACACATACATTCATATGCAAGTAATTTCTTTGGGCCAACTGAATGTACAGCATGATCATCATATATGTGCATTTGTGTGCGTGTGTATGTGTGTGAACTCCAACCGGAACGTGAGCTCGAGCTTTTCCTTTTCACTTCACTGAAAGTGTCATACAAACTTATTTTTTAACAACGTGTGAATAGATCTAATAAGAATTTAGCGTTTTAGGTCGATTTCTTTTGAGCGTAAGTAGGGTTTAACTGAATATTAAATTAATAATTTAAATGAAACGAATGAACCTTAAAGTACGTTCAACAACTTAACTATACATGGTTTTTGCCATCTCAGACATTCGTTTTGGTATGCAAATTTCATTAAAATCATTTTCACCAACATTATATGGGATCTTCTCGCACTCATCCTGCAACTCGCTCATGCTATATGCTCGTTTCTTGTCCGCCTTTTTGATATCTAAAGAGTTCACCCAAGTGACTTCACTCTCCATATCCAATTTGCATTGTTCCAACCAAGTTTTGCCATTGGCCCCCTGTGATTGGGTTTGCAACCGTTGCAAAATTGGTTTCCTTAAGATTATCTTCTTCTTCAATGCCTTCAGTTTGAGCTGGCTCGAATAAGATTCCTTCTTCCATAGATTGAGATCGGTGCAATCGTACGGTTTATAGAACGGGTTCTCCTCAATGGCTAATAATTCTATTTTCCCGTTAGCCAAGTTGTCACTCGGCTTGAAGTTCAAGTCAAGTTGGCCCAAGCACTGTACTAGCTGTTGATCCATTTCTGCAGATTTGTCCTCGGATTGTTTGTACAAAATATATTTATATAGATAGTGATAGATTTGTGAGTGTAATTATTCAAACGAATTGATTGTGAACAGAAATATGTTCAACAGGCTTACTTTGTTTTACCAAATTTTTATACTAAATGTTTGCATTAGAATTTGATTTGGCAAGCAATTAAATTAGCTAGTGTTGCAAAATGCTAAAAAATATTTTGAATATCCTAACAGAACTTATACGCATGGTATCAGCATGGATCATTATCATTTCATGTCAGATCCATATGATCTTATACATAAGGCAATCATTGACAGGGTATTTTAAGAAGTTTCTACTGAAATTTGTCTCAGTTTTTGCCTGCTTAGTAATACACTAAGCTCTCATACGAATGCATTCATCAACCAATCTCAATTTAATAATAACAATTAGTCAATTTTTTATTCATTATTTGGAAAAGCAACTAAACCGAAATTGTGTCCTGATAATTGATTACAAATAAAAATTGTTATTTTATTTGAAATAGAGCTTGAATATAATTTAATTAACTTAATCCAACTTGTTGGCGATCCACTTGCCGGCGCCAATGATGCCTTCTTGATGTTATATCTTATGAATCGTGCTTGACTTTGAATGAACTTAATCCAACTTGTTGTCGATCAAAGGCGGCGACAAGGCTTCCTTCTTGATATCCTTGAACTTTACCCAATTGAAGTGTTTCTCCATATGTAGCCACGATTCGCCCCTTAATTTGATCTGTGTCTGCAGATTACGCTTTGAGCAGTCCTTATTTATCTCCTTCTTCAATTTTAGCTTCTTACTCCTATTGAGTTCTTTGCCGTTCA
The DNA here is from genome assembly GCA_035047565.1 of Drosophila mulleri. Classification (NCBI taxonomy): domain Eukaryota; kingdom Metazoa; phylum Arthropoda; class Insecta; order Diptera; family Drosophilidae; genus Drosophila; species Drosophila mulleri. Next base: position 3,399,906 of record JAWNPK010000060.1, read on the forward strand.
CTTTAGTCATTTTCAAGAATGTTGAATATATAATTTAAGTTTTTAGATTTGTGATTTTTATGTACTCATATAAAAAAAGTATAGATATTTATGAATAGATATATATGTATATATATATATGTGTGTTTCTACTGAGAGCTATATTGCATCTGAACATGTATTATTGAATTGTTCCTTAGCAGGCTAAGTTAAACAAAATCGGCCTACTGAGATCGAATATAATTTGGGTTTTATTCAAACAGGTTCGTAGTCTATGGAAATACACAAATATAGATAAGAAGTGGAAAAATGACTTCAGATCGTTTTCACAAGTGAGTAAAGAACATGCAATTAATAATGCTACCTCGTAACATCGTACGTATCTTATCTGAGCTACAAGCATTATTAATTGTTATTTGCTTTAGAGCTGCCAAAGACGGGCTGCTCGATGTGCTGAAGGAGGCAACGCGTAAGGATGCCAATGCCAAGGACGATGATTCAATGACACCCGTAATGTGGGCAGCATTTGAGGGTCGCTTAGATGCGCTGCGCTTACTATGCGGCAGGGGGTAAATAATAAATATGTTTATTAGCAAATATTTCGGCTATATTGCAAAGTTATTCTTCTCAAGCGGCGATCCGGATAAGTGCGATCAATTTGGGAATACAGCGCTTCACTTGGCTGCAGCCAAGGGACATTTGCATTGCGTTGATTTCCTGTATAAATTCGGTGTTAATATATATGCACTGGATATTGACAGACACAATGCCAAGGATCTGGCAGCCATCAATAATCGTGACGAGATTTTGCGTTATTTAGACGCAGCCGCAGCCAGTTTTGAGGCAAATGAAAAGTAAGGCGCGAATATAAATTTGAATAAATAGAGTGTGCTAAAATGCCTAATTGCGCAAAATGAATCGCAATTATTGCTATCGATGGACTGCTAGCAACAATAAGCCCTGCTAGTTTGTGGACTACCGATTGTTACACTTGATAATAATCGCATGAGTCCCTATCGATTACAAACGTTAAGCAGAGTTTTTAATCGCAATCCCTGATATCGATAGCAATGACTGTGTTACACTTTTCAAATATTGGGATGAATTTTAACAGCTGCGCTTAATTAATTAATTAATCTATATAATTAACAGAAAAAAGGCAAAAGCTCTCAAGGAAATGGCTGAAAAGGAGTGTGAGAAACGTGTGAAGGAATATATGAAGCGTCAGCAGCAACAACAGCAGCAGAAGCACGACTACTGCGATCTAAAGCCAAGCAATGCTCAGACATTGGTCAGCAGCAGCAGCAGCAGCAAGTCGAGCAACATGCTATCTACACTGAAGCAAAAGATTTGGTCCAGCCAGGGCAATCTGAACAAGACGCCAAGGGAGCAGGCAGCAGCTACAGCGCGCACATCCGCTACCAAATTCAGCGATCTGGTGGGCAGTAGCAGCAGCAGCAGCGGCGGCTCCACCATAGCCAGTCGCATGGGCACAGTGCAAAAGAAGCCGCCACAGCAGCAGCTGCAACAACAGCAGGGAAAGTCGCAGCACTCGAAATCCTGCCCACATGCTGCAGCGAATGATGGAGGATTCAAGGTGCGTGAACTGGAGCCGGATGGCAAGCGTACAATAACGTCGCTAACAGGGCTACAAAGGGACTCAGAGGTGCTGTATGTGGGCACATTTAGCTCCACGGATGAACAAGATGGCAAGCGTGGCAAGATTGCAGATGTCTTCGAGCTGGATGACGAGGAGGTGGGACGTCTGGGCTATAGCACGGCACTGGCGCGCAGCTTCTCACAGCCAGATATACTAGGCGATGCACAGCTCTCGCAGGAGTTAAACGAGGAGCTGCAGGTGCTGCAGCGACCTGTCGGTCTCTTTGATCGACCCACCATGCTGGGCAGCATTGCCTTTCGACGTTCAGTGACTGCGGCGCTCAGTCAACTTCAACTGCAATCGGATGGCATCGATAACGTCTCCAGCTCAACCATGCGAAACGCAAGCAGCAGCAACAACAACAAAAATAACAGCAAAGGGCGCTTGTATCTGAATCTATCCGATGACTCCGACTCCGAGGGCGCTGGCGATGATGTCTACAGCGATGATGAGGATGACGAACAGGTGTCGGCCAGTGCACTGCAGCGCTTTCTAACTGTCTGGGCACTAGAGGAATATTTGCCAGTGTGCGTACATACATATGTATACCTTAAATACTCTATTTATTATATGTATATAATTTGTGTATTCCAGTTTTCAGAAACAGGAAATTGATCTGGAGACACTTATGCTGCTGACGGAGGCGGACCTCAAATCGCTTGGTTTGCCACTGGGACCCTTTCGCAAGTTGACCTTTGCTATACAGGAGCGTCGCAATGCTTTGGCTACACCTGGACCACTTGTGGATAGTCGGCTCTAGGCTGATATCCCGCTATCCCAGGATAAGATGTGTCTTTGCGTTTCAAACTCAAATTATCTTATGAACAGTATTTATTGATTTTGTTATGTATACGTATGTATGTATGTATATCAATTAATGCTGAAGTATGTATATATATGTATGTATGTATATGTAATTATATATGTATGTTTGTGCATGAACAATTCATCTTTACTTTTTCCTCACTCTACTTTTATCTTAGTGAGGAAATCAAATAAAATTCAAAGCAAATATATATCATTTAACATACTTATATCACTATGCTTTATTAGTATAACGAGAAAGATTTCAATTTCCTACATTAATCATACAAACTACAAAATGAATTGACTTAAAGCTAAACATGATTTGGCACACCTGCTTCGATGAGCTCTCTAGTCTAAAGTATGTTTTCTGTCTTATGCGATAGGTTGATACCAACAATCACTAGTCTATCCAGCCACCTGTTGCATCATATAGAGGTTCGCATAGATGCCATTCAATGCCATCAGATGATCGTGTGTGCCCTGTTCGACGACAACTCCACGCTTCAGTACACATATCAGATCTGCATCACGCACTGTGCTCAGACGGTGGGCAATCGTTACACAGGTGCGTCCAGCTCTGGCCTCATCGAGTGCCTGCTGCACCACCTTCTCGCTCTCCAGATCCAGGGCGGATGTCGCCTCGTCCAGTATCAGAATCTTGGGATTTCGCACCAGTGCCCGAGCAATAGCGATGCGTTGCTTCTGGCCACCCGAAAGCTGTGACGTCTTGCCCACACGTGTCTCATAGCCCATCGGCAGGGAGCTAATGAAGTTGTGTATGTTCGCCTTCTTCGATGCCTCGATAATCTCCTGCATGGGCACATCGTCACGGAAATTGTTGCCATAGGCAATATTCTCGGCAATGGTGCGATCGAAGAGCACCGGCTCCTGCGACACCAAACCCAGCTTGGAGCGTAAGGTGTCCAGTGGGAAATCCGTGCTAGGCACACCACTCAGATTGACTGAACCCGAGACGGGATCATAGTAGCGCAATAGCAATTGGACACAAGTGGATTTTCCAGAGCCCGATGGACCCACCAGTGCCACCGTGGTGTTCTTCTTAATCGTGAGATTCAGGCCATGCAAAATGGGCGTGTCCTTGCGCGTGGGATACTCAAAGCGAACATTCTCATAGACAATGTCGCCCTCCGATTTCTGGAAAGAGCAGGAAACAAGTTTATTAGAGCAAGACTTTCGTTTCGAATATAAATCCGAAACCCACCTCGGCTGTATTATATGGATTAAGTGGTGGATTGGATTGCTTGGGCGTCTGCTCGAACAGTTTCATCAGGCGTCCCGCGGAGATGATGGCATCATTGACATTCGGCGCATAGGCCAAGGCCTGACCCAGCATCCAGGAGCCAAAGATCAATGCCTCGGCCACCTTAATGATATCCTCATAGGGCAAGCCGTCATTGGCAACCAACAGGCCACCATAGTAGAGCGAAACGCCATAGGCGAGGAACGGTGCCGTCTGACCCAAGCCAAAGACCAGACCACGGAAACGCACCTTGCGGCGACAGGCGATATTCACCTGATCGATCTGCTTGATGTAGCGCTCGAGCACCTGCTGCTCCAGGCCCAGCCCGTTGACCGTGCGTATATTGGCAATGGCCTCAACGGCGACCTGTGAGGCTTCCTCCACGGCCGCCTTGGCTGACTGGGCGCTCTTCGCGATGAAGCGACCCTCGAGGTAAACCGACAGACAGAGCAGGGGCAGGGTGACGGTAGTCAACAGAGTCTGTTGCCAGGAGTAGATGAAACCAATTAGCATGCCCACGGCCAAGGTGACCACGGCCTGCAGCATAATGCCAACACGTGCGCCCGTTGCCTGCAAAACAAGGTCAAAGTTCCATTAGAGATGAGTGCTAGTCATTAATTCTTGCCGGAGGCGAACTTACGCCCTGCACGTTGGAGCAGTCGCCAGCGAGGCGGGCACACAATGCGCCCACGGAATTGCGCTCGTCATCAAAGAAGGCCACCTCCTGGGCGACGATTGTCTTGAACGCCGTCTTCCTCAGGCGCGTTGTCATCTTGACGCCGGCCGTGGTGAACAAATAGCTCTGCATCATGGTGCCCACGCCAGCCATCACACCAATGCCAATGAAAATGTAGGATATATTGTTGCCCTCGTGTCGCACCAGATTCTCATCGCTGTCGGACAAAATGCCAAAGAAGTCGCCAAAGAACAAGCCCCACAATGGGAATGTGATGCCGTGCATGATGGATGCAATGCAGCCCCAGACAATGTAACGCCATTCGGGTGCATTCAGCTTCATCAGTTGCATGAATGAGATTTTTGGCTCTTCTGGTTTTGGCTGCTTCTTCTTCTTCTTGCGACGTTGGGAACGACCTGGAATAGGAATACAAAAGGAGAACAATAGGGTGAGACAGGCAGACAGAGAGAGAGAGTGCGAAAGTGTGATAGAGTGAGAGAGAGAGAGAAAAGGAGAGAGTGAAGGATAGAGTGAAAGTGAATGATTGTGGGAGAGGGAGACAGAAAAAGAGTGAAAGATAAAGCAAGAGTAAAATATAGAGTTAGAGTGAAAGACAGAGAGAGCGAGAGAGAAAGAGGTCGAAATAAGAAGAGAGAGATGCAAAGTGCGCGGAACGGAAAGAATATAGAGTTGGAAAAGGGGTGTAAGAGAGAGACAGACAGTCAGTAAGAGCATAAGACATAGAGTTTCAAATGATGTATAGGGTATACTTGAGGTACATTAACTTTTCTCACTTACGTTTGCTGGCTGAGGTAACGCCGAATACGTCGTCCTTGCTGCTGTTAACGTCTGCCGCGGCAGCGCCACTCTCATCGACGTCCTCTTCGTCCTCCTCATCCTCGAGCTCATCGTCATCGTCAGCCACCATGATATCATCCTCCCTGCCCTTGGACAATGCCAATTTCGCCACACTGCCGGCCGTCTCGTCTGCCCCCTCGGTGGCCTCCTTGCGACGGGTTATGTTTACCAGATCGTAGTACAAACCACCCTTGTCCATGAGTTCGTCGTGCGTGCCCTGTTCGGCCACCTTGCCATCCTTGACAAATACAATTTTGTCGGCATTAGTCACAGTCGACAGGCGGTGGGCGACAACGAGGGTGGTTGGACCTTGGCTGGCCAGCTCCAGTGCATCCTGTACACGTTTCTCGGAGGTGGGGTCCAACGCGGATGTCGCCTCGTCCAGTAGCAGAATCTTCGGATTGCGGACCAGCGCACGGGCAATGGCAATGCGTTGCTTCTGTCCGCCAGACATCTGGGCACCGCGCTCACCCACCTGGGTGTCGTAGCCCTTGGGCAACTTGCTGATGAACTCGTGGCAATTGGCATTGCGTGCCGCACGTTCGATGTCCGACTGCGTGGCCAGTGGATTGCCAAAGCGTATGTTCTCCCCAATTGTGGTGGCAAACAGCACCGGCTCCTGCCCGACAACGCCAATCTGGGAGCGCAACCAGCCCACGTTCAAGCTGCGCAAATCTCGTCCATCCAGCAGCACTTGACCCTGTTCCGGGTCGTAGAAACGTTGCATTAGTTGAATGACTGTGCTCTTGCCACAGCCCGAGGCGCCCACAAAGGCAACCGTTTGCCCCGGCTCCACGTCCACAGTTAAGCCCTTGAGTATCTCGACATCCGGCCGGGAAGGATAGCGAAAGTGTATATCCTCAAACCTTAGACGACCCGTTATGCTCTCCGGCTTCAGGCCCGACTCATCCAATGGATCGATTTCGGACTTGCGATCGATGATCCTAAAGAGATTCCGTGCTGCGCCCAAAGCAACAGCAAACGAATCCACATGTGGCGAGGAGAAACCCAAATTCTGGGCGCCCATTATGACGGCAAAGAGGACGATGACCAGAACTGCGGGCGTATACTGACGATCCTCCTTGCCGCGATCATCCAGGATCAAGTTGACGCCGTACCAAACGGCAAGGGCTATGCAGCAGTAGATGATGAGCCACATGACACCCGCCCCAATGCCCGAGTAGAGACCCTTCTTCCGACCCGTTGATTCAGCGGGTATCAAAAGCTTCGAGAAGCGTTCGTTCTCCTTGCGCTCTCCACTAAAGGCGAAGACAGTGCGAATGCCACTGAAGACCTCCTCGGCGACTGTGCCGGCATCCGAATAGGCCTTCAATTCCTTTTCAGCCAGGGAACTCTGGATCTTGGCCACCATGGCTGTGGCCAGTATAATGAAGGGACTGCAGGTGAGCACCACCAACGTCAGCTTCCAGCCGTAGATGAACGAGGCCACAATGCCCATGACAAAGGTCATGAAGAGGAAGGTGACAATGGCAACCTGGAGTTGGATTGAAAAAGAGAAATCAGTTGAGGATCTTGGGAAAACATGAATCCACTGTAATACACACCTTCTCGCCAATGCCCTCTTTGACCTTATCCAAATCTCTGTAAAGCAAAAAAAAAAATACTCATTAATATTTGAATACCCTCTCTCCACGTACCTCCCCACTTACTCCGTCATTTTGCTGGCGAAATTCGTGCCCGATGTGGTATCATACCAGGACATATCCTGTCGCAGGATGGCCTCTAGGAAGAGCTTACGTATGCGATTGATTTGATTGAGTGCAACACGATTCGATATATCAATGGCAATGAGCATGAGCACCAGCAATACAACTGAGCCCACTAAACTCGCTATGCCAAAGGCAATCGAATCATCGACGATCGCCTGCCTATTCTCTTCATCACTGGCATTGGTGCTGCATAGAGAAATGAAACTCTATTACAAATATTCTTGATACACCTAGAAGCAATACAATACTTACAGTCGCTTGCCGCCCCCGAAGAGCGCCAGAATGAATGTAGGCGATGAGGTGCCCTCGACCACGGCGCGATCAATGAGCAGAGATGTGAATTCTCCATAGATCACAATAAAGTAGGGTATAAGAATGGAAGCTAGCGTGGCCACAATCATGCTAAAAACTATGAGAAAACGCTCCAGAACGGTTGAGTAGCGAAACTGTGAAAGAAACATGACCAATTTTAGTGAGTAATTTAATAATAAAAGAGATAGAGAAATAGTTAAATAATATATATAATATATAATATATTAAACAATATATAATCTTATCAATGCGAACTGATGCATATCATTTGATTAATATTGACATATACTTGGTTGTTTAATGCCGATAGCTTGAATGATCATCCCTATCATGATCATCATCATACCGATTTTCATCATCATTATTCAAATTACCATTTCATGATCATTTATTGAATCAACACTCATCATCAAAATTATCACAGTAATTATTAACAATTCTAATTAGAAACATCAATATAATCATCATCAATGTTTTTATTATGATGATTATTATTATAATTTGAATTATTTGCTAATTAACCACTTTGTTGACTTAATTTTCAAGATAGAGTATTTACATAAGACAAACGGACAAACGGGCCAATAGGCGTAGGCATTTCAAATAATTATCCAAATAGTCAACTAACAAATACCCTGGAATCTTCTACTATACAAATACATAAATTTATTAAATTTTCTAATTTTTCCAATAAGCTGGGAAGCTACTGCATAAAACATCATCTTTCGCAGCTGCCTTAGCTTTCTGATGTCTGATTATACACTACAAATTTAAGCACTAAATATACATAAATATTGCATCTGAAAAAGATTTAATTGCTGAGTGCAGTCAGATTACAATTCCAGTTGTAGTAAACTGATAGAGCGTTGTATAAATTTAACTAAATGTGGCAATTAGTAATGCAGAGCCATAAGTCTGATGTAATGTTTTGAGCGAACTTGTTCATGCACTTACCAGATCGAAGAAACTGTACTTTTTATCCGTATCCGCTGTGGCAGCACCTTTCGCTTTCTCCACACGAAAATCGCCCTGATCTGGCAACGTTGTGCTCCGTTTCTTTAATGCAGGCATTCTGAGATCCTTTGATTGTACTTTCGTTTCGAATATTTGATTTTATGAGCTGTGAAATGGATTTGGAAACTTAATTCATGTCTCGAAGTCACATTTTCAATTGAGATCGCATTTGATTGTTGCGCGCCTTTTATTGCACTCAAAAAAACTCAAAAAAAAAAATAAATAACCCTCTCAAAATAATTAAGTTTTTATATACGAATATTGAAGAGGGAGAGGGAGAGGGAGAGAGAGAGAGATTGAACGAAATTGGCATATTTCCCAAGACAATTTAAACGAAATGTGTTGAAAAACTGTTGCAACTTGATCATTTGATCAATTGAGAAATTGATAAACTGCTGATTGAACACTTGCAGCAAATTGAGACTGCAAAAGCATCCATAAATTAATAAATTACAAGCAATTCGAAAGTGAGATATGAAACAGAAAACAAAGCGATCAATAGTACGCAAAACTAAACGTAAAAAAAAAAAAAATGTGACTTTGGGCTGTAGTCGACTGCATGATACTCGTTCATGGTAGCTTGAACTCAATCAATCCATAATCTAAAATTAGAACTAAGAGTTTAAGCATTTCAACTGAGTTGATTAATATTGAATTGAAGAAAGTTTCGTTGCATTTGTCGATCTACTCTAATGACAGATTTCCAGATATATCAAGTTCAAGATTTATAGGGTTAGTTAAGGAGATAATCAATAACCATATACGATTTGTGATTTCTACTTGTGGCAGATAAGCCAAGCGCAAACTAGGCATATTCACCTATAGAAACTTTTGTTGATCTATTGAGCAGGTCAAGATTATAGCTAAACAATTTCATAGTAAACAATTGTCAATTTTTCAGTTTCAGTACAGGCAAGCAGCAAAATTAGTTTCTACCCGGAAAACTGTCAAATATAATTGCTTTATGGCCATTCACCACTCCCTCATTGAGGTATAAGTATTAGCTATAAATAGATATGACTATGTGATACACGAATATACATACATATATCTATATCTAATCTCAAGTCCTTATTTTAATTGGAGCTAGATTTTACACTGAGCAGAATACAGTTATATAGAATTCTACATGTGTCTATGCCATGGCCTCTGTAAAATCGTAATAATATACAAAAGTGATTTCGTCAGACAGAAATTCCACCAAGCCAATAAACTCAGCTCGCTTCGAAAACAAGCACGACAAAACAAATCAATTGAAGCGTAATCTTTACAAGCACTTAGATCCCAGCAATTACCAATATATGGGCTATTTATATATATATATATATATATATATATATATATATATATATATATATATATATATATATATATATATATATATATATATATATATATATATATATATATATATATATATATATATATATATATATATATATATATATATATATATATATATATATATTTAGTATATATAATCTTATTCATTTTTTGTGTATACTCAATATGCTAATGATAAGAGTCATATTTATATTCAGTTTGGAACAATTAATAATGTGAATGAATCTATTAGTATTTCTTTTAATTTTGGATAATTTTGGTAATTTCAAAAGAACAATAGACTATTATAAACTTTATATATATATATAAATAATATATATATAAAATATCAGAAAAATGATCTTTTTATATAGAATTCTCTTCGTGTTATTAGAATGGAACTTCGTCCTTATCTTTAATAAGTGTATATGAATATATGATTTATGAATATATAAATTCAGGAGTATATGATATCTGAATATATTGTACAAATATATGATTTATCAATATTTATTCATGAATATTTGACATATATGTTCACGAATTCATATATTCCAATACGCATTCATTTCCTCCTTTAAAAACACTCAAAAACTGAACAATTTCAATATTAGTACATATATACTCTTCTTTTAATTCTGTTTTCGAAATAGATTTCACACAATTGCAGATGCAAAATATAATTTAAATAATACATATATGCATATTTTATATTTCAAAAATTCTTCTTGTGTTGCACAACCTGAATAAACACTTTTTTACTGAACAATTACCTATATATAGTATAGTATATATTCACGATTTCTGTATGCTAATGATAAGCGTTGAATTCTTGTCTTTCGTTTTTATTTCGATTTCGATTTAAATTTCTTGTTATATTTTTGTATTTAATGGGCTTTACAAGCTGGGCTCGCGGGCTCACGATGCGATTGCTGAGTCTTTTTGGAGGCAGCCGGCAGCAAATACTTTTGCATCTCGACAGCACGCGATCGAAATTGGAACTGTTGAAACCAGTAAGAAGCCGCCTGCGACGAGGCCTCGGTTACCAGAGTGTCGTCATAAAGTAGTACATATATGAATAAACACACACTACAGCTCGGATCGTCAAGCATAAAGGCAAAGGCAAACACTTGACGCGACGATCGTAAAACGGTTTATAATCGAAAGAAAGAGTCGCCAATTAAATTAGACGAGAGCAAAAATAAAATACGAGAGACAAAAACAAAAAGCCATGAGTTGGCGAAAATAAAACAATAACAAAAAAAATGATAAAAAACATTTTACCATCTGCTCGGTATAAACAAATCCGAATGATAGCAAACAGCACACGTTAGTTGCTTTCGGCTTATTGTTCAGTTACGCCTACCGTACGACCACGCCCATCCTCGTTGTTGACATGCGAACTATTGCGGCACCAGACAAACTGCCCCTGGATGGTGACTGTGCGCAAAATTCTTGGAGCTCGAATCCAGTTTTTTTTTTTTTTTTTTTTTTTTTTTGCTTCAAAGATATTTCCCGGGCTTGGGCTTGCATTACGTATACAGATCACGCAGCATGCAAAGAAAGTCAGCCGACATCTGTGGGAAGTACCTCAGCTGAGATAAATTCCCTTTTTCTGTGTTCCTTGTAAGATTCGTCAGCATATAAATAATTCTACGGAGCAGATCTTAAGTGGTATTTTATATGCAATGCATTGCGAGCTGTAGTTCATGTACAAGGAATCAATTAAAGAGACGGAGATTGACCCGAGTGTAACTAATAAGTATATCAAATACCCGTATAATATAATGTTCCAATGAATTTTAATGGCTTAATGGAACTAATGGAACTAGTAGGAATGTTCCCTATTAAATATACAAAAGTATCTTCATTTTTATTGGTTTCGAGAACGAAGCTAACACACTAGCCAGAAGGAACTAGTTCATAAGCCATAAACTACTCTATATGCATTTTAAAAATTGCTTTAGCTTAACTTCACGTTCATGATAAAAAGTTGTGGAACCGGTTCGGCATTCACTTGACAGTTTTAAGAAAACAAGAACTAGCCAAAATAAGACAAAAGAAAACGTATTACAATTTATCTATATAAATATATAAAACTTTTAATGTGACTCCAAAAAGAAACAAGTAAAAGATAAAATACTAACCAAAAGACTGGTTCATTAAAACTAGTTCATTCAAGCACAAATAGGATTTTTTGCGATTAACGACAGCAATCAGACGCTTATTAAAAAGGGCACAATTACACTGTGCAACAAGAATGTGGAATGAAAGAGAGCTCAATTAAATAAAACCAAATCTACCAAATTTATTTTGAATGTAAATATATAATAATATTTAATTTTATAGTGAAAAAACTATAAATAAATAAATAATATGTATATTCTGTAGTCTATTGCGTATACCACTATTTCACAATGTTATGTAATTCACTCATAACTCAATTTTGTAGTAGATTATGTGGAGCAGTAGGTGGTACTTATCTATTACGAGCACAATACCTTTATGACGGGAATAATATAATTTATAAACATTATAAAACACGAATAAAAACAATAACAAATATCAAGGTTATCAAAAATATATATATATTTCAGCGAAACGAGCGAATATCTGTGTGATGTTTGGTAGCGTTCGCAGTTAGGTTAGTTACCGTAATTTTTATAGATTGGCGAAGCACTTAACAGCTCTTCTAGAATAATACTGGATTGTGAAATATTCTACCGAATGCTTGCCCTAAGGCTAGGAAACTGAGCTCGATTCGAGTTTAGGCCATGATATTTATACTCGGACGAGAATCACGAATTGGGATTTACCTGGGAAACGCCATGCGCTGAGCAAGCGAACTGTATGACGTTTCTAAACTGACTTGGTCATGTCAGAATCGTAGCTGCTTTGCGTAGGTAAACAACCACTCATGTGAACATATACATACATATATGTATATAGGTCAGGGTAAAAAATACATAGATAGTATCAATTAGATACGTAGATAAATAGATACATAGATACATAGATACATAGATACATAGATACATAGATACATAGATACATAGATACATAGATACATAGATACATAGATACATAGATACATAGATACATAGATACATAGATACATAGATACATAGATACATAGATACATAGATACATAGATACATAGATACATAGATACATAGATACATAGATACATAGATACATAGATACATAGATACATAGATACATAGATACATAGATACATAGATACATAGATACATAGATACATAGATACATAGATACATAGATACATAGATACATAGATACATAGATACATAGATACATAGATACATAGATACATAGATACATAGATACATAGATACATAGATACATAGATACATAGATACATAGATACATAGATACATAGATACATAGATACATAGATACATAGATACATAGATACATAGATACATAGATACATAGATACATAGATACATAGATACATAGATACATAGATACATAGATACATAGATACATAGATACATAGATACATAGATACATAGATACATAGATACATAGATACATAGATACATAGATACATAGATACATAGATACATAGATACATAGATACATAGATACATAGATACATAGATACATAGATACATAGATACATAGATATATAGATACATAGATATATAGATATATAGATACATAGATACATAGATACATAGATACATAGATACATAGATACATATATACATAGATACATAGATACATAGATACATATATATGCAAATAGATCAGATACAAGGATTTTGATATAGACAGTTTAATAGAAACCTCTATTTACAGGTAAATATAGTAATTACCTTCAGTCTAGACGTGATTTCGAAGCCGAAAGTTAAATAACCAAGAGCTAGGAAAAACATTTGGATTATTCTTATCCGATATTAGTCAGATTTTAATTGGCATCATTTTGGGTAATATTTATAAGAAGCACGTGCGAGAATTGGATTAATCAGCTGAGATACCAACTGTGGGATTTTTTTCTTTAAAATAGATACTGTGTCTGGCAGTAGGTTAAAATAAAAGAGAAGGGAAGTACGAATTTTGCACTATATAAAAGCGCGAGAAGAGGTCGGTAAACTCCAACTGTCAGCTAGGCCGAGGCTGAAGTTGCTTATTATTACAGTTTTATGAGCTAAATATAGGAAGTACGTCTTTTACGACCGTGCAGATGGTAGAGTTATAAAAAAAGAGACGAAAAATAAAACTCTAGAAAAACATAGAACGTCGAAGACGTTTCAGAAGTTTTCCATTTAAAATAAATATGTTTATTTCATTAAAATATTGTATATATATATGAATATAAATATGTATGTACATTAATAACATGTTCATATGATAGTATATATAGGTATATATAATTGCAACGTTTTAGTTAGGTACAATCGTTCTTTGCCTGACAATATATGGATGGATTTACAATTTTTAATATTTTTGTTTGGAGTTCCTAAAACTTTTTAGTTATGTTTGGGCATGTATTAGCTGTAGTTTATAAAGATGGTATATTTCTTATAGATCCCATTAGAGTATAGAGTCTTTTAAGAAACAATTAGATTGTATTCCGATTTTAGCTATTAGAATAAGGGAGCTCTGCTCTTTACTCATCTCTTCTTTAGGCTTTAACAATTGAAATTAGTTAATATTTGTTTAAAATTTAAGTATGCGTATGTCTTTTTAAAGCCCATTAGTATATAGATATTTATTATTCTTTTGAATGTTCTCCCATTTGTAATACTCTTATTTTTCTTTTCTCTCCGTCTCTCTTTGAGGTAGCTGCTCCTGAAAAGTTTTTCACTCTTCTCCTCCTGCCCGAACTCAATAGCTCAGATTGATGGCCTGCTGACGATGATAGATGTCGCTGCGTACGAGTATCTCGTAGCTGGTGATGCGCACCTCCTGCCCGCCGAACGGTATGTGCAGACAGCGATGCGATTGCTGTATCTTGCCCGGGGTCAGGCTGCCGCAGTAGTGGGCGCGGCCAATGTAGAGAGGCTCGCCATTGAAGGCGCGACCCGCCTCCACAGCGCCGGCCGCAATGCTGCCATCGTAGCCGGGCACCCAATGGTATTTCGCCTGTCCGATGAGCACCTCGTAGCGCGACTCGACCAGCTCCCGGCCGGCATGTGTAATGTAGGCGCAGCCACGGCTCGGCGCCGCTTTGCCCGGTACATGGGAGCCGTCGTAGTAGGCGCGACAGACGAGCAGCGGTGCCATGTCGGTATCGTGGCCCCCATAGACGGCATCTGGCGGCGTATAGCCGGGACTGGCGGCCATCCACAGATCATAGCTGGCCGTTGCAGCAGGTGCGCACACGGCGGGCGTGTAGCTGGAGCAGCTGGGTGCATAGGGATCCACGCTCATGGGCGGCTTATAGGTCTCCGCGGGCACAATGGTGGCCGCGTGGTGGGTGCTGGGCGGTGCGACGGCAGCGGGCGTATAAGAAGGTGGCATGCCGTACGGCTTGGCCGGAATGGGCACTGGCACAGCCAGCGGTCGCTTATACTCCGGCAAGATGCTGGGCGTCGGTGGTGCCATGGCTGGTGCTGCTGGCGGTGGTGGTGGTGGTGGTGCAGCTGCTGCTGGATACGGAACTGTGCTGTGCGAGGGCATCGGCATGGGCGTATACTGTGGCGGTCTGTCGTGCAGAGAGAAGGCCGACGTATCAAAGTCCGGCGGATAGGGATACGGCTTGCGTGCCACTGGCGGCTTAGCCACCACCACTGGTGGCGGTGGTGGCGGCGGTGTCGGTGGACACTTCCCGGCCAATTCCAATGCATCCGGCGGTGGGGGCAGCTGCCAGCCAGGTGTGGCGCCTCGCTCCTCTATCAATATCTCATACGAATCCAAACGTCGCTCCGCACCGCGATAGGCTATGAAGAGCGCGCGATGCACTGAGGATATTTTGCCGATGATCAGGTGACCCTCGTAATGCCCACGGCCAATGTACACCGGCTGCTCGAGGCTGGTGCGACCGCAGAGCACCGCCGTCTCGGGTATCACGTGGTCGTAGCATTTCACCCACACCAGATTCTCGCCGCACAGTATTTCGAAGATGTCCTTGGGCAGAGCCTCGCCCCGTTGCGAAACATAACCGATTTGCTTCGATGGCATCACCTTGCACACGAGCATGTCGCCCTCGTGCTCCGCCCGGCCCACATAGATCATGGCGCCATCCTCGTCGTTGCCACCCACAATGGCATTTGGCGGTATCGACGAATACGCCGACGATTGAACCCATTTGTAGCCTGAAAGGAGAGTGAAATGAAATTGATAATTAATAAAAACACAAATAATAATCAATATATGTGTATACAAGTTTATAAGAATAATCCTGTACCAATATCATATTAGCATCTATATAGGCTGACAGTTCCTTTACTTCTTTGTTGTTGTATTCATCATTGTCATCATCTTTATAAGCAATAGTAGCATCCCCATGACTATTAGTTTTATCTTCATATACATACTCGAATTCTTGAATATACGGTTTGATTCCTTCTTAATCTAACTTAAATATAAACACAACATTTTCTTTTAAATAAAGATGTATAATTGTTTATCCATAAATACAATAAAATACTGTATAATATCTGAATAATATATCTTTTCTGGTTGCTGACTCATCTACCGACAAAGCTTTTACTTGCCTTCAGATATTAGACCTACGCAAATGAAAGTCGATTTATAGTATTATGTATAATATATGCTAAATAAGTTAGAAGACAAAGAACTCTACAATATTATTAATGTATATAAACCATACAGAAATATTCGCGAACATATGTATGTGTGTATATATGACAAACCTAGTCGAACTTCTACGACTCATGTAGACCAAATTGATCGATTGTCTGGAAAGCTGTTGGACTGTATAGCAAACTACAGAAGCTACAGAAGCATTTTGAAATAGCTCCAACTTGGGTTTTTGTATATTCAAATGCTCAAAAGATAAGTGAAATGATATATAGGTATATAATCAGTATAGCAAAGGTCAATAGAGATATATATGTATATAAAAGTAGAGCAAACTTCGGATATGTAAAGTATTATATGAGCAGTCGTACTCTTTATTAAATTATAAAAGTTATACATAATCTGGAATAAACAGAAGTACGACTTAAAGTCTATGAAAATGATTACAAAAACGCAAATATATATATCGCCTATTGCCTGCATAGCACCTCATACGAATCGATTCGTATTTCACGTCCGCCATAGGGTATATAGAGGCAGCGCTGTCGCGAGGAGATCAGACCCGGTGTCAGGCTGCCCTGGTAGTGTCCGCGGCCATAGTAGATGGGTTCGCCGTTGCGGGCGCGTCCGGTGCTAACGGCATTCGGTGGTATGCAGTGTGGGCTCCTGATCCATGAGTAGCCATAGCCGGTGAGCACCTCGTAGGTGGGCTTCTGGAACTCGTAGCCGCCGAAGCAGACGTAGGCGGTGCCCTTGCTGGGCACTACCTTGGCGGGCAGCATCTCACCCTCGTGCATGGCGCGACCCGCATAGATGGGCGTACGGTCCGAGTCGTGGCCGGCAATGACAGCGCCCGGTGGCGTATAGCTAGCAGAGGCCGGCACCCAGACATCCTGCTGCTGGTAGATGAGCACCTCGTAGGTGTTGATGCGCACCTCCTGGCCGCCGAACGGTATGTAGAGGCAGCCGTGCGACGGATGCACCTTGCCCACGCACAGCGAGTTCGCATAGTGGCCGCGGCCCACATAGAGTGGCTCGCCGGTGCGGGTGGTGCCGCTTCTCACTGCATTGGGTGGCACACCGCCGCTGGCGCTGCCCACCCAGGCGAAGCCCTGGCCGACGAGCACCTCGTAGTGGGTCTTCTTGTGCTCGGTGCCGCCGTAGGCGACGTAGGCGCAACCTTTGCTCGGTATGACCTTGGCGGGCAGGTTCTCGCCCTCGTGGAACGAGCGGCCCACATAGATGGGCGTGCCATCGGCGTCGTGGCCACCAACGACAGCGTACGGAGGCAGTGCGGCATATGGAGTCGAGTGCACCCAAGTGTGTTCTGCAACGGATGGAGGGAGGTGTGTATTAGCCGTATCCAATGATAAGCGTAGATAAGATATAGCATTGATAACGCAGTGCAAAAGGTAGTCAAATGGAAAGCTTTATCAAATTTGGAATTTTGATTTCGTGATTCTTTTTATTTTCGTTTTCGGATTGAACACTTCTTGCACTCGCCTACCAATTGTCACAACTGCTCCTGGCTGTACGGCACCTAAAAGAAGTGCCGCCGATACAGAGAGAGACGGAGAGAGAGAGAGAGAGAGAGAGAGAGAGGGAAAGAGACAAATCAAGAACTTGTCCATAAACCACTTACACAGGTCTCTAGCTCAAAAGCTTAGCCTGACTCTACATCGATCTATACATATTGAATATATATTTAAGTATATATACATATATTTATCGATTAGGTCTACATAGTATTCTTCCTTGCATCATATAAATGATAGATATCAGCTATACATGTATATATTCTAAATGGACTATAAAGCTAACCATATACATACATATGTATATCGAACATACTCGTGCATATATTCAATACATCACATAGAATATATGTATATCGAACTATATATTCCATATATCAGCAATAAGTATAGAACGTAAACTATTTAATATACATACATATATCTCATAATATACTTTAATTTATATCATATAGTGACATCTAATAAATTTATTATAAATGCAGGTATCAATTTTGAATTGTTATCAACGTTTGGTATTTATCGAATTTGTATCAGGCTCTGATTTTTTCTGTATATATTGTATATATAAATATATTTCAGTTTCCTGCACAATATCCATATTCTCCACTTGCACTTGCATACATATGTATGTATGTATATATAAATGCATTTATCGAATATAGTCAAGTCTTCATCACTTTTAATATAATTAACCAACAGGAGTTTTTCCCACAACAATTGGTAGATATACCAATAAATATTATATACATCTAACTTATTTTTAGGATCGTTTATTCATAACATACCCATGATTCACTTTTCCAACTGATATGCGTTTGTCTTCGATTATTTGTATCTATTACTATTTATATATATGTATATAAATGTATATCTCAGTTATATTCGTTTTGTTCCACTAGACGCAACCGTCGAGTTCGCTGTATGATCGAGTACTAACACTCGCAGCGGGCGTAGCAAAAGGTTTTGTAATTTTTATCAGCTGGAACTCGCTTAGGCCTTTAATCGATGAGCTTTTTCGCACAGTGCATTCTGCGTGCTATTGACAGCAACAGAATCTAATCAGTGCCCATAGTTGGGGGAGTTATGGCACTTGTTTATCACTTCCAATATGAAAAGCAAAAGCTCTTTCCAGTCTGCTCTGACTCATTTAACTGATGGGGACTTTTTTTTTTTTTTTTTTTTTTTTTTGTTACACATACATATTTATAGATAACATTTGATTTGTTTGTGAACAGGTGTTAGAGTCATTAATTTTGAAATAACTACAGCAAATAGCTGTCGAAATAATTATGACTAGTTTGTTTAAACTAAATGCTGAGTAAGCGATGGGATCCATGGAATCCTTTAAATGGTTCTTCTGAGAAATCGCTAGAGTATACTAGAATATTCACATATAGCATTTTATTCCGCTCGATTTGTACTTTTTCTAATCTATAGATAATGCATTCTTCTTTTGCTATACAATTCTTGGAGCCTCATTTCGATTTATGGCCCATCACATTATCATACTATAAATAAATATATGTATGTATGTATATATACATTTATGATAACTACAATTTGAAATGGTTTCTTTGAGTGTTATTACCGTCATAATCTATATATGTATGTATACATGTATAACTATAGATGATAGTAGCTTCTTCTTAAGAGCTCAATGCTTTGATTTCCGGGCTCATTTGGCTGCAGGAGCCCGTAGCGCTATAAAAGAAAAAAAGGTTAAATTGAATAAAAGAAAACTAATTTTGTTATTATATTTTTTATTTTTCTGAATTGCCATCAATTTTATTTATAGGCATAGCAAGCGGGGTTACTGCTGTTCAAATTAAAATTAAATTCTGGGGTGAGTCAGGTGCTATGAGTCGAGAGCGAAGTCAAAGTCTAACCAGACGCTATTATTAAAGAACAGAAGCAGAAACAGCTGTGGCTTTCGCTTCCATAAAATTGCGAAAGTGCATTGCATTTATTTCCAATAACAGAGCTATTTATAAGGAATCCAGTGCTTAAAAAGAAAAATTTTAATGTGAAAGTTCGCATTTGCAGTACAGTTCCAAACGAGAGCAGAGAAAGCGAAAAGCGTATATCGAAAATGGGTGAGCAATAAGTTCGAAATTCGTATTAAATACTAAGTTCAAGAAGATTTTATAGTCAAGGTAAAAATAAAACCTATTTATAATCAATGATAAGAGGTAATCAGGCGATCGCTCAAAAGATAAGTACGGCATAATATTAAGTAAACGAGATAAAAACCATTTATTTATTGATTGCGCCAAGTATAAAACACGTCTAGAAAGACATATTTCGAGAAAGACTTTTGCGAGTTGTTTTTGCCATGATGACGAATAGCCTAGCCCTTCTATATGTATGTATGTATATCAGACAGTCGCTCGAAAATGTTTATTCGGAAAATTTGTCCCAGGCAACCATAGGTTATCTTATCGTAGTCGCTTAACAACTGCCCCAAAAGAAGAAACACAAGAAGGGTATGAAAAAAACAGTCAACTGTTTTTTTCCTCTTTTTTTTCTTTTTTTTTTTTTTTTTGTTTTGTGACTGATAAGGAAAGTCAGCACTTTATAACACAAGTGCCAGCTGGCACATCCAGTCAGTCTTTATAGTAACTGCGCAGAGAACGTTACGGACATATCGAATCGAGATCGATAGATCTAGAACCTACATATACAATACACAAAATGGGTAAGGACTTGAGCAGAGGATTACAATCACATGAAATAGATTCAATGGATTATACCAGTGCGAATATACATATATTTACTATCAATAATAACTTCAGTTAAATCTTAAAAGTGTTTATGGAAAAGAGTGTCTTATAAAAATATGACCAACTGTAAAGCGAATGAGCGGCAATTTACCGAAAACAATAACTGTTATACATACAAGTTTTTCTATTGTGAAAGTTCAATTCTTTGCCTGATGTAAAGTTGTTATATTTGTGCCAGTCTCGTATGTTTCAAATTCAATAAAAACATATACAGTATAACAGTTTCCGTATAACAGCTATAACTGTTCGTTTCTTAAAACTAAATTCGCAGTATAACACATAATTCATTATAGCTTTGACTGTTATACGAATATCGAAATTCTTTCACTTTTTACTGGCTACCAGGTGAAAGTACAGCTCTATATACATACATAGATACATACATACGTATGCTCACATATCATCATGGGCACTAACTGTTATACTGATAACGAACCGTTCTATTTTTGTCTGCTTAAGTACAGTTCGATATGTTCAATTGTAGTTGTAGTCGTACATCAAAATTGATATATGACTATATGACTGTATTGACAGTTGAAATCCGCATAACTTAAAAATGAACTTAAGAGCTTTGATTTCAAAAGGAAACCGTTGAATAATACCCACGATTTTCAGCATATACTTCATGTGGGTCTTATCTATAACGACCGAGGTGCCATAGCTGAGATGTTAACCTAGATACACGTCACCCCACACAGATAGACACACACACATACACTAACAAACATAATCATATCGAAACACTTGTTATAATTGGAAAAAAATGCAGACATTTTTATTATGATTGAATATTACATAGAGCGTGGTTCATATAAGCGTGTGTATATCATGAGAGGGTATAGATGAGAATATCAGAATTTTAAGAAATATACGTTTATATGAGTTATATATACATACATATATACAGTAACCGCAATCAATCAATAATATCCACAAAGTCGTTCACATAATATACGATTATAGTCAGCTTTACCGGCAGAAAGGCACGCATAGCGTTAGCTACTTAAATATAACTCTTATATGATAAGCATATGCATATATATGTTTGAGTATATTGTTTACTCACTATCACAACGTACTCGAAATTGACTTTGAGTCGGCTTTTATCTTGAACGAGCCCCAGCAACACTTTATCAAATAAATTGCAATATAAGTGAACTATCTTAGTCTATATTAGGTTTCTACTAAACATTTTATAAGAATTTGGCAGGCATCAGAATTCAATATATAAGAATTGAGTAAAATATTCACTCAATATGGCCACAGACTGAGCTTGACTGCTAATTCTTATACTATGCCCAAATCCCATAAGATGTATAAGAGTGGGGCTGTAAGCTGACACTTATACGTTCTTCACTGTTCATTCTAAATACAGCTCTTATATGAGTCAAAGATCTGAAGAGCTGCTGGAATTCACTCAACGCTCCAACCTACTCTTATATGAGTTAATATAAGTAGTATACTTAGTAGTATATAGAATAAAGAGCTTTTATGCTGGCAGAAGTATAAGAGAAAGAGAGAATATTTTGGCAAATTAACATCTCTTTCATACATCATAGATTAATGAATTTCCCTTTACTCTTTTCTAGAACACACCTGGGTTGCCTGCAATGTTTACGAAGCTCTGCCGCCATTCGCCATCGCCGCTGGCCACGACTCCGACCAGGATCCCATCTATGTAGGCCGCGCCTATCACAACGGCGACATGCTGCCCGCCAAGGTGATCCCCAACAAGCACCAGGCCTACGTGGCCTGGGGCGGCGAGGAGATCTGCAAGCACGACTACGAGATTCTAACTGGCCATCATTACTGCTGGATCCCAGCCAGCAATGGTGAGGTGCCGCCTCATGCCCTCCGCGTCGGCCAGACCTCGGACGGCGAGCCACTGTACGTGGGTCGCGGCTACTTCCAAGGCAGCCTGACGCCCGGCAAGGTGCATCCCTCCCACGGCTGCCTGTACATTCCATATGGCGGCGCCGAGCACAAGCTGGAGGCTTACGAGGTGCTCGTCCAGCCCGAGACCTGGGTCAGTTCATCCGGCAGCAACATTGTGCCCGGCACCATTGTGGCCGGCCATGACGTCGATGGCGATGCCATCTATGTGGGCCGCGCCTACCACGAGGGCGATCTGCTGCCCGCTAAGGTGATACCGAACAAGGGCTGCGCCTATGTGCCATACGGCGGACAGGAGATCGTCAAATACGACTTTGAGCTGCTCGCCGGCTACGGCTACGGCTGGGTGCCCGACTCCTTCGGCAATGTGCCCAGTGGCGCCGTCGTCTGTGGACGCACCAGCGATGGCGAGCCCTTGTACATCGGCCGTGGCCACTACAATGGCAGTTTCACACCTGGCAAAATCCATCAGTCGCATCGCTGCCTTTACATTCCGTTCGGTGGACAGGAGGTGCGCCTCGATAACTATGAAGTGCTCGTTCGCTCCTAGACTGAATCCAAATTCCAAGAAAAGAATAAACTGCAAATTCATTAAGTTTTTATAAAAACATATTTTTGATAATCAATTAAATTATTTGTATTTCATCAGTCACTTAAAAATTACTAAATATATTATATGAAATCACTCAAAATACATTAAAATTAAATAAATTAAATTGTAACTTTGATACAGTTTTCATTGCTTTATCCGGGTCCATATAAATACAAAACAAAATCTACCCAAAAGTATGCAAGAGAAAGTCTCGACAGCTAAACTTTTATATGCACTCAAAACCTGACATTATCCAAAAGTCTACACTCATTAGTACACATTACTCACATAACTTTGTACTCAATATCGTAGTGGAATGAGATTTGCATAACAATTAACTCAAATACAATACATACGCATTGTGCTCGTTTACCACTTATGTATATTTACATATAACTTTTATTTCCCCTTTACCCCTCAATTTCACATTCACATTTCATACACACATCTATTGATTTTACATGCACCCGATTGAGCGCATTTTTAAGCTCTCTACACTCTGCTGAGCTTTTCACGCTCACCAGTTGTAGACTGTTGTAGAGTTGTCATGTCTCATGACTCTTCGTGCACGAAGCTCTCCACACGCTACGATTGAGATACAGCAGCTCTCACAACGCATTGGTCGCTTTTTAGTGGCGTACGGCGATTGGTGCGCCGCACGAATGTGCCGTCGTTTTCATTGGCTATCGCCCACTGCTGCACGAATCAGCAGGGCGTGCTCGTTGGCACAGACTCGAGGCATTTCTCGATTGGATTGGAACCTACGGGTACAGTAATTATAAAATTGTAATTAGTAACGTGTTTCTTTTTTTCTCTGTATCTTAAGTTCATAACTTGTTTAGGGTTCTGTTTTAAGTTGTTTTACTGTTAGGCTGCTAAAACGGGTTTTTGTGAGGGAATCAAAATTTTCTTCAAATGTTGTAAATGCCGTCGCTTTGACAACAACCATTGGAGGTGGCTGAAACGTTGAGCGAAAGATTATAATATGATTTATTTATGATAGTTGGGATAGAGATGCTATGGTAAGATACATTAATTATTAAATTAGAGTTTAAAGTGATTTTTGAATGTACAATATATGATATTCTTTACATAGTGAAGAGAAAAAGGCAGAGCAAAATATTTAGAATGAAAAATTGGCAGAGATAGAAAAGATAATAGATAGATACATACATATGTATGTAGATATGTACATATGAGATGGGCCCAGAGATGGGCAGATAAATATATGGGCATTTCTATAGGTTAATAGAGTGGTAAATATTCAAAAGAAATCCTTTTTTAAATGGATTGATTAATTGAAGGATGAATACATATGTTGTAGATGTTTATGTGAATAGACAAGGAATAGGGATAGATGAATAGATGGGATACATGCGTAGATTGAGATGTGGGTATATAGAATAGCAACCACATTAGGTAATCAAATGTGCTTAGCCAATAAAGATCTGAAAAACTGTGCCGTCGGCATTTTAAAAAAATTTTAGTTTCTAAAAATTTTCTACAAATTAAGCTGAATTCCTTAATTCAATAAGTTCAAATCATTCTAGTCAATATAAATTCTTGCAATTTAATTTCGTTTCTTATTTTATAAGATATAAATAGATGATTCCCTTGCGTTGCTCCATCTACCCACATACACGCGCATACAGCTCACACATGTTGGAAGCTGGAATCCCGGCTCTGCTTATCAGCCTCAAATATCCATTTAGCTAAAATGTATTAAAAAAGTAACTCAGATGCTATCGGAAGGGCATCCATTCAAAGCTGCTCCAGACGGAGGCAACCCTCGAAATAACTTTCGAGAAATGCTCGAAATTCTTGCCCAAAGCAACGGTAACAGACAACAACAGCAGCAGCAGCAGCAGCAGCAACAGCATCAGCAGCAGCAACAACAACAGCTTTGGAATATCAGTTTCTTCTTCAGCAGAAACTGCGTCTAAAGCAGCGCAGCAGCAGCGCTACTGGCAGAGGCAGCGCAGGAGTGACAAAATATTTTGGCCTGTGGGGCTGTCGCTAGCAAAACATACACACACACACACAACTAGCAAAGAGACACAGAAAGGGAGACAGACACAATAAACTGTAGAAGGAAGTGCGTTGAACGACGGCAGCGACGAATAAAGGCAGCAAAACAAAGAGCACAAACACACAGCCAAACATATACCAGAGCAAAGTAAAAAGGGAGCGAGAGAGAGAGAGAGAGAGAGACAGAGAAGGGCACGCATAATCGAAGTAGCGAGCTGCTGCTGCTCCTTATGTACATACTTCTAAATAAATGGATGGATGAATGCTATAGCTGCCAAGCGCATATGTATGTATATAAGAGTATATACAAGTATTTGCTTATGAGTGTGTGTGTGCAGTTGCAATTAGTGGCGACAAGAATGAAAAGAATGAAGCAATAAGCGCACACGATTCGGCTATGTATGTGTGTGAGTGCGAGGGAGAGTATGAGAAGGTGGAGTGAGTGCAATGTGGAGAGTTTTTATATCGTCCCCTTGCTAACGGCGACCGGCAAAGACTAAAATTTGGTTAGCAGGACACGCTGCTAGGCTTAAGGGTGATATGAGCGGGTACAGCAGGGCATGGCTTAGGGCTTAATATTGAAAACGTGTCTCATCAGATGCTTCAACTGCAACTGCGATAGACACACACACGCGCCCGCACGCACACATACAAATAAGTTAGCGTGCGCGCGCGAATGTAGTGAAATGGAAATGCAAAGAATAAATGTAAAACGAAACGCAAAATGAAAAATTGTACATAAAAATGGAAATGCAACAACAACAACAAGCAGAAAGAAGCAAGGCATGGAATAACCCTCGGCTATGGGCGTGGAGTATATAAACTCAAGCTGGAAGCACTCTTCCAACACACAAACTATATACCATCGTAAATATCTACATACATACATATGTACGTATGTAGGTACGTATATACGAGTGTATATGTATTGTATGTATATAGGGTATATTCAAGTGTACTGAAACGGCATTTGGTTTTCGGTTGCCTGCTTAGGCAAAGCCATCGTCGTCGTCGTCGTCGTCGGCGTCGTTAACGGTAGTCGGTTTCCTTGTGCTCTAGGGCTGAATGCGACCCAGAGCCTCAATCATGCGATAGGGATGGGCGCGTGTCACGCGACGAATAGGCAATTCAATGAGACTAGGAATTAAATCGTAAAATGTATTTAAGTTTAGGCTACTTTTAAAATGACTAAAATATGTAATATGTACACATGCAATTATTTTAAAAATATTAAAATATGCTATAAATAAGTTCAATAATATAACTTGGCATCGCATACACTTGCATATCAATCTGATTTATCGCATCCACGATTATTTAAAATATCGCAACACGCGCACATCTCTAGCACTTAGACTCGCACTCAATACTCTAATTAGTTTTAATCGTAAAAACCAGTGTCTAAAAATAACAGACAAACGCACAAAATTATGAATATGAGGAGATGGAGAAAACGAGAGCATGAGAAGGGAATACTGATGAGATGAGTAAGAGAGAGAGGGGAAGGGAAAGACTGTGATCTGCTTCACTTGGCACCTAATACAGCTTGCGCGGGGCCTCAAATCAACTCAGCCACAACACTCAACTGGATTTGGCTGTCGCTTATGCGTGATAATTCAATTAGGAATGTGTGAATCAGGCAATAACAACAAAAACAAAAGCAGCAGGCAAACTGCATCGCAGCAGCAGCCGCAACGAACAACAACAAGAAGAACAGCTACATGCAAGCGGAAACAAACGTAGAAAAAGAATTGAACAGAAAAAAAAATACTCTTTCCCAGCAGCCGAAAAAACAAACGCCATGTCCATGTGCAGCAAACACACACAGAGACATCGCAGTTGCATATGCAACCCTGTTCTACTCATCTCTGTGTGTGTGTGTGTATGTGTGGTACAGGAACAGAATCACAATCAGAATACACGGCCTCGGCTCTGGCTATGGCTATAGCTATAGCTATGGCTCTGACGGCCTGAAACAATTTATGTGCCATGTATTTTGTACATAAAAATAGCGGCCGAGGCGGCAGCAGCAGCAGCAGAAGCGGTGGTAGCGGCAGAGACGCCAGCACTGACTGAGGGGCATTGGACATTGACGTTGAATGGAGAGGGGGTCCATTTATGTGCGCAGCTTGCCTCGAAAATATTTCAACACGAGCATGCGACTGAGACTGGGACACTAAGTGCGCAGCGGCTTAATGGGTATAAAAGGAAAGGGGTTGATATTGAAATATGAGCGTATAAATTAGAAATACCTTATTATTTTACAGTTATTAATATCTTTTATACCAGACAAAGAGTGGATATTAAAATAAAATTGGACAACCTAGAGATACTAATTTGTAATATATATATACATATATATAAATAATAAATAGCATTACAAATTAGTATTTCTACGTTGTCCAATTTTATTTTTATATCCACTCTTTCCTCTGGCACACTCATATATGGTGAAACCCCTTTTCATTTTCTGTAGCATACGCCAGTGTCTTCTATCTTGAATCTTGCTGTACATACAAATACAATCATACATACACAGCCATGTATTGCATTCAATGTGCCCGTTGCTGTGGTTGTGTGTATGTATGTATGTGTATTCAAGTGTGCGGCACTGCGATAGCAACGAATATCAGCAGCAACGACAACAACAACTACAGCAATGAACATCGACCACGAGTTGGGTCTCGTCGTCGCATTACCAATTTAAATTCCCATCCAATGCCCGCACGTAGCAAAAGAGCCGGTAAGGAATAAAGCGACCGACAGAAGGACAGAAGGCGGACACAGAGTAGGAGAGAGAGAGAGAGAGAGAGAGAGAGAGAGAGTGATAGATCTACAGCAAGCGGGAGGCATGGAAGAAGGAACAGGCGCAAACAAGACTGAATCGAAAAGAAAGAGTATTTAATGAGCGCTACTGTTTCGCTTATGGTTGTTGTTGCCATTCTTACTGCTTCTGCTGTGGCTCTTGTTGTTGTTCCTGTTTCTGTTATTGCTCGCAATTCCAACTCGATATGTTACAGTTTTTTTTTCTTTGCTGTTATTGCTGCTCTCGCCCTTTTCTATCGCTCACTCTTTCTGGCTGTCTTTTGCTAAAGCAGCAGTTGTTATTGTTTTATGTTCTATCAAATTAGGTTCATTTGCCAGTGCAAACGGCTGCCGCTGTCAGCGTCGCTGCCGCCGTGACTGTCCCTGCCTCTGCTGCTACTGCTGCTGCTGCTGCTTCAATAGCTTTTGCCAAAAGCACCCTCTTTGCCAGTTGTTGTTGTTGGTTCCTGAAGTGGGCTGTGCGAGTGCTTGCTTGTGCGTGTGTTTATGCAAGTGTGTGTGTGAGTGTGCTTACCGACTATGTGTAAACCGCACGGCTCACTGGCTGCCCGGTTGCTTGGCTGCAGTTCCGTCGTCAACATTGCCGTCGCTGTCGCTGCTGTTATGAGTGTATATGTGTGTGTGTGTGTTATATACTCAAAGGCAACGTCTGAGTGGTGTATATAATATGTATGTACTGTTATATGTTGTATATGCCACCACCGACACCAACACCAGCTCACCACCACCGCCACTGCTGAAGCTGTGGCATGCTGATAATTCAATAAGCTGCAAAAAATGTCAACATTTTTTACGAGTTTAGCACTGCAAATTGGCATTGAATGACACATACTCAATGCATATATACATACATGCATTCTTATATACACATACATATTTATATACATATTTGTATGAATATTCAATATTTGCCTTGCATTTTTGCGCACATTACAAAGGTACTCAGCATTATGTAAAATGCACAAAAGTCTGGCAACGTCAACAGCATGAGACCGCAACTGTGTTTGCTCTTATTCAACAGCATCATCAACAACTCCAACTCCAACTCCGATTCCAGCTCCAACTCTAGCCAGCTGCCACCCAGCGTCAGGCACAACTTCATTTGCAATGCAAACGCAGCGAGAGAACTGAATTGGAGTGGATTGAAGCGTGCGTGAGAGGGAGAGAATGAGAGAGAGGTGTCGCAAGCAGCGTGTCGAGTCTACAGAGTGTCGACTGTCTTGTGTAATCAACTAATTACAACGGCCGCCCAATGTCTGTAACACCAACAAACTCTCTCTCTCACACACACACATACAGATAAAGATCCAGCTATAGCTTAGATACAGTTATAGACTCTCTGCCCGTCACCCGTCGTGCCAACAGACAATTTATCTTGTTAAAGTGACTTTTTAGCTTAAGCCACACAGCTCAGCTCCACCGCTCACACCACTGCAGCCACCACTTGCTGCAGAGCATTTTCGAAGAGAGCTCATCATTAGAGACAATTGAGTAGCACTCAATCGTCGAAGCCCGCCACTCAAATCAATCAATGGCACAAATGAGCGTGAGAAGGAGAGAGAGCCGCGCGCGAAAGCTGTCCAGTTCTTTGCGCGTAAATAACTTTACCGTTCCGTTCCGTTCCATTTTTTCTGCTTCTTCTTCTTCTTCTTCTTCTTCTTCTTCTTAATGCTTTAGCAATTCGTGCAGTTATTATTCTTATTTCCGGTTCAGGATTTTTCGTTGATTTCGTCTTCACCCTGAACGGCAAGCTCTGCGCTGCTGCCACTGTAAATTGATACTTTTTTTGGGTTTCACATTTTTTACCCACAGAGCGTGACGCAAAAAAAAAATATAAATACAAAAATATTGAGACAGAAAGGGCAGCCATGCGAGTGGGAGCGAGCAGGCATACAAATTGGAAGGCGACACTTGGTCTTCTCTTCTGCATCCTCTTCATCGTCTCATCCCGTATATTAATAATGGTGGACTAATTGGATCTTAATGCTGGGATTTCAATTACATTACATGAATTTATGCTGCAACCAAATGAAATTAGAATGACACTTCAGCGAGAAGAAGAAGACGAGAACGAATAGCATAAACGAAATACAAGTTTAATAAAACACACTTCGAAAAAAATTAAAAGTATTTTATTTGCTTAAAGCTGCTTGGAAGATATAAATGCTTCTGAACTTTTACTCTTTACATGAAAAAAACATGAATAATGGCGGCCATTTAGAGTTCAACGATTCAAGCCAAACTTTTTTGGGCATTCATTTAGTATTCATTCATAAACTTTTAGCCAAATGCGTCGCCTTGGCCTCGTGGTTTGAATAATTTATGCATTGGCGCGGTTTTGGGCCAAAAACTTCAATTACAATAATTAAGCAAAGCAGCACAGACACCCAATATATCCCTCGCTCTCACTCTCACTCTCACTCTGCTAAGCCCCCACCCACTGTGCATACTGCTACTCATATGCATTCACCTGAAACTCACACGTATATACACACACACACTCCTATACATATATCGGAGTGTTTGTGTTTTGGGTCGCATCTGAGGAACAAGTTTAATGCGCTTGGCTTTTAGCGCATTAAAACAACATTTATAAATCATTTGTGTAAGCAGTCTAACCACACACGAACACAAACACTCACACAAACTCTCACACACAACACATATGCTCGTGCCGTTAATTAGAAATGCAAAAGAAATTACAAATAAACACACGCTCAAAACGCGAAATGAATATTCAAAACAAGTCATAAAAATCTGATTTAAAAGCCACTCGATTAGCAATATAAAATAACTCTTATAATTGGAAAATTAACATTTACTTATACATTTAAGTAAAAAGTTTTTGTTATTATTGCTTGCTTGACAATTAAGAGAATGCCGTGAGTCGCCCAAGTTGCGGTCACAAGAGAGAGAGAGAGAGAGACTGTGTGTAGAGGGCATAGGCGACATGAGTGGGCGATTGCAAACTCAACTACGTTGCACGATATTGTTGGGCCACTGCTTTTGATCCCGCTAGCTGAACGAGCCTGCAAATGAAATTTCGCCTGAGCGTAGGCGCAAGCTCTGCTAGTCTAATTAGTGACTGCGCGCTCATGCTGTTGATCGGTCGTGCGTGTTGAAAGACAAGAGTTGAGTTAATTAAATGCCTATAAATTATGCAGCATATAAAGAGTAATAAATCAAAATGTTTAAAGTTTGACATTTGTTTGGTGAAATGCATCAAATCTCTGATCCATTAAATTATAATTAACTTGCATGCATGGAAAATTGCGCTCCTGTCCTTCATTATTTAGAGAAGTAAATCAAAAATTCATTGTGCTGCTTTCGATCCCGTTAAGAGTGCAATAAGAGAGAGTGTTGCAGTGGCCATGTATGCCACGAAGAAGAAAGCTCTTTCATGTAATTCAGTCAGTTAGCACGCGTTTGTCCTTTTGATCGTTCGTTATCATTGAATGCACAGCTAAAAATTAATTGAATTAATTTCATAGCTGTGCGTGCTTTTATTTTTGTTGTGAAAATGTATTTTTATACCCTGAACCCATTGAAAATGGGAAATCAGGGTATAATGGTTTTGTTAAAAGTATGTAACAGGGAGAAAGAGGCGTGGCAGACCCCACAAAGTATATATATTCTTGATCAGGGCGACAAACTGAATCGATTTAGCCATGTCCGTCTGTCCGTCTGTCCGTATGTATGAACGCGTCGATTTCTGAAGATATAGAAGCTAGAGACTTCAACTTTTTTTTAAAATGCTCGTATATAGCGCGCGCATATCGAGTTTATCACTAAAAATCGATAACTCATCCCGTTATTTTTTTATCGATCAAAAACCTTATCGAAAACCAGTTATAAAATTATATCTCCTACACCTTTAGAGCTAAAGTCTCCAAATTTTAAATGTAGACTCGACTGCACGTGATAGAATTTCGATTTTTGTTATAATTCACCCCCCACCCCTATATCCACCCCTTACCTTCATCTCTGTAAAAGGCGTATTTCAAATACTAGAGACTTGAGCTTTGGCAAATATACGCATAGTAATGATAAAACCACATTCTGAAAGTTTCATGAAGAACGTACGTCCACAAAAAAAGTTATTGAACAATTAAGTTCCCATAGTAAGCCCACACTGCAGCCCATTCCTGTTAATGCGTGCGTGCCTATGGGTGTCTATGGATCTGTTTGCGTGTGTGTGTGTGTTTGTTTAAGCTGAATGACACTAAAAATTATTGAAATGGCTGTTGCTCGGAGGGTTCAGGGTATCTCGTAGTCGAGCAGTCTCGACTAGAGCTTTCTTACTTGTTTCATTATGTGCGTGTTAAGTGCTACAAATCAGTATCATGAAGAGAAAAGTGAGAGCTAGAGTAGAAGTAGGCAATACGTTAATCCTAAAGTGCATTTGGGAGTGGTTACAGGTTACAGATAGAGAAGAGAGCGAGAGCACTGAGTGTGAGCAGGAGCAAATGCTAAACATGTCGCACGCAGCTTTGAATTGAGTGAGTAAAGAGAGTGAAGGGAACAATTTATTGAGTGTTAAAGGGAGTTATGGCGAAAGCAGTTCTGAGGAGTGAGTGCGACAAAAACATTGGAAAAGAAAGAGAGTGTGGGAGTGGGAGTGAGAACGGAGTGTTCGATAGCGGGTAAGCGTATTCTCTTAAACTTTAGATATTATCTATATTTGTTTTTTACGGAAAAGTTATATAAAATACAAATTATATATACTATTATAAACTGAACAGTAAGCAAGTAAGCATCTATCTATATACTATTTATTTCTATCTATTGACTACCTGTCTACTATCTATCAACATACTTTACTATCTATTTATATTCCTAGTTTCATATTTCTCTATGAACTCATTAAAGGCACAAATATTTGGTGAGCTTCAATCCACTTGTGTTTTTGCTTTGATTTCTGTTTATGCTCGTGTAATTGTAATTAATGAGTTCGTATCGAGTTACAAACTGCTATTGAAATAACCACTAGAACGAACCTGAACTAGTTCACTCATTTATCAGTTGTTCAGGTTTTTCTCCGCCCCCTCCGAAAGTTGCTCTAATTGAATTTTTCGGATGGCAAAAGTTTCGACATGTGTCCTTTCGGCTTTTTGTGGATAGCACAAAGTTTCCTGCGAGGCGCCAAGTCCTTTAATTGCAATTTGTTCTAGACGTAGTCGTAGTTTCCCCGCTTAAATGACGATTTATGTGCTTAGCATTCGGATTACATAATGGGGCTAAATTGCTTTCTCTCGACTTTTTGGGGCAGCCATAAGTTGCTGCCACACCGACACAAAGTACACAATTTAATTGGCCAAATCCCACGCTTGTCGCCACATTAAGTGCCATTGATTGTGGCATTAGGCGGACAAATAACATAGTCCCCGAAATACTACAGATGAATTTGGTGGACTTGGCGCTAGCTGTAATTAATTGAGATTACGATTAATATGTGATATTTCTGTTATCTAATTCGAAAAATTACGACGAGTTAAGCTGCTTTATAAAAGCTTTATCGCTATCGGTAAATTCTAAAAATAATAATATGAAAGACATACAAATAACTATAGATACATATGATTTGTATGAAATTAAGATAGACCTTAATGAGAATATATGGATGGAGAATATATTATTGACGGTATATTTTCTAATCAATCATATCAAACTATCAAAATCATATCTTACGCCATCAATAATCATATTTATTAAATTTAATATGCCAATTCGTGCCATACAGTTCCACCTCCATATATCCTAGCTGGAATATCCTTAGCTAATGCATATAAAATATTTATCTTTGGCGCTTTGGTTGCACATAAATCTTGTGATTTTCAGCGCCAGCTAAGCCAATTCGCACCTAATCCACCCTTAAAGGACAACACCTATCCTAACCAAGAGACGTACGCTCTACCCTTATATCCTTTCTGTATGTTTGCCTTCGGCATATGCATTAGCCGTATGTCTGTCCTGTTGAGTCTTCTGGGACTCGTTCCTTGAAAATTGCCAATTTTCGAAATCGGAAACTTGCAAAAAAAAAAAAAAAAAAAAAAACAGGGTATAAAAACAGCAAAAGGAATGGAAATAAATAAGGAAAAGAGGAAAAGCAAAGCAAAGGCAAAAGGAAAACAATAACAATGCATCTGAATTTCCGAGCATATCGAACCTAAAACCGACATCAACAGCGACAGAGATACCCAATTCTGAGGCCAATTCCCAATTCCAAAATTCGTAATCTTTTATTTTCCTTTTGTCTTGGACATTTTTCATTTTAAAGGGCGGACAAAGCCGAGCGGACGGACAACGGACAACGGACGAGCATCGACGGTCACAGCGGGCAGATTAGGAGAAAAGGACGTCGCGACGCGTCGCTGTGAGGCGACGGCCTTCACGCATTGCATTGACCTTGTGACCCGAGTTGATTAGCATCAACGCTCCATTTGACCATTAAAGAAAATATACGGCTTTTGTGTGTTTGTTTGTTTGAATACTCGTATAAATAGATTTGCTTTATTCTTATCGATTATTCGCTGGTTCTTTATCAAATATTGTACACAAAATTTACATTTAACTTTCATTCATTCAACGTCAACTCTTGGTCTCTTGGCACTTATAAATAGACATCCAAAAACGGCCCGATAAAAACAGAAATCGTGAGCTTTCAATGTGCTTTGACGCTTTGCTTAAATATTAGCAGGCCGTTGTTTCTAAAGCTTTAAGCTTTTCATGAGCTTTGTGTGTGATTGACGTTACTATTTGATATTTGTCAAAGGTATGAGCTACAACTTTCCAGGAGCTTTAAAAACAATTCAATGTATATGAAAGCTCGGTTGCTTAAGCTGCTCTTCATGAACTTTGAATGCTACATTTTTTCATTAAGTTCATTTGAAACAGCTTTAAATGCCTGTTTCTCTGATAATTAATACAGCTAAAAGCTTGTTGAGCTGCTTTAAAAATTATTTAATCCATTAATATGCAAAATCCTGCATAAGTTTTCAATGTCCAGCCGTTCGGCCGTTAGCAGCTTTAAAAGAGCTTTACATATTCAAACGGCTAAAAGCTTACACTTAAAGCTAGGCCTTAAATAAATAAAGTACGAACAAATCTCGTATGTATACAAAAACTTAGATTTTATTGATTCTGAATCGCTGTCTCTTGCTGTCGTATAAACGTATAGCTATATATCTATATTTGTATATATCTATATTATATAAATCGTATCATATTTATGTACAGCTTATTCTTATGTATATGTATATATATATATACAACGTAACGGTGTATGTGTTTATAAAACTAAAAACAAAATAAAAGGAAAGACCTCTTTAAATATTAATTAGTGCACGGCTTTCGCCCACAAAAACGAGGGTCGAGCGTAGCATTGCTGGCGCTGGGGGTTGATTTTCCTCCTGCTAGGTGGGTGCTGGGCTGGGTGGGTTTTTCCGTCTGCTTCACTTGCTTTTGGTTAGAGAAAGCGAATTGTTGTTGTTGTTGGCTGCTGCTGCTGACTTGCTGCCGCTGCTGTTGCTGTTGGCGCTGGCTTTTGGCGTCGCTGCTGGCGTCAATTTGGTCGTTGCATGTGGCGAGCTTTTGGGACTGGCCGCCAATGCCAAAGGCTGATGTGTGGACGGCGGCGTTGGCAGCGTCACATTGGGCAGCATGGGCATCACCTGCTGCTGCCTCTGCTCACCGCCAGCGCCCTCATTGGCACCGCCCGCCGCACTCCTCACCTTCTGCAGGTAATCGTTGAACACCTCGTGGCCGGCGCGCTGCATGCGCGACAGCTGCTCCATGAGGCAGGCCTGCTGATAGACAGCGGGCGCAAAGTTGAACAGGAGATTCGAGGGATTCGTTGCTGCCGCCGCCACCTGCGCCGCCTGGGCGCGCATCAGATTCTCCTTGAAGAAGTTCAAGTCCAGCTGATTGGCGCTCGAGGCGATGCTCAGCGGCGCATTCATGTGCGGATGCGGATGGGGTGGTGGCGCCATGAGCTTCAGATTCGAGTTGTTGGGGGCGCCGGAGTGAAGTTTGTTGTTGCCGCTGCTGTTGCGCTTGGCTGCATTGGCCGCGTTGGCCTTGATCAGGGCCTGGCTGGCAATGCCATTGGCATTGGCATGGGCATTGTTGGGCGACTTTTTGCTGACGGGCACCTTGTTGGCCTTATTATTGTTGTTGTTGTTTGCAAAGTTGTAGGCAGAGGCAGCTGCTGCAGCAGCAGCAGCATTAGCAGGCGCCGGCAACTGTTGCAGCTTTGCGGCAGGCAAATCGGCTGTGTTGCAGCTAGCTGCAGCCGAGTTTTGACGCGGCAAAATGGGTCGAAACTTTTTGGCCGCCGTCTCGCCGCAGGCCGTAGAGGCAGCGCCTGCTGCATTGGCTCCCGTCTGTCCCGCCTTTGGGGACTTATTCTCGCCTGCATTGGGCGAGTGTTGGCGCTTCTCGGGGCTGGGCGTCTTCTTGCCCTCCATTTGCGCTGGCTGCTGCACCGGCTTCAGCGTGGGCGTTGGCGTGGCCTTGGGCGACGTCTTGGGCGGCACAGTGGTCACAGCCGAGGGCGGCGTGAGACGTGCCAGCAAATGCTGCGGCGAGGGTATCGTCTTGCTTGGAGGAGCAGGAAGTTTCACAGGCGCCATGGACGTTGCCTTCTCGCGCTCGCGCTCGCGTTCCTTCTCTTTCTCTTTATCCTTGTCCACGGCGGGCTGATCGGGCAGCTTGACAATCTCAATGTAGTTATTAACTGGACTCTTGTGCTTGGCATGCGCCCCATTGCTGGGCGAGGAGGCGTCACCATTGTCACGCGATATGGTTATCGACAGCGATGAGGGTATATTGATGTTGCACGAGTTGAGCAGCGATTTCACCTTCACCTGCTGCTTCTCGGGCGCATCCTCGGCGGCGGGATTGGTGTTCTGGTCCGCCTTGATGGGTGGACTGGGGAAGAGACCGCAACCGCCCAAGCCGCCGCCCGCAGCTCCATTCAGCATGCTCTGCAAATAGGCGCTGGCATTTGTTGTTGCTGTGCTTGTGGCAGCTGCCGATGTAGTTGTTGTTGTGGTTGCTGCTGCTGATGACGCTGCCGCCGTATTTATCGGCTTGGGCGTGTACTTGTAGGTGGGCATGGTCGGTATATTATAGTTGGGCACATATTGCGGCGAACTGGGCGAATAGATGGGCGAATTGGGCGTGTACATGGGCGTGCGGCAGCCGGGCGGCGCCTCTTTGCCTTTCGATTTGCTGAAGTTGTACAAGGCCAGGTTTAGGTAGTTGCTCGACTTGTTGTTGTTGTTGTTGTTGCCAGAGCTGTTGTTGTTGTTGTTGTTGTTGTTAATGTTGCTGATGCTGTTGTTGTTGGTCTTGGGCACTGGCGGCGGTCCCATTTTGTGTTCCGCTTGCTTCGGCCCGTAGACATGCGACTTGCTCTGACCACCAATTGTCTTGATCTCGGTGCCCGCATCCTTGAGCAAACGATTCACATCGCTGGGTATATTGGCGAAAGGATTCGGACGCGCTGCCTTTGGCAAAATGGGCTGGTAACGCTTGGCGATGGGCGTGCGATTGCCCGGTGCTGACATTTGTAGTCCTGCATGATGGCCTTGCGGTGGTGCGAAATGCGGTTGCTGCGGCTGCTGTGGCTGGGGCTGTGGTTGCTGCAGTGCATGCGCGTGATGTTGAGGCGCGTAGATGGGCAGCTGGGGTGTCTGTGGTCCATTTGCCAGCTTGTTGTTGCTGCTGCTGTTGCGTGATATCGGCGGTTTGGCAGGAGGCGGTGGCATTAGAGGTTTGTCCGCGGCCGGCCCGTTGCTGGCGTTGACAATGGGCGTGGGCAGGCGTATCTTAAAGTCCTCGCGCGGCAGTGGAGGGGACAGCTTGGGCTTCTTGGAAAGTGCCTTGACGGGCTCCTTGCTCTTGCGCTTGGAGGAGGCTATCGACTTGGGCGGCATGGCGCTGGGCGGCTTCATCAGCAGGCTATCGTCCAGATGGGACTTGGATTTGTTGGCCGGTGCGGGAGCAGCAGCAGCAGCGGACGCTAAGCTAATCTTTGACTGTGATTGCTTATCCGGCGACTCGACTTTCACCTTGATGGGCGTCAGAGCAAACGACTTGAGGAACTCGGATTTGGGATCCTCCAGGCAGGCGCCGCTAGTGACGCGAGGGCTGAGCACGGTGCTAACTCCATTGGGACTCAGGATGCGTTCCGTGCGAATGGTCAGCGGCGGCACAGTCAATGGGGAGGGACTCTTGCGCTTACGCTCGCTGGAGGAGGACGAGGGACTGCTGCTGTTGGAGGATGACTTCGGACTGCCATCCTTGTCCTTTTTGCTCTTGGAGCGCGATTCCTTCTCCGGCTTGAGCGGCTTGACGATCTCCTTGCGATCCGGATCGGACATGTTGATGATGGTGACACTGTTGTGCTTGGACAGGTCAATCTTTAGCTTGATGTTGGGCTCCTCCTTGTTGTAGCCGCCAGGCGACTGAGGCGGGCACTTGGTGGTCGGACTCTTGGAGCTCGACTTTGGCGAATGATGATGCTGATGCTGATGTTGATGCGAGTGCTTCTCGGGCTTCTCCACCACATTGCGATTGATGACCATCTTGAGGGACTGCTCAGTGGGCGAATGCAGTTTGGGGGCAATGCGAAATTCGTCCTGGGACTGCTCCACTTTGATGCGTGGCGATTGAGCAGGAGACGGAATGTTAGCTGGAGCTGCTGCCAGAAGCGCTGGCGGGGACAGTGTGGGCACTTTGACGTCCAAAGGAGCCGGAGGAGGCGTGGCTGCAGGAGACACACGCTCCTGCTTCAAGGGCAGTATCTGTGGCTTGACCACCGCTGGGGTAGGCTTAATCTGTGGCTTCTTGGGGGATTCGTAGACACGGAAAAAAAAGCGCATCGGCGCATCCCGCTTCCACGTGTAGATATACGCTATATCCATGAGCGTATAATAATCCTGCAGCGCAATTGTCTTCACCTTGTACATGATGTCGATGCTAAAATTATTGGCATCAATCTCGTACTTGTCGTAGACGAACTTCTTCAAATGGCTAACACGGCACATGGCCGGACATTGCAGATAACGTGGACGCAAGGTATCACCGAATTCCAGCTCCGAATCGGTATTCAATTCACTGCAAATGGTGAAAGATGGAGTGGAAAAAACAGTGAATTAGAGAGTGTAAAGTGCAAAGGTAGAGCTAAAGTTTTTGAGAACATGGAATGAAAAAAGAAGAAACGTAAAGACTTGCTAGAGCTAGATCTAATCTAACTTAGTTCGTTATTATTCTACATGGAATTTGAATGTAAAATATGAATTATATTCCGAATATTCATAACTTTTCTTAAAAAATGCGAAATAAATTCTATTTAAATTAACAAAATTGATCAAAAATAATCGATAACTTTATGAAACTTGGATCTCTGCTAATTTGCATTATGTTTGTATCAAATGTTTTGCAATATATTGAAACCAAACCTCATATTAAAGAGTCGATAACATTTTCTCTACACTAAATTTCATCATATTTCTGTTTACAAAAAATATATAATATATCGATCGATAACCATCGTTCGTTTAGCATAGAAACTTACCCAAGTTCCGCGTACTCCAGCGACAGGGACATATCATCGGATGGACTGAATATCAAATGCTCCGTATCATCGCCCCGCTGTTCGGGCGTGGCCAGGGCCGCCTCCTCTGGACGATCCTTGTAGAAGGCGCGCTTACGCATGAGTTCCCGTTCATAGAGGCCGGGCACGAGCTTGTAGACAATCGCCTGCAGTGTGGTATCGGATCTGTAAAAAGGAAGCAGAAGAAGAGGAAGAGAGCGTGGTTAGAAACGAGGTGTTGCATAATGCCCAGAGGACAGAGGCGACACACATGTGTGTGCACTCAAATGGAAAAGACAAGAAACTGAGTGAAAGGGAGAGACAGATGCAGAGAGAAGAGTGAGTGCGAAAAGGAGAGACAATGGCAAGACCGGCTGCAATTCTCACATGATGAAAAGCGGGAAAATGAGTCGAAAATAAGAAGTCAGTGGCGCGTAGAGCAGCAAGCGACTTCCTTGGCGCAAAAGGAAGGAAGACAACGCACACAGATGAATAGATATATATATATAAGGATATATTAATATATATATATATATAGAGAGAGAGAGAGAGAAGGAGAGAGAGTACAAATTAGACGGCAGATGCAATTGCTTTTATGGCACGCAACAAATGCCGCGTTCTGTGGCAGGGGCAGGGGCAGGGGCAGAGGCAACCGTGTGGCATGCGCTGTATTGCCGCCATACAGAGTGGTTGCTGCTGCTGCTGGTGATGGTGGTAGTGGTGGTGGTGGCGCACAGGAACTCGCATTAAGTCGCACTTCATAGGAAAGGAAAACAAGAAAGAAAGAATGAAGAAGAAAAAAAAAAAAAAACGTCGCTCGCCTTCAATCAAAATGATTTTGTGAAAGGAATTGAACAATTGTATAGCCCAAAAGAATAAGCGAAAGGAATTTCGAGTTGTATATGGGAACATAGGCAGATGAGGAGCAGGCCGAGGACGAGGGGTCGCAGGCTTAGGGTCCTTGCCATGAGCCAAAAAAAAAAAAAAAAAAAAAGAATAGGGAAAGAAATCACGACTAGGGTAAGATCATTTACATGCCAGCGGGCTTTGGTAACCCAATTTTATAGATGTATAGATATGCAGAGATAGACTATAAAATGAAGATGTGAATCAGGATCTAGATAGACCATGAAATAAAGATAAAACTATAAAGAGAGGAATATAGAAAACGGTAATCTATGATATTTGAGTGTACATTTTAAGAATATACTTAGATTAACAAAGAAAATTTTGTATTAAATTATAAGAATATGACAATTGATACAAATTTAAACTAAGGTCAGTTTGCATAAATGTTACAGATAATAGTTATGGAATGGCAGAGGAAGAAATACTTTTAGATAGATTATATGATTCTATCTCAGAAGCATGCACACATTTCTATATCTCTACATTACCACATAGCCACATCTTCTACAATACATCTCCTTATCTTAAAGGTTAATCGCAAAAAGTGAGGTTAAATCTGGCATTTCAATGATCGAATGACGCGTCGCATCAGTGAATGTGGGCAAAGGTTTTTCAGGTTAGCCACATAAATGTCACATGCGCGACATATTGGACTGAAAGTACACAAGGTGTGGGGAAATTCGAGCTTAGCTAAAGTCGCCCGCTGCTTCGCCCGCTTTACTCAACTGTAAAGTTTTCGCTCCCACTCTGTGTGTGTGTGTGGGCGGGTGTGAAGGATTCCTTGGGTATCGCAGCACCACAAAACTTTCGCTGTGGTAACTGTGGTTCGGACAGTCCAACAAACTTGGCCAACAGCCGGGCTAAAGCTGTAGGTCAATCTTTAAGGGGAAATGCCAAAAGATACCTAGAATTGAAATGAATTTTTGGGCTGCTGTCGACAAAACTTGGGCGTTTGCTTAACTTTTTATGTGAAGCCTGCCAAATATTTGCACTTGCTGTCGCTGTCTAACTTTAACTATTGCCAGCTCACTCACACTCACACTCTAGTTGGCTACGCACGTTTCTAATGAAAGAGAGCCCGCGTTCGTGACGTGCGAATCAATTTAAGCTCACAGCTTTAATAAGAGACAAACCAGACCAAGGCCTGAACCACCCGCTGCCAGGCGAGAGCTACCCCACAGCGCACACACACACACAAACGCTATATACAAATTGGAAGTCAGGTTGAAATCTAGTCACAGAGATAATGAATACAAAACTGAAAAGATAGTCGAAGGCAACTGCTCACCCTCCACAGCAAGAGCTGAAGCTGAATGAATGAAGCTCGAGCTCTGCTACTGCGGCTGCTGTCAAATGGTGTGAAGTCAGCAGAGTTAACTATATAGAACAGCTAGATATATAGAGAACCCTATAAAACAGCAGACAAGAAGACAGAGATAATTAACGGGCGGGTCTTGTGCCGACGGCCAGAGGCAACAATAAAGACTGAGAAAAGGAAGCAACAACAACAACAACAACAACAACAAAGCAGCTGGAAACAGTCCACAAAAGCCAAAAGGCACAGACGAGACACGAAACACGAAACACGAAGCAGTGCCAAGCTGAGTTCCTGCTTCCTCTTAACCCGGCTAAACGAAACAACGAGTTTTGTTATTGGGCTCCCGAATTGAAGACCACCAAAATGAATGAAGGGGCGACGGGGGGCAAAAGAGATCAGCAGCAAATTTATTTCGGATCTTAGAGTTTCAGAGCGGGCGAAGCAGAATCTTTCAATGAAATCAAAACTAGTTTGAAAACAGTTTTGATAAAGCTATCTTTACATTAATTGCATTTAAATAATACTACTAAAATACTAAGTATATAAATAATTTAAATAATACTACTAACTAACTAACTAATTTAAATGGAATGGAATGCAATTTATTCAAAAGATACAAATGAAAAGAGTTTTATATATTTATATAACTAAAGAGGAATAAATATGAAATACCTAACAAAAATTAAAAAAAAAAAAAAAAAAAAAAAAAAAAAAAAATTTACTTCAACTTCTGTAAATCATAAATAACATAAAGTTATTTTCTGTCAATGGCTCTATTAAAGTCCAAATTTAATCTATATCAAAAGCTTATCTCGCACAACGAGCTATTCAACTGCATTAAACTCTTGCCGTGGAGGCTGCCGCTGTGCTCTCTTTTATTATCTAATTGCAGTTGTCAGCAACAGATATATGTATGTATATATAAGAGTAGATGTATATATATAGAGATATCTATCTTTATATCATTGTGAATTGCGTCTTTTACTTACTTGATGTTGGGCTTGGCATTGTTGATGACCATCTCGCAGCGAGGACAATAGCGCTCCTTGCGCAGGTGATTGATGAGGCAACTGTGGCAGACTGCAATCAAAATAGACAAGAAAAAGAACGAGAGAGAGAGAGAGAGAGAGAGTTAGTTACTGGTAGAGACAGTGATGAAGAGCTGCGAATAAAACAGTTACAAATTGTGTGCTGTGTTGCGTTGGGTCGCCTAGAAATTATACAAATTTATGTAAAACCTTGGCAAAAATAATTCCCCTAGCGTTCGTTACGCACGCAGCTTGCCAATGCTTATGCCACGCCCACACACACACACACACAACAGCTAACCAAAATGGATATACGATGTACCCGAAAAAGAAAAGAATAAATAGGAAATGCAAAAGCAACGCAATCCAGCTATTCAATTCGAACGTGCCACACGAGGAAAAGCTACAAACAAAAAATTGAGCAAAAAAGTCGTGTAAAAGTTATTTAACGCTTATAGCTCGACTATGAGATACTCTATATTTGAGTTATTTGAGAATTTAAATTAATTTTTTTTTATTCTTTTTTATAATTTTGTTGCACTTCTTCCTGCTCTCTTTGTAGCTCCTTCAATCTACTATAGCATTAATATAAAACTCTTTTTTTAATGCGATTATATACGTCATTTTAACTACATAACGCCCACACACACGCACAGAGTACGTGCATACCCCATTTCCCTCCATTCGCAGCGTGGTATGAAAACGAAAGAAAAAACTTTGTTTTGACTTTAACGTCAATGGCAGTCCGTCTGTTTGTCTGTCTGATGCTGTGCGTCCCGCCCGTCCGCTACAACTGTCACCCAAGCGACAGCAACATGCAGCAAAGTGAGACAGAGATTGGAGACTGGACCCAGACAGGATACAGCAGAAGCAGCAGCAGCAGCAACAGCAGCGAAGAGGGGTAAAATCAGAGAAGGGGCAAATGTGGAGCAATAGGTAGACGGGGCTGCCCTGGCCTGGCCTGGCCTGGGCTGGGCTGGGCAACACATTCGCAGCGCCTGTTACGCTTGTCTGTCAGTCCGAAAGACATGGATGGTACAAAAAAATGACAGTACTACGAGCTAGCTCTGAAGCCTGTTGTCATTTGGGTGGTTCGGGGCTGGTGCGAGACGAAAATGGCCTCGAGTCAGAGCTGGCAACAAGGCGAGTGCAACACAGTTAACAAAAATAGCAGAGCAAATAAAATAAAAGCAGAGCAACAGCTGCTGCTGGCAGCCATTCGGTGCGCTGCGAATGGACAGCAGCGCCAAAAATGGAACGGGGTGGCAACGCTGCCAGGAGTAGAACTAGCAGCAGCAGCAGCACCAGTCAACAACATGTGCCACTGAGCTGTGAGTGCAACAGATTTAAATGTGCCTCGGGAGCAACATGAAATGCCAATCGGCACATGTGGTTAGACAGATTTACTGACTGACTGGCCAACTGATTGACAGATTGAATGAGGG
Source organism: Drosophila mulleri (assembly GCA_035047565.1). Lineage (NCBI taxonomy): Eukaryota > Metazoa > Arthropoda > Insecta > Diptera > Drosophilidae > Drosophila > Drosophila mulleri. The sequence goes on from JAWNPK010000060.1 coordinate 3,444,214, forward strand.
CTAACTGCATTTTGCGTCGGATGCGCAGTTAATCGAATGCCATAATTTGTCTGCAAGTTGATGTCTCTAATTTGTGCATAGAACGAAGAAATTGCCACCAATTGTGGAATATGACAAGCAAATGCAAAGATAAATGCCACTGATCTGGCAACCCTACATGACATGTTGATAATTAAGTTGATAGTACTGGAAATGAGCATATGCTGGATTTTTTATCATTTCTTGTATTGAAAAACTTGATCTAATTATGGGATTACATTTTGCTCAAACTAAAATCAAATCTAAGTTCTAAACTATCTGGCAACGCTTCAAAAGTACTCTAAATGTTTCAGAGCTCGCTCTAAGTATTTCAATGACGAACTACAACAAATTGTGGGCATCTGCCAAAAAATGAAGCAAATTCCAAGCGTGTTAAGTTGGCTGCTTTAACTCTTGAACTTGTTAAGTTGGCTGCGCTAGCATAAAAATTTCGTTCAATAAAACCAAATTGCATTTGCTGTGCACCAAATTGAAAGTCAACAAAAGAGCGAAAACTGTCGCTGTGGAAAAGCGTGAAAAGCGCGCTGCCAGCCACCAAAAGAAAAACTAAAAAACTGAAAAACTGTAGCTTGAACTCGAACCGGAAATTGAAGTAACATAAAAATCGTTCAAAAGACAACTAAAACGTTGCTTTTTCTTTAAACCCGTCTGGGTCTAATCGAGCAAGCGAGAGAGACAGGGAGGTAGAGTGGGAGAGCGGACAGAATGGGTAGAGTCAGGGTGTCTCAGTTTTCCACTTGAAAGTTGTCTGATTTATGGTTCAGCAGTTATTAAGCTTGAGCATCCTCGCAGAACCATTTGTAATTATTTAGTCAGACATATGTGCCATACATCTAACTCCATTCCGGCTCTCTAGACTAGACGAGCATACTTGCGGCTATATAGCGAGGCACTGTTTTTCGACCTATGCTAAAAAGAGTGAGGCGCAGCCGGAGTCTGCAGATGAGGAAGCTGCAACAGCAGCAGCAGCATCAGCATCAGCAGGCTCATTAATGTTGCCCATTAACTTATCGTCAAGGCAGCATCTGGCTTGGCTTGGCGTCTATGGCACAGCACAGACGGGGTAAGCACGGGGGGAGTAGGCTGAGCTTTTGCCAGTTAGTATACCCTGTAATAATTGGAAAATAGATAAGAGGAGATTGTTATATGTTGCTTAGGAGTGTGACTATGTAATGATATCTATTATATCTATTATATTTGTTGAATATCTTGGAATCGATATGCCTGCATTTAAATGCTATTTTAATCTCATTGATTGACAATCAAAGCCAATCGATTCCCTTGTTGAAAAATGTAGATTTCACATAAAAATTCGATAAGTCACAATTAACCAATAAACTGGTTAAATATCGATTTTGGAGATAATCTGCATGCATTTCTCATTTACATAATCATTATAAATATGTCTGCCACAATCGATAAATATCGATTTGTGACCAACCTGCTTTACTTTTCATATCATTTTTCTTCTTAAGCCCTGATAAATTAATTTCAAATGCTTCCTTTCAAAGCCAGATTGCTGGTTCACAAGAGCAACGGATGTTGATTTTCTCACAGGGTATTTGGGCCAGTCGAGAGCCGTTTCCCATTCGCTTGGCTAACTACTTCTAATTAGCTTTTGCGCCTAGACGCCAAGTGCCAAGGACTCGCGGTATCTAAGGGTGTCTTGGGAGGGGGGGTTGGAATTTTTTTTTTTCGCTTTTTTCGTCTCTATCTCGGTCTTCTGGTACTTACACGAGTGCAAACATTCCACGATGGTCGTCGCATTGATCAGATAGCCTTGGCACAAGTGGCAGATGATGTGGGCATTGACGGCCGTTAGAAGTACGGGGCGTGGCGTTGTCGTCATCATCAATGATGTTGTTGCAGCAGCAGCAGCAGCAGCAGCGGCGGCAGCATCAGCAACTTTTGGCGCCTCTTCGTTGGCGCAATGCTCTTCGTCAGCGGAGGCGCCACCGTTGCTGTTCGCATCCTCAGTGTTCGACCAGGCGGAGGAGGATGAAGACGACGAGGATGATGAGGAGGAGAATGATGAGCATGACGAGGCAAATGCTGAACTGTTGTTGTTGTTGCTGTTATTGTTGTTGCTGTTGGTGGAGCCCTCAGCAGCAGCAGTTGTTGCTGGAGGTGTTGATTCTTTCTTAATGTTGTTATTGTTGCATGCATGCAATGCCTTTGCTGTTGTTGTTGTTGTTGTGAATGCATTAGTTACAGTTGCTGCTGCTGTTGTTGTTGTTGTTGTTGCTGCTGTTGCGTTTTCACTTTTCACTTTAATGTTGTTTGTTGCGCTTTTTTGCTGCTGCTGCTGCTGCTGCTGCTGTTGTTGTTGTTGTTGTTGCTGTTGTTGTTGCTTTTGCATTTGCATTTTATCAACACTTGTCGCCGTTATATTTATTGCAAGCTTTTTGCTGCTATTATTGTTGTTGTTGTTGTTGTTGCTACTACTGTTGTTATTGTTATTGTTGTTGCTATTTGCACTGCTGGCAAAGCTTTTGCCCGCTTTTGTTGCTTTGGTCGCCATTGCCAGCGTTGATAACTGCTGCGACTGCGACGCCGACGCAGCAGCTGGCTTTTGTGTATGTGCCATTGTTGGTGTTGTTGTTGCCGTTGCCGTTGCTGTTGCTGTTGCTGTTGCTGTTGCCTTCGACTCCGGCGTCATCATAATAATAATAATAGAAGTTGCGCTAAAATTCGCTTTTGTTTTCTGCAAGGAAAGAGAAAAAAACGTGGAAATTTAATATGCAGCCAAACGACAAATAACAAATGCAAATATCAACATACTACACACACGCTAATAGACACACACACATGTACATATATCAATGCACACATATGCATATGCATGAATGGCAAAAAGAGAGCATCAGCAGTGGAGTAGGGATATTCATGCTGTGAGCATACAAAATAAAAGCTATAATGCTTATAGAGTGCTAGGCACACATAGATAGATACATATACCATGAGAGTTACAACACTATAAATTGATACACTTGGCCCTCGATAAGTGGAGCTTACACACAATTATTAACTTGTTAATTGTAGTTTTAATTAAATTTGTTAAGTAAATACAACCTATAAAAACTAAATTTTAGGTTTTTATTTAAAATTTAAACCTGAATCCAAAAATTTATATTACCGTTGTATGTATAAATTTGAAAAGCTGTTTAAGATATATGAGAATACTAAATTCGCCTTCGCTTTTCGCTTTAGACCTGCAACTTTGCTTTGAAATTGTTAGCTTTCCACTTAGCGAGCACTTACTGTGCATTCCACTCCCTGCAACAGCTTCAAATAATCCTTAAATACAATATGTAAACACAATAAAAATACGTTTCAAGTTGCCAAACACAGCCAGACACACACACACACACACATGCACAGAGAAATCTTAAATTTCCACTCGTAGCATTTTCAATGGAAAAACATAAAGAAATGTTTGTTTTTTTTTTCTCTCTCTCTCCCTCTCACACTCCATAAAGTCGTTGGCCTCGTGCATTTTGTGCTGATTGTGAAAATGTTAAATAAAATAAAAGATAAAACTCAACAAGCGGCAGCAGCAGCAACAGCTGTTTTTTCTTCCTCTTTTTCTCTTCACTGTCAATCCATCTGTATATAAATGCATAATGATAAGAAAATAGTGAAAAATAACCAGACTCAACCACATAAACTGAACACGAGTTGTGGACCATAAACAGAAGAAAATAAAAAATAAAATAAAATGAAACAACTTAAAAAAAAATAAATAAACTCAATGTTAAACAGAAAATCTCATGTTAAATTCATCAATTTCGCATATTTGGAGCTGCCACGCCCCCCATTTGCCATATACGTAATTGAAAGTCAAAACTGTTAAATCACTGGCGAAAAGAAGAGGCTGTGTTTCATTATATATGTATGCATGTATATACATATATATTTTTATGTGCAATCAGTTGATGGATAATGGATGCTTGCCCCACACTGGCTTCCCCTGGCCCCGTCTGCCTCTCGCTCTCCCACTCTGTTTCTCTCCCTTCTCCAGTTGCCAAGGGAATGTTAACGACTGCCGAGCGACCCTCTACACTTACACACATACATATATATATACGCATACTACTGCAAATTGCATTGGCACTCAAAGGGGAGCCCCAGATAGAAAGGGATAGAGCGCGAGAGAGTTAACAGTCAGATAAGTTGGGTTATGTACGGCTTTTTTTTTTTTTTTTTTTTTTGAAAATGAAAATGGCTTGAAATTGAACTCCCTAAAAGCTCAAATGCGAGTGCGAAATGTTTTGTAAAAAAAAAACTTTATAATTTCAAGTTGTTTTTGCATCAACGCGCGCCAGTAAAAAGTTTTACTCAAAACTTTTTACAGTAAGAGCCAAACTCTTTCTCTCCCTCTCTGACTCACAAAATGTAAATATGAATGAATATGAAATGTATTCAGGGACGCGCACAAGCAAACGAACGGTGCTGCCTTTAAAATCCTTTTTACATAAAATTTAAGTGTACACACACACGGACACACATTCACCCATACACGCACATAGCGTACCCAAGTTTAACCCTTCCTAACAGCAGCAACAACAACAGCTCTGGCAGTAGCAGAGCGCGCGCAAAAAAAAAATAAGAGTACGAAAAATGAAAAGGATAAAAAAAAGAAATAATAAAAGCAAGCAGCGGAATTTCACGTGAGTTAACGTCCGAGAACAAAAGCGCGGCCTGCGCGACTGCAGCAATGCGCTACGCGAAGGGCAGCGTTTGTGAAATGCAAAGGGTAGGGTGAATGCGATAGCGACCAAGACTTTATCTCCTTTCCCACACACAGACCCGCACACACATTCACACGCACTACTTTCCATTCAGCGGCAAAATAAATTAAAGTGGTTAAAAATATGCAATTTTACTGTTTATCTTAATATGTATGTGTACGTAGAGCATATTTATGTAAAAGAGTAATAACAGCATGTAAAGCACGCACACGCAGATTAATACACATTTATATACAGTGCAAACTCACTTGCCAATCGCAAATGTACACTTTCTGCGAATGTGTGTGTCTGTATGTAAAGAGGGGGGCACAAAAAGCTGTTGCTGTCGCCGCTACTGTTTTGGTTTGCAGCTACTTTCCGCTGCTACTTCACTTACTTCCCTCAGCTAGCGACTGAGCGCATGTTGGAGTGAGAGCTGCGAGTGAGTGTGAGTGATTTTTTTTTTCTTAATTTGGGTAAAGACAGCAAGCGAGAAAGAGAGAGGTAGGGAGCATTAGCAGCGCAACAGCTGTGCGCCGACAGGCAGACGGCGGCAGTGTTGTAAAATGTTAGTGGAGCAGAGAAATAAAAAAAAGAGCATATAATTTGCAATTGCACATCTTGCTTTGGCCTGCTTGTGTGTTGTTATTTTTACCTGGTACAAATTTGACGGCTAATCCAGTTGAGTGCGCGGCATTTTTGTGTTGTTGTTTTTATCCAATTGCTGCAAGAAGTAAACGTAATCCAAAACGCGATGCAGCCGTTAATACTGTTGTTGCTGTTGTTATTGTAATAATCCAAAGTGCATTTATTGGCATATTTGCTCACGCACACTTTCACAAATATATACACACAAATACATTTACTCTTCGCCGTTTCGTTTTAATTAGATTTTCAACAATTTATCTTGTGCCTTTCTTTCTTCAACTTCGGCTTCAGCTTCAGCTGTTTGCGTTGCTACGTTTTATTGCTTGCTTTACACTTTACTCCTCTGCTTCGTTGCTTTTGATATTTCTCAACACAATACACTCACACACACACAATCGCACACAGCATAGAAACTCGAGCTCTGCTGCGGCTGTCACTTTGGGTTATTTGCTTTCGTGTGCACCTTTATTGTGTATTATGCTTTGCCTTATGTTTTCTGCACACGCACACATTCACAAACACCGCTGCTGACGCGAGCTGCGACTGCGACGTTTACATAGACGTCGTCGTGTATATAAGCGCAGGCTGTTTGCTGCCTTCTGATATCGTCGTCGTGTTGTTTTTGCTGCGGCATTTGTCACACGAGACACAAAGGAAATTTCTAGCTTTGTATAAGCGATGCGTATTAATACTTAAGTTACTTTCACTTTATATTATATTTTAATTTTAAAAATTATTTATTTATTTACTGTTGTATATTACACTAAAAAGTATTTAATACGCTTGGCAGTTGAATTAATTTAATATTTTGGCGATGAAAAATGCGCGTACATCCGTTCGGCTCAACGTTCCATGTTCAACTGACGAAACGAAACGACGGCTGCGACGCTGACACGCTGCCAACGCTGTCTTTATTTACTTGCGCAGTCGCCGCACTCATACATATACGCAACGCCTATTTACATTAACGGCGGCCAACTGCCTGCCCTCTGCTGCCGTTTTTTACGTTTTCCTTTTTCTCTACTGTGCGCTCAGTGGCTGCCACAATACTATCTCGCTCGCACACTAACTATCACTGGGCGTGCAACTGCTGCGCACTCGCTCTCGCTTACACTCGTTGATTTCGGTTGCGTTGGTCTCTTTTGCTGCTCTCATACGGCAAACGAAAACGGCGACGGCTTTTATATCTCATTCGTTGCTGGCGACCGCGAAACGAACCTCTCTCGTTGGAAGTTGGCTTTGCACTGAGTTGGCGACGTCTGGCCGTTGTCGTCGTTTGCTCATGCTTTTGCTGTTTGCCTTTTGGCTCTTCTGTTGTGCCTGCTGTTTCTTTGTTTCTTCGACACACGCTGCCGCCGTTGCCCATATACATACATACCGACATTTGTGTGAAAGGAAAGGGCTGATGGCTGTCTCATAGTCGACGCCGTCGAACCGTATATAAGGCTTATATATTAAATGCTTTATATGGATGTTGTTCAAGCAGCGTGTGTGTGTATGAGTGTGTGTATATGGTATGTGGCGTGGGTTACCCTTCAGCTTGAGTGCGTATAAATATGTTTGTGTGTGTTGAGTATATAATACGCATTTTTGCTTTGATCTCTGCTCAAAGCACGGATGTGTGGAAGCATATGTACATATGTACGTATGTGTATAAAGAGGAATGTAAGATATGCAATTGGATATGTATGTGTGCATATGTGGTTATATAAATACGTTTGAAGATTGAACAAACTGAAGAAAAAGTGTGTACATACATATGTACATAAATATGTATCTATTTACAGGCGTATATAAAAAGATTTGTATGTATGTATGCATATCATATTTGAATGCGAGATACATAAGGGTAGTTGTATCTCATATGTAATTCATTTTATGTATGTATATCCACTAATCCCAGGTGTTTCCAGCAGCAACCATTGGCCTCAAGTAACGTTTCTGCCTCGCCAGTGTTGCCGCACAATCTCACATTGTGTTTTCAAGGCTCAGGTGACAAGCAAACAACCAATTAGTCAACTTTTGTATATTCAATATACGTAATACTACACTTGCTTCCAATAAATATACAAATTCCGGAATTATTATTGGGGAACGTCAAATTGAAGGTTTTTTAAAGCTGTTACTAACTCCATTAACTGTCTTGAAAACATCTGTGTAAAATGATACTAGAACGAAAAAGATATATAATGGATATATAACAACGTTTTACGACATAATAATTTCAATAGAAAATGTTAAATATGAATAGTATGTCCTATGTACATATACTGTATGAAAACTTTGTAATGAAGTATATTGTTTGAGCACAGAAAACTAAAATGAAGGAATCAATTCTGAAGTTATGTATGAGTACGTGAAACACTGTATATATACATACATATGTACATATACAGAGCTTGGCAGCTGCTTAAGAGTAGTGTGGATAAAGCAGAAAATTATGTAATGAACAATAATATACATATGATAATATAGAAAGAGATTTCGTATTCTGATTTCTTTACAATGTTATTCTAGAACTGTAGGATACAGAACCCTTTAGATCATCAATCTCTCAAAACTCTTCTTTAGATACTCTTCGAGCATTTGAGCTTAATTCCGAGAAACGTATGTATGTCAACTGAAACTGAATCTGAGTGGAAGCTTTATATTCCTTGAACATTTCGCAGATGGTATTCCAGAAAGTAAATAGATATGTACATAGACTAGAACTTAGACTTTGATAGTTAGTTTTTAGTCTGAATAGAATAGAAATACGTCAGGTATCGTTCAACTTAGTTCTTAACTGAACAGGAAATATACATCTAATCAAATTTTTCTTCTCTAATATAGGGCTGAACTAAACTGTGCTTTTCTATGCTCAACAAATGAGGTGAAACTGGTAGGTAACGTTTTTCTGGAATGGACATATCAAATTTGATGACTCAATCACTTTAAATATTCCATATATTCTTGGGTAACTCTCATGTTGGATTATTGATTTTTATGGATTTCATGGAAATTGAAAATTTTTTATCGTTGCTTTAATGTAAATTCGAGCTGGGCCATAAAAGGACCCACGTGTCTTTTAGGTTGTAAGCCGCGTGAGCTCCCTACAAATTGGATAGCTTAAAGGAAACAGAAAATTATAAATTATAGCAATAATAAATGATATATTATATGCATAAATCTATATTCTAGATTCTTTCTAATCATCTTATTCTTTACTGTTTCCTATACGAAGCTCAGATTTGTTTGTATATGCCTAAGAATACATAGATTTATACACATATTTATGTATATATCTATGTATATCGTATATCTCTGTATATGTCAATGCGTGTAATTTGATTCTTGCTTCTGTTTCGGCATACATATATAGCATATTTAATGTATCTACTAATGCTTCTCATTATTCTTTTGGTTTCATAGCTCAAGTCTAGTTTATTTCACTGAAATCTGCCCACTCGACAATATTCGTTAATTCCGTATACAGAAGTTGCATATTTGCACGTAGGCTCTCACACACTCACTCACACACACACACACTCAGAAGCACACACACATGTGAATCAGCAATCAACACTTGTGTTTATTTTTCCCTTCTCTAAAATACTGGCAAAAAAATAAAGCAAGAGAGAGATGTAGAGAGGGAGAGAGCGAGAGAGAGAGCAAGAGAAAAAAGCTCTCCAATCAGTCGACGTCTGCACTTTGCACATTCATTCATCGAGTGTTTTTTATTTTTCTTGTTTGTAGTTTTTGCTTCTTGGTTCTTTTTTCTCTCTTGCCTTTGCATTTTTACCGTTCTCTGTCGCTGGTCTAATGGCAAGCGTTGATTATGCAACCAGGTGCAAGAGATTTGCTAATGAAGACGCCGATGTTGCTGTTAGACTTCTTGTCAAAGTTCTTGTTGATGCAATTATTCATTGATTAAAGCTGTTTTTCCTCGACTCGAGTTGATGTTTCAGTTTTACAGTTTGATTACGTTGATAAGAAGATAATTCATATGTATGTACTATGTTAAATAATGAAATACTTTGTTTGCTTCACGGGATAATTGTTATTAAGCCGTTAGTTAATATTTTGAATGTAAGTATGTAATATTTATGTACATAGTTATATTTCGTGCCAAATTGTTTGTTGGGAAAATTCTAAATTGATTAACGTTAATCTTCTTTTACGAGATCTTTCACTATCTCGGGCTAATATTCAGTTTCTCGATGAATCTTCGTAAAGAACCGTAAGTCTTACGCTTTAAAAACCTCCATTTGACTCATTTCGAATGCCGAACCCATGACAAAATCATAAGCTTTGCAAACAGATAAAAAGGGAGTGCAATAATTCCAAAAAATTATTTATGCGTATCTGTAATATGATAAATAAGAACATCCACTTTCAATATTAAAAGGCTTCGGCTCTTAAAGAAACTGGAAACAAATATTTTAGTTAAAGACACAACATAGAGCTCTCTCTCGTTGGGAGTGTCCCACATTTGTAATTTATCCTTATCTTATAAGATATTATAAATGAATGCATTATTAATATTATAGAATTTATTATCCATTTATTATTGTTCAGAAAACTGGGTTACCTTATTCTTTGTCCAAAGCAAATAATAATTCATTTGCCATTGGTCATTATCATTAGCTAATTCATATTTCTAATTAATAAATGAAAGTTTCTCGGTTGAATGGAAACTCTTATAATCATTTTAATGATTTGTTCAGCTATGAAAAGTTCATTAAAAGAGATTGAACTGAGATAGCGACAGCTGTAAGAGATATATAAACAAGATAAATAAATGGAAAAACGTTCGAAAACGAGTAGAAACATATATAGTTTTGGTTATAGACGGAGTAGATAGAGGCTTCGCTCGATTGAATATTAAAGTGAATATAAGAAGATATAATTTTTGAGATCTATAGAAGTTTGTTAAATATATGGATAGTTATATATGGGAATATAGAGAGGAAAAAGAAGAGAGAGAGAAAAGAGAAGAAGATAGATGTATATAGAGAACTATCCAACATAGTCATTAATAGATTTTTAAATGGAGAAGATATTTACTACGAATACATGGATAGACAGACTATAGACTATAGACTATATACTATAGACTCCTATGCTCCATACTCCTATATTATCAAACAATTTTACCCAATATAGAATATTACATAAAGGTACTAAATATGTTTGATGGATGGATGCAGATCGATGTAGTTAAAGTTTCTGCTGGTTATATTTGTTTCTTAGGTATTACAAATGTAGAAACATATATTGCATATGTTATATAGATTGATTATTTCCTACTGGTAGATCAATTATAATATTATAGTATGATATTTTGTATAAATACATTGAGAGATAGATCGATTGATTTAGACTCCGTTTGCCTACTTATCGTCTATAGATAACTATAGTTATTCAAGTTAAACTATTGCTAAAGTTTGGTATAATGAAACACTAATGAATGACTAATTCGTAATGAACAGTTAACGATTGTTAGTATATACTAATTAAACGGATTAAGTGCTACTCTTTTTCCTCTATACTCAATGCTTAATCAGAGGAATTGCACTTAAATGGTGTTTCATTATATGAGACACTTGTTTTGGCAGACTTTCGCTTGAATTAACCAAAACGCCATTTTAAAGTGATATGGCAATGCCGCTTATGTGTCTGTGTGGTGTGACAGCTGGGCATGCGGCCGCTTGTGGCATGCCTCCTGGCCTCCACATCAAATGCACGTTGATTGAGCTCATCCTGTCCTCGATACTTGGCTTGGCTCGGCTCGGCCAGGCTCTGTCGTAAATTATTGATTGGCTTTAATTCCGTCGATAGATTGGCCTCAACTGCTCTTAACAGCTTAATTGAGACGCCGTGCAGCAATAAATGCGATAAAGCGCCACAATAGCAACAACAAATGCAACAAAAGAAGAACCAAAGCAGAAGAAAAGAAACTAATAATGTGCCCAGATGGATGACGATGCAGCCTCTATACGCTGCCACACAGCTGAAAGTCGTGGCCAGTGGCACGACGATGCCCAAGCAGTTGCAACAACAACAAAAACAACAACAACAAGGAGGCAACAGAGCTCTAACGACAGCAACTCCGGTAGCAGCCTCCAACTGAATGGGGGGCATTTAAGTTTAATTTGTGTTCGACTGTTGTTGTTTTTCTTATTTTTTTTTTTTTCTCTCTTCTCTTTCTCATTCGCTGCTGCTGTGACGGCTCGACAAATCCCGCAAGCAATGACCGAGAGGCAGAGGCAGAGAAGCTGAGAGCAGAGGCAGCGAACAGCGAGCTGTGAGCTGTGCGAGCTCGAACTCTGTTTCAGCTACGAACGTTGTATTCAGGGCGCATGCCGAAGCCACACACACACACACACACACACGCATGCATATAGACAAAACACACACACACACATAGATTCCTATATACATATATGTATACATTCATTTAGATACGCATTTGTATCTGCCAGTAGATTTTCCCAATATACGCTGATGTGTGTGACGTCACACATGCGGCCGGCAGCAGCCACATCATTCAGCATCATCATAATCATGCTTATGGCAGCCTGCCCCATGCCGTCTCTGCCGCCTTGCAGCCTTGCCACATGCCTCATATAACCAACCATTCCCAATTACCAGCGACGTCAACAGCAGCAGCCGCCGCGGCAGCGGCAGCGGCAGCATCAGCAGATGTTTATGTGCACTCTGCGTGTGTGTGTGTGTGTGTGTGTGAAAAGGCGCCTTTGTAAGTGTATGTGTGAATGTGCGCTTGCCTAAGCTGTTGCTGGCGGTCGTGGCATGCAGCCACAGGCGCGCTAGGGTTGTCAGCAAACTAAAATATGATTTTAAAAAAAAATTTTAGAAAATAATTTAAAAATATATATTAAAAATGGAATATGTATATAAAATATATAAATGAAGTATTTTCAAGAAAAATAATAATATTGTCTGACTAAAAATATATAACATGAAAAAATTTTAAATAAATATGTTATAAACATATAGCAAAATTATATATAAAATATTACATATAATATTATATACTGATAATAATAATAATATTATTATTATTACATTGTTTTCATTTTCTTATGCTCTCCATATCTCTATACTATGTCTAAGTTTAAAAGTTAGTCTACGAAAAAATTGAAAGCAAAGTAAAATCACTCGACAGCCCTGTTTAGCGTGTGTTGCTTTATTATCTACGCGTGCACAGAGCCAGAGAGACAGCGGCAGAGGCAGCGCAGCAGCAGAGCTCAAGCGCACACTGCCGCTCAGAGCATAATAATGAGTTTTCTCACTATGCGCTTCGTCCTCATTTTCCATATAGCGCTCACACACACACACACTTACAGCCAAATGTACAAACAAACAAAGTGACAGTGGTCGTCGTCGTCGTCTTCATCGGGGGTAGGCAAAATATTGTAAAAAGAAGAAGATAAAAATAATATGCTAGCTTCATAAGTTAGGCAACGGGGGCTGCTGAATGCCCAGATATAAGATACGCGCCACAAAACGAGCAACGCGAATGGGCGACAAGGCAAAGCCACAGCAGCAGCAGCCACAGTGAGAGCAGCAGCAAACTGGTTGCCAGTGACAGCCTCAGACTTAGCCGCAGTCGCAGTCGCAGCCGTCAGCAGCAGTCGCTGCGGCGAAGATGCGTGGAATGGAGTAGGTATAGCGAAACTGACAACTAAGGCAGCGCTGCCAGCGGCGAAGCCATATGCAGCGGGCCAAGCCAAACCAAGCCAAACCGAACCGAAAAACCAAAAAGACTTAAGCGAAGCGAAGCGAAAATAACAACAAAAGCAAGAGGCAAAAAGCAAACGAAATATGAATATACGAGTGTATGCGTGTGTGTGTGAGTGTGCATGTACGTGAGGGTCGCTGAGAGCAGCAGGCAGATAGAGAAGCGAAAGGCAAATTGACGAAACTGTGTGTGAGCGGCGAATGAACGGCACAAAACAGAGACTCCAATACATAGTCGAACTCAATGCATATGCGAGCATGTACCTATCGGTGTGTGTGGCTGTGTGTGTGTGTTGTGACAAATGTTAGCTGTTCGGTACGAACAGCAAGAGGGGCTGAAAGGTTGGGCAATGAAGACAACGACAACAGCGCTGGCAGCGACGCTAGCAGCGCTCAGCATGATACCGAATACCCACAGCCTTGAGAGAGCGATAGAGAGAGCGAGAACATAGTGCGGGCCGAGCGGCGCTCGTGTGCTGCTGCCGACGCCGCTGGCTTTGGCTCAGTTTCGTATGAAAACAAAAGGTTTCTGCTGCTGCTGCCACTGCTGCTGCGTTGCCTTATAATTAATCAAAAATATTTTAGTTTCAATTAAACGTATGCGGCGTAGCCGATAATAAATTATTTCATTAAAGTTACCTACAGACGGTAGTAGTAAGATACCAATACACACACAACATACACATACAGAGACGCCAGCACTCAAAAAAATATGCGAAAAGCAGATATGGGCTAAGGGCTGAGCAAGGGACAGAGCAAGAGCACGACAGAAGTTTCAGCGAAATAACGGCAAAAGTTACCCAAAAACTTAAGCTTTACTTCAAGAGAGATAGACAGAATGAGTAAGAGAGGGAGATGCAGAGACAGTGGGCAAAGGACAGACAGTGTGAGCGGGAGAGAACTTGTACAAAAGTTCGCCTAAGTCGCGTACAACTTTTTTTATGTTCACGCCAATTTGATGCTTAGCGCGCCAAAAGAGGAGTAGATGTACGAGGAGAAGGCGCAGGAGATGGAGAACAACTAAAGTAGATGTGAAAGGAAATCCGACTGCGGACAAAACTCTTGACAGTCAATGCAAAAAGTATGCGTAAACGCAAACTAAAGCCAGCAAAAGGTCAGCTCAAAGTTCAATTTCAATGGAAATTTTATCGCTTAACTTGCATTGCTTGATATGGGATTCGTTTGTTGTATGAAATGATGAATATAAATGATATAAACTAAGCTAAATTAAGCATGGAAGGCAGGAATCAGAGATGTAGAGATCATATTTGAGTATTTTTATTATATATTATTTTAATCAAAAATACCGTATATATGATAGGATATTCTAAAAAATATATGAGTAACTTTTTCATAAATTTTATGATTTTTATACATAGGTATGTTTTGTAGGTTAATTTTCTTTTCATATCCGAAATGAAAAACATTTGGACGCTTAGATTTAGTTTGAACAAGTTAGTGAAAGTCTTCTATGAATACTTCCTATCGATTTTTATTAAATAATCCTTCAAGCTACCTGTTTTGCTAATTCATAAAATTCATTTCATTCCCCTATTACTTTCCTCTACTATTAGATATTCACAGGCAAACATTATCCATATTCCGTATCCCTGATCAAATCCGTTTTTCCATAGATCTACCCAAACTCTTATTAAATACATACAAGTTTTCGTTAGCTTCATACGCCTAGATATCTAATATATTGCCTTTTAAAGCACTTAAAGAGTTCTAGCCATAAACACATAAAGAAAAGTCGATTTTCTTTTGACTCCATTTTTTTTCTCTGTGTCCCTCTTGAAAAGGGGTTTCCGCCATGACGCAGCGTTTCCGATGGCATCCTTCTGCCTACAACTTAATTGAGATAAGCCTCTTAAATGAGACTTCAAGATATCTGTGCCTCTTGCACACACATTGCTATTAAATGGATATTAGAGTTATTTTCGAAGATATGGTCAGGCAGTAAGTATATTTAATCTACTCTAATTGAAAGAGCTAAGATAAGAATTGAGTGTAGTTCCCTATAAAGACTACTCTACAATAGGGCATAGTTCCCATATTCTGTTTAGGACAAGGCAACTAAGACTAAAAATTATTTGTAAAATGCCTACGAAGTATTACAAATATCTAGTAATGTATTACTTAGCTATATTCCCCTAACTTATCTTCGAAGTTAATCTCCTAATCTTCTAATTGAAGCCGATATCTTGGGTATTTACACAAAAAGCATAACTCATATATCATTCTATATTTATTTAGATATTTATTTTCCTTGTATTCCTATATATACATACAAATACATATATGTATGTACATCGCTTCTTTGCTAAAAATTTCCCGTCAAACAACTTTATGAAGGTGTGGGCATTTTTGTTGTGGTTTTGGTTTTTGGAATGATCTCATGTAGGCGTGATCGATAGGCATCCAATTAGGTGAAGATAGCGGATGTCTGAAATGTAAAAGTTGTCATGGAGTGTTTGAGCTTAGACTCTTAGAGCTAGACAGAAATAGTCGAAAAAAAACGTATCTGTCATACTTATTTTTAGTGTAATTCAGACTTGATAGGATTTACAATGGAAATTTTGGGAATAGCTCTGATATTTTGATTGAGTTTTGATATAAATCTAAATTATTATAGGACTTTACTAAGGTTATGATAAGTCTTCTATACGGCTGTATATGCACAATCGAATGATTGAATTTAAAGATTCATAAAATGAAAAATATATTAAAGATTACTATCGTTTTATGAGATCTATCTAAGCTCAGTGCAATTCATTGTCCAACTGGCGATTTACTAAGAAATGAACACAGGAAAAGTTCTCATTGATCAACATCTCAAATTAGGACAGATTTATAAGGAATACAGTCAGTAAATGGAGTTAGATAATTCTTTTATGCAGACCAAACATCTTAGGCAGGGAGTTACATGCATGTAGATGGAACGTTTGTTAATGAATATATAAATTTTAAACAATTATACATTTTTCCAAAATTATTTGAGCTGCTTACAGAACTATATGTATGTATGTATGAACAGTATATATGTATACATATATATACTTACGGATTTTTTACTGTACTTATTTGAAATGGTTAGAGGTTGACAACTTAAGAACGTTGAAATAGGATTTTAGTTGACTTGGATATTCGATTGATATGATATTTGTATGATCTGTATTACATGTTTGCATGTATATACATATGTATGTATGTATGGATGTAAGGACGTATGGATGTATAGATATTTGGAGATACATTTATGGATGCGTGGATATATGGATGTATGAATACAGTGATGTCTGTTAATGAACAAATCCATCGAGCGGCCATTTTCGTTCATCCGCCGGGGATTTTCATTTGCATCGTTGATAAACGCCCTTTAGAGATTTCACTGTACATTTCAGTGTACGTACCTGCATACAAACATTAAAGCTCAACATTTTATTTTATATCCATTCCATTTATTCCCACATATACATATGTAATATTATTATTATTAATATTAAAATATTATTAATATTAAAAAATCGCGATATCAAACAGAAAATTGAATATGATCCATGTAGCCACACCCATTTTCATATTTACTCAAAGTCAAATAGATTATGTGAAATATGACACATGTATACGCGTATGCTGTCTCACCCACTCTTTCTTCCTCTCCCACTTCCACTCATTCTCCTTCGCTCACTCTTGACTTCCTTGATTCGATTATGCAAATTCCTGTGGCAAGTGTTGAAAATCTTTGCCACTGCGCAAATCAAAGCAATTTAAATATTCACTTTAATTGGAAGTGGAATTTGAAAAGTTACAGATGAAGCGACAGCAGCAGCAGTGCCAGCAGCACCGGCAATGTGGCAGCATCCTCCAGCAACAATGTGGCAACAATTTAATCTCTTAAATTGCGCAAAAATTGTACAGAGGGTGGCGGGGCGTGTCATGCCTGCTGCCGGCTAAAGAGTCGCCCATTTTCCACCCACCTAAGAGTTTTTGGCAATTTTCGAAATTTTTCCAGCCGCAACCCTCGCCATTGACGTTGGCGTTGTCATCGGCGTCGACTGCGACGCAGCGCAACATTCATAAGCTAATTAGTGGGCCTAATTTCACGTAGAAGGAGCTAAGTAAACGGAGAAGAGGCAAGGGAATTGAGTTTGGGACGGTCACAAATCCCACAGGTCACAACGGCAGGCATTACGTAATAATTACGTAAGAATTTCAAATAAAATTTGCTAAGGTATTTCAATTAGGTGAAAAATAAGCACGAAATATAAGCAAAATTCTTTCGACAGGCGGATATCTAAGCGTTAGATGACAAATAGTCTAGCGATTGTTAAGAGATTAGAGAGAGCGCTGAAGGTTGTACAATTAATCATATATTGTTGTTGCTGCTGTTGTTGTTGCTGTGTGATAAATCGAAACAAATTATAATTGGACAAAGCGCCAAAGCAACAACAACACAAAAAGCTGCACAGCTATACAAACACATATGCGCATAGGTTGTGTGTGCGTGCGTGTGAGCAAACGAAAAAGGCAAATCAAGCAGCAGAACAAGAACAACGGCAACAACAACAACCAGCAGCAGTAGCAGAGCAGCGCTAACAGCAGCAACAATAAACTACACCCACGAATGCGGCATCAAAATGCGCCTCCAAACAGTTTCCCAATCAAAATGTAAATATGCCGCAGTCGCGGCCAGCGTCAGCGTCGCTGCCGGCCAAGTGGTGGTGGCGGCCTGCACTGCGTTGTCGCTGCTGCTGGGGCTGGACGACGCGTCTCTCAGCAGTCGAACGGCCTGTTTGCAATTTAAAAGTAAACACACACACACACGTACCCACACACACACAGACACACTATAAATGCAGCACAAAAGCAAATGCAAAGCAAAGGCAAAGGCAACGCCATCGCCATGTTTGCGCGCACAACGTGAAACTTGCTTCGCTGCTGCTGTTGCTGCTTGTTTGCTGTCAACGTCAGCAGCAAAATTTTGTACGGAGAGCTAGCGAGCGCCCACTAGGAAATTTACTAGCAAGCTTTATATGTGCACAGCCGGGTTCTGACTAAATTTAACACTGGGCTGTGTGTATGTTTCTATATATATATATGTGTGTATATGTGTGCGCAACATTAAATGGGAACGATGAACGACGAGTCAAAAGCAATAGCAATAGCAGCAGCAGCAAGAAAGCGTAGCACTTGCTAGTGGGTATGTGTATGCTTGAGTTTGTGTGTGTGTGTGTGTGTACGTGTTTGTGTGGCTGGCAGTGGTGAGTGAGCGAGCAGCCGTCGGCTTATGCTTGTGTTGTTGCTGCTGTAGTTGTTGGTATTCGCAGTGTAGCTGGCATTCAGCTTTAGACATTTACGTTTACGTGTACCGCAAGTGCTCATTACGTATTCCACTATACACACACATCCACACGCATGCATACACATGCGTTTTTTGAGGGTTAATATATTGTATGAAAAGATACTTCACAGATTTTTCGCTAGCTCGCAAATCTTGCTTGTTTACTCGCTCGTTTATACCCTTAATTTTACTCATTTTCATTTTATTGCATTTTTCATTGTTTTTTTTTTCTGTGCACATTCTGTCTCGTTTTTTTCGTTGCGTCTATCCTTGTCTTTTTGTGTGCGCGTACTTTGTGCCTAATAAATTATGCGCCCTTTTGATAAATGTCACTTTGAAAGTACATTCCACCTAATTGTGGCAAGACCGTGAACGAAAGTAGCGGGAGACACAGAGAGTAAGTGTGTGTGAGAGAGAGAGAGAGAGAGAGAGAGAGAGAGAGAGAGAGAGCAAGGGAGTGTGAGATTGAGAGACTGGGGACATTAATTGCTATAAAGGCGCTGTAATAAGCGCACCTGTCAAAATTTATTTCATATTTAACAGTTTGTTGTGGCAGCTGAAGAAGAAGAAGCAGGGAACAGAGAGTGGGTGCCATACACACAGGAAATGAAACGGACTGGAAATGGAATTTGATTGAAGTGAAGCTTTCATTGGAAGTAAAGAAATAAGGGGAAATGAAGCGAAAAGTAATAACAATGAAACTCATTTGAAGTAAAGCTAAACATTAGATTAATTTAACAAAATTAAGTCGAATGGGTTTGGAACTTGATTAAGGCAAAGTAAACATTAAAATAATACTAAATATATAGCCGATCAAATTAAAGAGAACAAAAATCGAATAAAATGGAAATGAAACACGGCAGTGGAAATCCAAGCAAGTAAAGCCATCTCTAGAAAATATTCATTTATTTACAAAAATACATATTAAATGAAATTGGAAACATTAAAGTGATGAGACGCAAGGCTGATGTGATGGGAATTAAAGGCAATGGAACGCAGAAAAGTAGTTGTAGTACCGTAGTCAAACTAATCAAGCCAATAATAGTAAAGCTCTAAAATATATGCAGAAAGATACAGTATATAATCTAACCATATTGAAGAGGGCAGTTCAATTCACTAACATGCGAGAAACGAAATGGAATTGTATTTTCTGAGACGTTTCTACATACCAATAAAAGGATCAAGGCAATGAGACTAACTTGATATATATCATGATTAACATACAAATCCAGGAAGGTGGGATTCCTGGCCATGACACTCAATTAGCCGACTACATAGACTATATCAAGTATATTTATGAAATAACTAAAACTTTGAGCTATAAATGTGACGGATGTAAAATCTACATGTAAAATCTACAATCAAAGAAAAGTATCTTTGACTGCGTTCTATGTTTAAATAGTATTACAAGAAAATATTTTTGAAAAACGGTTCAAGATACATTTATATCTATAATAATTAGACATTTGCCAAATAAACCCAATGCATATGAAATGTATATGAAACAACAAAACTATTGATATAATCCAGTTGAAATGGAGACGTAGAATCTTTCAATCCATAAACAATTTCAAATGTATCTATGCTATGCATACATAAATCTGATATCTTACAGAAATAAATGGGAATGAATTAACACAAACAAATATGAAATGGAAATTAATTCGAATATACTTCGAAATCCGACGATTACCAAATGTATCTACGCCCAAACAGGAGTATCTGCAGCAGAGTGTTTGCCGAGCTCTGCAAATATTCAGCTCCTGCAGCTTCTCCAAATGTAATATGCAACCGCACAGACAAAACCACAGGCGGTTGCCACACACGCACGCAGAGAGACACCCACACACACACGCACATACATTAAATATTCGTTTTGCCAGGAGGATTCATTTACATTTAAGTCGCAAGGACACACACACATATACACTCTCGCATACGTATGTATCTATGACTGCAGTTAGCATTTGAGCCTCGAGTGGAGCGGGTCGCTTATAATTACTTTAGCATGCTGCATTTGCAGTGGTTTTCGGTTAACTCCATTCCAAAGGAGATGCCATGAATTATGTGCAACCGGAAATGGAACAAGGTGCACGTTAAGCTAACCACAAGCAGCCACTGACCGGAGCAGAGAAGTCAGTGGACAGTCATTTATGGACTAGCCGGGGATTGGTTGCGATGCCATCATACATAATGGAGTTGAAATTTATATATGTATATATGTATATGCATAGATATTTGGTGTATAGTTAAGTAAGTCTATCAACATTTTGCTGATATTGCTAATGGTATGGTACATGTAGAATCAAGAAAAGGGAGCACTGGAGACAAAGGAAGAGAGAGAGCGAGATATCGAGCGAGGGGGAGCAGATAAGAGAGAGAGAGAGAAAAACCGAGAGAGAGAGAGAGAGAGAGAGAGAGAAATTGTGAGAGGGACAGAAAGAGGGAGACAGCGTGTGAGAGAGAGGGAGAAAGAGAGAGAGAGCATGAGCGAAAGAAAGAGACAGTGTGATAGAGAAAGAGGGAGAGATCAAGAACGAGAGATAAACCGAATAAGACACAGGGATAGAGAGAGAGAGAGAGAGAGAGAGAGAGAGAGAGAGAGAGAGAATGAGATACATGGACAGACAGCCCCGAACATGCCGAACAAATAGATCAAAGTAGAATCAGTAGAATCGTAAGCGTCATTGGATGTATACTGTTAGTTAGTTACTGAGTAGAAACCCCTTCACAAATTAACCTATTATTTTTAAAAATTAATATACAACTACATTGACAAATGTACAATGATTACTGTTGACATTTCCTGCAACTCCTACAATGGTAGAAATCAACTTGCTTCAGCCAATAACACTTTCTCTATGAAAATTAAACTAAAGTCCCAGAAATTTAAATTAGATAATTTCAGCGTTCCTTTGGGGTTCACATGTCACACGTTCAACTGTACTTATGGTGCAATTGTACGAGCATTACTGATATAAACAGCACCGTCGCGTCGCAAGTGAACGCTTATCTGCATCATTTATCAAACTGAATGTCTGAGGACGATTTATCCAGCCATTGCCATGCATGTCAATGTGTAGCGAGCCTTGAAATCAACGCGAAGACGTGCGAGAAATATGTGCTCAAGGACATGCGATTTGCCAGTTGTCGCTGTCAACGATTCTTTTCTTTTCTCGCCCAGCCTTAAGCCTTTGAAATGCAAATTTGAACGTTTTCAAATTCAATAAAATTCACAATGGCTTTTCCTCTGGGCGGCTGTCAAAACGGAAAGCGAGATCAAGAAGGCTTCAAATGTCAAGTGGGTGTCTGTCACAGAGATACAGATACACACATGCACGCACGCACACATGTACATTTACTCACAGACGCTGGCAGAGAAAGATACCTTTTACATATGGCCCCACTTATTCATATTTTATACAAAATGCCCAACGCACGAAGCATAACAACAACAACAACAGCGAAGCGCAGGCAGCGACGGTGGCAGCGGCAGAAGCGAATTCATGATAATTATAAACGCCAAGGCCAATACGTAGCTGGCACGATTGACGACGACGACGACGTCGCTGCCGACGCTAGCGTCAATGCAGACGCGTTAATCTCTCATTTGACAGTTGAATTCAATTAAAAAAGGCACCCACACACGCACGCACACACATACAGACAGGCAGGTACGCAACGCACAGCCACCCCAAAAAGGTAAAGGCGTCGCAACATACTCACAGCATAAACGAGCAGTGGCACGAAGCGTTCGTGCCGTTGCCGAACAGCCGAACGTCGTAGTGGCAGCCAATCAAGCCTCACAACAGCCGCAGGGTGGGCGGTACAGCAATGGCGCGAAACGGCAACAGAGCGTCTCTTTGTCTCGCTCGCGCTCGAGCTCGAGCTCTCGCTCTCACGACGAGCTCTCATGCGCCGACGCGACGAACGCATGGCAGACAGCGTAGTGCCGAAGTCGTTGGCAGGTCTAATCAGAATCAGTCTTTGAACAGTTTTCGTGCCGTGCACTTTGCGGACGGAGTAAAGTAAATTTTCAACGCTGTCAGCGCACAAGAGAGACAGTGAAAGAGCGATTAAGTGTATGAGTGTGAGGGAGAGGGAAAGAGAGAAAGAGCATTTTAAATCTCAACCGCTGTTCGTGATAATAAAAACGTGTATGAGAAATCGATAAGAGTAGCAGCAGCTGAAGTGAAAGAAGCGCACACACACACTAACACAGAGCGCCCGTGCTGTGTGTGTGAGTCGGCAAGTGCTATAAAGTAAGCAGAAGAAGAGTTCATCATTTGGTTTGAATCGATTTATATGCTTATGAGTAAAATTGATTTCGATCCCAGTGTAGCTCGTGAAGCCGGTAAACAAAATATGTACGTGAATTCACGCATTGCCACATTGTAAACAAATTGCGACGTAGTTTGGCAAACGCTTGGAAAAACTACAGTGTGTACATTTCTAATAAGAAAAATTTCACTTTGCTTTTGATTGCGCGGCGAGCGCGGCGAAATGTAACGAAAAATAAATTCATGTTCGTGCTACTACCATACAGAGCTTCGGTGTGTGTGTGAAAATTTTGTAAACACACGTACACGTGACAAGTGCGTTTGCGTTTGTGTTTACGTTTATGCGTATGTGTGAGTGTTGTTGTCGTATTGGAATTTTCGTAGTCGCCGTCGCCGTTGCCGTAGCTGCCGCTGCCAATTCGAAATAAAAACCGAAACTAAAACTGCGGCGAAGGCGAAAACACGCGCGCGCAAATTGTAGAAAGTTTTGTTTTGGGATTTGATTGTGCCGCTGTTACGCTCTCCCCACAGCCCACAAGGGGCGGCTGTCGCTGCTGCCGCTCTCTCGCCGCGGCGAATAGATACAAATTGGTGTCGTCTTTGCTTCGTGTGCTCGTTTCGCCTCAATTGCGCGGCGAGTACCGAATGCGAGTACGAACGAAACGTAGCCAGCGCTCGCACATAGCATTTGAATTTCGTGCATTGCTTTTAGTTGTATTTTCAGCGGCTGCTGTTGTGGACAATACCGCACGTGCATAACGCAAGTAAATTTCATTCGATCATATATACAAATTGTACGCTGTGTCGCCGCGTCTCTCGTCATCATCGGCAAAGCTTGTTGCGTGCGCGTCGTGTCTCTAACTGTGCATGAGTGTATGTGTGTGTGTATGAGTAGCAACCACCCTGTGAACTGTTGTTGTAAAGTGCGCTCGTGCCGGCGCCAGTTGCTGCTGCTGTTGTGGCAGTTGTTGTTGTTATTATTGCTTCGCTTCGTTTCGTTTCGATAGCGATAACAGCGAAGCGGTGAAGTCTGTGCAAGCTGTGGCCATTTCGTCACTGTCAGCTTGTGTGTGTGTGGGTGTGTTGCTGTATTATTATGAGCCTTGCTCGTAAACTAATACGTCAGCGGCATTGAAGACGTCATCAATGTTGTCAATTGTCCACCCATAAGCCACCCACTAAGACCGGCACTGTGAGCCACTTTAGCCTAACACTTTGGGTGTGTGAGTGTGTTTGTGTGTGGGGTTGGGCGTGGGCGTTGATGAATGGCTCTGCAAGTGTTTGCTTTGCTTCCACCTTCTCATTATCCTTAGCGACGTTTGCATTTTCTATATAAAGCTCTGTCCAGCTTCCGCTGTCTCGCTCTCTCTCTCTTTTTGTCCCGCTCTTTCTGCCCTCCTTTTGGCTGTTGCTTACTCTATCCTTGTGCCCACTTTGACTTAGTTTGCCCGCTTTTGTTTTTGTTGTCTTCCTTTATGCTAGCTTTTTGTTTTGCTTGTTGTTTATTTATTTATTTTTATTTTTTGCTAGCATCGCATCGCATCGCATCGCAGCACAGCTTCACTCTGCTTCTTGTTGTTGTTGCCGTTGTCATTGCTGCCGCCTATTTCGTCTTGCCTTTTACAAGCTGCTTTCGTGCCAGTTTCGCGTGAGCGTGTGACGTACAAAAGCAGAAACATGTCAAAGGCAAACGGGGCAAAAACAAAATGAGAAAAAGAGAGACAGAAAAAAAGTGGGCTGCGCATTTGCGGGCCAAGGCGACTTTTATTTGCCCTACAGTTAGATTTACAGACTTTGCTTGGGTAGCACCTGGACGAATCCTAGGTTGGCTTAAGACTTGATCATAATATAAAAGTAACTTTTTATGTTTGTCCCAAGTAAACCCCAACTTTTTCGGATATATGTATACTATATAAAGCTAAAAAACTGTAGATATTGCGAAATAAGTAACTATAAAACAATCTATACTGATACATAGTTATTTTTATTATTTGAATAAGCGACATATTGAGTACATTTTAGGAATATAATATGATATTTAAAAGCTTCATATCTACATAAAAGTAAAAGAGTTGTTTTGCCAAGTATTCGTGGTAGTTCATTATGCAATCTAAGATGGGCTTCAAAAGTAAAAAAACCACAAGAGTTTTACTACCAGAAAGGCGAAGAAGTCCTCAGATGGTTTAAGTATGGACTGCAAAATGTTTGAAATTAAAGATGTATAAAGCGTTTGTATAGATGGGTAGATAGATGGATGAATAGACAGTTATGTTTACAGATAGCTAGATAGAATCACTGTATAAATCGTGTAATATACATACATATGTAGAAAGACAGAATAATATAGTTATGTGAGAAACATAGAACATGACACTTAACTACATATGTATAGGTAAAAAGAGAGGTATAGACAGATATCTATGTTTAGAGATATTCATACATACACAACAATTTGTCAAAAAGTCTACTCATTTATCAATGTCTATCGATAATCATAGACGCTTTAAACCCTATAAAATCTATAAAAAGAGGTATGTTCATTGGCAAGATCTATCTATCTAGATAGAAGATATACATATGTATATAGATAGCTCGAAAAATATAATATAATATATGTATATTTGGTAGATTGAGGGATCGAAACTTTATATCTAGCAGCGTAAGTTTAATATTTGAAAGACCTATGCTTGAAAGACCTAATGCGTATATATTCTAACCTTTCTAAACATTACTTGTTTTCTAATTTCTATTGCCAAAAGTACGATAATATAAATAACTAAATTCATAAGATTGGTTAAAGACATTTTAATGTTTCTCTTTGCTAGTTTCAAATGGATTTTTAGGCCTCGCATTGTAAACATTCATATTTCGCAACTATGAATAATGTTTGATACATTTAATATTATATTTCATACATATCTAGTCAACCGACTTAGCCTCTTAACTATGCTAATTTGACACCGTAAGCAACTTAATTGCAGACAAAACAATTAGGACTAGTTCCTAAAAGCTCTAACAACAGCACATTAGATGCATGGGTATGAGTGTGCGTGTGTGTATGTGTGTGTATATGTATAAATGTATTTCCACACATTAACATGACATTTGCTGCTGTTGCTGTTTTTGTTGTTCCATTCAAATCTCATCAACTTGATGTGGCATACATATTCTTCCTCTTTGCTGCCTATGCCTATGCCTATGTCGCTGCCTTTGCTGCTGTCTCTGCCGCTGCCTCTGCTGCTGGCTCTGCGTCTGCGTCTGCTTCTGACTCTGCCCTCGCTTGTGCTTCTGAATCAAGCCAACCTGCTGATCCAACTCGCTGCCCACATCGTAATTATCATCATCATCATTATTATTATTATGGTGATTATCAACTCTGACTCTGTGTGCGCGCGTGTACGTGTGTGTGTGTGTAGGGCATAGCAAGAGCGTAATTTTCGTACTTTATTCGTTTGCACAGCGAAAGACGAAGTCGAAGACGTCGGGCGCAGACGAAGGCGAAGATGAAGACGTCGGGCGAACTCAAGAGACGAAGGCAGCGAAGTCGCCGACGAAGACGAAGGCGAAAAACCTAAAACTAGATTCAAGTACAACACATCGTCGAGTGCGCTGTGTGTGTGTGTGTGTGTGTGTGCGAGAGGTTGTGTGTCGGATGCCCTCTGTGTGCAGCACAAAGGGCGTCGCTTGTAAGCTCAGTAGCGCCCCTTAGCCCCCCTTTGCACCGGCCTTTGCCTTAATGTGCGCCGCATATGAGTTAGTTTTTTTGTTCTTTTTATATACATAAGTGTGCGTGTGTGTCTGTGTGTGTGTAGTTTTTGTTGTTGTTTCTTTTTTGGCATTGTTCCGATTCATGGATGGCTGATTTACTAGTTGAAAGTGCTGCGTCTGACGTTGCCAGATCTTTTTGTGGCAGTCACAGTTGCAGTTGCAGTTTTACTACATTGCTACATAGATATAAAGATATAGATACATATTTATATATATGTATGTATTGTTGGGCTTTTGTTTGACAAGCGAGATGAGACGAGAGACCTAGAGCCACCCAACCACATTCATGTCGCTGGGTGTTGATGATGGTTGTTGCTGCGATTTTTGCTTTATGTTGTTTCCCACAGTTGGTTTTTTGTTTTGTTTTAAACTTTGTTTTGGTCTGTGTGGCGCTTCTTCTTGTGAAGGCAAAGCTTCAGTTTGATCTTGTCGCGGTGCTCTTGCCTCCAGATCTAACAGTCATATAAAGCTTATAATATCGTTAAGATTTCTAGATATTGTATATGATGTCAAAGGCTCGCACTATAACGCTCGAACTTCATTTGAGACATAGTTCAAGCTGTAGTCTCTCTTAAACATATTTGCTTAAGCTTAATTTGTAACTAATTTCTTGTTCTTCTTATTCTTCTTCACAGGACATGTTAGCATCTAAAGCATTCTAAACTATTAAAAAGAGGCTATCATTACATATACCCACACACACGCACAACAAAAATGCAAATGAAAATGGAAAAAACGCCGCAGTTACACAAACTGCAATCTACGCAACGTACTGGTTCCGTACGACAGCTGAGTCAGTTCAATGAACAGATCACCTGTCACATATGCCGAGGCTATATGATAGATCCAACAACAGTGGACAATTGCTATCATACATGTAAGTGAGGCAAAAGAACTCAATATATAACTATATAGATGCTTATGCATCTACATCTATCTACATATAACTATCTCTCTATGTATCCATATGCTATATTACCAACCCACTTCAATTGTCATTCTCTGCAGACTGTCGCAGCTGCATTCTGAAGCATTTGTTGCGCGATGTTTACTGCCCACAGTGCAAATCGAGCGGGGGCAAGCATATCAGCGAGGATAACCTCAGGTAGGTGTTGCAACATCTCTTCTCCTACTCTCTTCCTCCCCCTTTACCCTTCCCCCATCTACCTCACTCCCCAATCTGGGCTTTAACAACTGTCGCGCCTCGTTCTCTTTCAGATCCGATGACACGTTGCGTGCGCTGATTTATAAACTAGTGCCGGGTCTCTATCAGCGCGAATGCGAACGCCTTGTTGAGTTTAAGGAACAGCATCAGGAACTGGCTGCCGAGGAGGATTTGCTGCACAAATCATCCAGGGAACAGCAGCAGGAGTTCTTTTCGCCCGGAGAGCCTATTAGGTATGCCAATTTCAACTTTACTTTAGGTTTAACTATTTTATTCTGTTTATCTTTCGCACATAAATTTCTACTGTGCCAAGACTCTTCTCTCATTTCTTAACTCTCATTTAATCATCTACATTCTTCTCCTGTTTCGCTCTCTTCCCAAATACAGTCTATCGCTGGAATATCATCCGGCTACACTCAAAAATTGCGGTTCAACCGAAAAGCCGCCCATCTGCTATCTGCAGTGCCCCGCCAATCTGAGGGTTGTGCATCTGCAGCGTTTTCTCTGCTCCAAGTACGACATCGATCCGGAGAATAAACACGTCGAGGTCGAGGTCACGTATGAGGATGAGGTTTTGCCGCTCAACTTTACGCTCATGGATGTCGGCTATTGTTACCACTGGCAGCGGGTGAGTTCTCAAACTTTGTTTTGCTTTTGGGAGATTAGAAAGAGAAGGGGATGGGATGGGAAGGGATGGTATAGAATGGGATGGTATGGTATGTCATGTACTCGATTGGGATGATATTTTTTGGGAAGGGGATAAGTAGAAGGTTGATTTGTTTTGTCTGAGTTTGGCACTTAAAATTAGCCGCTGGCAAATCGAATTGTGCCGCCAGTTTAGTGTCCATTCCATAATGCCGATTCAGGGTGTAGAGCAGCAGCAGGGTCGATTATATAGTTGATTAACTCGGCTGTATCCATATGAACTCAGCTTATAGAGTAGCTACCTACATGAGATTTGGTACAGCTCTTTTGAAAGGTATAATTTGGATCAATATATCTTAAGAGAGAGAGAGAGAGAGAGAGAGAGAGAGAGAGAGAGAGAGAGAGAGAGAGAGAGGCAGATTTAGATAGATACATAGATAGATATACAAATAGATAGACATACAGATAGATAGATAGATAGATATATAGATAGATAGATAGATAGATAGATGTATAGATAGATAGATAGACAGATATAGATATGTGTGGATATATCTATGATTGTATTTGCATTATATAGTTGTTATAAGAATTTGACACAGGAACTCCCCTTGACAGGAACGCGCAATGTGGGCGTGGCACAAATGTAAGACATCCAAGTCTTTAACAGTTTTCAAGCTAGCTCGCGGCAATTCCTATACATATCCGTCTAGATTGTTGATAGACGCTTAGTAAACTCATTTCATCTTCAACGTTTTCTTCATTTCCATTTTCCATTTTCTATTTGGTTGTTTTTTTTCCTGATAATCTACACAGCATGCGCCGATGGCGTTTCGCTATAGAATTCTGCTGCACGAGCGCATTGAAACAAAAAACGATGAGAGCAATTTGTCAAAGGTTAAACAGGATATTGAATCGAATGTCGCTGTGGCAGCCACAACAAAGCCCAGCAAATCGGTGACCTTTGCCGATGAGCTGCCGTTGCAAGCGACAAGCAAGACGCGCAGCAAAGCCAACAACAACAACAACAACAATACAAAGTTGACCAAGACCAAACGTCAGCCGGCAGGAGGCAAGCACGAGTTGGAGGAGGCGGCAGCAGCGCCAGCAAATTTTAAGAGTTTGCGCAGCAATGATATGCGCTACAGCGACTATGGCGTGGTCAACAACAACAACAACAACAACAATAATAATAACAACAACAATAACAATAATAACAGCAACAGCAACTCCTCCTCAGCTGCGCCGCTGCTGCGTGTCAAGAGCGAACCAGAACCAGAGCCAGAACTGACTAACAACAACAACAACAACAACAACAACAGTAGCAACAACAATCTCTCGAATCTCAATATTGTTGTCAGCATTCCTCAATCGCAGCTGAGCAAATCGGCAGCGAATTATGGCGACGAAGGCACCTTTGAGCTGAAGACAGCGAATAAGAAATCGACGCCGCCCTCGCAAGCGCTCAAACTGAAAATCGAGCTGAACAGCATGACGACGAAGCTAACGCTGCCCAGGTCGGCAGAGCCGCGACTGGAGAGTGCATCGCCGGCGGCGTCGCCGGCAGCATCAGTCCAGCAGCAAGTGGATCTGGAGACATATGTGAAGAACATTGGCCTGAAGCCCATTGAGCCCGTGCAGCAGGAGGCGCTCAAGTACAGTCCGAATGCGTCGCCCATGTCGTCGAGCAGCTGCTCCACCAATGGCTCCAATGGCAGCGCAACCATCAGCAACAGCTGCTCGTCCTCATCGTCGTCGCATCGCAAGCGCAAAAAGAAACACTCGAAGGAGCCAAAGGATGCGAATGGCAAACGCAAGAAGCTGCATGCGGAGATCAGCTCCCAAACCGATGGCAAAATGAAGATGAAGATCACAACAACGCACAATCACAAGGCGCACAAATTGGATCTGAAGCGATCCCATTCTCTAGCTGGCGGCGAGCTGGTCTCGCTGAAGCAGCTGCAGCTGGAAGAGCAACCAAAGGCAGCAACTGTAGCAACAGCAGCAACAGCAGCAACAGCAACTAAGGAAGATGCTCTGAATCGCACGCTGGGCGAGGAATCGCGCAGCATCAATAGCCTGATGACAGCTAGCAACAATTGCAGTGCGGCGGCAGCAACAGTTGCTGCTGAGCCGGCGCTTAAGTTGCCCGCCTCGCCGCCGCTGCCGCCCAGCCTATTCAAAGGCTTCAATGCAACGGCAACGGCAACCGCGACAACTACTGCAGCAACGACAACACCAACAGCAACAACAACACCAGCAGCAACAGCCACAGTTGCTGCCAGCAAGCCAACCAAATTGGCCAAACCGCCGCTGCCCAGCAATCACAATAGCAATCGCAAGCCGAGCGCCATGCAAGCGCCACATTTTCTTGTGCCACAGTCGCCGCTGCGGCAAGCATTGCCGGCGCACATGCAACGCTATCACTCAGCGGCGCCCAGCTCCATTGCCAGCGCGGCCAACAAGCAGCCGAAGCGCGCCTTGTCGCTGGACGAGAGTCAGCAGCAATTGCTGGCCAAGCAGCCGCGCCTGGACTACCAGCAACAGCAGCAGCAACAACAATTGCATTGCTTCAACCCTGTTGCTGCCAGGTTGAAGAACAATGTCTATGCGCCGCCCATGCTCATGCCGCAGCTGTGCCCGACCGGACGCAGTGTGACCATAACGCCGCGGCCACGCAACGTGCAGAGCTATGCCTATGCCGCGGACAGTGGACTGGAAATAGTGCGCCTGGGTGCGAGTCCGGGGCTAACGGCAACTGTTGCCGGCGCACGGGTGATGGGACCGCCGGCCAGCTTGCCACGGCAGCCCGCCAAGCGTGCCACAAATGCGGCACAGTCGGCAGCATCGCCGCCGTTGTCCATGCCGGCCATGGTCAAGTCGCCGCCATTGTCTGTGACGCTGAGTGCACAGCGAGCGGGCAACAACAACAGTAACAACAGCAACAGCAGCAACAGCAGCAACAACAGCACCAACAGCAACATCGGCAACATCAGCAACAACAACAACAATGTTGCTTATCGCACATCGCCGCCTGCTTTGATCAATCTGCGCAATCCGACGACGCACGCAGCCTTTGCAGCTAAATCAAATGCTGCAGCAGCAGCAACAGCCAAAAAGGCAGCAACTGTTGCCGCAGCAGCAGCAGCAGCAGCAAGCACTCAAAGCAAATCCAATGGTTTGGCGCTGCTGGACAAGTCGAAAACAAGTTTGCGTGAATTTCGGCCGTCGACAGCAGCAGCAACAACAACAACAGCAACAACAACAGTTGCAGCCAGCACGACAGCAACTGTAGCAACAGCAGCAACAGTCAAGGATGCTGACATACTTGATTTATCAGCAGGACGCAGCAGCAGCAACAGCAGCAGCAAACAAACAACTGCAGCAGCAACAACAACAACAAAGTTGGCGCCCACAACAGCAACAACATTGAGCAACAGCAACAACAGCAGCAACAACAACAGCAGCAGCAGCAACAGTCTGGAGGCAGCCTTAAACAAAATCAAACAAAACATTTCCGCCAACAGCAACAGCAACAACAACAACAACAGCAGCAGCAACAACAATGCTGCCGCCGCCGTTGTTGCCGCTGTGGCTGCAGCTGCTGCTGCTGCTTCTGCTGGCGGCACCGGCGACGATCTACAAAATCTGCATATGCTCTCCGAGTCGGCGACGGCGCGTGAGAAAATCTCAATCAAGTGCGGCAATATCTATGAGAATAAGCCAAAGAATGCGCTGGTTCGGCCGCAGAATGCATCAGTGCGCAGCATACCAAATCCTTCAGCGTTGGCCTTTCGCAATCAGGCAACGCCGACGGCAACTACAACGGCAACAGCAACAGTTGCTGCTACTCCTGCAGCTGCTGCAACAGCAACTGCAGTGGCCAAGCCGTTGACGGTTAAAGCCGAAGAGACTATCAAATTGACTGCAGCAGCAACTTTATTAAGTCCCAGCAGCAACAACAACAACAGCAGCAGCAGCAACAGCAATACGGCTGCTGCTGCTGCCACCTCACCGCGCGCTTTGAAGAAGGCAACAACAATTGATCAAGTTGCTGCCAATTTGAACATACGCGCCGAGGCCAAAGCCGCAGCAATGGCCGAGGACGCGCCACCGAGCAGCAACACCAACACCAACAGCAGCAGCAGCAGCAGCAACAGCAACACGAGCAGCAGCAACACCAGCAGCACCAACAACAGTGCAGCAGCAGCAACGGTGACAGAAAAGGCAGCCAGCAGCGTGACCAAAACAGAAGCCAAGATGCCAGCAACAGCAGCAGCAGCAGCAGCAGCAACAACATCAACAGCAACAGCAACATCCACAGTTGCTACAACAACAACATCAACAACAGCAGCAACTGTTGCTGCTGCTGCTACCACATTGCCGAGTCTGCCCGCACTTTCGCTACCCGCGCTGTCCCTGCCAAATGCTGCTGCTGCTGCTGCTGCTGCCGCTGCTGCTGCTGACAACGAGTCAATGTCAAAGCCGCCCGTTCAAATCGCCGCCACCGACACTTTGGCATCGGTGGCAAGTTCCGCTTAGTCACAAGGTAAGTGCAACATTAAAATAAAATATATCTATATCAATCAAAAGCGCACACACATACACAGTAAAAGACTGAGCGTAAAGAACTGCTAATTGTTTATATGTAAAAATATTATTTATATTTAATTCATATATTTATATTTCATTCCGAATACCTTCATATATAGCAAAATAAATTTATGCTTCATTTATTCTATATATTAATGAATTTAGATTATTTACTAAGTTATTTCTAATAAATTTTATTTGCTTTTATGTATATAATTGTCTCTATCTATACTAATTTTATACGAACTCTATCTTAACTTTACTTATTTATTATTGCTAATTTAATATCGAGGTTTTATTCATTATAATCTTCCATTGATTTGGTTCATTTTGGTGGACTTTTGGATATTCTAACATAGATTATTTCATATGTGATCGATTTCTAGACATTTACACATAAGGTAGATTTGGATAACCTAAAATACATTTTGGCACATCTGATAGACATATCCTAATAAATATATACATACATATATGTATGTATTTGTTTTTTACATATCTTCAACTTCAATATTAAGCATTATCAAATACACTTTGGCACAATTTTAAGTGTTTTTTTTTTTTTAATTCTTGAGCTTTGGTTAAATATCTTCTAGATAACTTAGTTTTAATGGCTCGGCTTCAGTTGTTGTTTTTTATTGAGTTTTCTATTGTTGTCAGCTCATGCTTAACTTCTCATTGCTTTGTATTCTCTATATGTATTTTCTTTTTGGCGCGTTTCCCACACTCAACCCAAAAAAAAAAAGAGATAAAAAAATACAAGCAGAAGAGACTCAAATTATACAAATTACATTTCGTGTTTGCGCGTTTTCTGCTGCTTGTTTTTGTTGCTCAGTTTTTTCTTTCTTTTCTTTTTGATTCTGCCTGTGCCTTTGCTTTCCTCTTTCGTTTTTCTCAAGTAGTCATTATACACAAAAAAACATTTTTTTTCTTTTAGCGGGCAATGCTCGTCAACGTGTGTCTTTCACGTTACAGTCAGCTCTAGCTATCTCTGACTCCCTTCCTCCGCCCTCCATTGACACGCTCTTCCTGCTTGACCCCTCTCTCACACTCACTCTCTTTCTTTTAGCAAGCGTTTTGCTTGTAAAATGTGCGTCTTCAGCAGTAACTGAGCCTCCAGCTAGCTTTGTCTCCCTCCCACGCCTTTGGCTTCCTGTCTGTGCCACTCTCACACTCACTTTTGTTGTTAGCGAGCATTTGCTAGAGCTCTAGCTAGCTTTGACTACCTCCTTTCCCTTTGCCTTGCACGGCGCACTCTTCCAGCCCGTGCCACTCTCACACTCACCAAATTACATACTCTCTTTTCATTAGCGAGCGTTGCTTGTATAAATACGCAAAGCGTCTTCAAATTTTGCATCAGCCTAGCTAACTTTTCATCCCACCCTCAGAATTGCTCAGCCTTCGAACTCTCTACCTGCCTGCGGCCCGCTCCCACTCTCACCCTTTTTTTGGGTGAACACATTGCTAGCATTAGCGTAGCCTAGCCTGCTAGCTAGCTTTATCTCCCTCCCTCGCTTTTGCCTAGCTCAGCACACTCTTCCTGCTTGTGCTTTGTCTGTGCCCCTCTCCCACTCTCACGCACACATACTCATTTCGTTCGTTTGGTGAGCAATGTTAGTCGCTGCCGCCGTGGCTACCTCTAGCTTTGTCTCCCTCCCTGCGCTCTTTTGCTATCAGTCTTTTTGGTGCTTTGGTTGGTCATTCGTTAATTTGCCGTATCGTTTCATTTCTTATGCTGGTTTTATTTATGCCGCTATCACACACACACCACACAACAACAATAAGAATAGCTCATTATATTTGTAGTTGCTTTCAGTGCTAAATTTGTATTCTTTTTGCTTGCCTTTTTAATGAACAGCAGCAGTGCCCAGCATACAGCGATTCACTTGCTCACTCTCTCACTCACACACACACTGGTAGACACTTGCTTGCCTCGCACATTACATCATTTTGTTGGTATTTTCAAGCATGAATAACAATTTACATTCTTCTCGTACTTGTACAATTTGAAATGCAGCGTTTCTTTGGATGTGCGGCACGCAAATGTATTTGGTGGCGCCACTCGAGAGTCTGCAAGGCAATCAGAACTCGAACGCAAATTGATGGAACAACAACAACAACCACAACCACAACAACAATAAGACGTGCCACTGCAATTAGCACAATGAGAAGCGCAAAGAGCGGCAGCAACTTGAAGTGACTCGACTAGACTCGACTGCAGCGGCGCGTAAGCCTTACATGAATACAAATCTATAATCGTATATACCAAATAACAAGATATAAGATACAACATACACACACACGCACACAGATACAAATACAGATACAGACACACAGACACCGCGCGTTCACATACACATGCAAATAATTGTGCAAATATTTGCGATTGGAATTAGTACGCGTCGAAATAAATTATAACCGTAATGGAAATATGTATATGACTATAAATATATACATATGTATATGCAAATATAAATATAAAACGTATTTGTTGCTAGCTACAACAACAACAACAACAACAACAGCAACAACAGCAGCAGCAGCAAAAAAAGCTGACACAAAAATGCGAAATATAAATAAATAAAACACCGCGAGAGCTGCTTTTGTTGCTGTTGCTGTTTGGCATAGCAAAAAATGCGAACGAAAATTAATTATAAAATATCAGCGAAAAACACACACAGAAACAGAAACAGCAAAAGAAACGCGCGCAGACCACATTGAATACGCTTACGATGTCAATTGAAATCGTTGGACTGAAATATAAAAACCTAAATAATCAAAAACAATTCGCGAAAAAACTAAATCGGGAACAACTCGTTGCTTTAGATTAGATATCTTTAAATTAAAGAAGAAAACCAAACACAAGCTGAGAACGAATAAAATTTATTCACAAAGTAGCTGAAAAACAAAAGCAACAGAACAGCAAAGTGTTAGAAGATAGCGAAAACAATTCGCTGCACTCGGAACCAACTCGTTGCTATGTCAATAGGCCACTGCTTTAGTCTATATAGAAACGAATTAGCAACTCAATTAAAATTGCTGATATTGGCTATAGAGAGTGGGAGAGAGAGAGATGAGGAAAGTAACAAAAAATCTAATCAAGAACAACCACGTTGATCGTGCTTACAACTCGTTATCCTCGTATTCCCAGCGAATAGCGCTATCTAGCAACTCGTTAGCAAGTGCTTCTTAGAACTTAGGATCTACGCGTTGTCAACAAATATTCAATTTAATAGCGGCTAAATGAAATAAATCCGTTAAGAAAAGCTTGTTACAAATATGTAGCGAGTGCTTCAGGTGTAATATAAATATGTTGTTGTATTTTGTTTATTTTAAAGCTGATTCGAGACAACTCGTAGCTTGAGCTTTTATTTGAAATCCATGTAATAGCGAGTGCTTCAATCTGATAGATAGAGTTACTAGGAACACTCCTCGAAGTAATTGGTTAGAGTAACTCATTAGATTTACTCATTAGAGTCAGGATCCCTTGTTAGAGTAAGATGTGGAGAGTTGTTGCTCTAATTCGTCAAGAAACTCCTTGCACAATGGATGGCTTTGCATGAAAATCAGATGTACAACAAATCAACTCGTTTATCTAGATAAAACTCGTAGAGGGAACCAACATATACAGATACAGATACAGATATAGTTAACACAAATCTACAAATTCCACACACAATGATGAGAAGAAAAATTGAATAGACCAAACAGTGAGCATACATTAAATAGACTTCAATGTGCCTATAGGGTATCCAGTTGACCTACCATATAAACGGAATGATTACACTACAGCTGATAAAAGACGAAAATCAAAATGCGAACAAGCGAAAGGCGTATATTTTGTGGCTTTGAATCAAAATCGAAACACATCTAGAAATCATATAAATTATTGATATAAATTTGTTGTGAAAACGTGAAGCGAACTTAATCGGAAGTGTTTTTTTTTTTCTGTATCTAATTTTTTTTTTTTGTGTCTGCGGCGAAGTGTGAAGCAGGTTGTTGACGGCCGCGGCGCATTTTGGACTTTTAGATCTTTTGTTTCTTTTTTTGGTGGTGTGTGTAAACAGTAGCCAACCCACATACATACACACACACACACAGATAGACAGAGAGACAACCTACAGTTAGAGAGCCACGCACGTTCGTTGAGGCGATAAAATTTTAACGATTTTGCTGAGCTGAGCGTGTCAAGCATAAAGATACGAGAATACAACAACTATACATATATTTATATATATACATATATACCTAAAATATACCAATATATATATATATATATAAAATATATATACTCAAATATATACATATATGTATTCAAATAACGTGTAGATACTTTATGGTATTTAGTGTTACGTTTAATTGCTGCACAAACTTTGTACATAAATTTAAATATCGAAGCTACAGAAACAACAGAAACAAAAACCGAAAATCGAACAGCAAAAACATTTAATTTTAAAGCTTCGCCCAAAAAAAAAAAAAACAGCAAAAAAAACAAAACAAAAGAAACACGAGACAAACACACAAAAATAACAATATAAACTAAATATATAAAAATCAAATGACTCGAAAAGTCGTTTTACGTGCTTATCGATAAATGTTGAAGTGCTTTAGCAAACACTTATCGATACATGTTAACAAAGAATATAAAACACTTAAGCATGGAACAGGTAAACTTATCGATCCATGCCTAGAGCTTAAACAAGTAATTATCGAGTTTTACATGTAATGCGTTTGAATAAATATTTATCGATCAATTTCAAGCGCCAATCAATACACTTCAAAATTGTGCTCTTTTAAAAGCCGATCAATTTATAAGCATGTATCGATAAATGTGTAAACACTTCATAAACGAAGTTATCGACCAATGTTTCAGCGCCTAAGCAAACACTTATCGAAAAAGGTGCAGTAGCTGATCATGAAACATTTATCGATAATAGAAAAAGCTTTAATGCATATAACAATAATTTAGCTACTTTTAATATGTGTATTGTATTTCGTATATCGTATATCGGTGTCTATAACCTATATTCTACATAAAACTCTCTCAAATTATCGTAAAAGTTTTGCTCTCGGTTTTTATCTGTTATTTCTATGTACATACATTAAAAACAAATTGTATAAACTATATATAGTCAGGCTAGCGCTGCAATCGTTATCGTTATCGAGTTATAAATATTACACATAAGTAGAAAAAACAACAACCCCCGCGATATATTGCAACCACCTTTTTGGTTAAAATTTGTTGAAAATTTTCATAAGTCAAACAAACCCTCAAAATCTCTTTGAGAGGCCGAAAAAAGCCTCCCCAAAATGTTTTCGATATCGATAACTTTGAGCATAGCCATGACAACTAAGCGAAATTGTAAAAATTCCTATAAAAAAATGAAATTGAAGAAAGAATTTCTAATTTATTTAATTTTTAATCTACTCACTTCGTGCAAAAGAAAAAAAAACCTATCAAATTTTATTATAATTTATAAGCTATATATTACATTAAATTATATAAATGTTTGTTCCAATGAAATGTTTTAACTTTCATGCTGAAAAATAACTAAATTTACACAAGAAAAACAAATTTATAATAAACATAATACAATTATATATATACATATATTATAGTATATTTAGAAATCTGAATGTGTGCACATAAAAATACATAAATTATAGAATATTAGATGCATATATATATATTATATATATATATTATATTATTGTTAGACAAGTTCACACACAATGTAATCCACACACAAAATTCTAAGTTAAACAAATAAATTAGCTGATTTTCAAAATAAATGGAATGAATATTAATAATGATAACAATAATAATAATAATAAAACAAATTCACTCACAAATAGACAAATGCGGTTTTCTTTACTCTTTATGGGCCTTGATAAATCAGTGCAAAGGAAGTGGGAGTGGTAGTGGGAGAAGAAGACGGAAATGGAGCAGGAGCAGGATCCGGAGACACAGGCGACGACAGAAGGTGTCGTTTATGCGGCTGTGAAGATATAGATACATACATATATGTAGATACCTTTGCAATATATGCGTATAAGAGTATCGGATTACATTTGCTGTTACAGTTAGTCGACGTTTTAGAGATGAGCGCGTGAAAAGCTTAGGCAGTATAAGAATTGCTTTCAGGTTGTTGTTTCTTATAGTTTAAATATGTTGCTGTATAATATAATAGTACTATAGGTATGTATACGATTTGTTTTTCATATGTATATTTAATTAAATTAAACAATTTGATTCATTCTAAATATGTATATATGGACATTTTAATAATTTTTAACTCTTAACAAGTAAGAAAGCTCTAGTCGAGACTGCTCGACTACGAGATACCCTGAACCCTCCGAGCAACAGCCATTTCAATAATTTTTAGTGTCATTCAGCTTAAACAAACACACACACACACGCAAACATATACATAGACACCCATAGGCACGCACGCATTAACAGGCATGGGCTGCAGTGTGTGCTTACTATGGGAACTTAATTGTTCAATAACTTTTTTTGTGGACGTACGTTCTTCATGAAACTTTCAGAATGTTGTTTTATCATTACTATGCGTATATTTGCCAAAGCTCAAGTCTCTAGTATTTGAAATACGCCTTTTACAGAGATGAGGGTAAGGGGGTGGATATAGGGGTGGGGGGTGAATTAGAACAAAAACCGAAATTCTATCACGTGCAGTCGAGTCTACATTTAAAATTTGGAGACTTTAGCTCTAAAGGTGTAGGAGATATAATTTTATAACTGGTTTTCGATAAGGTTTTTGATCGATAAAAAAATAACGGGATGAGTTATCGATTTTTAGTGATAAACTCGATATGCGCGCGCTATATACGAGCATTTTAAAAAAAGTTGAAGTCTCTAGCTTCTATATCTTCAGAAATCGACGCGTTCATACATACGGACAGACGGACAGACGGACAGACGGACAGACGGACAGACGGACATGGATAAATCGATTCAGTTTGTCGCCCTGATCAAGAATATATATACTTTGTGGGGTCTGCCACGCCTCCTTCTCCCTGTTACATACTTTTAACAAAACCATTATACCCTGATTTCCCATTTTCAATGGGTTCAGGGTATAAAAATAGATTAGATTTCGTTTATTTTCATAGTCTTCTAATTATAAGTAAAATTATATTTTCTACTCTCGCTCTGTTTAATGAAATAAATGTATGTAAATATTTCCAAAGAATTTTAATATATTTTTGCGTATTTTATTATATTTTCCCTATAATTTATTTCTATAAGTTCCCTAACAACGAGCCTAAAATCTGAGCTAAATTGATCAATGCTTAAGCTCATTAGCAAAGTGTCCACTCTCTTGCTACTCTCTATCTCCCACTCCCTCTCCCTCTCCCTCTCACTCAATACTTTCACACCAGTGATATATCGCATCGTGTCACGCGCGCATCTCTTGGGCGAATAACCAAATGGCATTGTGGCAAACGATTGAGCGAGATAAGAGAGGGAGAGAGAGAGAGAGTGTGGGCGGTGAGTGGGGAATGGGAACTACGGGTTGAGCGCGGGTCGAGCTGACTGTGAGCCCGTTGTCAGTTTTTCATTTGAAATTCCAACCCCCGCCAGGAAAATTGCACAGCCAGTGTCAAGGCAAAGTCCTGGGCGCGCTGTTTTACTTGTTGGCATTGCAGATTTCAACGCTTTTCATGGCTCAAGCGGAAGGGTGGACGACGGGAGAGAGGAGAGGGGCGCTGAACTGGCGAAGTGTGGGCCAGGACACTTGCCGGAAACATATGGCGGCACGCTAAAACCAAAGTCGTCGTTGTCGTTGTCGTTACACAGACACAAACACACACACACACACACACATACAATAATAGACAGTGGCACATGCATAATGCCAAAGCCACAGCCGCAAATACGTAACAACTGGCACGTGCCCGAGCTCGTGCCATAACCTTCAAGGCAATGACGAAAGTCAGGCGGGGCAGAGCGCGGCGAGAGTGGGCGAGAGTGATAGAGTGAACGGGCGGGCAAGATGATGAGGACGAAGGCGCGAGCGAACGAACGAGCGAGGCCGAGGCCGAAGCTTAGCTGCTGTGGGTGCCGTTTCGATGTGCCTATATGTGTGTGTGTGTGTGCAGCTACTTGTTGTATTTTATTTGTTTGTCGTACTTTTATTAAAAACGAACGCTACCTAATCAGCAGCAAAATGTCGCACTTTACTGCACACACACAGAGAGAGAGAGAGAGCGCTGTAGAGTTTTGTGTGGAGTGGGGGGATTGTTTGGCTCGCCCGTTGCGAAAAACGAACTTATCAGCTTTTTGTTTTTGCCGGAGCTTTGCTAAAAGTCGTCGCTTCATCCGGCCTTCGTTCGCCTGCAGTTAACTGTAACCCCCGTCTGCCAGACAGCTTTGTTGTTGTTGCTGTTGCTGCTGCTGATAAATAGCGGTTTCTCGTCGTCGTCGTCATCGTCGTCTATGTTGTAGTTGTTGTTGGTGTTGTTACTGGTGGCATTGGAACGTGCCCAGCTTTGCGATTTGTGATTGGTAAATTGGGTAATTGAAAACACTTAACCGTTATGATTTATTATCTATATTATACGCTCGTTGCATACACATGCATATGTGTGTGTGCCAGTGGCTTAGCACGCGCTGATACTATCTATATCCCTCTCTCTCTGACTCATTGCATTTGCATTAAATTGTGCAATCTATTCGACTTACGTATATATACATACATATACGTAGATTTTTTTTTAGCTTCGTTTAATTGCAATTGTTATTAAAATCGCATCAATCAAAGAGATATATCAGCTTTTTTGTTGATGCCATTTGATGGATGTTTACTGTCTGGCATTTAAAGCTGCATTTGTAGGGCAGAAACAGTTAGAGTTATATCACGCATATTCCTGTAGTAGATTTTAGCCAGAATTTATTGCAGGTGAAAATGTGATTATTTGTAATCCTTAAGGTTGATATTGATAGTGCTTTGGTTTGGTTTTTATACGTACATTTTCAGATACGTGAAAGATATAATCATATATTATATCCTTCACGTATCTGAAAATGTACTTACAGATCATAATCTGTATGAGTTATATGGAGAAGGCGTGGCCTATTTCCATTTCCAAGACTTTTGTTCTTTTTCTCTTCCACCATCTTCGTCTGATTAATGACAAACGTAGTCCTTGATTAGGCTTAGTCGATTTGTCTGAGGTGCTTAAGTCCTCTCGCCTCTTTAACCGCCGTAAATCTAGTTATCTGAACTGCGACACTGCCGGCAAGTCCAGCCTCTCCGATGAAAATCCTTGACTTATTCCAAAACTATAATTCATCTAAATTATATAGTCTGTTTACAACGAGCTTTTCTACTCCCTTATTCTCTTTTCAGGCTCTAATCAGTTCAAATTCTGTCTCTAGCCTAAATAAAGCGCAACACAAAACAATTTTAAAGCTTAGCCGAGCTGTTTGCTAACGTAATTTTGCAAAATTTATAAGCCTTTTGCTTGTTTTACAGTTTTAGCAGATTATTCGCAGTTGTCGTCTCGACAGCTCGGACAATGTCAAAACTTTTCTTCTTCAGTGATTGGCATAGTTATCTGCTTGAACAAAACTTTG
Organism: Drosophila mulleri; assembly: GCA_035047565.1. Lineage (NCBI taxonomy): Eukaryota > Metazoa > Arthropoda > Insecta > Diptera > Drosophilidae > Drosophila > Drosophila mulleri. Next base: position 3,486,770 of record JAWNPK010000060.1, read on the forward strand.
TGGGCAATGTTTACAGACTTAACTTGATGAAAACTATTAAGTTTGAGTTAATAACAAATTATGCAACACTGGAGTGTTAAATAAAGCTATTAGATAACAAGATGAGCAAGATGGTATATGAAATAGTAAGATATGTATGGTTACATATGAGATATTAGGGATGTGGGACGACATATGGGAGATAAAAGAAAATATAGCGAACGATATGAGAGATATCGGAACTATACGGTACAGAAGAAAGAGCTTGAGAAGGGAAGAGAACAAAACCGATGGGAAATGAAGCGATGAAGAGAAAAGAGAGCTGATGAAATAAGAGACAAAGAGTTTAGATTAAAATTGAGCAATTGGAAGAATCAAGAAGATGAGAAAAGAGCAGATCTAATTTATGTAAAGTATTTTCTACTAGACAAGACTAGAGCTGAAATAAGAAAAGCTTGGTCGAAAGGAACGAGATTTTAGATAGGAAATAGTCAACTTAAGGTATTCAGCTGGAGAGATTATATATAGTCTCTTGCATAAAGTAGAGCTGAAAAAATCAAAAATTTGAACTCAACATCAGTTATAAGTTGTAATGTACTCACTTTATGTCCCGATTCACTGTGCAGCTCAACAGCTAGAGGAAAATCTTTGGGTAGCTACAATCTTATCAAAAATTCCATTAGTTGAATTCCTTGAGTTTGCTGTGCAATTTCCAAGGAATTGAGAAAATTTGTATTTAGCCGAAGATCTGGATGCAAGATAGTCAAAACACGGAGTAACTGGCTAAACCCAGTCACCTTTTGCTGCAACCAGTTCCAGTTCCAGCTCCAGTTCGAGTTTGAGCTTGAGCTCCAGTTCCAGTTGTTCATTTTGTATCACGTTCCGTTGCACGCTTCAACTTTGAACCCGTTGCTGTTCGCTTGGGAATGTCGAAGAGCGATTAAAAACTAATGAAAAGGTCAGTCGACAGACAGAGACGGGATACGCAAGGCGCTAGCACAGGCTCTTTCTGTGTGTGTGAGTGCAAGCGAGCGAGCATGCGAGTGAGTGAACAAAAGAAAACAACAAAATGAGCGTTAACCAAGCGAATCCTCGGCACGTTTTGCTGTTGCGGGCGTTCAAGGTGCGCCCCCGTCCTCTCCGCCCGCAGCACCAGCAACAACAACAACACACGATATGCGAACAACACGCAAAGCGAATTCGATTTCGATGTCGTTGTTGTTGTTGCTGCTGCTGTTGTTGCTTTTGTTTTGCAGCCACTCTCACCCCCGGCTCGCTGGCTGGTTCGCATGGCAATTTGCCATTTTGAACAACGTTCGGAGCCAGCCACAATTTTGCGGCTTCATTGGATGCCGTTTGCCAAAGGCAGGCGCAGTCGAAATGAACCAAAAGAAGGATGAGGAGGAGGAGGAGGAGGAGCAGGAACAGGAGAAGGGGTGAGGTGTGAGGTGTGAGGTGTGCTGGGTAGGTTAGTTTAGCAGATGCCTGCATTTTGGCTTTTGGCAAACGGCGAGCTGCTGATACAGATATTCTGCAGCTGTGCGATGTGTGAACCAAACGAACCGATGCTGATGAGAATGAGTGACGTTCTATGACTATGTGTGTATATGTGCATGTGTGTGTATGTGTGTGAGTAACTCTTTGAGTGTGCACCTGTTTTATGCGCTCTTCGCTCTGCACTCTGTTTTCTGTTTTGCTAGAATTGTGCTTTTTTGCTTGCTGGCAGACTGTAGGCGGAACTCAAATAAAAGTTATATTGCCGCTGCAGGGCCGTTCGAGTTAATCGAATAATAAGCGCGTGCACACACACAAACACAAGCAAACACACACACACACACGCGCGCGTAAATACAGACAAGCAGACACAGGCTGCTGCGGTCTCGCCGAGGTCGAGACATGACCAATTGGCGTGTTTTTCGAAATATTTCGCTTCATTGGAATGGAAGATGATAGCCTCGCCGCAATGCCGTTCCTCTCGCCGCACTTCGCCGTCTCTTTCGTTGCACTTTGCCGTTGCGTCTGTGTGCCGGCATTCGCCTTGTTATGTTTGCGCCTCGTTTTTGATTTTCAACACAAACACACACACACATGCACAGAAATAATTCTGTTTTTTATTACTTTTGCTGCAGCGCGGCGAACGAGTTAAAGGCGCAGTAGTGGTAGCGGTCGAGCAGAGGAGGGGTGAGAGAGCGCGGCAGAGAGTGAGAGATTGCGGCACTGGGGAGCCCATCAAAATGATGTGCACTCATTTGTGAAGTGCGGTCGACGTCGACAGCGACAGAGACGGCAAACGGCAACGGCGCTTTATGCGTGAGAAAACAAAACTCGGAACTTAGTTTTCTTCGCTTCCCTTTATGGTCGGTGCTACTTGAAAGCGATTCTTCGAGTTCTTCAAATTTCTTTTCTAATTGATTCCGAATTGCTTTCAATTGTGCCACAATCTCAATGCGGAACTTGTACGGGCCGACATACATACATATGTATGTATGTATTTCTCATTAGATATGAATAATTTTGACCCCTATATGAGCACAAACCCCTTTCATATTTGATTTAGCGCAATGATATACAGGAATGCATTTAAAAATCTCCACTTTAGCAGCAGTTTTCTACAAATTGCTTATAAAATTACAATTAATCATTCGATTATATTTCTACATTAGATTATTATAGAGATATGTGAGTCTAGACCATTATAGAGAGATCTAAAAATAACTATGTATGTATCTATCAAGTACTTGTCTAGATGTATTGAAGAAGAGCTTTACTTAGATGGACTTCTTCAGCATCTCTGTAGAAATATGAATAATACTCTATAATGTATTCATATTTAACATATACCATATATAATTTTGTTTAACTGACTCATCTCTAGTTTATGTCACAATCTTCTTATCAACTTAAAAAAAAACCGGCCCTTTGAACTTGCCCGGATTAATATTGGGTTCTTTTCTCGATTCAGACACTTAGTGATAAGTTCTTTTCGCTTATTACATATCATTGGAATATCCGCTCTCATTTATGCTCTATATAGTATGTATATATACTCTTCATGACTCTTTGCAACTTACTCTAATCAGTTATTTCCCTCATGTATTTCCGGCTTCTAGCAATATTTGATGAAAGAGTTTAAAGATTAAACATTGAACACAGATATGAGCTCCAATTGGAACGCTGTATAGTTCTTTAACATATATATAACATGTATCTTTTAGAAAATCCAGCAGTTTTAGATACACTTAAGAAAGTTGTTGAAGATTCCATATCTCTATTCTATGTCTTATTTTATTGACATACAGCTACTCTAGTAACATTTTCTGTAAACTGTCTATCCAATAAAATGTATCCTAGGATGGATGTGTAAAACGTTTAACTAAGCCAGAGGACAAAAAATGGAATCAAAACGTTTTTGAAATATCTCTTCTGGCTTAGTTAAACGTTTTACACATCCATCCATACATTTTATTGGATAAACAGTTTACATACATATAAACTACATCAGAAATACACGAAAATATTAAATATAAACTAGTATGATATATCTTTTGATACAGTTTTTATTAATATATACATACATTAGTAGCTATTATTTATTTCATTCCATTAACCGAAATTTTTAGGTTTATAAATAAATTAAGGAGGCATATTTCTGAATATTATCCAGACTAGTCTAATCTAAGTTCAGTTTCCACTCTAACCGACCGTTTAACATACATGCGTACATACATATATCAAATTAGATAGCTTTCAGAATAATTATCTATCTCTAAACACAGTTTTTCCAGGAAAAACTTTTTTCAATGTCTGAACTAAATTTAAAATTAGAAGCATATTAAGTTGCTATATCATATTTCTATATAGTATAATTATACACTCTCAAATACCGATAAAAGCTTTTACAAATTGAGAAACAATGTGGAGAAGGAATAGCAGAAAAGTATTTGTCAATAAATGTCAGAAACATATTTTACTAATATGAAAAGATGTGAATGCATGTAAATATAGATATGTACATATGTATATGTATGCATTTATGTACTTATTTATAGAGAAGAGCGTGTGAACTGTATAATAGAGCCAGAGCCAAAAGTTTGAACTTGTTGTTTAGTGTCGACAAGGGCATCATAAATAAACAATAATAAATATGTGTGTGGAATATGTACGCTCGCATATTGTGTGAAACAGGAACAAGTTTCGAAAACATCCAACAAAATATTCATTTTGTTGCTTTGCAACAACAAAAATCAAAGTTTTCGTACAAAAATTCCAGAGCATTTGCCCGCGTCACATACTCTCCAGCTCCCTCTCTCCCACACGCTCGCTCTATCTGTAGCTCGCTCTCTCGCTCGCGCCCTCCGCCTCGACAAGCGATAAATTTGTATGAACAAATTGAATGTACTTTTGCTGTTGTATTTGCTATTTGCTCGTGCTTTTAGTTCACCGTTCTTATTGCTGCCGCTGCCGCTGCTGCTGCTGCTGTGGATGTGGCTTTTTGGCTGGCGTATTTCATTTCATGACTGACTGCCTGACAGCAATTTTAAATTGCAATTTCGCGGCGCCCCCCAAAAAATGGAGCACAAATTTTATATATGTATGTATGTATGTACATATGTATTTCTATTTTGACTTTTCACACACAGCTCAAGGTTCGCTTTTTGCAAGCACACACATACATACATACATATATATAAATACATACATATATACATTTGCACATACATATGTATGTATGTATATACACACATCCCCAGTTCACCCTTGTCTGCAGACATTTTATTTTACAGTTTTTTCTGCCACTACAAAAGTTTCAGTGCCGCTGCCGACGTCAACTAGCGCGCCATTTGTCATGTGTCGTCGTCTGCGGCGGCGACGTCGCTTGTTTTTATTTGCTCACTCTGCCAAAGCCCTCCCGCTGCCGACCCATTCGCTCCATTCATCAAGCAGTTGCTTAGCTCAGTTCGCTTTTTCTATTTCTCTATTCCCTTGCCGTTTCAGTCCTGTAGACTTTTCGTTCACGCCCGCTCTCCTCTCCTTGCTCAACTGCTGCTATTCAGCTGCTCACAATCTTCACTCAACACAAGGCACATACACACACACACTCACTCAAGTGCAGGCTGTAAAGTTTTTTGCTTATTCTCGGCTTCGTCTTCAACTGCTTATTGTGTTGCTGCTGCTGCTTCTACTTCTGCTTCTTCTTCAACTACGCATTCCCTTGGCCCCAAAATAAAGTGCGCCTTCTCTCTGCCCACTTGCCTTCGTTGCTGCCTTTGCCGCTGCCTTAGCCTCTGCTGCTACTGCTGTTGCTCTCTTCGCCGCACTCTTCCTCTCTCTCGCTCACTCTCTGCTTGTGCTTTGCAATTTTCTAGCTTTTTCGCCTTGTTTGCGTGCAGTTCGTTGGTTGTTTGGGTTACGAGCGGGGATGAGCCGCACTGAGGGACTTGTCTGTACATGTATCATATACATATATAATGTATTTGTGTGTGTGTGTGTGTGTGTGTGTGTGTGTGTGTGTGTGTGTGTGTGTGTGTGTGTGTGTGTGTGTGTGTGTGTGTGTGTGTGTGTGTGTGTGTGTGTGTGTATGTAGCTAAAGTTCGCTCTGGGTCCAACGGACGATGCGGACTTTGCTTTATTTTCACATTTTTCGCTCCATTCTATCCGTTCAGCGTCCCTCTCGCTCGCTCCAACTGCCGGCTGCCAACTGCGGACTGCCAACTTTGTACGCAAGCAAAAAATTCATTTTAAATTTCATGGAAAATCGTTTTAATTATATTCGTAAAATTTCATATAATTTTTGTTTCTCTTCTTGCATTTCTTGCGTTCGTCTAGTGCCCAGAGCTTGGCATTTAATGAAACTTTTGTGTTGAGTGGCGAATTCATAAATTTAAATGAACAGCGGGCAGACGCTAAGTGTTAATGCAATTAGGTGGCAACTCGATTAAATAAATCTTAATTAACAATTTTAAAATGCTGCCAGCCAGTTGAGCAGCCGCAACCGATGCAGCAGTCGCAGTGGCAGCAACTTTTTAAAGTTCAACTCGTGTTGGCATTTATAAAATGGCGTCATAACAGTCAGACACACGCACAGTCACATACACAGACACACGCATACGTATGCAAAGTCCTTGTTCTGTGTCCCTGACAGCTATTTGATGGCTCTGTCGCTGTCTCCGACGACACGGACGCCGCCGTCGACGCCCTGCGGCGCGCGCTGCACCAATTTGATTGGCATTCACAACAGCAACATCAACAACAACAGCAACAGCAACAGCAGCATCAACAGCTGCAGCTACAATCGCTGCGATTTTGCATCAGCAACAGCTACAGCAGGAAATTCAATTACGCCATTTGTTGTTGGCTGTCATATAAGCATGAAACAGCGCATATTACATGAGTCATGTTTCCCTTTGTACTATATATACACCATATCAATATAAAAACGTAACCGACTTAATCGAATTGGACTTTGATTGAGTTTTATGACATTTCGCAATGTTGTTGAACCTATCGACTTTCTCGAGACTAAAATAGAGCTTTTTGTTGGTACTGTGGAGATACTACAATACATGATCTTTATCTTTATTCAGATTGGGCTAGGAGCATATCAGGTATCTCTCTCTCTCTCTCTCTCTCTTCTCTCTCTCTCTCTCTCTCTCTCTCTCTCTCGATCTGTACAGTAAAATTCATTAAGACTATCTTGCTTATAGACATTACATATCTAGAAACTATGTACATACTATATAATATATTTTCCCTATAGAATAAGCATTTAATAGAAGTCCAGCTATCTCAATTCTATCTTTACTCTCTACTTATCGCTAATAGCTAACTATTGTCTCTTAATAGTACTCTCACCAGACGTAATATTAAGTTCATAGAGCTCTATTTATAATCATATTTTATAGTTTTTCATATAAGTTCTTCTACCTCGATCTTTATCTTCTATGCTGTGCACCTCATCATTTATCAACCATGATCTCTCTATTTTCTGCTATAATCTTAAACAATTCTATTATTATTTTCACAATTTCAACTTCTTCTAAAACTCATTACAAATTCTAATTATATTTCATTTGAGCTAAGGAAACACATACGTTACGGCATGTCTGAAAAATATTTCATAATTGAGTTTTACTGGGGGTGCATATTTTAGCGTTGCCTAACGAGCGAAAAGGGTCCAAAAAGTAAACAGTTGCCAGTCGAAATGACATTCATAAGGGTTATATAAAACCCTTAGAGCTGATTACCATCATGTTGCGAAATAGATCTATAATAGAATTGTCTGATATCCAGAGCGAAATAAAGGTGAGGTATTTTGAGAATGATGTTAAACGAAATAATATATGTACATAGATGGATAGTCCGAGGCTTATGGTATGAGATTAAGCTTTGCTCTTTCTGACATAGCGAAACGATTGGATACATTATATAGCATAAGAACTAGAATATATATTCTAAATCTTCGTACAGATAGGACAGATTTAATGCCATCTATAAGGAATATATGGACAGACGAACTTCCAGACATTTCATTAAAAAGCTAATATACTCTCATTTGACTTTCACGAACGAGCATCGAAAAGTGTTTCGCATTTATTGCACTCCATTTGGGGAATTCGAAACACAGAATCAACACAAGGCTCTGTGAACATCCGAGAAATGCGCAATATTTTTTTACGGCGGCGACAAAAATGAAACGTAAAAGAAAAAACCAGCTGCGGCCATTTTGAGATATTTTTTATTGGCCATAAGTTTGATGAGTTATGACAAATATAGAAACTGGAAAAGCATTCAATTTGGCCACAGCCAGAGACTATAGCCATATATGTATGTATGCATGTATATACATATATATATTCACGTTGAATCAATTGATATGCAGCACAACTAGTCGAATGGGGGACCTTCAATATAGAGAGAGCCAGAAATATATACTATATATGTTTGTATAGGTAATATAATATCTATGTATATATGTATATCGGCTAGGCCATATAAAGCTAAAATTGAATGTTGAAGAGGCGAGACTTGAACTTGAAACAGTGCTAAGTGAATGTTATAATAGATATATGTATGTGTGTATGTATATGTATTATAGATATATGTATATGTATATATGATTTTTTATGTACATACATGTATGTAGGTATATTTGTATATATGTTTTTAGTGCTTTATTGTGTCTTTTAATTAATAGTCGAAAATAAAAGCAAACTTGGATAACACTAATTGGTAATGCCCAACTAGAAGATACCCTTTCGGACAGACAAAGGAAAAGTCGTATCTTTACTTTTCTTGTCCTGTCTTTCGTTCATCTTTTTGCACTTTCTGCCTTTTTCATTTCTTCACTTTTCCTTCCTCTCTTCCCTTCTCTTTCCTTCTCAAAACTTCTTCTCCACCTGAATCTTCCACAGCATCTTCATTTTATATAGATATCCACGCCTCCCATCTCTTAAAGGGCATCCCATCCAAACAAATATACCCAGCTTACACTCATCCAATCAATTCCAGAGTATAAAATGCTTGAAATTCATTTGAAGTGAAGAATTTACAGCTTTGAGAAGGAAAAAAAAGCAAAAAACAGAAAATACACAAAATAAATTTCATATCAAATTTATTGAAGCTGATTAACATCGGAACTCAACTTGGGCTGCCTTTTTGAATGTTAATGTATGCAGTGAACCAGCTAAGCCAGATGTCTGAATAGCTATCTATATATGTATGTATATCTATATGTATGTAGTTCATTTGGAATGATATGAGAGCTTGTGATTAGAGGAGCTTTGCATGTGTTTTGCATATGTTTAAATATTTGCAAGCTCTGCGACTTTCAGGGTTTTAGAAACAAGCGAATTTACAATTTACTTACAAAACAAGTTAAAACGTAATGATTCCATATATATGTATGTATACGTGTAATGTTAAATATTTCATTTATTAATTATATGAAAAATGATGATATTGTTTGATTTTATATAATAAATGATTTAGTGTAAAAAAAAAAAAACTAATGCCATTTCTAAAATTATTCTATACAGATCTGAACTTTGTGTTTCGATTCCGATTGGAAATTGGAAGATAAACGATCATAGCGCAAATGCAGCAAAAGTTGGTAAGTCGTTTGAAATGAATTAGATATGTATGCATCTAAAGATAGAGAGAGGGAGCAAGATAGAGAGTAAATATATGGAATATATGGAACATATTACGCATACGATTCATATGGAACATATGGAATGTATGGAATACAGAGAGAATGTATAGGATATAGAGAGTGCCAAGATCATATGGAATATAGGGAGAATAGAGAGTGCTGAGATCATATGGAACACATGGAATGTAGAGAGTATAGAAAACACATAAACCATATGGAACTAACAGAATATAAGAAACATGAAATGTGTGGAATATATAGAACATATGACAATATATATGTAATATATAATATAGAGAGTGTAGAGATCATATAGAATGTATGGAGAGTGTAGAGAGGCCATATGGAGCATAGAAAATATATGAAGCATGTGGAATGTATGGAACATAATGACTATATGGAACATGTATACAACAGTTGGAGCATATTGTCCACTTGAAATATACAAAGTATATTGAAAACACAAAATGCAGCAAGCATTTCCACTGACAACATCTTATTTACTATATACACTATATATAGTCTACTTTTAGATTAGATATTTAAAGAAATGTCCACAATTTAGCATGCTTTAGTTGCCTTTCACCATTTTTATTTAGCCATTTTCTAGCTCAAATTTGTAGCTGCAAAGTCGAAACATTTTCAGCCAAATGGCTTCATTTATGTATGTATGTGGCAAGCTAATGTTACTTGCAACATATTAGAATGCCAATCGACACGTTTGTGCAATTTGTCTGCCAAAATAAAGCACATAAGTGTTGGTAGACTATATATGTACATATATATGTATATGTATATGTATGTATCTACAAATATATGTATTTATATAAAATTCTACTTGTTTCGCTTTCAATTGCCATCATTTGCTTTGAATATCCATAGCCATGTTTGCCATATCCGTATCCGTATCCATTACCCGTTACCCGATTACCCGTTTTGCCCTCACATATTATTAGTCTATATATCCCTGGGCATTAAAAGCTGCAATCGGCACGTTTCAGCTCCCACACACACACACACACCCACACACAACGCAGCTGCAGAGGCAGCTTTTACGGCTAACAATTTCATGTAAAAATGTTCTATACAAAAACAAAAACAAAAAATTCAAAGCCGACGCATTGACGTTCGACCTTAACCATAAAATGGCGGCGGCGTCTCTGTTGACGACAGCAGACCCGATTAAGCTGTGCCCAGGCAAACAATGTGGCAACGCTCTGCCTACTGCTGTTGTTGTTGTTGCTGTTTGGAGATAAAAAATGCCATAAAAATTGCCGTCGCCTTAGCCGATTGCCGCGACCCGCAGGTAAAACACACAAACCGACAAAAGGCAATACAACAACAACAACAACAAGCAGGACAGATAACGCATTGCTGCACACAGCATTCGCCCATTCATTCATTCATTCACTCATTCCACCACATCCATTTGGACACAGGCGGGCCACAGGTAGAAAACGGACTGCAGACGGACGCAAATGTGGGTGGGCTCTGTTTCTAGAATAAAAACTCAAAACGAAATGAAGTGTGTTCACACATAAAAGAAAAAAATAAATATTAAAAGAAAAAAATTGACAGCTCCCGCTCCGTCAATTCTCACTCGCAGCCGGTAGGATTCGAACCTACGCTCCCAGAGGGAATCTGATTTCTAGTCAGACGCCTTAACCGCTCGGCCACGACTGCTCTTGGAATATGAGCGTCTAGTTAGCGAGTTAACGCTTCGGCAACGCGACGGCGACGGCGACGGCGAACGTAAGACGCAGCGATGCGACGTAAACAGTCGTCAGCAGCGGCGATTTCAGCGTCAGCTAAAAATAAATACATACATGCGAGCATGTGATTGCATATATGTATGTGTGCGTGTGTGTGTGTGTAGGTTCTTGCTGGATGATTTTTGCGTCGTTTCTCTTGAGACGTTGCGTCGTCGCTCGCCAGCAGAGATAAGATACTTTTTAGACTTTAAGCTCCGCAATGCAATGAAAATAAAGCCGTATACAAAAAACTTATTTACGCTTTAGAAACTTTTGTGCACTCACTCGCTCTCTCGCTCTTTCCTTCAGTAGTTTGTTTTTAGTTTGTGCGTTTCGCTTAGTTTCGTTTTATTTTTTGGCATTTTCATTCCCATTGTTCTCGCTTCGCATTAGCGCTGCCTTTTTTTTTTGCTCCGCTCTGCTATGTTTAACTCTGCTCAGCTCTGGTCTGCTGTTGCTTTATATTTATTGTTGTTGACTTCACGCAAAAATGCGTAGAAACAATTTGTTCATCTTGTGTTTGACCTCTCAAAGTCGTCGTCCGTCGTCCGTCGTCCGTCTTCTACCTTTATCCAACTCTTCCCTTCCCCCTTCCACTCTACTTCTGCGCTTTTAGTCTTCAAACTTAATGTTGCGGCGTGTCCAAAGTAGAAAATCTCTTTGTTTCGTGTGTCAAATGCCGTGAGTTTGCAGAATTTTCGCAGCAATTTAGAGAAAATACTTATTATATACATATGAACATATACATATCTATGTACATATGTACGTGTGCATGTTTGAGTATACCAAGTTAGGCCACATTCGAGACTTGCACTTTTCTCTAAAACAAACTTTTACGTTCTCCGCAACGTTAAGTCGAGCAACGGCAAGCGAATTTCTCCATTATTTCACTGTAATTTAGAATTCCCCATAAAAGCACAATGCAGCGTTGCCTAATTGCTCTTGAGGCAGTTTTTCCAAATGGAATTGGAGTATTTGTAAAATTTTAATATATGTACATACCTGAACACGTTATTTGATATCATATACAATACTACAATAAATTATATAAAATACATTTAATAAGTTTACCAAAAGCTAATATCATTTATACAGAGAGTTAAAAGCTCATCAAGGTTAGCTAAATTCCCCTAATGATATGATAAATGTTATTATTATTCATTATTATTGAGCTATAAAACATTCAAAACATAACTTTGATAAAGGGTATTTCTTTTTTAATCAAAGCTTTTTTAGCAGAACTAAGAAAAGTCCAGAGATTATACATAAAAGTGAAACTCAGAATTTAACATTAAATACATAGATATATTTACTCTGTTTATACATATTTAAATAGATACAAATAGAGAGAAAGACCAACACATATATCAAAGTTTGCACAGCTTCAAGTGGTTTGTTATTTTGCTCAGGTAAAATTTGTAGTTTTGCGACATTTCTCAAGGTTTTTGTTTTGCCAACCTCAACTTGAATTTCCATTTAAAATGATAAAACTCATAAAGCTGTGCTCGCGTTTAAATAGGCAAATATGTGCACAAATGTGCTGGGTTCCCCGTTTCGTATGGAGCGGGGGCTGGGGCTATGGCCGGGGCACGTTCGCATTTAGCCTCCGTTGTGAACTCATTAACTCGATGAGCCGCCAAGTTGACGCTGCTAAACTGTGCAAACAATAAAAAACCCATTAGATTAGTTAGTTAGAAGTGCGAAGTATTCGAGTCCGAAGTATTTGCAGTGCTACACAGTTCTTGGTAGTCGAAATTTCTACAGTTCCTAAAGAGCTGGCAAAGTGGAAGACTTATTTGTCTATTTGGGTTTTATTTGTGGAGTTGGTTCTTAATAAGTTAAGAGTTTTTAATGGAAAGTAAAGATATGTGGAGAATATTTATATAGCGTGTTATTTACTTTAAATATTGATATATGTATATAAAAGTTCGGCTGACAAGAGTTATTTCATACATAATACTTCTGTAAGGCTATTTTTTATGGCATTTATTAACACTTTTTATCATTCTAGCTCTCTAATATGCTTAGATCTACATATCTATTGATTAATATATAAAGTATATTGTTAATGCTGGACACATTAAAATTAACTTTCCAACTATATAGTATTAAGTACACAGGAACTCGTAACTTAATCAATGGCTCCAATATAACAGTGCTCTTATATAATTTATATAATTTTCATATAATCGTTTGGTATATCATCCATCGATTTTCATGGATTTCAATAACTTGACTTTAAGTAGACAAATTTTGACAGTCGAAAAACTTTCTACTGCTCAATTGCTTCGGCTTTTGCTCAAGTATCGGCTCTTAAAATGGACTTAACATTTTTTTTCTCATTTTTTGAGCTGCTTTACAAAGTATCAACGATTCTTGAGATGTAAGTGAAGTGTGTTTGTGCTGACCTTCCTCTGTACCTGCCTCTCCTCCACTCCTACCTCTTAATCTTCTTTGGCTTTTCTTAACAATGGCGTCTAATGTACGCTTCGATTGAGCGGCGAGTGGTGCAGCGATGATATCTGGTTACAATCTTAACTTTCGAATCGAATTCGAATTCGTATTGTTGACCGCCGAAACGGGGGATGTTGTTGCTTTTGATTAGAGCAATTGCCCTTTTTTGCCCGCATTTGGGGTTGTTCCTTGAGTTGTTGATGAGGTCTAAACGATGTGCTAAATCGAAGCACCGTTATGACCAATGGAGCACATAAAATATTTGATTGGAATAAATAAATTGATGGTGTTTATTGGATTTGTGGCCAGAGCTTGAGGTCAGCTAAGTTAATCCAATGGCCAGCTATGCAAAAGAGCTTTTTGCAAGCTTTCACACACACACACACACATGCATACACACAGAGGGAGACACTCACACATACGTACATAGCTCTAAGCTGTCAATAAACTGGGGAGCTACTTTGACCCTTTCTGTTGTTTGGGAAAATTGCTGGCGAGTCAGCATTTTCCCATTACCTTGGCTACACTTTAATGCAACAACAACAACAATATCAGCAACAGCAACAACAAAAATCTGCCGCAAAGAGACATTGCCATGCATCTTTCGGACCGTTCGGACATACGCCGCATGCCGCATGCCAAGGAAATGAAATAAATTGCAAATAAATTCAATATACTCGCCGTATGTGTGTTTGTGTGTGTGTGTGTTTGTACGTCTGCGCTCGCATTAGAGATCCAGTAGCAGAGATACATAAATCAAGGCCATAAATGGCAATTGCGCTCGACGCCGACATCGACGCCGACGTCGACGTCACTTTGATTGGGAGCAGGCACAGGCAGCAGGCAGCGTCGCTGTTGGAATTGTATACAATGTATGTGTATATGCGTGTGTGTATGTGTGTGTGCTTGCGCTCTACTTCAACGTCTTGTATGCTCCTGCTACGTTTTGATTTCGCCTTTATGCAGCGACTGGCACTTGAGCGTGTCTTGCACTCGAATCGGCGAGTTGGGAGAGATCGGTAGACCATTGAGCATTGAGAGCTTTTCTGCTCTCATTGTCAATTGTCATTATATTTTTGCTCGCCAATTGCGCGGCCTTTCTTTTCCTTGTGTTCGCATTTTTGGAGAGCGTAGTTGATGGAGAGTTAGGAGTGATCAGAGAGATAGGGCTTAAGAATTCTTCTTCGCCTTGTAGAGTTTTGCTTTTGAGTTTATTTAACAAGAGAGATATAGACAGAGAGAGGAAGCTCGTTTGCTCTCATTGTCATATGGCATTCGTAGCCCTTCGTCGCCTTAAAGCGATGTGCAATTGAGCATATTTAACGATTGAGCTTTTGTGCGCTCATTTAGTTTTATTTGCTGCAATTTTTGGGCATATGTATGTATATTATGAGTTGGCTGCTCATTAAAGCTGCGCAACTGGAGGCAGTGTCTGCCTGTGTTTGTGTGTAAATCAATCTTTATTAAGCGCGCCCGTTGCCTGCAGTGGCGTCGTGCAATAAAAAACCAAATTGCATTGCCGGCCACTGTACCCAGCAGCAGCAGCAACAGCAACAGCAGCAGCAGGCAGGTCTGAACCTGTTTAAAGTGCAACTCGGCGGCGAGTTGTGCTTCTCGTCTGTGCTTCAGATTTCTCCATCACTTAAGTTGTTGCTGTGGTTGCAGCTTTTATTTTATTTTACTTACGTACGTCTTCGTGCTACAAAAGTCGAGTGGGCTCTTGTGCTCAATTTGGCCCTATGTTGTTGTTGTTACTGTTGCTGTTGTTGTCAACGCGTATTGCCGGCGCTCGCTCATATGCCCCGTGCGCTCCGCCTCTGTAGCAGCGCTACACTCAATTGCTGCGCCAATGCCCGACGATGTCGCGTCGCCTCGCGCTGCGCATATCGCAAAATGCAATCGCAATTAAGTTTTATTTTGTAGCGAGCGCATTTTTTAATTAGCAAACGACGCGGCGTACGCTTCGTGTCGCCAGCGCTGCTACCGCCCCAAATCGACGCAAACAACGAAAAAAAAAAACAGCAAATAAAGCTCCCCAAGGCGTCGGCTACCGATCCACGCCGTTGTAGTCGCTGCCACTGCCGCTGCCGCTGTTGTAGTCGCTGCCTACGCGCGCGCCGCTGCTAATGATGATGATTGCTCTCTGACTGCCGACGCGACGCGTCGCATCGTGACGTCGACTTAGCGATGGGCGAAGAGAGTGAAAGAGAGCGAGCAGCAGTAAGAGGCGAACTAGAAAGCTCAGTAAACACGAAAAATAGTTATGCTAAGCAGAAATAGGCCGAAAATCCTGAAGCAACGAGATTTTGAATGAGCTTTAACAGTTGGAATATATGAAATGAAATTAATGGCTTTTTGGATAAACATCTGAAATTATTTTATGAAAGATATACATGTATAAAATGAAAACTTTAGAATATGTTGTTAATAGATTTGACTTGAATAGCTACTGAAGAGAATTTGATCAAGCTGAACTAAGATTTATGTATGGTAAAATATATACACATACGTATGTATATGATACATATGTATGTGTGACATATGCTGCTCTCACTTCTAGCTTTGAGCGCCTAGCTCACGCTGGGCTCACGCTCTCCTCTCTAGGCTCGTATCTGTTTCTCTGTATCTGCGCATTGCATACGAAAAGTGTACGAAAATTTATTCGCTTTTTCGATATTTAGCACCCATGGGGGTACTCGATCGTCGTCGTTGGCGCTGTAGTAGTAGTAGTAGTTGTTGTTGTTGTAGCAGTTGTTTGATCGTAGCTATATTTGGCATATAGCACAGATACTGCCGCTGCTCTCTCCATCTCTGTCTCTTTCCTTCTCTCCTTGAACCCCTCCTTTAGCTGCTATAATAAATTTTCCATATTCAATTCGTTTCCATATTCAGTTTTATCGTTCGTCACTTTGCCGATTGCCAACAACAACTATGAAAAATTTGCATTTTGACTTTTATTGATATATTCGCATTTTTATCGATCGTTTTTAATTTGCATTTTGCGTTTACAAATTTTGTGCGCATTTTGTAAATTCGCAATATTTTATTTATTTTATTTTATTTTTTATGTGTTTTGCCTGTGCTCACAAACGGGTTACATATACCACATGCTGTGTGTGCATTAGTGTGTGTGTGTGTGTATTGCAATATTTGTATAAAAATTTTATTGCATTAATTATTTAATTTACGACTTTCTTTCATTGATTTCAATTTACGACACGAATATTTGCATTCCATTTGCTCCATAAAATGCCCGATAAACATGTATACCATAAATATATATATTTATATACATATATATTTATTTATATATACTATATATAGACTATATAGTATATATAGACTATATATACTATATAGTTTACTGTCTGGCCTTATTGCGCCTCATTGATTATTACTTCATTTGGCTGGCATTAGGTAATAATCGTATTGCATTTCATTTGAATGGCAATGCGAAATCTCTATTACAAATCTCAATTACAACAGGTAAGAGTACGGTAGTTGGCCATGCACGACTAGCGAATACTCTACACTGTGTGACCAGTTGGTGTAATGGTGGAACTTAAAACTGAAATTTGATTTTTCGTACAAAAATATGTTAATGCATATTTTAGTTAAATCATATTAAAACAAAGATTTTTATTTTTTCTTTTGGGTCTAATTTAAAGACATGAGAATAAATTTCTGTAGGAGCTATATCTCTAACCCTCTCTATAGACAGATGTACAAACTCTCTCACTTATCTACACATTGCTTTTCATGCCTATCAGGAATTTGTACTAACTTTATTCATGTTAATCAAGTATATATGAACATCTATTTCACTATGACAAAGCTACCCTTAGCTTAGCTACTTTCACGAGGTATTCATTTTTACAGCCAGTCGATATTTTTCGCTTTTATTTGTTATTTATTGACTTAGTTGTAATTGTAGATGTCTTAGCTTTAGGAACCATTCACAACACTTGTCTGATTGAGTGATTGATTGATTGATTTACTGCAGTTACGGCTGCATTCGGGAATGCATATAGATGTCTATAAGTTGATATGTCTGAATTAGCATAACAGTTCTCATTCAGTGTCACTTTTGAATAATGATTCGCTCTTTTGATATCCGTTTCGGCATTGACGGAATGAATGAATCAATGCATACAATATACAAATATGACTATACAGAGGTATTTCCAAATCCTGGTCAAGTATGAGCTGCTCAGATATATCCGCTTCCACTCTAAAGTTGATTTCAATTGCAGATATCTATAAGATAGACCCCAGTATCTATAGATGGATTTTTACCAGGTATAGATAGAAAGATATAGGCATATAAAAGCAGATATAAATGTAGATAGATACCTATAGATAGAGACCAATAGCTAACTATTTCATAGGAATCTTTATAAGGTTCTATCTGTAATGGGATTACGAAGCGGAGATGTGCTCCTAGCTCAAAAGTGTACATACAAAGAACTTATAAAATCATGCCGAAAGGCTCTTAAGGAAGGGGCTGAAAGCAGATGGCATAACTATGGGAATATTGCAGAAAATCTGAGAAGCAGACTTCCCATAGTAATTCCTTTGTTATTTAGTAACATAATAACATGAGAATATTGTTTGATCTATATACATACCCGTAGATTGTTTTTGGTCTATTCTAACTCTGAAGTACTTGCGAAAAGGGCCCTTGGGAACAAGAACAGCTGACTGCGAGACATTGACAGTAAACGCCAAAACGAAAAACTTGTAAAGCCGACTGAAAATTTGCCAAAAAAACATTAAAAAGAAAGCTCTTTAAAGAGCTCCATAATAATAATGAAAGCTAAAAACTTTGGATCGCCCTTAATGGAAATGGGTCTGGAAACCAAAAAAGTCGAAATGTAGAAAAATTGTTATTGAAATTGTCTTTTGTTCGAGGGTAAAAGGAAAACATGCAGCAGACAAAGCCTTTGCCTTCAGCTGTATTAGAGAATAACAACAACAAAAACCATAATAATAATTGCGATAAGCTATAACAATATTATCGGAATATATACAGAAAGAGAGAGAGAGGGAGAGAGAGAGAGTAGGGACGGAGGCGAGTCCAGTTCCGAGTTCACTTCCTGGCTGTGGACAAAAGTTAATAACTGTGCCATTAAAGTTACGTCGAGGCCTATTATTATTTCATGACTTAAAGCTAACCGAACGAACGACGACAAACTCCGTCCCAGCAACTCCCAACAACAAATTCGTGTGCTCGTGTTCGTAGCTCGTATGCTCGCATTCGTGTTCGTGCTAGAGTTCGTTCGTTTAGGCACAGAAGACGTTGTTAGAGAGAGAGAGAGAGAGAGCGAGAGTTAGAGAGCAAGAGAGTTGAGTGCGGGCGCGATGTAGAGTGGGGAGAGTAACAAAAGGAAACCTTTGCGGTTAATTGCAGCGCCCTCTGTGAGTGTGCGAGTGTGTGTGTGCTGTTTGATAGATAGCAATATTATTAGGGAGTGGGAGAGAAACTGGTGGGCAGGGAGGGGGCGAGAGCGCGGGCAGCGGCTGTTGCGGCTTGGACACGCGGGTCAAAGGCAGCGTTAAATGTCAATTGGGCCATTTCGGAGGGTTTGTTCGCATTGTCTGTGTGAGCTAAACAACCTGCAACAACAACAAGGTCTGTACGTCATTTGTTAATTGTGATATGCGACGTATGATACCATTGATAGAAAATATGTATGACTATGTATGTGTGCATATGTATGGTTATTATATGGAAATATTATTGATACATACATACGTATACAATATAGTATGCCAAGTCCATGGATGGATTACCTAAGTAAGAACCAATATTTTAAAAACTATTTTTAACGAATATTAAATCATATAAATACATACATATGTATGTCTATTTATTTAGCTGGTATGGTATTCCAGTTAGTTCTGAAACTTGTCAGAAGTTTTCAGTGCTGTTTCTTATAGATATATACATACATACATATGTATATATGTAAGCACAAATTTTTGTACCTTGGGCCAAAGAGGGATTCCTCAAATATTTGTATACCGATTTATATATAACTGTATTATACAGAGGGTCAGCTTTTATATACACATATTTTTTACATATGTTGATATACCTTTGTCCTTTTAAGAGTAGTCTATAATCGGCTCTTCACAATCCAGGTTTTATTCTGTTTACATCTGCGTTTATAAAACAAGCTCGACTCTTGTCTTCTCTTCTCTTCATATCTGTTGATTTACTATCCCCCAAAACATCTAAAATCTTTAAATTAGCACGAGCTATGGAGTCCTTTGAACTTTGTTCATTTAGCGAATATCGAATATCCGCAAACATTCATTCATCTCTATGGCTAAGCAAGAATCCTTCAAATTGATATGTCGTCACCTCTTACTACTGCTAATTCCATTGTCTAGAGTCAGTTACGAAATATGATACGTCAGTATTTTGATAAATATAACTCAGACAAGTGTTACACTCTTTGTATCGAGAGCTGGAACAGAAGGTCTTTAACTCTCTGTACTATCAAAGCCAATACATTTCTTCTTATATAGCTTCTTTACTGAAAGCTGGCTTACGAATAACCCAATGAAATCGAAGAGCAGAGAGACGCTATGCGATTGGAGATTTGAGATAGGGAGAATATGGCCATATATAAGAAATGGGAGAAGGTTATATATTATCCTACTGCTCTTTTCGTTGTCTGATTGAATATTTAATGGATTGTTTGCAACAAATATAATTGGTATACTCTTATATGCTATACAATATATATCCCTTTATAACACTGTTTCATTTATTATCACTTTATATACATACATAGATATTGACTCTTAAAGATATACTCCTATCAGATGATTGTCCTCTTCATATATACATACATGATTATGGCTCCTAAAAGCGATATATATTGTAGATAAAATTTTAGAATATGTACCGTACTATATGTATCCTATACAATTTTCATATTCATTTCTATTCCTTCCATCTCTTCAGCTGTCCAAAATCAGCTAACATTTTCAAGAATATGAAATCTATAACCCTGAACTGGAATATACAATTACCTAAGCGTTCTATCTGTGTAAGCCTTTTCAGACCGTTGCGCCCTATGAACCACCCACGCTCAGTTTTGAGTACACGCCGCCCGACATGCATTATATAATCATCATATTTCGCAAGTCATAAAACTCGCGAAAAATTGGAAATAATATCCATTATGCGATTGCAACAATGACGTAGTGGCTGTCAATAATAAAAAACGTCAAGGGAGGGCAGCTCCACGCTCCACGCCCCACGCACACGCTGTGCACGCCCCCTGGCCGCTGGCTAATTAGTTAGCCAAATGCTTTTTTCCCCTTTCACTTCAGCTTCTTCCTTTTTTCGCCCATATGAGCATTTTGCAACGGTTTTTATGGCTGCTGGCAAATAATAAAAACAACAAAAAAAGCTCTTGTTCACATTTAAAGCGAGCGAAACGGGCGAGATTTAAAATAAATTATAACGTCATATTCCCAGGGGCGCTTTACGTAGCGCCGTTGTTGTTGCTGTTGTTGTTGTTGTTTCGTTGAGTGCTTTACGCCGCCCCCTTTGGAGCAGCACTCACTCGACAACAGCAAGGCAACAGAGCGGGCAAAGAGCCACCCACTCACCCACATACACACATACAGGCAGAGCTAAAGCGAAGACGAGCGCTCGTCAACGTCGACACGCCAATTCCATATGTTACAACAGCTAGATAGAGGGGTAAAGACCAACAGAGAGGGTGAGAGAGAGAGGAGCGTGGAGAGTTGAGCTGTTAAAGGGTGTGCATATAGCACAGCATATATCAAGAACAGCAGCAACAGCGTCCAAACGGCGACGACCGCATGGCATGAATTCAACTTAACCTCAAACCATTTTTTGGGGCTAAACTCAATAGCTCTCCATGGGCATATGAATGTGTGTGTGTGTGTGTGTGTGTGTGTCTATCGGGGTAAAATACAAGCAGGCAGAGCTGAGCTGAGCTGAGCAGCAGCAGAAACAACAACAACAGCAAAGAGCTGCGGTTCTGATAATTGAACATGTTTCCGTTGCCGCTGCCACTGCCACTGTCGCTGCCGCTGCCGCTGTAGCCGTCACTGCCTGCCGAGCCCTAAGCAGCGACCGCAGCTAGCGAGCCCTTCAGCATTTTTCGAAATTGCTTTTTGCCTGCTGCTTCTTCTGCCTTTTCGGATTTAGGGCTGTGAGCAGCACAGCAAACGAGCGAGCGCACGCCAAGCCCTTAACACACATACATACACACACGCACACACATACAGACACATATGTATATGTACATATATATGTAGATAGAGGGACGTACAAACAGGCGCTAGCTACTCCATTTTGTATGCGCTGTTTTAGGGTGACCAGCGCTGACGTCAATAAGAAATTCTTATTGCCAGCTATTTGGTTACTGATGGAGGTTTTTGCATTTGATTAACTTCTTTAGAAGTTACGAGAGGTGATTCTAATGGTGAGCGTGTTTTGATCTAAGCTGTATTTAAATTTGATCTTCAATATCTTAGTTAGTAGAGCGATGGTCTGTATATACATATTAGCTGGCTGGAAGGATAGCAACAAATTTCTTTTAGTATTTCATATAACATTTATGTTTTATATTTATCTTGAAGTAAATATAAAACAAGTAAGAAAACTCTAGTCGAGAGTGCTCGACTACGAGATCCCCTGAACCCTTCAAGCAACAGCCATTTCAATCATTTTTAGCGTCTCTCTGCTTACACAAACACACACATACACACGCAAACACACATACATAGACACCCATAGGCGCGCACGCATGGGCTGCAGTGTGGGCTTACTATGGGAACATAATTGTTTAATAACTTTTTTTCTGGACGTACGTTCTCCATGAAACTTTCAGATTGTGGTTTTATCATTACTATGCGTATAATTGCCAAAGCTCAAGTCTCTAGTATTTGAAATACGCCTTTTACAAACTTATGGGTGAGGGGGTGGATATAAGGGTGGGGGGTGAAATTGAACAAAAATCGAAATTCTATAACGTACATATCAATCTACATTTAAAATTTGGATACTCTAGCTCTAAAGATGTAGGAGATATAATTTTATAACTGCATTTCGATAAGGTTTTTGATCGATAAAAAAATAACGAGATGAGTTATCGATTTTTAGTGATAAACTCGATATCCGCGTGCTATATACGAGCATTTTAAAAAAAAGTTGAAGTCTCTAGCTTCTATATCTTCGGAAATCGACGCGTTCAAACATACGGACAGACGGACAGACGGACAGACAGACGGACAGGGCTAAATCGACTCAGTTCGTCGCCCTGATCAAGAATATATATACTTTATGGGGTCTGCCACGCCTCCTTCTGCCTGTTACATACATTTCAACAAAAACATTATACCCTGATTTCCCATTTTCAATGGGTTCAGGGTATAAAAATGTCCAATTACATTTCATGCCGTCTCATTTATAGCTGGATTAACATCATTTCAAATTCAAATAACTCAAAGCCTCATCAAAGTGCTAACAACTGTCAAGCTTTAAGCCCGTATTTGCATAACCTGGTCACCCTGGCATGCGTGAACGTTTCACTGTTAGAGACAAACAGAGACATGTCTAATGAATGGGCTGTTACCTCATGCATTCTAATGAAGGTGGATAGAGCTAAATACGCAATACGCAGGACACGCACATCAGACCGAACACGGACAGGGACAGGGACAGGGACAGCGAAAGGGACAGCGACAGGCAGACGGACATATCCGTGCAGGACAGGGTTAGACAAATAGAAATGTGAAAAGAGAAACGAGAAACGTGCAACGTGTAATGATAGGCCCATTTTCATATGCATATTTTATCAACTATTAGCAGCGACGCGACAAAACTTGTAGCAATAATTGATGAAGGCAAATCGAGGCGCCACAGCAACCAAACAAACACAGAGAGAGGGAGAGAGAATAAAACAGAGATGTAAAAGTGTTCCCCTGAGGCGAAGCTACTGTAAAAGCTAGCCCAATGTCAAAAACATACAAACGTACACACTCACACACACACGTATGCATGCATACAGAAGTCAGCGTAGGCAGCAGAGGCAGCAGTAACAGCATTCGCAATCATAAAATGTTAGCTTTATGTGCGCGCGTTTATCCTTTAATATTTTTAAAGCTCACACAAAATGCTAAGTCCAAACACATACACATGCATACATATATAGACAACCCACACGTATACACACACATACGCACAGTTACAACGTGCAGAGAGCATGAAGGCTTTATAAAAATTAAATATTTGCCCAGGAGAGCCGCCAGTGCGAGGCGGACTAGCCAAAGTGAAAGGTACACACACATACATAAGGGGAGAGCCGCGAAGAGCAAATAGCAAAAGTACAAAAACAGAAATAGAAAAAAAAGTTTTGAGCTTGCAAAGCAAAAATTTTTTTTTTACTTTTCTATTTTGATGCGCTGTCCTCGTTGCGGGCGCTGCTGCTGCTGCTGCTCTCAGTTGTTGTTTGTGTGGTGGGTGGTCCGCTCTCTTTCTCTCTGCTTGGCTGGCGCGTGCTTTACGCTCGTTGTGTGCCTGCCAGTGCTTGAGGCGTCACACACATACACACACACAGTGAATTTTTGTTTGCTTTTGACTTTTTATGTTAAGAACATTACAGACATTGCACACACACTTTCGTTGGTATTGTTGTTGCTGTTATTGCTTTACTGTTGTTGCTGTTGCTGTTGTTGTGTGCATTTGTATTTCACTTCCATTTGGGGTTGGCCAACGCTCCTTTTTTTGCGTCGTCTGTGTCCCTTGCTTCCGTCCACCCTCTGCGGCTGCTGCTGCCTGTTGTCATTTCCATTTTATTCGACTTTTTATTTTTATTATATTTCAAGATTTCGCCTCTGTTCGCTGTCCTTGTGTATTCCCCAAGGCTTCAATTATGCCATTTAATGATTGGTTCAGGCAACCAGCCTCGCAGCTACAATACCATTTAGTCGAATGCTTTTTATGCACACACCTTGACGAAACGGTATTCGAACATGTGCACAGATACCCTGCGCTCTATCTTGATCTATGTACATATGTGCGGGCCCTAAGTGGTATCTTATAGTGTGTCAAGCAGTTTTCAAAGTAGCAAAAGTTTGAGAGGAAAACAAACTTTATGGAAAATTACTTTTGTTTGGCAAGCAAAAGCATACTTGAGCAAGAACTTGGCTAGAGGAGCCTGAAATACCTTTTTTGCGGCAAATGTTTATATAATACATATTTCGAAAGCTCTGCAAATATTATAATATTTAATATTTGTGATTTATATCATAGATATAGTCATCATCTTTAAAAATGCGCTTCTTCTCATTAATTTTTATTAACAACAAAAGTATGTATGTGTAAAGCCTCTACGTAACAGAGAAGCTCTATACACCAAATCTCAATTTAGCCAAGACTCTATATACTATATACTATATGATCTAGGTGTTTGCCTACTACTCTGTCAATTCCAATCTGTTGATAAGACAATGCGACAATGTAGATGTAAAAATGATTTCGATATTTGAACAATATTCCACCTAGGTCTATTACTTCACACTCCACCCTGTGTGTTGTGGCCCATACCTGCATCATATCCTTTAACAACTAACTCTTCTACTCTCAATTACTCATACTTTTGATCAATTCATTATTTCGCTATGCTAACAAAACCGATTTGTTTCGCACGGTCCCCGTGGAGCGATAGTGGAATAGAGACTTAGAAATCCACTCGGAAATGCATCAGGCATCAAATTGAGCCGAGGTGAACTTCAATTCTATTTAATTGACACGAAGTCTAGCATTGGACAGGCGGAACTGCAAGTTTCCCCAACGGAGGCATCAACGGCATCAAAGAACGCTGCACGTTGCACGTTCCGAGTTGCGAGTTGATTTATGGTCATGTCCCAAAAACTTTGCACACCTTGTGTGTGAGTGTAAGCGTGCGTGTATGTGTGTGTGTGTGCGTGTGTGCTTTAGTGTTTGGTGTTTGCCGTCGGCTTGCTGTTCGAGCTCTGATTCCCCTGCCCATACTCATTGTGCCTTTCCCACGTCGCTCCCGCTCTCTCTCTCTCTCACGTTCTCGCTCTCCGTTCGGGGACTTAATATATTAATCAAAGGCATGAAATCTTTATCAAGTTGTCATGTGGCATACGACTGACAATGAGACTTGAGTCTGCAGTTGGAGCTGGAACTGAAACTGGAACTGGAGCTGGAGCTGGAATGAAACCCGTTTGATCCTTAACACGCACGGATTTCATGTGATTCGCGTTGTGGTTGCTCTTGTTGCTGTCGTAGTTTGCTCTCATTCTCATTCACATTTGCAATTTGCAATCACAATCGCAGAATTGCACAAGCCAAAAATTATGTTCAACTATCCGTTAATCGAGTGCCGCTCCATAAATAAGCCGACTTTGTTGAAGCAAACTATTCCCTTTCTAAATGTGATTGAGAGAGTAGAGAGTACACATGGTTTAGTTACATATTTCGGTATCTCAGAAAGAATTGTTAGTATTGCAATGTATGAGGTAATTTATAGTAATTTATAGTTTATATACTCCAGATTTCCTCTAGAAGACCACATTGCTCTATTAACTAATTTAACTTTAAGGATTCAAGTGTAAGCTTTAGGTCTGATCATATGTAGATGTTTAGAAGCTTAAAATGCTAAATATATAAACACTTGAGTAGGTATTTATGTAGGTATCTTTTTCTAGGATAATACTATCAAACTTTTACTTCTAGTTTGTACGTCTACTTCAATTTCCAGACTGTACTATAAGATTGAGAGTAAAAACGTGATAATCGCATGGAGCTAACGTAGCTTATAGATCAAGTAGAAGAGATTACTATGTGCTATATGTTTACTGAAGGCATTTAGAGATAAGTAGATAGATATATAATAACTCTAAGCATCTTTTAATCACCACATCTCCCTGTCTCTCTCTCTGTCTCTGTGTGCCTCTCTCTCTCTTTCTTGCTCCCTTTCGCTGTCTCTACATTTTCATACATTCCTCCAACTCTTTGATTTACTTCACAGACTTTAAATCCTATGTAAACTAAATCCAAGTCTTCAATTCTCCACTTGAACTGCCTCTGCTCTCTCTCCCTCTCTCTCTCTATCTCTCTTTCTCCTACTCTCCACTTCACTCATATTAGTTGCAGAAATTCAGTGTATACATAAATATTTATATTCTCTTCGCTGTAGGTCTGCTAGACCCCTCCCATATGTGTATTATGTCTCGGGTTTACACACTTGAACGAGCCGCGACTGCAGACAGCAATTCGCAATTCGCAATCCGCAATTCGCGTTTCTCGCAATTTAACTCCGTCTAGTGCGAATTATTTTGCAAGCAAACTCTACAAAATTGTCACAAGATTTCGTTTTGGCTTTGGCTTTGGGCTTGTGTCTTGCGATCCGTTTCCAATCCGTTTTGGCGCTGTGGCGGCATGCATTAATATTCACATGTCGTTCATTGGTATGCGCGACCAGTTGCGGCACGGAATGGAATGGAAGCGGGAGAGCGGAGAGCGGAGAGATGGGAGGGGCAACGCCGAGCAACTGGCACGGGGTGGAACGTGTGCGACGGTGCACGGCAGGCGCAACTGTGCCGGCCCTGAATGCCGACTACCCAGTTCCAGTGTGCCATTCCCATTCACCCGTTTCCCCGCTCACCCGTTTACCCACTCATCCGCTTACCCATTCCCGATTCGCCTCTCTCTGTCGCTGTCTAAACAGGCCGTTCCCCGTGCTTGCTGTTTTCATTTTTTCTGTTGCTCTCCTTCGCCCCCTCCTCCTGCTCTGCGCCTAACCACGTTCTGCTTCCACCTGGACACAAAACGCGCTTTAGGCTGCATAAATTTATTCGTCGCTGTCGCTAACTAAAGCCGAAGCGGCTTTTCAGCTATAGCTACAGCTCCCAGCCTCTGCCGCTGCCTCTGCCTATGCTTCAGCCTCTGTCTCTGCCCCGTCGCTGTCTCTCTGCCTTGGCCTCTGTCTCAGCCTCAGCTTTGACTGCGTCTCTGTCTCCGACTAGGCCTCAAAACTGGTTCCATTTATGCAAGTTGCTTTGCTTTTGTTGTTGTTGTTGTTGTTGCTGCTGTTGTTGACGACGCTTTTGGTATTGTGCTAGTTGTTGTTGTTGTTCTTCTTCTTCTTTGTTATTGTTGTTGCTGTTGTAGTTGCGGCTGGCTTTCGCATTGAATTTTGCACCTCGTCTTTTGCCGCGGATACATTTTACTTATCGGCATCTAAATTCAGACACTGTCATGCAGTTCCCCCAGCTTTTCAGCTCTCAACTGCTGTGCCCCAGTCGCCCAGCTACCTCAGTCTCCAGTCTCTGTCCCCAAGTTCTGCCTCTGCCTCTGCCACTGCTACAATCGCGATTTGCCCAGTGCCGGCCGCGGACTATGTTTGGCCGTTTCGGGGCAGCAGGATGAGCAAATAGCGCCGAAATATGCACCGAAAAGTATCAAATTTCAGTTGAAAAACAACAAGCAAGAAAAGTTGATAACCCGACTTGAGGATACCCTATAGGCACAAGAGTTAGTTGCAATCTCATAAACGACTCATCTGAAATTGAAATCTTATATAAAAACTGTAAATAGCTTGGAGAGTTAAAGGAGAATAACTAAGTAGATATTGGAACCAAGCAAATCATTCTTTCCTTTAGGCAACTCCAGACTAGATGATACATAAGAGACTATAGATAGCCTTTTGTTAAATTTACAGGGCATAATCGGTATACATATGTACATGTTTCTATATAGCTGTGTTCTTTCGCAATGTCCTCGAAAAGAGGTAATCAATAAAAAAATCTATAATTCTTAATTAATTCTGACTCTTAATTGACAGCAATAAAATTCGAATGTATCATTAGCAATATTATTATTGCTTCCATTAGCTTTATAACTGTCAATTTAATTATCAATATCATTATTCTCATTATGATTATTATTATCATAATGTTCAGAGCTCCTAACTCCAGATTATTATTTTGTAGTATCATTACAACTTTGATCTTTAAGCTTCATCATCGTTAATATTATATTTTTCATAATCATTGTCATTAGCATTCATTAGCGTTCATATTTTCCATCATTAGAATTACCTTTAGCAATAATATTTTCATTTCGATTTCGAATTCAACTTTCAGAATTATCATTATTATTATGCAACTCCTCGATTATTTTCATGTTCATTATCATTATCATTCACACAGCCATTATTATTTGTATGTTCCTTTCCAGTCATTCATTATCATATTCATAGCCATTACCATTAGCAATACAATTATCATTATCATATTTCCATTGCTTTCGCATTGCTTTTCCCTTTTAAGTCTCAATTGCTTTTTACTTTGTAGAATTTATTCGCAATTTGTGAATTCATTTGGCGAGTTAATAAAGTCAACTATGAGTGTGATAAATAAAATTGGCACTTCTGCTTCCTCTACTTCTTCCTCCTCTTCTTCTTCTTCTTCTCGCACTTGCATATAGTATATCGCGGACGACGTAAACATCCGTTGGAACTGTTGCTGGACGTCGCCTTGGCAATTGGAATTGAAATGATTTCTTTGTTTACTTTGGCAGCTTCTGCTGCTTCATCTTCTTCTTCTACTACTTCAGCTGGGCAGTTCCACAGAGACTAGAGCGGTATGCGTGTGTGCATAAGTACTTATTATATATGTATACATATACATATATAAATATATATACAGATGCATAGGGCCTTCAAAAGACAAATACTTTACCGAGATTCGAGATTCGTTGATGTATCTCGTTTGTTTGTTTGTTTGTAAATAGCACGCAAATGAAGGCCTTTTCTTTTTGTATCTGATATTTAGATACACACACTCACACACACAAATAGATAGAGCTATAGACACTTGTTTATACGATTAACTTTCTATGCTGCACATTAAATTTAATGAGCTTTCGTTGCATTTCGAATGTTTATCAACAACATAAACGAAAGTGATTCAAGGCATAATTTCTTACTCTCCACCAAATCTTAAATGAGTTATGAGTCGAGGAAAACAAAATCAATGAGCTTGTTTTTATGCCAATTAACATATATATTTAATCAATTTGCTCGCACCTTTATTTAAATTCAGGTGTTGCAGGTGGAATATGTTTGTGAATCTTTATTAAGCTCTTATCTCGATACTTTATGACGATATCCACTTAGATGACATTCAAAGGTCGATTAGATCTTCGCCGCCATTTTGATTGTTAGTGTTGGCTAACGCTGTTTTTTAATACTTTAAGAGCTTCTTAGCATACAGCTTGAAATTTATATGTGTCTTGTTCAGTTAGTGGGAGATTAAATTAAGACTCGATGATACAAATTAATTTTAAAACAGATCTCTAGGTATAATTTAGTTAAGGTAGTGAAGACTCTTATATTAACATTAGCATAGAAAGGTTATGTGTTAAGTTAAACCCTTCAAGCAAGTTATTTTAAAGGCAAGTCGTGGTTGACTCAATAAAGAATATTTGATACAGGTAATACAAAAGTAGAGTAGAGACAATAGACCTTTATTCGTGAAGCGTTCTGCCTTTCCAACCTGTGGCACAACCTCGATAGGTTGCAATGTGATTATAGACATAATAATCTTACAGATATATTAAGATGTGCAGCTCAAGTTGATATATTTCCTATTCCAAACTCTGATTTGTCATTTAAAGGCTTTTAAAACTCTGTTCGATCGATGCTTTCAGATTCAGCATCAACATCCATCATATGCATACATATGTATATCACTTAACACTTATCTTAAAGCTCACTTTTCTTCTACCTTTCTCTAAAAACTGTCTGGATCCATGCTCAATCTGAAACTTTCCGTATAGCCAATGTTCAATTTTCTTAACTGTACAAAGCAATAAAACTCAAATGCCGCCGAGAAAAATGTTATTTGTTGGCTGTGTAAACTTTTGTGGAAAAGTTGTACGTAAAAGTTAATTGATTTATATTTTTGACATTTTCCATAGAGCTGAAACGGGGCTGGATGGAGAGGCCTGAGGGGCACAATGGAAAAAAGAGAAGGTGCACCATAAAAGTTGCAGCTCCAGAGACCTTTTCGTGACAAATGCCGGAAAGTCGACGTCGACGGTTTTTTTTGTGCCTTTTGCTTCGGCTGTAGCTGTGGGACTTGAGAGTTTTGCTAAAGTTACTTAATCATGAGCTTCAATTAGTGCAGCTATGTGGTACAGTGGGTACCCAACAGCGACGAACGGCGGTGGCGGCGCTGGCTGCTGCCGAACGTTTCGTGCCAAGAGCATATTTTCTCGATGAGGCGAAGGCAAAAATAAAAATGGAGTGTCACGGCTGTCGCACACAAGGCAAAGGCAACAGCAGCAACAAAAGAAAAAAAAAAAGTATAAATGAAATATGTATATAAAAAGAGAGGGCGGGTAAAAGAGAGGGTGTGTGCGTGTGTGTGCGTCGTCAGCAGACACAGCATTTGCGCGTTCATTGTTGCTGTTTTTGTACACGCGCGGCAAATTGGCCGCTTGGTTCGCTCTGTCTCAACGAGCCGCTTCCGCCGCTGCCTTTGTACAGAGCGACACCCACTCGCCGACTGCCGACTGGCAAACTGGTGAGACTGTGAGACTGGGCCCCAACCGCTAGCTTAACCGATTGCACTCACTCGCACGATTGTTCGTGCTCGCGCGCTCGCTCTCGCCCTCGCTCTCACTCATGCTCGCTCTCTCGCTCACGCTCTGTCTGGCTGTGAAACTCCACCTCTGGCCCCTTGGGAGACTCACACTCTGTTAATGCAGCTCTCTGGCATTCGGCTTGCACTCGTGTTGTCTGTTGTGGCTTTGCTTGGCATTCGTGCGGTGCGCTCGCTGCTTGGCGCTCTGTTCGGTGTCTTTCATCAGCATATTTTCGTGTTTATCGCTGAGTGATGAAAATTATGTTGATGACGTTTGCACACACAGCAGACGACGACGACGACGGCGTTGCGGCTGTCTCTCAGTCGCTATGTCTCTGGCTGGCTGTGTGTGTGTGTGCTTTGCACGTCGTCACCTCCAGCATTCTGCCCACTCTTCCCTCCTTTCCAGCTCTCTCTCTCTCACTCTCTTTGCCCCTAGCGGCGACAACTAGCGAAAGTTTGTGCTAAATTGGAACATCAGCATTTTGCTTCTGTTTATTTTCATGTTTGCTTTGCCTTTGCGTCAACGTCAGCGGCAGCGCCATCAAAAGCAGACACAGCTACAAAAAAAGCAGGCCTATAAACAACGGCTAAATCTTTTAAATGCAGTTATTTATTTTGTTTGTACATACAAATGCATGTATGTATGTATTTGCATATTTTTATTCATATTCTGCTGTTTGACCTTCGGCATTTTAAGTTTTGCCGCTTATCATTTGCGTTCTCTTTTTGCTTTAATTTTGCACTGCATCGCATTGCGTGTGTATTTGTAATTATTTATTTATAGAAGCATTTACTGTCAATCAACTATACATAGTATTTTTTATATGTACATACATAGGTATTTAGCATACTTAAAAATGTAATTATATAAGATCGGATGTTAGTCATATGTACAATATGTATTTGTACTATACTAAATCTATTTATATTAATATGTATAAGAACATCTCCATAATTATTGTAACATTAAAAATCAATGCAAGTTACTACTAACTTTACACTCAACATCTCTCATATCTTACATTAAAATTTCCTGTTTTCATTAAGACAACAACAAAATGTGTAAACGATTAATGATAAATGATGTATGATGAATTGTTTCTTTGAGTAAACTATGTAACGCATAAACCGAAAACAAAAGGTATTGGGAATAGAAATCATTCTTTAATCATAAACAAAAATCGAGTCTATTGAACTCAATATAACTCTCACTTTATCTATATGTTTTCTTTTACCTGCATAAACCCAACAAAAGTCACCTATGCTCACCTTTTGCGCAAAACCCCTTACATCATTTCGAACTACCAATTTCTAAATATAACGTAATCTATAACAAAATGGCGCGGCGATTGTAATACAGCTATAACATTCAAATACATATATGAAAAGAGTACAAGAATCAACCCAGAGAAGCTAAGTTAGTTAGCTTGAATCGATATCAAATTATGACTATAGTGTTTTAAGTCTATAAATTCCATTCAAAATTGTAATCTTTAAAGTTTATTTCCATTTGCTGCATAAATCATTTGCCATATCAAGAACTTTATCAGAAGAACGAGTCGCTAAGGTCTTGGGTATGTGAATATTACATTTGGTAGATATATTTAAGAACTACATACATATACATATAGATTCTCTTCTTATAGACTGGTTATCTATGAATAATTTATAGTTTTCAATTATTTATGAGCAATTGTTTATCATGCTATATTTTGAAATGCTCTAAATGATTACATGATCTGGGTCTTTGAGAAGTCTTTAAATACTAAGATATTTTTAGATACTTTTGTCTAATTTAAGCATGATATAGTTTAAAAAGTTCTTAAAAATGACCATTATTATGACAAAAGTTCTCTAAACATTCTCCTTATCTTACCTATGGAATACTTTTAAATTCGTATGAAAATGCTTGACTCCATTAAATTTCCGAGGTATTCTGTGTATTTCCCAAAGCCTTCACTTGAACAAAACATGAACTCCAGATAGAAACTTAAACTTTCTAAGTATCATGGCTAAAAATGGAATCTCTTAAAATTTTTTTTTTTTTTTTTCATTTAACAATGCAAGATTTTTACAAAAGAAAGTTCCCTAAAGATGGATAGATATGAGGATTAGGATCTCAGCTGCAGCTTTTGGTTATCTGCATAGACAGCAGACATTCATTATGTGCGAAACGGGCAAATAAATCAAACGATTTATGGCCCTTACAAAAAGAGTTAGCCAACTTTTCAGACCAGACTAAAAACAATGGGAAAGCAGCAAAAAGATGCGATAAATGCGCCGCAGTTGCCGAACCTTTGATATAACCAAAAACAACAATAATCGAAAATAATAAAAATAGTTTAGAGGCTTGTTTTTGCGTCTTGCTTTTATTATTATTATTTGTTTTTGTTTTCGTTTTTGGCTAACGTTCGAGTTTCGTTCAATTACGAAGCTGAAAGCGAGTCGCAGCGATTGAGAGTGCCGAAAACGTTGGCAATGCGCTGTTGCCGCTTTTCAGTAGCAGCACAGCCAAAATGAAGCAACAACAGCGCACACACACACACATACAGATAGCGCAAAGCAGCGCAGAGCTAAGCATAACAAAAAGTGGCGCGCTTATAAAATTTTCCGCGCTTTTCTGTTTTGAATCAAAATCCGCACTCACACACACACAGACAGCAAGCGAAACAGAAGCAGACGAACCGTATTCGGTCGTGCAATCGTGCGCTCTCGTGCTCACACTCTCTTGCGGCGAATTCGTCAACAACCGCTCTCGCATTCGAAATTCGAATATAATATTGAGTTCGAATGAAATATCTTGTCAGTCACTGGTGTTGCCGATTGCAACGTCACGAAAAAGGTCACACACAGCACATATATACATACATTTATACACACACACATACACACATCGCTCGCATACGAACGCATTTTACTATAATTCAGTTTTGCGTTGCCGTTTGCGCTGTTGCCAGACTTCATCATTACGCAGCATGGCGAAAATTCAGTCGTCGTTTGTAGATTGTTGCTGTTTGCCAGTTTGTTGCCGACTCGAACGAGGTGGAATGGGAAAAGGTGAAGGTGTCGATAAATAAGAAGGGGAGAGGATGGGCAGGAGGATGGCGCGGCGCTGCGTTACGAATGGCGCCATTTATGGCGATTATTAAGTTAACGCTGCTATTGCTGCTGCTGTTTCTGTTGCTGGAATATTTGATGAGTTTTTTTTTATGGTTCCACGCTGCCCCTCCCTAACGGCACTGTGTGTGGTGCACACGCCCACACACACACATGGCGTCATAATGAAAAGTGTCGCCTATCAAAATCGCAATTACGTTCTCGCTTTGGGCCCTTGCCCATTATCGTTAGCTGGCGCTGTTTTTATGACTTTTCATTTAACGTTCTCTGGATGAAACTGCGTTTGCTTATTACCGACATCTCTGCCTGCCTCCTCGCCCCGCCATTCGCACCGTCCATACACTCTCATTTATTTATAATTATTTCAACAAATGCTTTTCGAAAGCTTCACTCGGCTTCGCATTGCGGTGCGCTAAGTGATAAATTTAATTATAGCATTTTTGCGTGTCGCTGTGGCATTTCGATTCCGAACGTTTTATTTTCAATTAAAGGCTGAAAACAAATATTTAGCCAAACGGAATGTTAATTAAATTAAGTTTTTCGATTTAAGGTTATTCGCTGTCTGTTGCCCGCTGCCTTGCAGCTGTGACGTCAGTCATTAGCTTGATGCGACGCCATTTTATATGAGTCGAAAGCGTTGAAAGCAGCAAATGATGCGTGTGTGCTTCTATTATAACTGTATTTACACAATACACTCTGTGAAGGGGAAGTAGAAAGTGAGCGACAGGGCGAATTGATGACGCGTAGCAGCTCGCAGTGACAGCGCAGCGACAGCGAATTATGATTATTGAGTGCGCTCATCCTCATAAGCTGACATCAGCTACAGCGAATCCACTGATCGAAGCAACGCGTTGTACTGTACAGCTAGGATATGATGCTGTCTCTGTTACTCTTAGGTGGTGTTAAATTCTTATAAGAATTTCGAATTTACTTTTTAGAGTATTGAAATATATACAAAAACATACATACATACATACATATGTATATGGCATGAAATTTTTGATATTTAACGTGGACAAGCTCAAAAATGCACTCTTTTTCTCTCTGTCGCTCTCTCCCTCTCTCTCTCTCTCTATCTCTATCTCCCACTCTATGATAACTAGAACCACGTTTGATACGAATCTGTCGAAAAACTCAGCTGCTAATAAAATGTTATGAAATATGCAAACCCAAAAGAATTGAAGACAAAAAAATGTAGTGAATTTGTAGTTTTTTGCTACCGTGAGCCAGTTGCAGTGTTAACGGCACTTTCGACAGCTCATTTCATTAAAAATGGTGATTTGTGTGGCAAGCGAAGTGCCGCCGTGCAATAAACTAAAAAGCCCAGGCCCAAGCGCAAGACTCAATGGCAACGGCAACGGCAACGGCAACGGCAGCTCCAGCTCCAGCTCCGAATTTGGCTCAGTCAATAGATGTGAGTCACAGCAGCAGGAGGCAGGGGCGTGGCAGGTGTCATGGTGCCGCCGTTGAGGCCATTTTATTGCCAGCTAAAACGAGAAAAAAATGAGAACTAAAGCGAACTGGTGAGTGCGAAGCAGGATGAAACACGACTTGCAGCTGCGTTTCGGCTAATGGCTAAATAATTGAGTGATAATTGATTGATTGTAACTCGAATTTGATTTACCTGCACAAAATGCTCTGTCAGCAGAGATATTTCTTTTTAAAGGGGAATCGGATGTGAGAACTATTCTATGTGGATGAGTGTTTGGATGAATGCGTGGAGGAAGATGTGGAAATAAATATATACATATGTAAATACATACATATATATATTACTGATGATATTCAAATTGTAAAGAGAAAAGGGAGAGAGAGAGAGAGAGAGAGAGAGAGAGAGAGAGAGACATAAAATGCGAGTGATAGAGACTATAAGTCTATAAGGAGAGATGGGAAGAGAAAGATAGATGTACAGATAGGAGGAGATGGGAGAGAAAGACATATTGATAAGAAATATAGTCAGTGGGAAAGTGGTGAGGGAGATGGAGAGAGAGAGAGAGAGAGAGAGAGAGAGAGAGAGAGAGAGAGAAAGAGAAGATGACAATGATAGAGAAAATGCATACATAAATATATAGAGACAAAAATACCTACCTATAACGAGCAGAAGAATCAGAGAGACAATAAGAGATATATAGAGAAAATAAAAGAGAAAGACAGAGAGAAAGGACTGGGAGATTCTTGTTGTACATTTTACATTCCATTATTTTTTAGAGTTCATTCAGTTTGGAAAATGCTGAGAATGAGGTATACCTCTTCAGTTGGATATGCAGTTGAAATTTGTTCATTCCTATTCCAAAGCTTGCCAAACCACATAGAGGGGAGTGGGAGAATAGGGGCACAAAAAGTGATTACCAAACAGTTGAAATGAAAATGTTTATAAATTCAGTCACGTCGCATATAAACGAACGCTTAAATTCATTCGCTCTCTTGCGGCACAAGAGAGTGAGCTGCTTGTGAACCGAAGAGCCATATTGCATTGCTTCGTTTTGCGAGTGAAGAGAGCGCGCTAACCGGTTGCCGAACGGTTGACGACGACAGACGAACGAGCAACAATGCACGATTCGTCGGCAGCTGAACGCAAAGCACGACCAATCCGTGACGAGCCGAATCGTGCGACCCGAAGCAGGCGAACGGCTGCCGATTGGGCGTTGCCTGCCTTGGGCTGCGATTCGGCCAAACGCTCGGGTTGCTCGGGTGTGGCCAGTGCCCAATGCATTTCGTTCGAGTACAAAAAGGGGCGAGTTTCTGTTTCTGTGCAGCGTCGCGACGTAGCAGGAGTAGCCAGATACGCACACCCATACATTAGCGTGCATATACACACACGCACACATATACACATGCATGCACTTAGATTGTTTGTATTGATTGAGGAGTTTGACTGGTTTGGCTAGGGAAAAACTAGAGCTAAAACGTAAAGCAAAAAGTTAGTTTTATATAAGATTAATGGTAAAGCGGACCAAGTGAATTGTATAACTTTGACTTACAGTTACAGCAAATCAAAGATATCATAGAGAGAAGCAGTTAGTTGACCAAAGTACAGTCTCGATATGACAATTTGAAGCGTTGCCAAAGATTAAAGTTAGCTAAACTTGAACAATAATAGAAAGAAACAGAGGTAGAGGCATAGCAAGAGCTGGAGAAAACCCAAACGCCGCTTCCCTCATTACTCATTATGAAAATGACACAAAGAAGAAGAAAAAGAGGAATCAGCCGAGAAGCAAAAATAACCATTCAAAATCAGCCATATGGAAAGATATCTTTTTCTTTTTTTTTTCTTTTTCGAAGCGCTGCGCAAACAAATGGAACGTGTTTCTGGGCGAGCGGAAAGAGCGGCGCAAAGCAGGGAAGAAAATAACACAGCGCGAACGGGCTGAACAAGGGAAAATTCCAAGTCGCCTAGGCAAGCGAGCGAGTGTATGTATGTATGTATGTGTATGGGTGGGTTTGCCTTTATACATATGTATGTATGCATGTGTGTGTGTATTTATTATAGCTAGCAGAAACTCGAGAATTCATTTTTATTTGGGGTTGCTTCGCTAATGCGTGGGCGCAGTTAAAAGGAAGGTGGGGGATTGCTTAAGTGGGACTATGTACTCGAACAAATTACGGGCTTGCTTTATGTAAATGCACGCAAGACTTTTGTTTGACTTGTGATTTATAAGCGGCGAGCGCACATGTTTGTGAAAAGTCAAAGTGTTTGTTTGCCCAAATTAGCAGAAATGCGCAGTAGACCAGCTAACAAGTTGCGCTAACTGTACTGATGCGAGCTCTTTCTCTTTTACTTTTTGTATTGCATTATTTAATTACTTTTGCCTTAGCATTTTTACAACCTTAAAATCAACTGACGCCCTTTGTCGATAGGTGAAAAAGTGCAGCGCTGTCTGGTTGCTTTATTGGCTAAGTACCTAGGCGCCATCTAGCAGGCAAAGCAGGCACTAAGCGCTGTGTAGTTGAATTGTTATTGTGAACTGCGCATGTTGGTTTGCGTCTCGGCTTAATTTGATTGCTGTTTTTCTACGCTAGGTGTAAAGTTGTTTAGGCATGAAGTTGGCTGCGTTGAAGTTCAGTTAAGTTAAGTTGTCTGTACAAAAGCGCGGCAATTTGAAATCTCTTCAACTGAACGAAAGTTGTGACTTTAGCTTTAAGTAAAATAAATTAAAGTTGTTTCTCTTAAATTGTACATAGAATTTTCATGTTATAGCATGTTAGGGCATTTTAATTCGATATTCAGCTATTCAGTAGTTGTTTTTGTAGCCAATTGAATATCACATTGAATATTGAATGTTTGTATGCGCTTTACTTTAAGCTAGTAATTGAAATAGCTTGTGTGTTTGTCTGTTTGCCAGCTCCTGTTGCAACAATTAAATTCACACTAAGCCGGTCCAGCCGCACGACTCGTTCAAATTGCATTCAATTTATGGCCTTCGTGTTGGCAAAGTACTCGAATTTCACGATTTACACATTTATGGCAATTGTATTTCAAAGGCTGTCCCCTATGTATGTGTGTATGTATGTGTGTGTGTGTGTGTGTGTGTGTGTGTTTGTGTGCACACACCTGTAATCCGTGGCAATTTATGTTCGGGTATTATCTACAAGTAATTGCCTTTCGATTTTCATAAAATTTCATTTGCAGCCAGCAAAGGCCCAAAATTTCAATGCATATTTTATGCCCAAAAAGGAGAGATGAAAAATCGCTGTTGTTGTTGCTTTAGTTGTTGTTGCTGAGATAAGTTGACTTAATCACTTTTGGCATGCAAATAAGGCTGCATGCAGCATGGCAACTGTGTGGCGATAAATAACGACGATTCTAATGACAGAGTTCAGAGTTCACAAAACGTTTCCCTGGCAAAGTTTCTCTTGTTGCCACTCATCAATATTGATTGCACTATGTGTGTGTGTGTGTCTGTGTGCAGGTGCCATGTTATTTTACAATTTTCGGCACGAATTTGTTATGCCACAAATCCCCAGCAGCGCTTGTCAAAACTCTGTTGCCTGTTGCCTGTTACCAGCTTGCCGCGCTGGCCAGAAGTGTGGCTGAGAACGGATTGGCCAACGCCCCCGCTTGCAATCAGCCAATCAGGCAATCATAAATAGTTCATTACGTTTGCACCGAGCTGGCGGAGGGCAGCCAGCGCAGCACAGTGGAACCAACTATTTGTGAAATAGGAGATGCAAATTGTAAAAATATATGTTAATAATATAATTAAATTAAGGGTAAATAAATTCTATATTTTATATTACTTTATATTATAATTGATTATTAATTTATATATTTCATGTATATTTTATATATTTATTTATATCTATTTGACTCTCTAATTTATTGTAGCATATGCCAGAAATATAGTTTTACTAACCTTTATATATCATATATTGTACTTTATATTATTCTTTAACTTATATATCTATAGCACTAATCGATAACAGCAAAATGCTAATTCAGTTTTAAATATTCCAAAAATAATTAAGTTAAAATTGCTCCATATCCATTGTGTTTGCTCCAATGTGCCGCTGGCAAGTTTTGACGATTACAGTTGTGGGGCAGCATAGAATAGTAGAGCAGGAGCAGAGAAAGATTGTTGGGGTTTTGGGAATTGGTAGCGCATTAGAGAAGCATTTTCGAGTCAGGCCAAGCGATGCGATGCGATGCGATGCGATGCATTGGCATTAATTTATCCAGTTTTGCAGATTGAACGGCGCAAACTGTTTGGCTTGTTGCATATTTGAAGCGATTGCAGGGGCGGCGAGGGAGGGGGCGCTGGCACGTAAACACCTGAAAGCAGATTGTGAGAACGTGCTGCGAGTTTAGTAATAACAAGTCCGTTTTGGCTGATGCCAAATTGCTATTTATTAATAAAAAATCAATGTGGCTGGCAACAAATTCAGCAGAATTTAACCAGGTGGCAAGGTGGTGTGGCATGCTGGTGGCAACTGTGTGGCATGGTGTCGCTGTCGCTGTCGCTGTCGCTGTCGCTGTCTCTCTCTCTCTCTCTCCCTGTGTCTGTGTGTGTGTGTGTGACATCTGCTGAGCCTCGGGGCCGCAGTGCGGTCCGTGTTGCTGCCATGCTCCAATAACTGTTGCAGCAACACCCACACACACTCCCGCACACACACACCCACACACCCACACATGCAGAGCTTGCCACATATGCCAGTGGTTGTGGATACAGCACCGGCATCTGGTCAGCCAGGCGACATTTCCGGGTAGTTTGAAGTAATTGCTTTGCAAGCTGTTGCCCTGGACACGAACGCAACGATGTCGCACAAGTCTGTTGCACAGCTGTAGCCAGGCCCCAAATGGGGGTGGGGCTGTGAAGGGAGAGGCGGACGGGTGGTTGGCGATGTCGTGGTCAGAGCTTAGCCAGCAAGCGGCTTAGGCTAGGCATTCGAGCCAACTGACTGCGGCCCACGCGGCGTATGAGAAATTTGTCAAGTAAATTGCGCTGCCAAAGCGAATTTGGCAGCCACGAGCTGGCAGCTTAAGCAGCGAGGGTCAATCGAGCAGTTTGGCATAATTGATTTGAATTGAATTCAAATGAATTGATAGGTGGATTTTGAAGTATTTCACATAGTTTTTGATCAGAGCTGTATAGTGCATATCAACAAGCAGCTGACAGCTTGGGTGGCGAGGGACAATGCAAGCCGACGAGCTCATTCGCTCTTCAAATTTGTAGATTCTACCGCATTTTACTTACTGCCCTCGCCGAATATCTACGTGACTCTGAATGCAATTTTTTGCAGTTGTTACAGCTCGATGGGGCATGCAAGCTGTGCATTTTCTTTGCAGATTTTTTTTTTTTTTGCCCTAACTGTTTTTATATTTCCACAGCCCGCCAACAGATGGCGTGTGAGTGCATGTGTATGTGTGTGTTTGTGTGTGTGTATCCGTGGCAGCATCCGTAAACATATCCGGCAACGGCTTTGCATTGCGAGCCGCGCGTTTTGCATATTAACTAAGTGAAACATTTCGTTGACAACTTTTCAAACATTTGTGCGTCCTGTGCAAATATTTACCTACATGCAAGACAAATACAGTTAGACAGAGAGAGAGGGGGAGAGTGGGAGAGTGGGAGAGAGAGTGCGATAGAGTTGTCTTCGATTTAGGGTCTGCTTTTTTTTTTGTCGCCTCAAGACGTTCGAAATTGAAATTTAAATTCGATACAAAATACTTTGGCATAGAACATAGCCAAA
Organism: Drosophila mulleri; assembly: GCA_035047565.1. Lineage (NCBI taxonomy): Eukaryota > Metazoa > Arthropoda > Insecta > Diptera > Drosophilidae > Drosophila > Drosophila mulleri. The sequence goes on from JAWNPK010000060.1 coordinate 3,528,086, forward strand.
ATAAAGGAATACAAAAAAAAAAAAAAAAAAGGAAAAGGGAAAAGGACTTCGGGGCGCATCCTTTTGACCGTATCGCTTAACATATTCCTAAGCAGCGTTTTTATTTATCACTCGAGCGGGAGGGGAGGCCGCATACAAATTTCAAATGAACCAAGGCCAATAAGTCCCTCCCCTTCAGCTCCATCCGCTGCTGCTCCCACTCCTTCTGTCTGCTGCAGGATTTGTGCAAAAATAGCTAACTGCAGAGAGAGGGCTAGCGTGGCAGAGAGGGAGAGGGAATATAACGAAATGTGCTATACGCCAACATATTTATTAAATATTGAATGTTTTCCTTTGCCAGCTGCCTGCAGGCGCACCCAGCATATCCTGGTTTCATCCTCGCTTCGGTTTTTTCTTTTTTTTTTCATGTTTCGTCTTCTATTTTCGTGTCCTTTACGCTTGCGGCAAGCAGCGCAGCGCACCCTCAAAGCCAGCTCGACCGAGAGGGGCTTTCATACATATTTCTTGTATGCAAATGTTTGTTGTCGATCAATGTTGTTGTTGTTGTTGTTGTCGTTGGCAACCATCATGCCGCATTAGTGAGTCATTTGGGCGAGAGTCTTTATGGCTAGATAATAATACGATGACAATTCGTGGCTAGCCATAAAAGACACCAAATGCGCTCATCACAAGCCATCAGATGGTCCTCACAGTAGTCGCAACACTTTGCCATCCTCACTCATATCAGTTACAGTTGATGCAATAAAAGGTTCCAAGAGAGAGAGAGAGAGAGAGAGAGAGAGAGAGAGTGACTGGGAGATGCTCTGCATTTGCATGTAGACGTTTCTATTGTCTTCCGCAAGCAAAACAAAAGCAGAGCAGAGCACTCGCTCTATCTCGATGTTTCGAGAATGAGATAAAAGTGAGGAACTGATAAACTTATGCATATCATATCACTAGAATATATATCAGTATACATATGAGTATATATGTATATACATATGTATATGTATGCATACATATATTCATAATATAGATAATTTAAAAACGTTCATAGTTGATATATGCTCATGTGTGTTGATATGTCGGTATGAGGTAGGGATATTAAGTACTATGCGGTCCAGCGTATTTTCTAGTCGGGCACTGTCAAGTAGAACGAACTTCCGTCAGTTAATTATACTCGCGACCCATTTAAAATAGGAAATTAGGGTATTATGGTTTTATTGCAAGAACCGTTTATAAACAGATTCTTACGATCCATGTTATAATATAGTATAAAACGTCCTTCATTTGAATTCATTGTGAATGAATTCAGGATATATGTAGAATATACATTATATACATTTCGTACATTTCCTGTCTGGAAGTATGACTTCTCTTGATACAATTCTCATACAGAAAGCTGAACAAATAGAGTTTTATGTATGTATATCCAAATATATAGCCGAAGAGAGAGAGAGAGAGAGTGGGATAGAGAGAGTGGTTAGAGAGAGCGAGAGAGTGTAGTAACTGCGTTTTGATTAATGCAATTGTAGTTTTATTTTTAGTTTTAGGTTAATTTATTATTTTTTTTATACCCTGAACCCATTGAAAATGGGAAATCAGGGTATAATGGTTTTGTTATTTTAAATTTGTTTTCTACCTAATATTTTGAGTGCGAGTACATTGGAGCTATTTATCGGGCACATCGAACGAGTCACTTGAGACATTTATTTCCTCTTGCCATAGATCTCGACGGTGGAGTCGATGCCACGGCTGACCTGGCTGCGCAGATTGATTTGGGCATAACGGTAGCCGGGACCGCCGCTCCACAGGCCGGGTGTGGCACCGGAGCTGTTGCGGAAGTTATCGATCACATTGATGAAGGAGATCGTGTAGTTGTTGCTGGTGCCCTGCATAAAAAGCTCAGTGTTAAAGTCGATTTCACTTGGCATATTCCTGTCGGACTACTTACGGCACGTGGGTAGTCGATATTGACGCTCCAGTAGTTGTTCTTGAGCGGGGCACGCCTCTCGTTCTGGCGGGAGAGTAGGATATCGGTGTTGTTGCGCTTACCCCAGCTGGCGCTGTAGGCCTGGCTGGCGGCGAAGACGGCCAGAAGTAGAAGGCAGCAGTATAGGAATTTCATTTTGTTTGGGTTTTCGTTTCTAGTTTCTACCTCGTAGACGTTCGATTTGACTCTGTCTCAGGTCTGCCCGGCTAGCTGCTTATATAGCAAGCACTCGGCGTATGAGTAATATTGTTTACACACGAGTGGGGGGACTTTTAATTAATTTTTTTTTGCCGTAACTGAGAAGTGTTTCGGCTTTTTTTGCGCTACATTTTTATTGTTGTCTGCGATAAGCCTGGCCAGGCATGGGCGTCGTTGTGGGCAGGTGAACAGGTGAACAGTTGCAGCGCAACAGGCGACTGCCCCTGCGCTTCGTTTAATCAGTTCGCTTCTGATAAGCGAACAGAATATTGTTTTTCTCTTATTCCAATTTCTTTGAGTCATGCCACTCGACTGGAGCTTACTTTAGACATGTGTCCGTTGTTGATGGCCAATGCTACTTAGTTAATCGTAGATCGGAATTAAATAGGAAAGAATCACATATATTGCCAAGTGCCATAAAATTCGTGGAAGCTGCTTTCGGCCAATAGGAATTATGATAAGCAATTGATAACCATATCATCGCTTGGTGCCTGTTTTGGTGCTTTTTTCTTCAGGCATTTTTATTTGTATCAGCTGAAAATAGACAGACCTTATCATACATACGAAATGTAAAATATGCAAATGTTATCAATTCTGTACATATTTTCCCATTCATTATTAAAGTGTGTTTTATTTTTGTATGCTTGCTAAAATATAATTTTTTTCCGTTTCTTTGCACCATTGATGTGATGCCTTAAGCACTGCTATTGTTAAGCCTCTCTCAACTTTTAGCTCTCAGCTCTCAGTACTCCATATTTGTTTGTGTTTGTATTGAATATTTTAGACTTGCTCTCTCCCTTTGCTCTCAATGCCACTCAGCAGTATAGTTGTTGTTGCTAGCATATACTTATTTTCACTACTCGAGTGCAGCATTTCAATGATCCGTTATGCCTTGCTCTTGTTGTTGCAGAAAGCATTTGCTAATGCATGCTCTTATTTGTTGTCTGTGTCCCACTCATTTGAAATCTCAGCTCGCCTTTACAACGTCTTTTTCTTTAAGCATTTAGCTGCCGCTTTTGTTCTTGTACTTTATTGCTCTCGATGCTTCGCTTTGTGTTTGCATGTGCGTTTGACATTGTAGCTCTTCTCATTCTTGCTCGGAGTCTTGTGTGTGTGTCCCCCTCTCATTACCACCGAGTTGCTGTTCTCTGTCATTGGAGTGCGTATGCGAGCCTCTGCTCTCCTCTCGCTGCTTCTGAACGCTATTTCCACAATCCTTTTTGTGTAGCCTTCGCAGTTGCAGGTAGCGTTTTCGCTGATTTTTGGATTGTTGTGTAATTGATCTATGATTAGTTGTCGCATGCACACGTTCAGGAGTGGCTGCTATTTTTTTAATCGGAAGTGAGTGCATTTATTTTCTGCTTTTGTTTGAAGTGACATACACATACAGATGTACATGTGTGTTTGTTAGTAATAAATTGTGAATAAAAACAAAAAAAAAAAAATTATAATAATAATAAATGTGGTAAATTGTGTATGTATGTATTTACATATGCTAATTAAGCATTGTTTACAATGCACTTCACGCACGGCTATAATTGTTGCTGCTGTGGATAAATACCGTTGGCTTTGCTGCTGAGGGCCGATTCTCGCGCTCTGTCTTCTTCTCTCGGCACACATAGCGGATTCTCGCTCTCTTTACATTCTTCTAAGAGTTCATTACATTCAAATTGGGTAAGTTGCATGTCTACAATATTGCTTTTCTGTTAAGTAATTTAACAGTGGAATCTTTGCATGCTGTTTTCTTTTTTTTGCTGATGGGTGCAATAACAGCTTATGTTAACCAAGCAGAATTTATTTGAATTTAATTCGTTTATCTCATTGAACAGGAATGTAAAAATGATAAAACTATTTCTCTTGAACTGTTCATATCGTTATCAATGCTATCACTCTATAATTAATTTGCGCACGTACGAATGTGCTGATCAATCAAAATGAAAAAAAAAAAACTGTTTATTTACTATTTTAGAAAGGCTGTGATTGTGTCTAGCCAAGGCCTCAGGTTACGCAAAAAGCAAATATTTCTGTTAAATGCAAAATTTACTTGAATTTAAGGCAAAGTTCTTTGGGCAATAGACTTGCTAATCACCAATAAATAATTGAATATCATTTCTCAAAGGTCATTCACACACGTTGCTCTGTGTCTTGCATATGGAATCCATTCTAATAGCACTTAAACAATTGCATATTGATTGCAGCTCTTGCTTAAAGTGGCAAAGTAAACAAACAAACATACAGGAAATATGCATTTCGTCTACAAACTGGAAATAACAACAAATATTTGCCTGAGGTTAGAGCATCGCTATGTGTGGAATTTGTTTAATTATGCCCGAAAGTTTGTGGGTTCATTAAAATTCTGATTACTAATATATCAAATGCATGTCTGTCCGTTCATCCGTCCGTCTGTGTGTCTGTCTATTTGGCCAGCCAATTGAGTTGAATGGAAGAGCTTAAGTCGAAAGTTTTATGTATTTCAGAGATATGGCAGCTGCAGCCAAGCTGAGCATTGCCTGGGGCTTTATGGCTGCCACACGCCTCACAGCTCTTATCTAGGCCGCTGACTCTTGGCCTGGCTGGCTGCATATTTATTGCAAATTACAGAAACCCAAGATACTTGGTTTGAAATAAAATCTCATTACTTGCAGCAGCCGCTGCCGCCGCCCGACGCACGCTTCTGATAAGGGCAGCAACTTGCCCCGCCTACTCTCTCGCCCCTGTCTCGCCCCATTCCTGTCTGCCTGTCTGTCGCTCTGTCTGCTCCCAATTGCAGTTCGACAGACATATTTGTCACTTATGAAAGGGATAATTTGCCACGCTTGCCAACGACAACAGCAACAGCAACAGCCACAACTACAAAAGGAAAACTGCTGTGGCAGGAGTTTCCTTTGGGATTTTGAACAAAAGAAAAATGCCTGCGGCCAGAGGCGTATGTGAGCAGGGATAGGGAGAGGGAGGGTAGGCGGTGGTTGGGCAAGGCAACGCAATTGCAATTGACTGTCGGCATTTTTATGCAAAACTTGTTAATCACATTTTATTGACACATGCAACGAGGCGGGACGCTGTACGACGTGGCACGGGGCACGGGGCACGGACACACTCTGTCTGCCTCTCTCTTCACTCGGGGGAATCGATTTCCATTTTTAAATTGGGCAAATTAAGGGCGGCTAACGGAATGACTGCTGCAAATGCGGCCTGATAAGCAATTGGCAGCCGGCAAGTACCCTCATTGACACACACACGCATACATACATCTATACACAAACACACACACGCGAACGCATGTTAAACTCGACTCGACAATTGCCAAATTTAAAAGCAATAAACGTACGAGCAAATTTCTGGGTTTATGCCACGTTCTTTACTTCTTTTTTTTTTTTTCATTATTTTAACTGTTTGACAAGAGGGCGGCGAACGCGTGCCACAGTTTCACCCCCTGTGCACTGCACACCCTACAGCTACCCTCTCCCCACCTCTTAGTCACTCTATCGTCTATGTCTGAGCGCTGACTGGCATTCCGGCGCTGACTTTGCTGTAGCTGTGGCTGAAACATGCAAAGGCTTCCCTTTCATTTACGCTTTCAATGCCAATTGAAGCGCACCCCAAGAGAGAAATCCTCACACTTGCCCCTTGCCCCGAGCCGGGGGCAGAGTTCAAAATGCGCTTTGCAAAAATGTCAAGTGCGGAATGTGCACTTTTGACAGTTTCAGTTCATTCGACAGTCACTCACACACACACATATACATACACACACACACTCACACATACACTCAGCCGCCGCCTGGCGTCTGGGAACCCTGGCAGACTAGTCTTTAACCCTAAAACACCCTCACACACAAACTGGCAGCCAGACACGTACCCATAATAAAACTTGCAGCCTGCTCGGAAACAAAAAAGCAAATCCTTACAGTGAAGTGGGTTTCAAATACCCTGTAATTAAAGGAATTGACAGATATGAAAGCTACAAATGCTAACTACTATTTATTAATAATAATAACTATTGTCTATCGATAGTCTGCATAGTGACTTATAAACATGTCTGATGGAAATACCCTGTAATTTAAGAAATGTGAGGTTATTCGCAAAAGTCGTGCATATAACGATTTTGTTGTTTGTCGGTAGACTGTGATTAGAATACTTCGTAGTTAAAGAATTGTGACTTTCACTTTACAATCTAGCAGTTGGTAAACTCAAATGTCGTTTATCGATAGTCGATAGGGTGAATGGAATACCTCAATATTGCAGCCATTATGTTTCAAGGCCGTGACATGAGATACAAAGTTGGCTATTTGCAAGTAAATATGATTTATATAGTAATATCTATGAGTTATCGTATATCGATAGTCATAATTGGTTCTTTTCATTGAGTATTTCTTGTTGTAGATTTAAATATAGATATACTGTAATACATATGTTTATGTATTTTCGCTTCTCTCGAATATTCAGAACTGCTTCTGTGATTAATATACATATGTTATCGTTTATCGAAAGGCATTACAAATGTGCTGATCTAGTAAATTCATACGCCCCTATCAAGGTTTACTGATAGTACAAATTTTCAAAGTTTATTCAGAGCTTCCCTCTCTCATCCTGTCAAATTGTCTTTAGCAACAGCACACCCTCCCAGGGCAATAGCACAACCAGGGTATAATAAACAAAATCAAATATTAGAAAACCGTCGGGCAACAAGCTCGCTCCCTCTGCTCACTGCCATTGCCATTGCCATTGCTCGATCTCAGTCACAGCGTGTGTTTTTTATGTTTTTAATGTGTATTGTTGGTGCCACATTTTGTTGCCCGCTGCGGCGGCTGTTGCTGCCAGTGCTGCCGCTGCTTCTGCTTCTGTTGCTGCCCCAGCAATTGGAATTAGTTGCTGCTGCTAACAAAATAACAGTAAAAAAATAGAACTTAATGCGACGGCAAACGACAACAAAGCCAAGGCACAAAACGAGTAAAGCGCTAAAAGAACAGGAAACGCCAGAAGAAAACGAGCAATACACAGTCAAAGGAAGGCGGTAAAAAAGAAAAAGAAAGGAAAAACCCAACTGGAAAAAAACGTCATATACAAAGCGCTTAGTTGCTTTGGCAAATGCTCAAAGCCCGTTGAAGTTGCCACCAACAGTTGCCATTGTTGTTGCAGCTGCTGCTGTTGCTGTTGATATTATTGCTGCTGCTGCTGCTGTGGTTGTTGTTGTTGTTGCTGCTGTTGCTGTTGCTATTGTTGTTGTTAATTGCTGACTTAATGGCGTTTTAATTAAATCGCTACACTGCAGGCGGCCGCTCAACTTTAGCTTAGAGTAATGGCATGCCCTCACTCACAATATACATACATATATGTATATGCATTTGTATGTGTATGTATGTTTATGTGTATAAACCTTGTATATAACAAGTCTCGACTGCAGCTGCCCCATTCCTGCGTTGGCAAAGTTATAAACTGTTTGCGCAATTTTTATCAATAACAAATAAACAAATATCTGCTGACCGCAGACACGATAAGTTTTTCCTGCCGCTGTCTCAGTCTCCTGCTCGGTCTGCTCTGACTGTTGCAAGTGATTCATTTGGCTGCAACCCCAAAACTATGCAACATTTTATCTGCACCCGCAGCTGTCTGCAATTCTGTTCGATTTGTATCTTAGTCTGCGCTCTCTTGTCCATTGTCTCTCTAATTGCTGCCTCAAAGTTAAATTGTTGTTAGCACCGCCCCAGGGCTAAGACGAGCTATGAAAAATGCGCGATTGGCGTTAAATTGCATTGAACGCGACTTTCAAATTGCTTTCAATTAAGCTAACAACTAGTGGAAGAAACTTTTACTTTTCAAACAACTTTTTAACTCTTTAAATTTTCCATATATTTTTTTTGTTTTCATTATTTCACTATTCTAGAAAAACATTTTCACTGTAGATTCTGTAACTGACAATTTCCATGCAGTATCTCTTGTGTGCTTACCTGAGCTGCACAACTACAGGTGCGACAGGTGCGGCAGGTGTTCCATTTACACGAGCTCCCCACTATTTTGCTTTATTTATAAGCATTACAGCTAGGCGCACACTGCTTGGATTATAAATATTTCATTTTGCTACCTTATAATATTTACGTTTAATCAAAGGGAAAATCGATTGCAATAACTGGAAACTGTAATAAAATTTTAATAAAAACGAGTAAGCGCCCCTTGTGAACTGTATACAAAAATATTATATCTGAATATTAATAACTCTGCAGAGCTCCGCATATACTCTCTACAATTGCTGTAAATATTAAATAATAATGCATTGGATTTTAATACCCTTTCAGAGAGATGTTTTTAATTTGGATAATGGAAAACGTTTATGCGTTGGCCCGTAGACTTTTAAGATAGAGAAAGAATATATGAGTGGGCGATAAAGTGGATTATTAGATATTCATATATCTATATAGAGCATACTGAGGTCAATGTTCTATATAAGTGTAACTGTAACTGAAATTATATTAATATTATATCATGTAATTATTATATATTTAAATACTATTATATACTAAAATGAATCGATTCTAAGGCCTTTTTAAATACTTTCTCTTTATACCTATGCTTTGACAGTGATGATATAACTGAGTATTATAATGATTTAGCTCAGTTATCATGCTTAAGGATTCTCACAATCATAAGTATAATAATTATTATAATAATTCTTATCACTAAAACACACACTCAATAATAATCTACCTGAGTGCAACTCTTTATTGCTTTAAGGGCATATAATAGTCGGCTACTCCCCAGTCTAGTGTGTTGCTTGTTTTCTTATTGCAATGCTTGCAAATGTATTTATTTTGTGGTTGTGAGCCTTTCAGTTCCGCTAAAAATGTATTACACAGACACGCATACACATACAAAGAGTCACACACAGACACACACATACACGCGCTTGCATGTATCATTTTAATTAAAGGCCCAAAGGCGTTTGGAAGAATTGAAACTATACATACCCACACCTACCCTGATACATAAATCCTCACACACACAAACACACACATATACATGCAAAATTGATTATATCCGCCAAATTCCACAATTTGTTTACCAATTCAAAACAATGCCAAAATGATTGCAAATGAAAAACGGTGAACAGAAATGAGCGAGTGTGAAAAAAAATATGAATTTCATTACATTCATTCCCTAAATATGCATATAGAAAAAGAGTGCAATAAACATTAATTTTGCTCAAATTGATTTCAATTTATTTTGATTAAAACGCTCTGCCCCATAATCCCCTGCACAATCAGATGTCAGCGTTCGTAATGCGGATTTTAATTGAGCAGCCAAACAGATAGAAATCGCATTTAACAACTGGAAAAGCTATGGAAAGTCACAAAAATCAAAGCAAATCCAATTTCAAAGAGTTGGCATTACAATTGAATTGAAATTTATCGATTGCGGCTACGGGGCGTATGAGTGATGCTATGAATAGATAGCATAGAATTTTCTTCGTTGTGATTAAAATGTGTCATAGACACAAGATAAATACAATAATTTATACATTTTGCTGCAGCTCTCTCAGCTGAAAGGTCAACAGCTTTGAAACTTTTGCCGTTGGCCTGAATTGATTTTGTTTTTCAGTGCCGAAAATGGCTGAGGGCAGTCAAAAATGTTCAGCTGTGATAGAACATGAAAAACATTCGACATTATTTATCCATTTATGATTGCTGCTGGGTCTCTGTGCTCAGCTTTTAAGTGTTGTAAATGGCTGCAAAATGCACACACGCGTCATTAGTGTCGACAATTATGAGAGCGCATAAAAACACGTTAGGCAGAGGCGGCTGAAGAGGGGCATGGGCAGGGCAAGGGGCTCTGTGATTGGCTGGGCGGGGCAGCAGCAGCAGCGTGTGTGTGGCGCCTGATTTTGGGGCACGCACAGCAAACAAACAAGCAGCAGCAACAACAACGGGCAGCGACACCCGAAAGCCCTTTGGTCAACTGTGCGAGTTGTTCGAGTTTTTGCCAGCTCAGCGAACAAACACACAACGTGGCACTTTTTATTTTTCGCCACTTGCCACTTGCCACTTGCCATGCTTGCCACGCTTGCCACTTGCCACTCGACAACAAAGTGCTGCCGTTATGAAAACGAAAAGCGAATGTTCTCGCACAAGAAAAAAAAAAACACCAAAATTGAAACAAAAAACACAAACAAACGCAACAAAAAAAAAAAAAAAAACAAAAGAAAAACTGACAGTGATTTTGTAATTAGAGCGCACAGCTGAGGGCAGAGGCAGGAGGGCAGTGGAGGCCAGAGGAACGCTGTAAATGCGCCGAGTTCAGCATTTGACACGCACAGCAAATATATCCAGCTGTAAGTGTGTATGTGTGTGCGTGTGTGTGCAGCTTAACACCCAGCTGGATTTGACTGAAGCGTACCAAATTAAGTAGTTCAGTGTTTTGTGCAAGCCCAAAGCATTGCTCACTGAAGTGAAGTTTATGGCTAGCCGGGCATATATGACAAAAGCAGTGCGAAGAGAAGTGAAGATTGCAGTGGTAGTTGAAGAATAGATAATAGAATAATTGAAGTGTAAATTTCGTTGCACTGAATCTATTTTCCATTTTATAAATTATATAAAAATTAAGTTAAAGAGTGAATCAATGGAAAGATTTGTACTTTGGGCATAGCGGGAAAACGAAGCTGAAGGCTTGGCATACACTAGCTCTTTATACATGTATTAAAACTCTCTCTTCTTATATATACTTCACTGTGATCAACATTTTCTAGACACTCTATATGTATTCCAAGTAGCTCTCCGTTGAAGTTTTGTTTAGAAAGTAGATAAAATCTTCAACTTGTTTATTCGTCATATATGCCAAAAATATTATACAAAAATCGAATATCATCATAAAATATAAGCTAATTCGAGGCATATATATGTATGGTAAAGATATCGCCAACTTCGTTTATATATACATATATTCCAAAGAGCACTTATTACGGTACTCAAGATTTCAGCGAGTTTCACGTTTTACCCATGCCAAAGGTACACCTTATAGAAGTGAAAACTTAGGTTTTGGTTCACTCGGTTCCAGATCTGTTCATATCGTCAAAATTGTCAGCTGGCTCTCAAATTGACATTTCTATCTGTTAGAGCATGCCAAAAGCAATGAAAAGGGAAAGAAAGCTTTCAGTAGTTGTGCAATTTGAGTGCTCCATAAAAAGTGGACGCGAGCTAAACGAGGTTTTTTGTGCAGCTGTAACGGCAAAATAATGTTTTTTCTTTTGCTTTCTTTATATTCTTTTAACCACGATGTAGCAGCAGTAGTTTTTTTTCATCTTCCTTCCTTCCTTTTGCCTCGCTGCTACTGTGTGGTACGTGCCGCGGCATGGACATCACGCATACGCCGCATAAGCCAAGACAAGCCAATCAAGTGAGCCAACAGCAACGGCAATGGCAACGGCAACTGACAGCCCCAAACGAGTGCATGCAACAACAAAGTGTTGCAAGTGTTGCCTGCTTCATACTTACTTTGTTCTTTTTTCTCTGTTGTGAGAAGGAGTTAAACCCATTGAGAGATAATAATAATAAAGAGAGCTTTGTCAGTTTTGTTGATGATTCAAAAGGAACATTTATTTAATTTGCTTTTTGTTTTTGTTGTTGTTCATTTAGTTTGTTGTCGTTTTTGTTGTTTTTCTTTGGGCAAAAATTGAATTTCTGCATTTGCTTTTTGCTAGCTTAAATTGCCAACCACCCACAGAGCTTGAGTTTTCCGGAAAACCCAAAAAACTGTCGCACGACTGAAACTACATTAAGTGTGTGTGTGTGTGTGTGTGTGTGTGTGTGTGTGTGTGTGTGTGTGTGTGTGTGTGTGTGTGTGTGTGTGTGTGTGTGTGTGTGTGTGTGTGTGTGTGTGTGTGTGTGTGTGTGTGCATGTGTGATGGGTGGGCAGGGATGTGTGTGTGTATGTGGGAGTGTGTGTGTGTGCGAGTGTGTGGGTTAGTATAGCAAATATTTATCCAATACACATACATAGTATACTAGGGTACACACACATATATCTTAAGTTAGACAGAGACAGTGAATACATCTATATAAAAATTGGGCAGTGTTAAAGAGTGAGAGATGTTCGGAATCTGAATGTTGATAATATTTAGGTTTTTTTTTTTTTTGCTTTGCTGTGGCATGTGTGCGTGTGTGAGTGTGTGTGAGTGTTGTTTTCTTAAAAATACGTAGAGAAAACCTAGTTGATGCATATGTATTAGTCATCATATCCTTTTGCAAAAGTTTTCCATTTTTCGGTATTTGAAGACGAACACCAAATAAAAAAAAAGAGAATAAAATAACAAACAAATATCCCTCAGGGATACTGTTAGCTATTTGTTTTTGCTTTGCTTTTGAGTTGTTCAATTTGATGACAAAATATGCATACGTAGATGGTACATACATACATGTACACATACATACATACCTACATACATACATAGAGACATTCAGAAGTTAGAGTATTTTATATAAATATATTTATATATGAAACACATTCAGTTAGTTAGAGTTCTTAGTGAGTGAGTGAGTGTTTAGGCGTGTGTGTGTGTGTCTGTGTGTCTTTAACTATTTAAAACTGTTTTACACTTAGTTGGGGTTATTATTTGGTTTTCTTCTGTTTGCCATCTGCCTAGCAGCTTCACTTAGTTTATATATACTACATAGAGTTGAGAGATCAGAATCAGAGAATTATTAGCTAGTTTCTGGTTTTCATTATTCGTTTCTCAAGCTAGTTTTTCGTTTCTTTTTGATCTTTTTTTTAGTGAATATTTAGTAGTAGTAGTAGTAACATTCATATTTTGGATACCTTCGAGTGCAAAGTATAATTCAGTTTGTTCAATTAGTGTGCTTAGAAGGAAAACATATAGATGTATATATATTTATATATATAGTAGAGTGATATAGCTTACATAGTTTGATAAAAAAGCAATTGCTGGTATTTTCAAAGAAAACATTTTCTTATACAGTATTTTAGATACTTTTCTGTTGTTTGTTTTACAATATATTCTGTAGTTTTTCTTTTATCTATTTGGTTTTATTGCACATTTTAACAATTACAACAACATTTAATTAGTGTTTCGTATCTCGTATTTCGTACTGCGTATTCTTTGAATTCATTTCTTGTTGTTGTTGTTGTTGTTGTTATTTGGATTTCAAGTTTTTGTTTACTGTTTGCATGACTTGTGAGCAACTTTGAGTTGCCCTTAACTTTTAACAGAAATGCAAATAATAACATAAATAGAAACAGAAACTGGAAACAACGTAACGCAATTTCAACTAAAACTAAAGCAGAAACAACAACAATAATATCTTAAGCTAAGCTGGAAACAGGACGAGCAGTTGCAAAAAAAAACATAATCAAAGGCAGTGAAAGTATAGAAGATACCCTGTACAAACTGATTAGACTTAGATAAGTACAGCTAAGTAAGCTTAGTGAGTGACGTGAGTTCAAGGAGCAAAAGTTGTCAGTCTTCCTTAAAGAAGAATAAGAGCTTTGTGCGGATGAAGAGTCCTGTTGCTTATCGAGCTTAAGCTTCGAGGTGAGCTTTAAGTCTAGGGAGCTTTTGCAGCGCATGAACTCTGGGATATAGTTTAATATCATCCAAGAACTTGACAAGCTACTTTTTTATATGCACTTTCTGTTTAAGGAGCTTTTAAATTTACTTAATTTTGTCATTTATGCACTATACTTGTTCGTTGAGGACAGCTTTCGCCTTAGAAAGCTCTGAAAGCCCATTAAAAATTGGCCTGTCAAGGGGTGTCACTGCATTCATAGTTGAAATGTGATTGAAATATTCCCTTGCAACCGCACAAGCATCTAATAAAACTTCAGGCAGACTGAGTTAGCTGAATTAGTAGTCAGTTTTATAACTAAATTAGTGTGAAGCTGTGTGTGTGTGTGTATTTGCATTATGCATGTGTGTGTTCGTGTGTGTGCGTGAGTGCATTTCATGAGATTTAATTTTGGGTTTGCTCAGCTTTGTCTCCAATGGAATTTCGTTGATAACTTTTCAAACTTTGACAATTGATTTGAATTTGCATTGCTACGTTTAACAGTTGAAAGCAATTTACATTGTCTACCTTTTCACCTGATTCTGATTCTGATACCGATTCTGATTCCGTTTCTGATTCTGTTACTAATTTGAACTTCAGCTGCTTCTGTGCCTCATGTTGACTCGCAATCAGTCGAGATTTTCGTTATTTCTCTTATAAATATTCATATGTGACAATAATATATAATATAATAATATTTAAATGCTCGTTTGGTAAATAAATAAATAAATATATTTCGTTTTTTTCCATAACAATTGAGGACAACATTTGAGAACAAAAGATTCCGTATTTTGTTGTCGCACATTCAAATCTATTCACTGCTCTTTCTCTCTCTCTCTCTCTCTCTACTAATCTCTCCGCTCCCATCTTAATTTAGCTTTGTTTCTTCCCTTGACATATACACATTCAATAAAATATGCATTCTCATTCTCATTCACATTCAAGTATCTCTTTTATTCATGCTCGAAGTGAATATCGATCGATAAACGTATATCTCTATATACAAATACATATATATATATTCCTTGTAAGCTTATGTACTTGTCTGTATTCAATTTCTAGCTACTTAATGCTCAACTGTACTTAAGCACTTGCATTCCAGCAAATGTATTCGCTTGAATTATCAGGAAATCTTATTTTGAAATGCAATTGCCTTTCTCTTAAAGGAGAAAACGTTTCTGGGAACACATATCAAGTGTAAGTTTGTCTTTTGTGCCTTCAAGTGGAATTGGCTGCAATTGGTATTGACTTAATTGGTTTGTTGTGCCACTTAAACGCCTTAACATTTACTTACATAATAAATTTCTATATACTATATTCACATACATACACACATTCATATACATATACATTCAAAGAGAATTCGGTAACAGGTAATTCACATTCAATTCTCACATTTAAAATGTAAAAGTTTTCAATTAATTTATCTCACGTAAATCGTCTCTCTCTCTCTCTCTCTCTCTACATCTTTCTTTCTCATTCTCTATCTGCTTCATTCAATTGAATACTTAGCCTGCAGTGCTTATCAGTTAGTCAGTTCATCATCATCATCGTCATCCCCATCATCATCGTGCTGCTTAGATATACATGCCCAGATCGACGTGAAAGTCCTGCAGATAGGACAACAGCTGCGAGGGCGTTGGACGCTGTTTGGGCTCACAGTGCCAGCAGCAATTCATTACCGTAAAGCTGCATTGTGGTTGAGAGCGTGGGGGTGTTTGGGGTTTGGATAAAGGGTTGCATAATTGGCCAATGAAACGGTCTAAAGGGCTACTCACAATTCATCCGGGCAATTGACGGGCTGCTCCAGACGATAGCCGGCAGCCAAATAATTAGTAAGCTCAAATATGTCCACCTCCTCGTGCGGCATCTGGGCCAGTGTGACCAGCTCCCAGTATAGAACGCCCAGAGACCAGACGTCGCCCTGTGTGGTGTAGATCTTCTTCTGCAGCGACTCCAGCGACAGCCACTTGAGCGGACGATTCTCATTGTCGCCGAGGCAATCGTAGTCATCCGGGAAGAGATCGCGCGAGAGTGCGCTATCGCAGATCTTAACGTATTGCTCCTCATCGACGCTGTGTGGGGATGTGAGGGAGGCAGTTAATATAGATCCCCTTCCCCTCCTCTTCCCTCTACTTACTAGCAATTGCGTGTGGCCAGATCCTTGTGCACGATTCCCAGTGAATGCAAGTAGGCCAAGGCCTTGGTGATGTGCAAGCCAAACTCGACCAGCTGGCGCGTACTGAGCGCTGTGCTAGACTCCCTCGACTTTTGCAAGTAGCTGCAAGGCACATGGAACATGGAAACAATCACAAGACAAAAGACTTTCGAAAGGCAGCTTACATCTTCAGATTGCCCTTGGACGGATAGGGGTAGGCGATCTCGGGTGGGCCGGGCAGCTCGGTGTTGGCCAGCAAGGGCGCTAGTATATGCTGATGACTGACGCCAATTAGCAGTGAGGCATCCTGCAGCAGGCAGGCCACCTGCGTCAGGGAGGCGCCGTCGATGACAGTCTTTACCAGGGCATCGCACGTTTCGCCCAGCTTGCCAGCATAGATGCGCCCAAAGGTGCCCTCCTTAATCAGCTGTTCGTAGCTCAGGGCGCCGGGCTGCACGCTGGGTATGCGACGCAGACGCTCCTTGGTCTTATCGCCGTGGCCGTGACTAGCTACTGTGATGGTGCTGCCGGTAATGCCGGCAATGCCACCAAAGAGGCTGCCGCTGCCATTGCCGCGACTGCTCTTTGGCGTGGACATGCTGCAGGGCTGTAAAAATGGAGAATGAGAGAGATAAAGAGATGAGAGAGATATAAGAAATACTTCAAGCAAGGAATTATGGGTTCATTGTTTGAATTTGAGAAGGAATGCCAGTGAAACAACGTATAGAAGATATCGCTGAGGAAATGTAGATAAAGTTCTACAACAACCGTCTGGTAGAGCAGAGTAGAGTCTGTGATGCCCTGGATGAGCTAAGAAAAAAGTTGGTAAAGATAATTTCCATGTGATTCCCAAGAGGTTTATCGAAATGATTTATAGAAAGTTCTAATAAAAGCCTCCATTAAAGCGAGATTAGAGCGAAAGATTTCCCTTTGCTTGCCTTAATTATATTATAATCTTAGATACTATTTACAAGCGAAACCTTTTCACCTGCTGTATGCCCTAATACTTTAACCCATGCTGGGGCTTAGAGTGTTTTCTATTATCATATAAAATGAAACTCTTTTGGGGGGCCAATTGATGAGCTTGGGGCAGCTGAAGATGGGGTCTCACAGTTGGATATTACACATGGAGGGGACTCAATGGAAACGCAATTTCATCAACCGGATTTGCATCTTTCAGTTTGCATCCGTTTACCGTTAGTCATGCACTTGGCTGCGCTTCGTTCATTCATTTTAATGAATTGAGTTCCGTTTCCGCTTGAAGGAACTGCTGATGTTGCCAACTGGCTGGCAGTTGGCGTTGCCAACGCCATCAAACGCCTGCTGCCTGCTGCCTGCGCCATAATTTGTGTGTGGCCCTCGGGGAGGAGTGGCAAAGCGTGGGCTGCCAGTACTGGGTAGACGGGCTGAAGGGAGCGGTGGGGCAGGAGAGGGGACGACTAGCTCTGTATCCGCCAGGACAAGCCGTAGTTGTCTTACGGCATGAATAATTTATTGGTTGGCAAAAAGCTTTAATTCGTCGAGCATTATGTTTGCATAGCCTTGTGCCAGGAGCCACTAGGGGCCAGGGGGCCAGAGGAGCAGAAGCCAAGCCCTAGACCAACACGAACAACAACACGGCATGAAGGCATGAAGGGCGCAGCTGTAGGAAATTGCGAGATGAGTTGTATAAACAACGTTTTTCCCGGTCGGAAACGAGGGGATAGGGAGCACGACGGGCACTCAAGATGCATGAAGAAGATAGCGCGACAACACAGCAGCAGCAGCAGCAAGAGGAGCAGGAACAGCAGCAGCTCCTTAGCCATTGCCAGCAGCTCATTTATTTTCATAAAATTCACACAGCGAAAATCATTTACCCGCCCGTTGAGCTGCATGGGAACCTAAGGGCTGAGGGGATAGGGGGCTAGGTGCTGGGGCCTAGGGGCGGCTGCTCTAATAAACTCTAAGAAAAATCTCTTCATTTCTTTCTTAATTTGGTGTGGAAAATTTACATAAATGTTGTAGCTACAGCTGGCTATAGCCAGCCGAGCCACCTGAGACAACTGTCCAATAATTTTCGTTTATTAAAAGTAACAGCTTTATTCGGAGCACCGGCGTTACTTGTGGTCCGGTCTATGGCAGTGTCAAAGGGAGTTGGACAAGCGACGGGCAACAGCAACTTTGACAGCAATAAAAACAATAGTTGTTCGCCCATTGTTAGTGAATTTCATTCATTATTGCCTTTATTGCCTTTTCTGGCTGCCTCTGGCTGTCTGTTCCTCCGTCCATCTGTCGGTCTTCTGGTCTGTGCTGTGTTGTCCTTTATTTTATTTGTTCCTGCTCGTTGTTGCCGTCGCACAAAGAAAATTCAATTAAAACGCAACAGTATCGCACTCCATCATCAAAGCTCCAACTCTAGCTACTACGAGTGTGACTGCCGCTGCTGCTGCTGCTGCTGCTGTTGGTGCTGGTGCTGTTCCTGCTGCATGTCCTGTCCGCTGGTTTAAGCTCATCAACGCGCTCGCTTGTCCCCTCGTCAGCGGCTGCTCGTGAATGCGGCGCTGGCGATAAATCCTTGTCGCCCAGCTGGTCCAACGACATGCAAAGCGCTACAAACACAATGCCACAGAGAGAGAAAGACCGAGAGAGAAAGAGAAAGAGAGGCAGAGACTGAGAGGAGGAGCTGTGTACTACAGCGACAAGCAACAATGTCACCGACAGGCACAACAAAAGTGTCTGCGGGCTGCACCGGCGTCGCTTTTATGACCCTAACTAAGACAGAGGGAGAGGCTGGAACTTCCTTTGCTTGTTCGGCTTGTAGAAACAAGCTAGAATTCCATATACATAAATATACACACATAGATGTATATATGTATCTGTATATACATGTGTATACATATATCAATTTGCGTGTTTTTATTGCCTTTTGTTGTGCTCAGCATTAGCTGGGCGAAGAAGTTGCCCCCTAATGAGCAGAGTTCAAGTGTAATTAGTTTTGATGTAAGCAGCTTAACACTAAACACAGTGTTGGATAATGCAGCACAGTTTGTGTGAATTGAATCAATGCAGAAAATGAAATTTACACGTAAAAGAGTAGAAAAGTAATGCGAGAAAATTGTATAAATGCTGTTCCATGCGATTTGTTAGTGAAGATGAAGAAGAATTCTAGGAATGCAGTGGGAAGAAACTAATAAAGCAGAGTTGGTCCATGAATGGGAGGTAAATCATATTCTGAGTAAGAAAATGAATTACAAACGAACTATATCTAAGAGTAGACTTGTATAAGCTCGAGATGGCATTATTTGACTTTCTAATCTCCTACGCCTCATCACAAATCAATCACAGCTCTTGACTTCTCAGATGAGCTACAATATACCTTTTGCCCAAGCCCTATGTGCCTTGAGGCATTATCCGAATCAGCATATTCAAATATTGCAATTGCAATTCTTTGACCTTTTCTTCATTAAGTTGCGAGCCAATAGCTGAGAGTTCACTCGGGTAAAGTTCGGTAAAGGTAAAAGCACATTTAAGCTATATCGCATTCCCTTTGATTTCGATCAAATAGCCAACTGATGCCAATTCGTATGTCAATGGAGCACTCTCGACTGCATGCGTGTGTGTTGGCAGAAGAAGAAGAAGAAGAGGAGGCAGGGTGAATTAAGCCAACCAGAGCAACAGCAGCAGCAGCACCTGCAAAAGCCCACAAATAGCCAGCTGCAGTGACTGGAAAAAGCTTAGCTATTTTTGTGAGAAATATTAAAAGTGCACGTCAAATAGACAATATTGCCATGGCTTTTACTGCTACAGTTGTTGTTGTTGCTGTTGTCTCTTATTGCTTAAACTGAAAATTGGAAAACATCCGTTTGCTGTCAACTGTCTGACTAGTTCGCAGTTCTCTCATCTCGCTTTGCATTGACACTCAGATGAGGCGAGATGAGCCCAGGGCAATATAGTAGAGCAAAAGAGAGAGAGAGAGAGGGAGAGTAATGGAGGGGTTGGGTTAGATTTTTGGGAGGGGGCGGCAGCGCAACTGCTTGTTAGTATAAATTTGCACAAATTTAAACTGGATGTGGCTCGGGTGTCAGAGCAACAGCGGCTGACTGGCTGAGAGAGGGCGTTATTGTTGCCAACAGAGGCGACACTTGGCAACACATTACCAAAAAACAGCAACAGCAGCAGCAGCAACAGCAGCAGCAGCAGCAGCAGCAACAGCAGCAGCAGCAACAGCAGCAGCAGCAACAGCAGCAGCAGCAGCAGCAGCAACAGCAACAATGTGACTCAAAGCGTTGGCCATGTTGACGTTTGGTTTGCAGCTGTTTGGCTTTGTTGTGACATTTCTAATGACAACACAACACGGCAGGCAGCAGAGGGGTGGTGGCTTGGGCTGTGGCGGTGGTTGTCAGGGGGTTGGCTATGCAGCATAGCTGCTGGTCTGCAAATGACATGTACACCACACAAACACATGCACACACACACACACACACACACCAAGACACACCAAGTCACACGCATTATAGCAGACATACACAAATTTCGGCTCACACACTTGACAGGCGTCTGATTTGTTTATGTCACTTGCAGCTCTATGGCTGCCCACACACTCATACACACACACGCACACACTTCCTGCCTGTGCACAACCACAACGTTGAGTGTCGCTCCCTCGCAACTGGCTCGTAATTAAAAACGCTTGATGACAATTTTGCCAACAATTCGTGTTGCTTCTGCAGCGTGTTTGGCCTGCAACCAAAATGCAGCTGAAACTTTCAGCCAGCAAAAGCAACAGCAACAGCAACAAACAATGGCGACAGCAGTGACAAGCACAGTGACACGAAAATGCGTAAAAAAGAAGAAGAAATAAACTAAAGAGAAGCATATTTAATTGCTGCTGATTTGATTTGAAATTACATTTAGTATATTTTGAGTATTTTTAGTATTTTATTTCATACTTTGTTATATTGTTTTCGAGCATATTCATATTACTTCTCAACTTTAATTTTGTATCTAACTTTAATGGCAAATCCATATTAAATTATTTAAATCCTTTACTCATGCACATAATGGAAACAAATACTTTTCTTATCAACTCTGTGATTAGGGTCTGGGGCCTGCGGCTCTATGGTATCTGTGGGCCAAGGCTTGCGCGGCGACACATATTAAACTCGAATTAGGGAACAACCCTAGTCAAATTTCGACTGCCAAAGTACCCCACTGTGCACACTTTACCCTCCTGCGCACCACTGTGCATTCTTGAAATTGTTTTAGCTTGCTAGAAAATTGCTGTTGTTGTTATTGTTGTTGCTGCTGCTGCTGCTGCTGCAGTTGAACACAATTGCCAGCGGCAATGCTGCCAGCAGGGGGCAGAGGCAGAAATTACGTATACGAGCTGTCACCTTGGCATTAGACGTGACGAGCGACGAGCCAGGCATCTTAATGAACTGAAATTAGTCAGTTGACAAAAGTGAACTTTGTGCCCAAGCCAGAAGCAGGAGACTTAGCGCGTAGCTCAATTATATTTCAATTTACCTGACGGAGCTGCCTACCTGTCCTTTAACTGAATTCCTATTTGCCAGCTCCTTGGATTGAGTCTTGGAATTTTAAGTTTTATTCTTCATTCTCTCACTCTCTTTCTTATGCAAACTCGCATTAATTTCGCATTTGTCTGCTGGCTAGAGAGAGAGCGAGAAAGGGATAGAGAGAAAGCGAGAGCGAACGAAATGATTTTCTAATTGGCAGGGAAACTAATTTGAATTTTCGTTTGATTTATGCCTGATCGATTTGATGCATGGCAATTTGATGAGTTACTCGCCTTATTGTTAGACCTTGCCTCTCCCCTTTCGTTCCATTTGAGCACTTAATAGCAGCTTGGAAACTTTTTGAGCTCCTTTTGTTGTGGTCTTAAGCATCTAATGCATAATTAAAGGTAACGAAAGGCCTTTCGGGCCTAATTAAAGCTGCCGCCTAATTAACCCACTTTGCCACCTACACACACACCCACACCCACACCAACACACACATATATCTAATTACAGGTAATTGGCTTTCAATTAGGCATCGCGTGCCATTGGTCACGCCCATCACTGTGTAGCTGGGGATTGGTATTCCATTGTGGTCTGGATAGCGTAAAAGCATAATTTTGTTCAAATGAATTTGAAAGTTATTTCAAATGTGCCTGATTAAATTGCGTAATTGAAAATTTCTTACACAAAAGATATGAATATTTCAATGAGAAATCTACTCAAGGTGATGCACATATAAAATTGCAAGCAGAGCTCTAAGAATGAAAAGAATTTCAATAATAAATGTTAGCTCAAGATATTTAGTTTAAATTCCCAGTTACACTAAAGGAATTCTAAGAGAAATCAGATTTAAAAGTCGAGTATAAAATCTGCTTTAAGGCTTTGTACTCTGCTCTGCTTTACGACTCTTTTACTCTTGTTCCACAGCTTAAGTGAGATTGTAAGCCAAAGTTATTGCTGTCAGCAGATGACAATGCATCATTGAGCCACGTTTCGCGACTTTTCTCTCAATCTCTTTCTACGTATCCGCTTTCAGGCAGTGGCTCAGGTGGTCAACGCAAACTGACCACAATGAAATCAGCCGAGAGCAACAACCAACGCATCCATCTTATCGCATTGCCTACCATTCGTTCATTGTCTGGTCAAGTGTGGGCGGTGTGAAAACCGCAAAAGCCTCCGACACAGTCTGCAACTGACCAAAATCCCACATAAAGCCCATGTCGGACAGCCGAAACTCTTCTCCCTCTCTCCGTATCTGTCTGGGTAACTGAGCAACCGGGCAACAGGCAGCAGGCAGCAGGCAACAGGCAACAGGCAACGGGCAACAAAGGCAACATCCGTTGCCGACTTCCGTTTATCTCGCTCTGCGGCTGACAGGAAGCAATCAATAGTGTAATGGCAGACAAAGGCATTCACCATAGTTTGGCACTAGCCTGCAGAGGAATAGAGCCAAGTCCTTTCCAGGCAGCAGCAAAGAAGAATTGGTGGAAAAAAGCAAAGCCAAAGATATGCAAAAAAGAAAAAAAAAAAAACAAAACTGAACAAAAATCAACTGACAGTTGCGCAATTTGTCAACCTTTGCCGAGGGGGAGTGGTGGGCGTCAGTTGTGGCTCCCTTCATCCGACAAGACTTAAGCCCCGTCGCATATTAAATCATCTCCATGTACCCCTCTGACTGCCCTCGGGCTTTGTCGCAAATGTAAATAATGCGTTTTAATCAAAAGAACAACAGTGAAAAATCCATTAACGGCGTACGTGCCGCTCACCCAGTGGCTCCGCTTACCCCAAGGTGGGGGCACAGTGGTCCTGGTGCCCCCCTTGGACTTACCCCTTCCCTTATTTGACTCGGCTTGTGCCTAGGCTTAGCTTTTCGCATGCTGCGCGCGTCATTTGCAGGTTGATTTACAAATTTCTTTAATGGGGCGACGACAACATTTTTAATTAGCACCTGTTCAGGTTGCACGAATCTCTTTCTTAAGCTCCATAAAATACTCTAGCCAGGGCGTGCTCCATGGAAATTAATTTCCAACTTTGTGCTGCTTCTCCTATCTTCCGCTTCTCTGCCTCACGCACTTTTACAACTTCGTCCCCCTCAAATGATGCCATGCGAATGCGTGGCGGTGCTTGACGGGGGAGGAGGAGGTGGAGCTGACTCTGTTGCTGCCTTCTAGTTAACCCATTCGCTTCTGGTGCTTGCTCTCGACATCTTCAACCGCAGCAGCCACTTATGCTATCCTTCTCTCTCTCTCTCTCTCTCTCTCTCTCTCTCTCTTTGATCCCTCTTTCCTTAAACCACTTGAGCTTATTCCTGATCCAATATCCTAATGTCTTTCTATGTTTGTTGCTGCGTGTGCAGCTATCCTAGCAGCGAGCTCCTACTTTGACTCCCCGCAGTTAGTGGTTGCCTCCCCCTCTCCCACTCCAATTGAAGGCCTTTGTTGTTGCTGTTGCAATAATATTTTGCAAGTGTTTCTAAACAAGCACAAAGTCATGTTTCAACAGCTGTAGTCTGGCTTCTTCTTCTTCTCGCTGCTGTTTTTATTGTTGTTTACCCTTCGTCCCCTTGGCTTGGGCTGTAATTGTTGTATGTTAGTCCCCGCAGTCGTTAGCTAAACTTTCGCTGAACATTAAAGCAATTTGGCCAACATTTATAGACTGATTTAATAGAATCAAAAGGGAGTCACTGGCTGTGGGGTAGAGAGAGGCATGTTGTTAGCAAAGGAGCCCCACACAAATGAGATATTTCCACACAAGTGAGCAGATCAGAGCCGACAACATTTCAGTGTGTGTGTGCACTTGGATATAATTGTTTGACTAAATGAGTGCGTCGCTCCTAGCTCGCCAGCCCCCTCCACCCACCTATTCGCTTTGCCTAGTGCTTCACAGACACTCGTATGAGTGAGGCTTGGGTGTATAACAAGAGAACAGCAATAATTATGGCAAACACTCCCTTCACCCACAGCCCCCGCTCTAGAGACACAAGAGCCATATGCAATTTTGGGGCTCCACTTTTGTATAAATTCACTTAATTCCTCGCCCTCTCCCTTAGCAGCAGATAGCGGCAAATGGATATGACTCTTGGTGCTGTGCATTATCCCAGACATCCAGATATGCCAGATATCCATGTGAGGAGAGAGACGCCATGTGAATGAGTACGTGTGTGTGTGAGGCGAGTGCCGAGTTGCTCCCCAGCCAGATGGCTCGAAGTGGTTGACATAATGAGGATGAAATTGAAGTCTAAACAAACAGAAATCGTTTGGGCACATAGCAGAGGCCAGCAAGAGAACAGTTGAAGGAATGTTGAGAAATAAGCAGCAAATAAAAATCCAAAGAAGTCTCCATGGAAATTGAATATTTAATTATGCGTCGATGGAAAACGCGTCTCGAGATGGTGACGAAAATGGCCCAAACAATCATGGGAATGGCGACAGAGTGAGGGAGGAGGTGCCACACTTTGTTGTCTAGGAAAAATGTAAACGCTGCTTGATTTTGCCAGAGAAACGGAAGAGAAGAAGCTGCTAAATAATTTATTCTAATTTGCGACAGATTCGCCAAGGCCAAGAAGTTGAAATGCCAGAGGGATTCCCAAACAGAATATACAAAAAGAGATTCCGAGGAGGGAAAGGAAGTAGAGAGAAATGTGTATAAAGTTTTGTGAGGTCTCGTAAAATTAATTTGAGGGGACTCGTAATAGATAATTCTTAAGGTTTGATAGCTGCCTCATAGGGATTCATCTGCGGCTTTTGGTTAGTTTAAATTTAGTTTGCTAATTTGCACCCAGCGAGTAGCTCAACTGGAAGAAAAACAAAGGGACGAGTGAGCACAGTCGGAAGCACCTTCCGCTTATCTAAACAGACTCACACGCTGCTCCACAGCTACTCTCTGCCCACACATAAGAGCGCGTATCTACATAATTCTCGTCTGCTTTGAGTGTGTGTGGGGCTCGCAGCACGGGCTACGTGAGCGCCAGGCAAAACTTGCCCCAGCCCTAAGCAACCCCACTGAATACAAGAAGAGCTGGCACCGTGGTGGGTGGAAAGGAGAGTCCCACATTTATGAATGGCTCTTGTTTCGAGTTTAACGCACTTCGGGAGCTTTATCAGCTCGTAAATATAAATTAGAATTTAATTTTTATCGACGTGGAAAGGTGGCTCGAGTCGGGATTTGTATGTGGATGCGGACACAGACGGTGCTGCTGCCTTGGGAGCAATCGTCTGGTCTGGTGTGGTGTGGTGAGTGCCACAAATTGGCAACGGAGTGGATCTGGTGGCCTAGGCAACTGAGCGAGTGAGCGAGCGACCGAACATCAACGGGATTCATATCCATTTGTGCCTGGCACGTGTCGCAACATATCAAAGGCATTGATTTACCTGAGGGCAGTTGGTTGCTCGATGCAACCCCCTTGGAGGTAATTCATGTGGCCACAGAATCAGATGGAGATTGGGACTCACCTGGGTTAGCTGCGAGGAGGCGTAGTAGGAAATCCTCGAGGGACATACCGATTCTGGTTTCGAGTAAATGGTCTCGCCGGCCTGGTCGCCCATGGGCAGCAGGGCGGTGGCGTAGGGTGTGGGCGTGGGTGAGCTGCGGAAGCCTGTAGGGAAATGAATAGTTCGGAGGTCGATGAAAAAGGAATGGGATTATTGAAGAGGGCGAAAACTTACGGTCGAATATGCTGCAGGACTTTTTGGTCTCCGTTGGATACTTGTTGAGGCTGGCAATGGTCGCATAGGAGCCGGTGGCACTCGGTGGTCGTCCGAGAGGATCGAGGCGGATGAACACGTTCTGATGGCTGCCATAACCCGCTGTAGTGAAGCTGGTGCTGAGAATGAAGGGTTAATAGTTGGGTAGATAATTAAATTGATGTGCCAATCAATCAGACTTACTGTAGCGAATCCTGGCGTAGCTGCTTGCGAGCCCGAACATACATCATGCTAGCCACAAGGCCTACGGCCAGAACTAGGCCCAAGGCACAGGCAGCCGCGCTCATCAGAGCCGGTCCCTGCGAAGGGGCGTGGGCAGGCGCAGGTGACTGATTCGGCTCTGGTGAGATGCCTGGAATAGTTATGGTAATGGAAGAGAGATATAAGCGACTGACAATTGGTAATGACAGAGGATTGGGAGCTTACCTTTGGCACAGATCTTGTTGCGCTTGAAGTGGAGTCGGGTGTCGTTGAACCGGGGAGGTCCTTGTACCACCATGTTGACATTGACCGGCAGTTGGAGGCTCACATTTCCCGTGCACGGGAGGTACACCAGGAACGACTCGATCTCCTGCGGCACTATGCCCTTGTGGGGGATGCTAAGCGTGGGCGTGCCCAGTGCGTCCTGGTCAGTGGCGTACTCGATGCTGATGGTATACCGTAGCTGTCAGTGAGTTGGCCAGTTAATGGAGTGCAAATCAAATTT
This sequence comes from Drosophila mulleri, assembly GCA_035047565.1. NCBI lineage: Eukaryota > Metazoa > Arthropoda > Insecta > Diptera > Drosophilidae > Drosophila > Drosophila mulleri. The sequence continues at coordinate 3,554,867 of JAWNPK010000060.1, forward strand.
TCAAGTCAGGTAGAAGGGGGAAAAGTGGCTTACCGGGTAGCTGATGAGACTCTGCCAGGAGAACTCCAACTCGTGAACATCTGCCGGGACGGGAACGGTGAAGTGCATCGCGTATGTGTTAATGGCTCCCTCGTGCACGTAGAACAAGTCCGCCTCGAGCCCTATGAATGAGAGTAAAAAGCATAGTGAAGATGAGATTAGGTTTCCGATGCATTGCAGCTATAAAGAGAAAGTTTATTTCACAATTTGCTTTGTTACAGTTTCCCTCCGAGTCCCTTCCCGGGATTTTCTACTGCTGTGCAAACTTTGTGCATTCTCTGTTTACTTTCCTCGCAGTTGATGGCTCTCTTCCTCTACCCTCCCGCTCTGTATACCTTTCAACTTCAACGGAAATTGATTTCCTCGACGATTCAAGGGGGTGGCAGCAGGTTGGCAGTGGGTGAGCGCAGTTCGGTAAACAAAAACCAAGACACAATAATAATCGAAATCGAATCCGTCACCAGCAGGCTACAATGCAAAGGGCGACAATTGGTTCTCGCTCTCGATTTCTGCCTCAAATGGTGCGCGACAGACACCCGAGGGGAACGAAGAGATCGAAGGGATTTGTGTGGGGTGGGACGAGATATTAAAAGGTGTCAAGTGTTGTCTAACTCGATTCGAGACGAGACCAGGCGAGACAGCGACAAACTCATCATCATGGTTCGCTTTGTGTAACTTTAACTAGCTTCGGGAACGTCCTAATCTCTGACCCCGTCCTTGGGAGCTCTAAGCCGCCGTCCCTCACTCTATTGGCAGTGAAAGACGAGCTGTGTGAGTTAAAAAGACGTGAAATTAAATTTCTTCATCCGCTTTCATTGTTGTCTCTGCCTCTGCCTCTGCTTCTGCTGCTGCTCCCATCCTGATTCCCGCTCTTATGTTGCATCATTTACTTCCTGGGATCAGGCCTTGCTTTGCATTGAAAGTCGCAAATGCTGTTTACTCTGCTTAACTTGACTACCAGCCCTTCTCCCCACCACTTCCCCAGTTCGCCATTCATCTTTTGACTATGCGTCTGTGCCGGATGTTGAGTGTTGCGTTTCCGGTGTAGGCCAAGGAAGGGGCAGGGGCAGGAGTAGAAGGAAGTGCGTATGTGCGTGCATTTAGGAGAGTCGGAACACAGCGCACGCTGCGTTCTTAAAACAATTTCAAATCCAATTATAGAACAAGAAAAAGCATTTTTCGTTAGCTTCCTTCTATTCACTACTCGTCTAAGAACTTCCCCAGTTCTTGCGCCGTTTGCCTTACAGTTTCATTTTGTTTTTGAATTCGAAATTGTTATGCACCCCGCTGACTATCCTCCAGGCAGCCAAAGTGTGCTACTTTCCTTTCACATTTTCCGGTTTCCGCTGGCAAACTGCACAGACACAGAGAAGAGGTAAGGAGAGAGAGAATAGGGGCTGCAATTGACTATACTTTGATCCCTCTTTATTCATCCATTTTGGGAAATACGCCACAGATAAAAGGAAGAACACAAACATAACCTCAAAGTGGCTCACATTAAATATGCACAAACACACGAAAAGGACAATGTCACTTAGCTCGAGCTGAGTCCTAGGACGAAAGATTTGACAAGGTACTATCAGAATGGGAAGTGCACCTTGTCTAACCACAAAGGGAGAGGGGGAGGAAATGCACTTGTTCTGCTTTAATTAATTCAACTCTGATTGGATACTAATGTGATTTACTCTCAAAGAGACTTTCAGCTTTTCGATTGGCCTCTTGGGCGAATTTAAGCTACTGCCTGAAACGACTTTAATTTCCGTGCGATCCTCTTCGGTCTGCAACTGGAGATAAAAAGGAGAGCCAACTTGGTTACGGGTCCAAGTCTTGTTCCGTGGAACTTTGGCCGTCTTTCATATCACGCGCCTTGCACAGCGCCAACTTTGCCGTCGCTTTGCAAAGTTTCTAGCTCGTTCAGGAGTCGTCCCAGTGCCTTCCTTGTCCCAGATAGCTCCCCTTGTCGCCTTGCTCTCCACCATAATTATAATACCTGCGATTGTCTGAATGGCTTCGCCACACACACGTGACGCTGCAACCGCAGACGGAGCTGGATGGAGAGAGAGAGAGAGGAAGGATCGGCAGAAGGGCTCCGGTTCGGCTTTGACAATGGCATCACACAATTTGCATAAAAGATTAAGAGGATAATTAGTGTCATTAGCTGAGCAGCCGCTTTGAAGCAGTGCAATGCCGTGCATTCTCTGAACTTATCATCTCATCCGTCCTCGCTCCCCTCTTCTGCTGTCTAGGTGACACCTCGACAGGGCTTATCCCTTTACAATGAATGCAGTTCTCTGAATAGCCTCCGCCTTCGCCTTCGCTCCTTGAATCAATATCGAGCTCGACGTTTAATTGGCACAGTTTAAGAATTGTTCACGCCCTCAGTTTTTGCTGTTCTCGCCTTGCTCAGCATTAAGGCGAATCGACCCAGCTCTATAGAGAGAGAGAGAGAGAGAGACAGAATGTCCGTAAAAGGTCGAGGGTTGCTTTATTAATGCGGCGATTTTCGGGCTGTTTTCTATTCATTAAAAATAATTTTCTTTTGCATTAACTTTTAATTTAAAGGGAAATTTGTTAGCCGAAAAGGTGGGAGCATGCTCTAGACCTAGAAACAAGTCCTGTTCGGGCTTGGGTTCCTGCGCGCTCTCAAGAAATGTGCACATCAAAGTGAAACTTGTTGAAATTGCATTTTTACGCACCCTTGCACAGCACGGCGGAGGAAATGGAGTGGGTAAGTGGGGCAACCCTGCCCGACTGGTATATGAAGCTGGTGTCGCTGGCAACTGTGGGTCGAAGATTGCTCGTTGCTGGGACGACGCGACGCAATGGGGCAGAGCGGAAAATCTTCAGCAAAATCGTAACAAATATTTAATTTTAATGTTGTCGTCTCTCCATCGAATCGAGATACATATACATATACATATATATATATCAGTGTAGTTAGGAGCAGCCAGAAAAGAAATCGTTTAACTCATGTTTACAGCTCTCTGTATGGAACAAACTTACAAATTGTGAGTTGGAGGGAGAGGAAGAGGAAGAGGACGGCGTTTGAAATAGCAGAGCGAACGCTGTACTCGATTTTTATTGTGGGAATGCATCACGTCAATCACAGTCACGCAATGAAGGAACTGCCAGTGAGTGAAGTTATTCGAGAAATGCGTATGCTGAATAAGGGAAGAGGAGCTGAAACAGGGAGAGAATCGGCAGCTGGAGATGGAGCTGGGTCATGCAGCCGTTACACACATTCCACTTGAACAAATAGCCATAGAGACATATGCAGGGGAAGATGAGGAGGCCTGAAAGTAAATCATGCAATGGCATGTCGCAGTTGTCGGAGTGAGAGGAGGAAGGGAGGAGGAAGTGAGGAGCGAGCTGGGCGGGTCAGTTTGTTTGATTTCATGCTGCTTGTTAATTTTGAAATGGAAAAAAAAGCCCAGAGGGTGGCAAATATTACAGGGGAGGGGGTGTTAACTGGTCGTTAAAAACATAACGAGCTCTTTGGAAGGGGGTGCGGAGTGGAAGATGATGAGGAAAAGGCGAGTGGGAAAAGGAATCTATGTGAATCGCGCATAGCACAGGAAATTACAAAGAGCAACAAGCAAAGTGGAAGACTCTTTGAGCTGTCGCTAATGAAATCCGATTTGCATTCAAAGACGCAAAGGGGGTGAGGGGCCAGCGCATGCTTTGTGAAGTGTCAATTGCCAGGCGAGTAGCGAGTAGCGAGTAGCGCATGGCTCAGCGAACTCGAATGCAATCTCAGAGTGAACAAGAGAATGATAGAGTTAGAGGGAGAGAGAGAGAGAGAGGAGTGCGAGAGGGGGAGCTGGAGTAGCTGACTCAGTGACGTGGGCGACAGCTGCAGCTCAAAGCTCTTTGGCCATTCATCAATCTCGGATCCGTGTGGCTCTTGTGTGGATTATTTTTATGCTGTTCAACTAATTGAAGTGCCGTGATTTGGCGATTAGCAGGAGAACTGGACTAGCACTGGGAGTACGATTGAGCCTGCATAATGAGATTGAAGCATTTTGCTCCCATTACAGCTAAGTGCCGGAAAATGCTGTGCACAGCTAACGCATGAATGATGGACTCTTGGCTAGAGGCAGAGAAGAGAGGGGTGGCAGAGGCAGAGTAAGGGATTCCTAGGCACCGCCTTGGCTCACATTTTGGAGCCATGAACCATTAATCAACGAGAGGCAAGCAACACGACGTCATTCCGCCTTGGCACGCCGAATGAATGCCTATTACTGTAACTATTTTCGAGGACATGAATTGGGCTGGGGCTGGGGCTGGGGCTGGGATTGGGCCTGGCACAAGGTCGATCTGGAGCCACTTGAATAGCTGGCGCCATCAATAACGAGGCCTCGCGTTGAGCAAAACAGCAAAACAAACAACAAAATGCGCCGCACCGGACTGTGAAGTCGTTAGCAGAGAAAGGGGAGGGTGAGGGCAAGGCAACTAGGCGAGAGCAGGAGGCGGACTACTTGCAGCTGTCAACAGGGTGGCAGAGGTGCGAGGGTGGCTCCGTCTACGGCCGGAAATCGATTTGTGTGGATTTGTTTTCTTCCGTGTTTTCGCGTAACTTTTGTGGTCGTCCAACCCCGCGCACTCCTCTTCTTCTTCCTCTATATCGTCGTCGTCATGGTCAACAATTATTTTGGAACTATTAATGACTGCGACGTGGTCTGTGCCTAGGCCCCCGCCTCAACTTGTTTTGTTTGTTTCTCCTGCTCAGGAGCAATGCATTTGTCCTGTCGCACTTTGCCATTCAGCCATTAATCATATCAGTGGGGCGGAGCTCTGACTAGGGACGATTATTTTCAAATCGAAATGAGATGGCGCTACCCCCACATACGGGTCTCATATGTATAGACTTACCCATCAGCTTCATCACTTCGTGGTGACTGATGAAAATGTTGAGATATCCGCCGACCGGAGGCAACTGCCAAGAGAGCAGCGCTGTCCAGAGGAGCTGCAGCAGGAGGCAGCGGCTGTTGCTGTTGCTGTTGGCCATGGTGAGCAGTAGGTGCTCCTCCTCGTTGCTCTCGTTAGTGTTATTTTGCGGGAGATGCTTATCTGTCTGGGATATGTGCAGTTAATGACTTGTCAGTGCATGTGACGCCGCAATTGGCGCTCATTTCAGGGGGAGTGGAGCTCCCCTTTGGCTCTGTGGCAGCCAATTTCAATGTGTGACCATTGAAGCGTTCCGCAGGCACAGACGAGACTCTTCCTTTCAGTTTTGATTTGGCTGCCAGCTGCCAGCTGCCGCCAGTTGGCAAACAGGCGACGCGGCTCTAAAAGATGCGTTAAAATCAAATTCCAGCTACGGCTACGGCTACGACTACGGCAACTGCTGCTAACAGTTCCGGATGCAACCACAAAGCGACGAGCGACGAGCGACGCCGAGCAGAGCTCTACGAAATTTGTGTCTGGTAAATTTTGGAACTTTTCAGCCGCTGCAGCCTCCGCCTCCGTTCAACTTTTCCAGTTTTGTTTTTGTTGCGGTTGCGTCAGATGTTGTTGTTGTTGTTGCAGTTGTTGTTCGAGTTGTTGCTGAATTCGGCTGTCGACTGCAAGCGCCATCAGCATTTTCGCATCTTTTTTATTGGCCAGCTTCTACCTCTTCTGTGGCTGCTTCTCCCTTGACCAACTGCTACTCCTGCTGGTGGCTTAGCTCGTCACGTTGGCAACGTCTCGCCCGCTGGTCAGTAGCCAGTGCCAGTGCCAGTGGCAGTTGCTGGTGTCGAGCATGTGTCCGGGTTGTCCTCTTAGTCCAGCTTGGCTAGCTTGTCCTGGTGGCCTTTTTGTGTAGTCTGCTCGACTGGTTGTCCGGCTGGCCAGCTGCTGCCTTCGGAGCAGAGTCCTGTTGAATAGAAAGTGATTTAGTTGAGTTTTCGGACAGGAGTCGACTGGTTGGTGACACTGTGTGCCTTGTGTGGTTGGCGAGAGGGGAGTGTATGGTGTTGTGGTTGAGTGGCTTTGTTGTTTGTTTCAAAAATAATTTGAGAATGTGCTGCTCAAAGAAAGTTTCTGCCTGCAAAAGTAATTACAAAGTTGAAAAAAGATTAACAGCTTACAGAAACGCACATCGGGAACTTCTAGAGAGAAGGGCTAGGGTGGAGTGGAGGAGGAGGGGTAGGTGGTGTATCCTCAGCTGATTAAAAGTCACACGAGTTGCTTCGACTGCTGTTTTAATAAATTCGTGTTAATATTTTGTGTGCTTTCCACTTTTTAAATTATGCAAAGGGGAGAAGGAGGAGGAAAGGGGGAAAAAGTTCTGCGTTGCAGAAATGTTTGTGTGGATTTTGTGGTTCAAGTGGTTCAGTTGATTCTCCCTTCGCCCCTCTGGCCTTTGCTCCCACCTTGTGGTGTTTGCGTGTGTAGCCATACGAATGGAATTCCAGGTGCAGTTAGAGCCAAAATCAAAACATTCGGCCAGGTGGAAAGTCAAGAGTTGGCATGGAAATGGAAATGTGAGTGGAAAGTGGAAAGTGGAGAGATGGCCAAGGGAGGAATGAAGAGGCAGAGTGGGTGCAGCAGTCAAGTGCCTCCAAAATGAAATTGTTGCCAAGAAACCAACTTCCAATTCCACCTGCTTGCACTTGTTGCCCCTCTCACTTCCCTTCTTCCCGTTTCTGCTCCCTCCTGCTGCCACCTCCTGCAATCTCCATGGCTGCATATTGGGAATAGTTGCTCGGTTTTTGGCCGCAATAAAAATCGAAATCAGAAAACTTTGTTGCCTCTGCTGCCTTGCATGCCAACGAAAAGTGCTGAAAGTCTTGCAATGCGCGGTCAAGCCAGTTGTGGGCGTGGCAGCAATGCAGCCCTGGAATGTGCAATGCAGAATGCAGAATGCAGAATATGCCAGAGATTTAATTAAACTTATCTGCGATGAGAGGTAAGGCCGCAGGGAAGGCAAAGGCGACGACTCACTTGATTAAGATCCGTATCATCATGGCGTCAACTACCGTTAAGATGCCTGCCACAGCCCAAGCTGAAGCCAATGCCATTCAGCAGATTCATTAATAATTCAAAAGACAAATAACAAAATGAAAGTACACATGTGTGTGCGGATGCCTGTATGGGTGTGAGTGTGAGTGTGTGTCTCTTGTGTGTATTTGTGTTGACATTGCGAGCAATGTAACTGATTTAAATGGAGCAGCAGACAAACAGCCAGCAGCCAAGCAGCCAAGCAGCCAAGCAGCCAACCAGTCAGGCTGCCAGGCAGCTCGTCCCATCACTCGAGTTGCTGAAGCCGCCAATTCGCGAGCGCGTGGCAGAGACTCGCAGTGAGCTGGGGGCCTTGCCTCCGAGTCGAGGAGGAGCTGGAAGAGTCCCAAATCATCATCGATAACATATTAACGACGTCAACTCAATCATAATCAAAAGGAAGGATAAGAGGGAGCGAGTGAGGGCGGGGGTTGGAAGGTGTTTGTCTTCCAACTGGGGACAGCGAGTTGTCTGTTGACTGGCGTAGAGCTGGGGAGCCAATGCTGAAAATTTTCTGCTTAGTCACACGCATCAGCAGTCTGGGTATCCACGCCTAGACACAGCTGCAACGTATGCCTCAGCCGCCCACTAGCTTCGGTGACAAATGATGCGCCGGGCTTTGTCTTCGGCAGCTAAAAGATGATGTTCAGAAAAACGTCTGAGGCTGCGGCTGCTGATGATGATGTGAGTCCTGGCAGTTGTGACAAAAAACTTTTCAATTACATAATTTGCCGTCTAATGAATAATCATCTTTCTTTTTCCACTCGCCCCGCCAACTCCTGCTGCTGCCATTATTATTATCTACGTAGGCTTCAGCTTTTTGCTAATTTTTGTTGCTCGCAATATTTATTGATGCTCTTTATTGTTGTTTGGCTTTGGTCTATGCCACAGCCGTTTTCGTGTTTATCGTTCATTTCATGGGGCAGACGCCTGCGGGCGTGGCAGGCGTGGCAGGCGTGGCAGGCAGTGAGGCAAACTCATTTCAATTATAAAATGGCTTTCGCTTCTTAATTGAATCGTGAGTTTGAGTTAAGCAAAGTTAATATTTTATTTCCGCCTCGTTGTTGTTTCAATTGCGCTGCCAACGCCCTACTCCATGCGGCCACCCTTACGCCTCCTGCTCTGGGGATCGCTCTGCTCTGCTTGCTCTGAGTACTGCCAGCGTTTCCCTGCCATCATTTGGCGACTTTAAATGGCAGGCGAGGCAGGCAGGCAGACTTGCTCCCGTTTCTCCACATCCACTTCCCCATCCACTCCCATTTCTCATTTCTAGACTCATTCCAATTGCTGTGCCAATGTTGCCAAGAGCCGCGAGGCATTTGCTTTTGCTTCAATTGCAGACACAAAACTCTGGGGACTGGGGAAGCTTCAATCGTTGTTGTTGCTATTGTTGTTGTTGTTGATGATAAACTGGTAACAGATTCTGATTCAGATTTCAATTCACTTGAAAAAGGAAGAGAAGTATCTATCTCATTGCCTTGGCTATTAAGCTTTCTCATAAAAATGCGAAATAAAAATCCTAAATTCAGGCATTTGAGTAATTTGAAGCTTTTCACGTTCGTAATTAAGGTACAATTTCAATGAATTTGGCCTCCAGCCACGTTTTGGCAAATAGTTGCCCTCCATTTGCCCCCATCAAATGACCACTGAATTCCTGTTCCAGCAATTTCCTCATTAACTTTAATGCGACTCGAACAACAAATTTCAATATGCACAAAGCACACACACACAGGCACACATACAACACAAACTAAATACAAACAAGCCAAAAATCAAATGTGCCAAATGGGTTTTTAGGTGGGGTCGTGGTCTGCTCTCTATATGCGCGACTTCATTAAATATTTTACGTGAAAAGAATTGCTGTTGCGCACAATATTAAAATTGGAATGAAATGGCAAATGTTGTTCGGTTGCTTTTCGGCAATGTTTCAGATGAATTTAGCAGCTTTACATTTTGATAGCTGATTAAAAATAACGAGCAACATTTGCATCTGTTTACCTGGCAGTGACCAAATGTGAGTCTGCGAAAGGTAGAGTATTCAAGTTTTTTAGCTAGGGTGTATGAGCGTAAGATCATATTATCAGGGCATCAATGGCTGTATGAAGTGTGACTTAAAGTTTATTAAAGCTCATACCTATAAAGCTTTAATGATATATAAAACTGTGCATATTATTGAACTACTTGTGTTATATACTGTATCGATGCCAGTTTAAGCTTCAAGCGAATCAACTCTTAAATTGTTAAACAGCTTTGTGTTGGATATTATAGAGCAGAGTTGATCAATCAATGTAGAATGAAGGAAGCTTTATGGGTGAAAGCACATTAAAGCTTCGAGCTGGTTGCAAGATGAGTTAGGATTGTATTTATCATGACTTAAATGATGGAAATCTAATAATCATTTTGTGCTTCATAGCATAAAGACTAGAAAAGAAATTTCAGATTGAACAAACTTATTGTCCGCTTAATCTGCCCATTTCCATTGCCAACTTACAGAGTAGCTCAATAACTAATTAATATAAATTCTCTTTAAGGCAAACGCTTGCTTTTCCTAGTTTTGCATTCTCCTTTTAAATAAATATAAATAAAATACCATATGTATATACATCTATATAATATACATTCCTTATTAAATCTCAATTAATATTTAAGTCAGGGTATAGTTGTAGTTGAGCATTTCGATGGCAATTATTTTTGCTGGTGATTGTCCAATTATTTCGTATGGGGAAATTAGGGAGAGTTTGCCCATTTATGCCAGCATTTTGTGCGCCTGGGCCTAATGTCCAAAATGTACAAAATGTTCGAAATGTTCGCCGAGTTGGCTAATTTGTACAGGCAATTAATTTACATTTGGGGCGAGGGCATTGGGCAACGGGCAGTGGGCAATGGGCAATGGGTAATGGGCATTATGGGTAGGCAAACGCAAATGAAAAGGGGAGGCGGTGCAAGCCATTTGTGCGATTTTGTAACGTTTCGGCGCTGCGCTTCACTAGGCAAAGCAGAGAGAGGGCCATAAAGAGAGAGAGAGAGAGAGAGAGAGAGAGAGAGAGGCATAGCATGGGTGAGGCAGTTGGACTTGACATGGATATACATATTGTACTATATATACCACTATATAGCATATGTAACCCAGAGCGGCATGAGCTGGGTAGACAATTTGTCGTCTGCACTAAATATCGCAACTCCATGGACACCAATAAAGGCTGCGGCCCAAACTGTGGTTGAGTCCTCCTAAGGGGCCACAGGAGGCGGTGCGCTGGGCGTGACTCGGTGGCTCTGCGTGAGCTGAATTTGTGGCAGTGTAATTTGTTGCGATCTAATTGACAATTTGTGCAACTTTCAATGAACAACGAACAATTTACGCTGAACTTCAATTGATATGCATACAGTATGTAGTTTTATAATTAAAGTTATATAACATTCATAAAATGTATTCAAATAATCAAATAGTGTATGCGAATATTAAAAGAAAAATAATGAAATAAAATAGAGAAATGGTATAATATAAATAAATATGAATATTAAAAAATATAGTTATAGTAAACTTAAAATAATAAAATGATAAAAAATATTAAATGCATCTTTAAGAAATATATCAAAAAGAATCAATTTATATTAATTAAATATATCTTTAAAAAAACTAAATCCATTTATTTATTTTATACTATAATAAATTCAATTTAAAAAAAAAATAATAATATATATTCATTGTAATAAAACAATGTATAAAGTACATACTTGATTTGAATATATATGAAAAAAATATATTAAAAATTCTTTATTATTGAATTAACAAAAAAAGAAAAATAGCATTTTTTAAGCACTTAATTGTATATAAAAATTAATTATATAAATACATTTTACTTAGTTCAAATTATAATCTACGACCTCCTTTAGTCGATTTTAGTATAAAAACAATTTCCCATAAATTGTTATACGACCTTTAAATGAAAGAGAATATTCGTCATAAAATTGCTTTAAGCGTGCTACAAGAGTCAGCTCCGTCATCCATTTGGCATGAAAAACAATCGCAAATTATGTTTTATGTGCTCCTATTGATAACTCGAACGCCCCGAGCTTGTCTCTGGCCATTTCTCATGTTTATGTGTGGCAAATTTATTGTTAGCAGCTAGAGAGAATGTGACAGAATCGCAGCTAAGCGATGACACTTTTAGGCATCTCTCTCAGTCACCAGGCACCCACTCGGACTGGGTCTGGCTGGCTGGCTGGCTGTTTTTATCTGTGCAAGTGCCATAAAAAGAAATAACTCGACTCAACGACCCATTTTAAAAATTTGAAATGTTCTTTGGCCAATTCCCCGGTTACAATGGCTGGCAATAATCATTGATTTATGATGGCTGTCATTGATGCTTATTAAAATCAAATAATATTCAGATTTGAGCATCAAAACTCTTGGCCATTGATCCAGTTTACTATTTATAATCTTTGATTGTTTGCTCTTGGCTGCTCCCTAATTGAATCATCGAGTCGCCTCATAAAGTAGGGCGCTAAAAGCATGCCTAATCTATGCATATTTTTCAACTTGGTCACATAATCAAAAGCCCTCCACTTAGCACTTGCCCCAAACTACCAAAAAAAAAAAAAAAAAAAAAGAAAGACCCATAAAGCACGAAGCGCACAACAAAGAGAGGCAGGCAAGAGAAAAATGTAGCATACATTTTGGGGCAACATTTTGTTGCACTTCGACACTAGCGCCCATTGTTGTCCTTTATGCTTGGCCATTTAATGTGGCTGCTTGGCAGCGTGTCCTGGCCAAGCACTTAGGCATTCCATCAGCATAGTGGCATAGCGTGCGGAAATGTTCGACGGGTGGGGGGCTGGGAGGGTTTGGGGGTATGGCCGAGCGTCCCACCGACCCCATTCAAAAAAGTTGCTCAAGCGCAGCGCAAGATTTGCATAACTTGACATTTTCTTAAGCTGCTGATTTTGTTGTTGTTGTTGTTTCTGATGTTTTTGATTTGAACGGATTTTGCGGCCATTTACTTTCGCTTGTTGGAAATAGAGAGCAGCCATTAGTTATGTGCCCTAGAAAACAGTATCAGTGGGCTATGATGAGCTAGAGGTCACCTATGTAACTCTGAGAAATTTATAAGATGAGAGATGGGATTTACTTGAATATCCTATTGTAGAATGCATGGAATGGGAGACCTGATGTTATATATATATAGCGTAGGGTATCCCAAAAATAGGGGAATCGGGGAAAGTTTGAGCGATAGATAGTTATAGAGCGATTGTGGTGTGGCTACACGCATATGTATGCCTACTTTAATAGCCTAAAGAGAAGGCAAATACTCGATTAATTAAATACCCTATAATACACAATATAAACAAGGCCCCCAACTTGTGCATTACACGCCTACCTTGTCATGTCAGCTCCATGGAAATTTACTCGCTTACTTTAGAGCCAATTAAGATAATTAGCCTGTAATATGCGAGCATGCCCAACTTTTTATGTCAGACCGTCAAAAGACAGTAATAACTACATTTAAGCGTATTTTTTTTAATGGGTTTCATTTCAATAAACTCTTCAGCTTTTAAAACGCTTTTTTACGGTTTTTTTTTACAGTGTACTCGTGCTGTAAGCTGTCGTTCAATTTGCCTTTGATTGCCTACTTTGAAGAGTTGGTCAGAAGCCTTTAATCTGTCACACGTTGCAATTAGTGTCAGCGCTTAACACAGACACTTCACACACACAGCCCAAAATACACTGAACGAAAAGCAACGGGTAAGTGCTCACTTAAGAATAAACTGCTTAAACTGTTTACTCAATATATTTATACACAGCTATTTAACTGTGAGTGAATGCTGAAAGTGCTTCAAGTTATGTTAAGATTACATTTGTTGTTCACACTGATTTTGGCATTTCGCTCAGTGTACTGACCAGCCACATGTCTAGTGAGAGAAGGGACGCAATGCTTAAATGTGAAAATATTTATTTAGTTTCACTTTGAAGTGGGTCTAGTCTGTTGACGTTCCGTCTCGAACCGAGTTAGTCACGGCTGCTGGCGCTGTGTGGGTCCGAGCAGGACTCGTAAGGACGAAATCGTGAAAAGTGGGTGCTCAAGTTCTGGTTGAGTGTTGGGGGAAAAAAGTGTTTAGCAAAACACATTAAATGCTTACTTATCAAAACGCAATCAGCTTAGGCGTAGAGTCGTCCGTTCTCTGCGCTGTATCCTGCTGTGGCCTGTGTTCCGTGTGTCCTGTGGACTGTCAACCGATATGAAATGTTATGCCTTTAATCCTTTCATTGGCTATGCGACAGAGACGCGCGGCCTTATGGCCAGTTAACACGCACAACGAGAATACGCACGCACACTCACACACGGAGAGACGGTGTCGGGCACGAAGTGCTTAATCCTTTTTGGCTGAGAACGTATTCGCACTTTGGACCAACACTTTTATTTGCTTGGGTGTAATATATCATTTCACAGGACACCAGCCAAAACGCTGACAGGCGTTGAGAGGGAGCGCGCGCGCGTAATGAGAGGAAAGGCGCCTTGAAATTTAAGCGCTTAAAAGCCCATTTAAGCCTGTCAACATGGCTCTTTTCAGCGTGTAGCGGGCAGCGGGCAGAGGGTAACGGGTAATGGGCGAGATACCGACACTTGCGGGCTCAATGTCCTCGCTGCTGGTTTGTCACAGCACGCGCGAGGCGAACCGCTAACCGCGTACAACAATAATTCCGATGACAACGATAATGATAATGATAATGATAATGATGCTGGGGCTGGAGCTGATGATTTTTGGCCCTTTGCACGTTTGGCGTAATGATTTGGTTTATTTCTTGGTTTACTTATGTATTTTGTTGGTATTTCGTTAAGGTCGAGGAACAATATTTAGTATTTCTTGGACGGAGTTCACTTCGTCACTTCACGAATTTGTAAGCGAGTCCTGCCGGCGATTCGTTGGCAGCGATTAACTCTCGTCTTGGTCTTTCGCGTTAGCTTCACGATTCCGACTGACTCTACCGGAAAGCTGTGTGCGACTAAATGCAGCTCGAGCACTGCGACCATCCGAAAGCCCGCGACAAAGCCGAAATTCGGCGAAGTTTACTTCGTTCTTGGGCTGTGTGGGCACATGCGCAGTGGGGCAGGATGGATGCCGGCTCGTGGAGTTAGGGTATTCGGGGTGTGTTTGGCAACAGCAGAAAGGACAATTGTTTGCTGGTTTGTTGCCGTTGCCACATGCCGCATGCAACTGTTGCGCATTTTTTCCAAATGGCCAAAGCTCGAATATTTTGTTATTGTTGTGCCTTTCCTTACACAGACAGCGAGAGAAAGAGAGAGAGGGAGAGGCAGAGCGAATGAGTGAGAGAGAAGCAACTATAGCGATTTCTATTGATGAACCGATAAGCTAATAAGCATATCACATAATTCAATAATAATTATGTAAATGCCTCGCAACAGGAAGACGAAATTAATTGTATCGGGCCTTGAGTGCGATGCCTATATCAATGTTTGTATGCCGAGCACTCCCCTGGGTCAAGCAATTTATCGGGAATGATATCCAATTATGAAGTATTACTAACTGGTTGATTGGTGGACAAATAGCCAATATATATATATATATACATATATAATATTTGCATCAACTGGCCGGGGACGTAAGCGACTTGTGGACAGAATTAATTTGTTTATGGAACTAATGTGTATCAATAAATAGAAAGACAATTAACTAGATATAATAGCTCATTTTGGATAGCTACTAACTTGTCTAATTTATGATAGCCCTAGGGCTTGAAACAATACGATGTATAAGGAAAATGTGAAGAGTTGTAAATACAATAATATTCCCTACTTTCAAGTGGATTTTGAGTACGTTTGTGCTTTAGCTGCTTTGAAATTATAAATAAATTTATGTTGTAAAAGCAATTTAATTGGCTTAGCTAACAAATACTTTGGGCTTTGGATAACGTTTTCAATTCTGTGAATTGAAATTTGGAATGGAAAATAGAGAAAGAGAGAGCGAGAGAGAGAGAGAGAATGACATGCAATGGAATTACATAAAATGGGAATTACACATATGGCACTAACACTTGCATATACTTAATTGTGGAGCACACAGCCTTATATGTGTGTGCGTGTGTGTGTATGTGTGCTTGACTGTGACAAGTAGCCCTATTTGTTGTGCAGCAAATTCAATTTGTCACTCAAAAGCCGTCGAAACGAAGCAATTTCCTGCTGGCTGCCAACAACAGTTGCCCTAGAAGAAGAACAAGTTGAAGAAAAGAGGCGGAAAATCAGTTCAAGAAGAAGAAGCAGCCACAGCAGCACCAGCAGCAGCCGAGAATGATGAGCTGTTGGTAGCAACATTTTCCAAACTAATTAAATGAAACGAACTCTCAACGAAGTTGGAACCAAACCGAACTAAGCAAATTGGGCAACTTGTCGCAGTAATTACATCAAAATATCTAAAAAGAGAGGAAAAACAAGTGAAAACGCTGCACAATCAAAAAAGTAAGCAAACATATATACAAACATACATATATACATGCGTCTATATGTATAGGTGTAGGTATATATATGTATGTATGTATGTAAACTGTCAAGTTGATTCATTTGTGGGACCAGAGGCAAAGTTATTTGGCATTTCCTGTCCCAGGATCTGACAGATGGCCAGCGAGACTTGTCGGACACAAAGCTCAATTTAGTCGAAGAAACGAATGTCAATTAAAATTTTTTAATGAAATAACTTTCTTTGATTTTGTGCAGAGCAGGAGTCGGGACGTCGGGACGTCGGGCGGAGGACGCTGGGCAACGAACCGGCTGTTGGGCTATTTGCCATTTGCCAGCTGCAGAAATTCAATTAAAAAAGGTTGATTAGTTAGCAATTACATTGCCAAACGCCTCAAATATGCCTCATTAACAACAACAACAGCAAAAAGCCGCCAAGAAAAAGAAAGAGAGAAAAAAAAACAGGACAAACAGAAAATTTCCTGCTTCTAAAAATTGCTCTGACAGCCGCCCCAGCAGGCAGGACACTTAGAACTTTGGACGACTTTTAATTAAAGCAAACGAGTCCTGAGCTTCTGCAAGCAAAAATATCAAATTGGAAATCACAAGAAAGCTCTTGAAAAATAATTGAAAATATTCAAGCTGTGCGCTGGAAAACCCTTTTCCTCATTTTCCAACGTCATTTATGTTGTTTACACGTGCAATTGTAAACCTAGAAGAGGAAGAAGAAGCCAGCAGGCGCCACGCGTGGCTATTAAGTGTCGGCCAAGTAAATTGCAGGCGATAAGACTGTGATTTAATAGGAGAAGGGAGCAGGGGGAGGGGGAGTTACTGCTCTGTAGAGCAAAAGCTACTGATAGCTGATAAGTTCATAGGCGGGCAGAACCACACGAGAACCACTAAGCCACCAGACGTGCTCTTATCAGCGAAGCCAACAGGCGGCAACTACCCAGGGACACGCCCACTTTACAATAATGAGTCCAGTCTAAGCACAAACAGAAGCCAGTCAGGGGAGGAAAGGAAAGGTTAAGCAACAAATGTGAGCAAAAAGCTGCACTGAAGGATAACAATAAGCAACAACAACAACAACAAGAACAAGAGCAATTGAGAGACGCTTAAACAGCTGCAGGAACTGTAAAAAAAGCTGCAGTAGAGTGTCAAAGTTCACACCAACCCCAGCATGGAGGAGGAAGTGTAAGTGGCAAAGCGGGCTAAGGATAAAGAAAAGGATAATAATGTGAATGCGAGAGCAAAAACAAATATGTGAGACTTGATCTGTGGCTGCATCTGTGTGTGCCTGAGAAGTGTGTGTGTATGTGTGTTGAGTGTGTGTGGCAGGCGCACGCGAGGCAAAGGAGAACAACAAATGGTGAGGAGAGAACAGAAAATAGAATCAAATCGCAATAAAACGAAACGGAATCCTCTTAATGCGCCATGTAAACAAAATGGGCACGTGACCCGCAGGAGGGCAAGCTACCCCCTTAACGCTCTATATGCTTCCTTATCCCCAACCAAAATGTGTGTCCTGCTGGCGCCGGACAAATTGCCTCGTGAAATAATCCTGCCAGGCAGCAGATGCAGCTGCAGGAGCAGCAACAGCAGCAGAAGCAGAGGAGACTCTCGTGGCGCCTTCATAAAATTCAGAGAGTCTCGAGAAGTTCTAGAGGATTTATCTAGGGGTCGAGGTGGGGGCTGAAGAATAATTCACAGTTGACCGAACAGTGTGAATGCACTTTCCAGTTGCTCATCCTATTTATCCTGGCGCACAGTTATCAGAGTCCTTGAATGGCTGTCAAGTTGCGGCCGCTTTACAAATCGTTGCAAATTCTCAGATCAAATATTTTAGAGTAGAGCAGGAAGAGAAAGAGGAGGAAGCAGAAGTGTGCAACAATATAAAAGATGTATCTGATGTGTCTGTCGAGAGTCCGTTGCAATCCTTTGCCGCAGTTCACAACAAAAGCAACGCAAGCTCGGACACTTCCTTCTTCCTCTGCCTCTGCCTCTACCTCTGCCTGTTGCTGCCACATTTTGGGTAATTTCCTTCATTGCTTCAACACATTGCACTTCCATTGTCAGCTGCTGAGAGGGGGGGAATATTGGAGGGGCAGCAGATGGGCAACTGCTGTCAGTTACAGTTGGAATGCCTCTGGAGGATACCCAAAAGGTGCAGTTGAGAGAAGAGGAAGAAGAGGCTCCTCTTGGCCTGTTGCCAGGTTTCTACTGCCACACGTATTCTCATATGTCTCACTCGTTGGTTAATTACCTCGATAAATGGGTAATTGCCTCGCTTACTCGCACAGCATATGGGGCCAACAACCCCAACTTGGACGCCAACTGTCAGCTGCCCATTGGAGTTTATTTTGTTTTATTTTATGCGTCACAATTTGCTTTTAGTGATTCGCTTCCTTCTCAAGTGCCAGGGAATGGAATGGAATCTGCGGAACTATCAAGATTTTACGTGTCGAGTTATGAAGTCCGAAAGATAATAATGGGCCAACACTTTACGCTTGGCACTAATTCAAAATCCGCCAACAAGTTTGAGCGCCTCCGACCAAGGCCAAGTCGGCAGCCAAAAACAGAGCTACACTGAGAGAAACGGGAGCGAAACACGTTTTACGATATTGCTCGAATTATTATTACTATTGTTGAGAGGGAAAACTATAAGCAAAACTCTAGCCAAAAGTCAGGCGAGTAAATTGTTTGATGCTTTGAGGCACAAACTCAGCTCCATCCGCCACAGCGGGGGTGCTGCAAAGAAAGGGGCGGGGCAGCTGGTCGGAAGCGTCGGAAAACTTTCGTTGCCAGCAGCAGAAGCAGCAGCAGCAACAGTAGAAGCCATCAACTGTCGGGCTCCACTTGGATGTCAGCAGTCGGCAGTGAGCCAATACGATAAGCAGCGTCGCAATATGAAAGATCCGCCCATCCACAGGAGAAAGGACAGACGGATAGTAGAAACGGATAGGGGATACTGGACCAAGGAGGACTTCTTTTCTCAAGGCTTTTATTGCCTGTCGCTGTCTGGAGGAAGACTGCGGAAAGTAGCGCCAAATTTGTATGATTGGAAAAAGTCAGAGCCAAAGTTGGGTCTGTCTGGGCAGGAGGAGGAGCAGAGGACGGGGTATGTGGATGTAACTGTGGGGAGCACGCCGGGTAAATGAAGTGTGACGCTTTGTTTTCCTTTGATTTAGTTTTATGGGTCTACATCGGATGTAATTGAATTATGCAACTTGGCGCCGACACCCGACAGGCCAAGGCAGACCCCGCCCACAAGAGACGAGTTTATTAGCATTGAATCGTAAAAGCGAGACGAGTCTATATATGGAAACAGGAAATGACATCTATATTCACAATGATGAATCGAATGATGACAGAGGGGAGCCAGGGGCAGACTGCGATGGGGAATACGGATATGGATGCTAGCGGGGGAGGGGATATGTTAGAGCTTTTTAGCGTTGGTATGTGAATTTCTGATGGCCAGGTCCGTGTGGTTCGTCAAATGAGTTGGAAAATATGTCTGCGGTTGCCCAACAGACAGAGCTCGCAGCGCCGGCGACATCCTGCGATATCCTGCAATATCCTGCGAACTCAATGAATCTGCACAATTTCCATAACTCAATAGAGCGACGCATTAACTGATAAGCACAACGACTGCCAGAGTTGCCACTGCACCCAGTTGATAGACTAGCCGAGTGACGAGTGATAGGAACATAACTCAGCAGTCTGTGATATGGATGGAAACAGCAAATGCCAATGATATGCCAATTGGAGCTGCTCAGCCGAGAACAGAGAGAGCGAGAACAAAATGATGGACGTGGAGAATGAATGCTCTTAAAGGTTGACTCTGACCCAAAGATGAAACGAAACTGAAACAGAATCCATTTAAAGGGCGAGGCAACACACATTTGCTTTCAGTTCGAATATCCCAAGGGGAATAGGAAAACTTGATGGAATGGAAACGGGTTCTGTTTCACTCTTACGGCATAGAGTCTGGGACCTGCCCATAATTAATATGCGAGTTGCCATAGAGTAATCTGTCATATCATATATTGAGTGCAAGCGAAAGTCACCCTAGACTGTGTGACAGGAGGACAGGAGGAAAGGAGGACTCAGATTCAGACACAGATTCAGACAGCTCGCTTCAGTGGCTTCCAATTACAGTTTCATGTCCTGTCAGAGCATTTCGAGTCTCCATATCCACTTGATGCTCGATGCACTGCTACTCATCGAATCGATGCGAATTAAAAGCCGAGACCATGGAACCAATTGAAATCAAAGACATCACCTTGAACCCCTCCCTCAACTGAACTGGGCAGCGATTCGTGTCCCGATGCAGCGCAATGTAAACGATTGAGGGTTGTCCAATCGAGAGCTCTCTGGCATTTGTGTTGCCCCTGTTTGATTGTTGTGCTGTTGCGTAGTCCTGTAGGACACGGACTAAGCTGTGTAAGCGACGACTGCACCAGAGACATCAGCAACAGCAGCAGCATCTCACGCATTGACACGGGACTTAAAAGGCTGGACAGATGTTGTAATTCCAATCAACACGAATAGAAGAACAACAACAGAACTTGGGGAAGAGCTATGGGTCATGGATTGCCGCAGTCGTCGCGTGTAGAACAATGCAGTTTAGTCGGGCTCGAGGGGGAGGGTTTTCCTAGTTTCGAGTTTCTTTCTTAGAGTTTCCCTAAAATGCTCACGTCCTGGGCACGTGACCAAAATGTTTGCACATAAATAAGGAAAATATGAAAATGAAGAGACCAAGTTCGCAAATAGAAGAAGCGACTCGTTTTCTTTACTCTTTTAGCGACTTCATATGAACTACAAACTTCGCACGAAACCTTTGAAATATTCATCAATAGCTCGTGAGTCCCAGCTCAAAGAGGACGAACGGCTCTCCCATGGAAGCTCGTCCACCCACAAGACATTAACCCCAATTGGCTAAATGGCTCATTAGGTCAGTGGAGAAGTCTGTCAGTCTCTGGTATGCCTGTCTGTCTGTCTGTATGTCTTTCTGTCTTCCTGTGGCTCTTCAATGAGGTAAGCAACAAGAGTCACTCGACTGCCATTCAGAGAAGTTTTCCCCATTCAACCAGTCGGTCGTTGGGGCTTTTCCATTTCTATTCCCATTCATTCAGTCGGAATGAAAGCGGAAAGAAAACGCAACGCAACCGAGTTGCACTACTGCGTGGTCAGTTATAATTAGGAGGCGCTTTTAGGGTTTTATGGGCTAAGCGATTATCGCCAAGCGGAAAGCAAAAGCGAGGAGCGAAAGTGAAGAGCTAAGCGGAAAGTGAACGCGACTCGTAAACACTTTCACATTGACCCACGCGAAAGGATTCCATTGGAGCTTCTTCTCTCCTCCTTCCCCGTCTGCCCCACTCTGAATTCAATATTGTTAATTGGCGACATGGTTCCAGCACGACTCGAAGAACCCAAGCGACCCATAAACCCATCGCATACAGCTGTACCCCAATTCGAAGCAGCTCTAAGTTATGTTGACTTTCTGTGTTTAACAGAGCAGTTGGGAGGTGGTGGGAATACAAATGGGTGTGGTCGTGGATACGCATAAGTCGCTGAAAATATGTTTCGGATCTGGCTCTGCTGTAGGGTTGATTAATTGGCCATAAACCAAACGATTATCATGCTAATTCTGAAGAAAGGAAGCTCATCCTTCACATCAACTTCAACTTCTCAGATGAATCCACTTTCTAGGGGATGACCCAGGGATATGATGAACTGGAGTTCCGTGTGAGGAACTGGACCAGGGGAGCATGTAAATGGCATAGTTGGAGTTGTTTGAGTTCCGTTTGGCTAGGCAACGTTTACCGTTATGATTGTGGGGTGCAACTTCCTCATACTACCCCTTCCCCTTTCACTACATTCACAGCTCGCAGTTGCACGAAGCTCACAGAACTGCCCCATAATCAAAGGGATGTGGATTCGGTTTCACTCTAGACCTAGCTACCCAGGCACATGGGAAATGGGGCACTGACAGGGGCAGGGGCAGGGGGCAGACGCAAGGCAGTAATTGCTTAATTTGATTACGTGCCGCCGTAAAAAGCAGAACAGGAAATTTGCACACACATCCACACACTCACACACCCTGTGCTCGGTAATGAAGTTGATTCGCTGAATGGAGGAATGGATGGATACATGGATAGATGGATGGATGGATAGGCAGTTAGCAGGCACTCGCACACGGGTGGTTCGCGCATGTTGCTCGTAGTCCCCGAATCCTGCTCTCAATCCCTTACTCTCGATGGCTGTGCCTCGACTTTAAACTGTTTTCAGATCCGAAACGACTTAATTTATGTTTTCGGCTGGAGCTGAAACCTTTTGCCCAAATGTCGCCAACAACAGTGCGGACAACAACAACAACAACCACAACAAGGAGAAGTGCAAATTCAGAGGCAACAATGGAGCGTCAAAGGCACGAAATGGAAAACCGTTTGGTTCGGTTCGTGCGATAATTAGAAGCGACCTCTGCACGCTCAATTAGAAGCTTGTAAGCGTTGCACCCGAGGGGGCAGAGTGAGGCGGAGGCGATTCGGGACAAATACGTATATATAAACACTCTCTAAACTCAGCTGCAACAACAAAGGCAGGCAATATGAAGGGAAACACGCGACCAACTGCAGCAACAGGAGGCGAGAGTGGGAGTTGAGTGAGGGGAAGAGAAAGGGGCAGGGGCAGGGGCAGGGGCAGGGATTAGGCCGAAACACGAACCGAACGAGGCAAAGAGAGTCAAAGAGTGGGACGAACGGCGGCTGGTTGAATGTCTTAATTAACTGTTAGTTGCACTCAGCTAAAACAGCAGGAGGCAGGAGGGTGTAGGAGGGAGTGGGAGAGGGAGGGTTACTGCTTCTGCTTGTCGCCGTTGTTGCCACTAAATAATGTCGAGGACAACCGACGCCAGAGCCATGCCTCAACTTATTTATGATTTGCAATTATTTTAGAGAGAGGTTCGCTTCACTAGTGAACAGAAAACAAAAGAGAGAGCGAGAGAGTGAAAGAGAGAGAGAGAGGGTAGGGAGTGGCTAGGGGGCGTTACGAGTTAGGTTCGCTTATCTGATTTAGGGATACACGAAGTGTGCATAAACCCATCATCAACACACGCACACATACACACACATAGGAGAGTTGGTTGTGGCGTTGTTTCATTTATTTTTTTCAGTTTTTGGCGGCGGCGCCAGACGAAAGTGTTCGCTAGACAAATGCTATGGCCTGGGAGAAACAGAGAGTGAGAGAGAAGGGGAGAAATAGTAGGAAGTCAATGGGTTGCTTGTGAAACTCATTCAGAGAGGGAGAGAGCAGGAGACTGGGCTGACATGTCACTTGGCCATAAAAAAAGTTTATGTCTGACATGAGCCAAAAACAATTTGCATATTTTTCCACTGGATAACAACTTAATTTAGGATACGTTCAAGCAGCACCAATGGCACTGTGACTGAGACTATTGCGTAAGCCCAGTTGGATGAGGTTGAGGACCAGTCATATCTGTAGCAAACAAAGAAAGAGAGAGAGGCACTGGCATGGAAAATTTCATTTAGTTGAGAGTTGACCAATTATTTGCCAAGTGGCTTAAGGTTGGGCTCGGATGCGAAATGGATTTGCGCAAGAGGAAGCTGCAGTTGCTGCATCTGCTGGAGCTGTTGGCGCTGCTGCAGCGGCTGCCTTTACCTGAAATGCAATTTATTTGCTGTCGTCGGTCTGACTTTTGACTGACGCCATATTTTCCGCAACATTTGCAATAGCCGTGAGCTCATCCGCCTGCCATGCAAGCCGAAGCCACTTAGACAGAGACAGAGAGAGAGAGAGAGATGTGGAGAGAGGAAGAGAAGGGGAAGAGGAAGCGAAAGAGTAGCTACCGCAGACAGTGGTGGCCGCTCATTGAAGCTGTGTCTGTGTGTGTGTGTGTGTGTGCAGCCATTTCTCAAAGTGTCATGACTTCCGGCTGCAATGACTCTCCCGACTGGCTGATAGATTAGCATAATCTGAAACTGAAATAGAACCCGCTTCGGCTGGCAATTAGCAGCGAAACTTATTAGTCATGTGCTAGATATTTAAACTGAAGTAAAGATCTTGAAATATGAAGCAGCTAAAGTTGACTTTACTTTGACTTTTGACTTTATTAGATTGCCTCGACGGCAGAAAGCCAATTGTTTGGCCGCTTTGATGTGCGTTTGCCTAGTGATATGATTAGAGACAATTTTCGCTGCATTTACAGTTATGGAAGCCAGCCTCTAATCTAATATGGACTGCACAAACTCAAAGCGGAAGCAGCTCGACGCACAAAATGAAATCGCTTTCATTTACTCTGTGTGTGAGTGGGTGTGGCACATGAAAGTGGATTTCGCTTTCTGCGACCACTTTGTGTGGCGCTATATAAAAAGTAGCAAAAAATAAAAGAGCAGAGGCGGAGTGGGAATGGCACAGAGCAAAATCCATTTACTCTCTGGCCAGGAGTTTTAGAGAAGCTCACCTGAAATGCGTTCGGCCCGTTGGCAACTTTAAATGCATTTGGCGTTGCTTTCAGCTTTGGCTTTATGGCCAAACGCTTTGGCGAGTGGCAAATGTCGGTTGCATTTTTGGCCAGCTTTGGCCCGTTGGCTGTTGATTTGCTCTGTGTGTGTGTGTGTGTGTGTGTGTGTTTTTTTTTAGTTCCCATTTTTCCTGCTCTCTTGCATGTGCATGCACTTAGCCAACACTGGCAGCCGACACTGCACAACACTGTGCCACGCTAATAAACTTGAAACTTTCGAAAGGGCCCAAAATCGAGTCAGAAACTTTTTCATTGCCTTGTCGCCGCTGGCGTGGCTACGTCTACCTCTGCTTCTTCTTCTGACTCCTGCTTTTTTTTTCCTATTTTCCTGGTAGTTGGGCGCCAAAATGGCGCACATTGTGGGGCGCCAAATGAATTTCATTTCACAGACGCAACGCGCACAATTTTATTCACTGTCAAACCAAATTTGCTTCCCAACTTTGCCCTAGCAACAGAAGAAGAAAAAAAAGAAAATAGGAAAGGAAAAAAAGAAAAGCCCAGCATTGAAATTAATTTGCCAGCTTATTTTTCTGTATATATTTCGGGTAGCGCTGCCTTTTAAGCTAATTTGGCTTGGACTCCAACTCGTGCTCATCCATTTCCATTTCCATTTTCCATTTTCATATCCATTTTCATATCCATTTTCATATCCATAGCTAGCACACGCGCATAAAGAGAGCATTTTTAATCCATTGCCAAATGCTGCTTTGGCTGTGTAATAAGCGTTTGCTCTCAACTAACTTAAATGCCCGTTGATGAAGCCATCTATCTCTCTGTATGCCTTTCTCTCTCACCCTCTCGCTCTCTCGCTCACTCGCCCAGACCAATTCACGACAGGCCAAAAACAGTTTGAAGCCGTTAACAAGCTCTGCTGCTGAGTGCAATTGGAATTGAAGCTCTGTTGCCAGTTAATGTTGCCCCAGCAACGGGATTGGGATGCTGCTGGGATGCTGGGATGCGAAACACTTTAGCAATTTGCAATTGGCATATCGAGAGCCGGGGGAGATGAGTGGACAGGGCTGCATTGGCAGAGATCAAGATGCATTCATGCATGCAAACAATCCACGGCTCAACGCACTTCTATTGCAGCAGCACTCGTTGGCCGTTCGCCGTTCGCCGTTTCCCGTTGGCATGGCCACGGCACAGGTATGCCCAGGTGGGTCAGAGGGGTCACAAATCACGCTACGTTGATTCGTTCTCACGCCAAAACTACAATGTAATATTTATGATTCAACTTAATTCAACATTATTCACTGTAAAAATACGAAATTGTGGCCTCATTTGAATTTGTGAAAATGTATGTAACAGTCAGAAGTAGCTGTGGCAGAGCCCATAAAGTATATACATATATATTCTTGAACAGAGCGACGAGCTGAGTCGATATAGTTCTGTTCATCGAAGTTCGAAGCGTTCTCTCTTACTTGTTTAGTATTTATGTACTGTAAATAATCTATATTTATATAAAACAGTCAATTGCTTAAAGCTTAAACAACTCCAAGTTCAAGTAAAAGTTTTTAAAGTCCTCGCTTGTTGAAAGTTTTTAATACCCTATTTCGCCTGCTGTTCACACTTTACATTGTTTTCAACTTGGCGTTGGCTTTTGGTAGCAATTCGAAAATGCTGTGGCGGCTGCTCAGATAAAGGTCGCAGTGGAAGGCATTTGCCACTTAATAATAAAAGTTTCCCGTTTTGGCCACGTTAGTTTCCAGTAAGTGGCTTTAACCCGCAGTTCAGCAACGGCAATATAAATTAATTTCATGGCTCAAAAAGCACAAATCGTAAACAATTAGAAAAAGGGCCAAAAGCCAAAAGAAATTCCGCAAAAACCAAAACAAAATAAAATGAAAATAAATAGCAAAAGAAAACATGTGTAAAGCGAGAGCAGAGTAAGAGCCAAAAAAGCCAAAAAAGCCAAAAATAAATCTTGAAGTTTTTGCTCAAGCTGGGGCAATAAATGTCAACTGGCCATTGTCGTGGCTACGGTCAAGACTCATACGAAGCGCACAACAAACCGCAATGCTCGCAAACACGCAACTGCAACAAGTGCGAATGCTCAACTTGGCAATGCCCTGTAAAACTTGTAAAAGTTGCAAAATGCTTACCAAGTCAAGAGGTTTTGGGCTTCTAGCTAGCCATCCGTCCGTCTGTGTGTGTCGATCTTTTTATGGAGTTCATATCTTCAGAATGCAATATGCATGCAGTTCCTGTATGTACTCCACCACAACATTCTGCCTTACTCTAAACTTTTACAGGGTATGCCAAGTGCCAGCCAAGGCAGCAAAAACAATTGCTAAAGTTTAGCAATTCGTTTGATTGGGCCAATTGTGCACAGTTTGTTAACACTTTGAGACGGACATGCAATTAAAGTTTGCGGTCGTCTCTGTCAATCTGGCTTTGCCTCTTCCGCTTCCTTGCTCCCTCTCCCTCTGTCTCTCTCTCTCTCAGTCAGTTGGCTTGCATTGATACTTTTAATTGTTGGCCAAGTCGCTCCACTGGCCACGACTCTGTCAAAGACTCTAGCCAACAATGTTTGCTCATGTGGACACGCCACTTGCAACTTGCAACTTGCAACTTGCAACCAGCAACTTGCCCCATGCCGCATGCCATTTGTCTAAGTGCGACGTCTGCCACAGCGCAGACGTCGTCGATGATTATTCACTCAGGCAATGTAAATACATGTGCGAATGCGACCACCTGAGAAATCAGCACGCCACGGGGGCCACGGCCGTCTGGGCCGTGTGGGCGTGGCAAGCAGCTTAGCAGGGCGGGGCAATGGCATTGCTTGGCTTGTTACCAAATCGCGTTAGCATAGCCTGTTCTGTTATATACTGATCTAAAAATTGAATGTCGAGTGTGGAATGGCGTGGCAGCGCGGCTGCTGCTGCACACGTGGGTATTCAAGCAGCTGCCACATGCCGCATGCCGCATTTCCACTTGCGACAAGCCGCAACTTTTCTCTATGGAAATGCTTTTTATAGCCATATTCGTTTGCTCATCTTGCTCAAACGGCTTTTGTTAACTGTGCGCCAACAAGCCGCAAGAGGCGAACATCAAAGGTAACAAACAGCAGCGCTCCACGACCTGCCCCCCCGCCTCCCGCCTGCTGTCGTTACTCCCCTGTCTGCTGTGTTTTAATGTCTTCATATGCGCTGTTGTCCTTGCGGCCGTGCCACAGATTTTTATGACATTGCCGCACATTTAATTTAACAGCTTATCAAAACAGTTGACACTTGCACGGCGCTAACTGCTGTCTCTCTCTCGCACCTATTGCGTATGGCTGTCTCCCTCTCTGACTCACTTCGTCCCTCTTGCAGTTGGAGCTTTTCAGTTTCGGTTTCAGTTTCAGTTTTTGGGCTTTTCAGGCAAACCACATTGACAGCGCGAGCGACAGGCAGACAGAGAGACAGACAGAAGGACGGACGGACGGACGGGCACAGGTTCAGGCCAAGCGCGGGCATCCCTTGACGCCATTTACATTTTGGTTAACTGTAAATTGGCTTTGTTTTCACTGTGTGTGTGTGTGTGTGTGTGTGTGAGGGGTGTTTATGTCTGTGTGTGCGTGTGTGTCGTAAAGTTTTTTGAAGCTCATTGAGCGCGTTAATTGATTTTCGCGCCAAACAAAGGCAAAGTTTGAAGCCAAAGGAGGGCGGGCGGTGTGCCTGGGCGGGGGTGTGGTTGGGCAAGTCTATCAGGGACATGCGAGCAGATTGCCGGCTACACAAAAGGACGACGCAGGACCAAAAAGGCCAATTGTTGGCGGCAACAACACAATAAAAGCAGCAAATGTAAAGGAAGCAGCACTACGTAAAAAAAATATGCCAGAGCAGCGAGCAGGGGACATATATGGAGTGTGTGATGGTGTGTGTGTGTGTGAGTGTGTGTGTGTGTGAGTGTGTGTGTGGCAACTGAAGCAATTTACAAAATGACATTATTTGAACGCAAAACATAAAGCAACAGCAAAAAAAAATAAATAAAAGCAGCATTGGGTAAAAATGACGACAACAACTAAAATAGACAGCGATGCGGCCATTGCGCCACGCCCCCCTCTCGACAGTTGCCATTGTTATTGTTGCTGCTGCTTTCTATTTTCTTTCTTTTCGATATTTTTTCAAGCTGCAACAACAACAACAACAACAGCAAGTGCCGTTTCGTTGCAAGTTTACTCATACATACATACATATATTGTTGTAAAGCGAGGGCGCAACTATTTCTGTTGCCACTTCATTTTTTGCTGCCTCTGCCTCGCTCTCTGCATGTTATCTTGTTGTTGTTTTTGTTTGGCTTCGCTGTCCCTTTGAAAACGAAGAAAAAACAACAACATTTTATAGCCTCTTATGCAGGCGGGGCGGGCGGGTCAGGGCAGGGCAGGGTTGGGGTGTGACGGGGTCGGCAGGCAGGTCAATTGCAGGCGTTTCTCGGAAATTTTTTCGTGCGCTGTTGCATGTGTGAGTAGAAGGGAAGGGGGGGGGGGGTTGGTTGAGGTGGTGTTTTGCGAGGAGGGGACAGAAATGATAATAAAAACGAAATAAATTTTATGCAGCAGCAATGCAGGGGAGCCCAGCTAGAGAGTGACTAACCAAGTACATGCACATTTAAGTGGGGGGGGATAAAACGCATAAAATAAATGAAGTGTGCAAAGGCAACAACAACTAACAATGTGAGAGTGTATGTGTGTGTGTGTGTGTGTGTGTGTGTGCTGTAACTGACGAATATTTGAAGAAAATGCCCCATAAAATAAATGACTCAGCTGTTAATGTGCATAAAGGCATAGCATATCTGACTCTATCTATCTTTGTCACTCTCTCTCTGTCTCTCACTCTCTCTGGATGTGCATGTATCCCTTTCAGTTTTTAAAGTTAACAAGTTTTGCCTGGTTTATTGAGTCGCTTTAAATTTCCTTCTCTCTCTCTCTCTCTCTCTCTCTCTGTCTCTTTCTCATTCAATATATCCCTTTCAGCTTTTAGCAGTAACAATTTTTGTCCTGTTTATTGATTCGTTTTAAATTTGATAAACTAACCCACAAAATCTGCACAGTCAACAGCATATCTCTCCCTCTCTCTCTCTCTCTCTCTCTCTCCCTCTCAATACATATATATCTCGTTTTCTGGTTTTAGCAGCAATTTTGCTGTTTCTTCTTCTTTTATTTTTGTGTGGGCGCCCAGCACAAAAGCCTTTTAATTAAAAATGTGAAATCATCTGCAATCTGCATTGCATATTCGGCGGCAATCTCTCTGCACCGACAAATTTACCTTTGTCCAGCCAATATTTACCTGCACTGATTTAACAATTTTCTAGTTTCGCTTTTGGCCTGAGCTCTGTCAGCAAATTTTATTTGCTCATGTTCAGTGTCTGCAGAGTGCGAAAACAAATAGCAATTTATATACACACACACACACGCACACACACCCACACACATGTATACATATGCAATATGCAGTTACTCTCGTGTAAGCATCAATCACTCGCATGCTCCAAAAATTTATTGCAAATTATGCAACACTGGCAAATGTAGCTTCGCATTTTCCATTTTGCTTAACAACTGGTTGAAGGTTTGATTGATGGATGTATTATATAATGTTTGACTGCTGGGCTGCAACAATAGTTGTCATAGCTGAAAACATTTAACAAGAGCGCTTAAAGATAAACATATGAAACAAGCGTTTTATAAATATTTAAATATATATTGAACTCAGGCACTTAAAATCTTAATGAAAATGATTATAAATAAATAATGAATGTTGAAATACCAACCCTATTGAAAACATTTCTATTTATAAAATAGTAGCTGCCCCGGCAAACGTTGCTTTGACCTATCCATTAATTACTCTATGTCTGCTGACTACGAATCTGCGCGCTTCTCTTTGTTCTTTGCTGGTTTCGCTCGTCTCGTGCCTCTTGCAGTTTTGATGCACCTAACTGGATGCAGAAGAACTCCAGGAGATCATTTAGAAAATGCCTGCAGCAGCAGAGAATGTTCCCATTGGATCGACTGCAACGATCTCTACCTGGCGCCCAGCTCATAATTTGAGTGCCCCTCAGGCTTCGAGTGGAAGGCGCCCTATATAAAGGGCAGCAGCTGTGGTATTTATTCAGTCGTCCAGACGCAGTGAGGTCAGCCGCAAAGCACAAAAAAAAAAAAAAAAAAAAAAATTAAGATTTAAAAATTTTTAATAAAAAAAATTTTCAACAAAAAAAAATTTTAATAAAAAAAATTTTTAAATAAAAAAAAATTAAATAAAAAAAATTTAAATAAAAAAAATAAAACAAAAAAAAAAATAAATAAATAAAACAAAAAAAAAAATATATTAAAAAAAAAAATTGCCCTGCACGTACGACTGACCCCGCTGGGTCTGGACGACTGAATAAATTCCACAGCTGCTGCCCTTTATATAGGGCGACTTCCACTCAAATTTTGAGCAGGCCGCCAGATAGAGCAATGGGAACATTCTCTGCTGCTGCAGGCATTTTCTAAATGATCTCCTGGAGTTCTTCTGCATCCTTTGCTCTTCTTAGGCAGACGGACAGAGAGACAGACATATATATATATTTACACAACTTTCGTTTATATATATAGAGATTATATTTTTTAAACTCATATATAATATTCATATACATACATATATATAATATTTATTGAGCTTCATTGGCATGCAGTTTCCATAATATATTTAGGGGCAATATTAAGTCAGCAGCCGTACGACTGCTTTTATTTGATTGGGAATCCATTTTTTTTCGCAGCATATTGTCCGTGTATATTGTGGTATCGAAATTGGGAACATCAACATCAACAATTTGCAGTGTAATGGAAAATTTTGCTTGTTAAACAAGTTGAACACAAAGTTAAAAGGTTCAGTTTATAACAAGAGCAACAGAGAAAAGGAGAGTGGGAGAGAGAGTGAGGATGAGTGCAAATCGAATGCAATTGTTGCCAGCAAAACCAATGCCAATGACAGACAGACAATTATGCAAATGTATATGTGAGTGTGTGTGTATATGTGTGTGTGTGTGTGTGAAAGCAACATTGCATAATGAATGCTCTGCGATGCGTGGGTGTTCGATATGTTCATGTCATGTTAAATATGCATACACACAACTTATGCACACACAAACACACAGAGTGAGAGAGAGAGAGAGAGAGAGAGAGAGAGCAAAAGATAGAGAGAGTGCAGCCATTGTCCAGTGATGCGTGCAACTGAATCTCTGTTGAATGCGAATGTGAATGAGTGCTTGAATGTGCGGATGCGAATGTGAATGTGAATGTTCGTTGCATTTTGGCTCTGCTATTTGTTTGTGTGCCTTGTCGCAGCTGACCCTTTGATTTATCAAATGAAATTGTTAATTTGCAGCCAAAGCCAATTTTCGAGCTCAGGCGCAGATGTGCCACAACCACTTAACCACCTTAGTCCTCGCTCCCTCTCTCTCTCTCTTCCGTTTTGGCAGCTGTAAAAGCCGCAGAAAGTGTGCAACAACAATTGCTGTTGCGGCTGCTGCTGTTGCATTCAGTATTGACTATAATTGACAACAACAAGAAGCACAACAACATCAGCTATAGTTAATGCAGTTTCAGTTTCAATTTCAATTTCAATTTCAATGTTGTGCTTCACGCAATGGAAATTTCAATTAAATTTTCGTATTTCGGTACCAATTAATCGATTCCCATTTAAATTTTAATTTAAATCAATTGCCCACACAGATTTGTTGTTGTTAATGCTTGCAACATGCATTTGTTTGACTTGCGGCTTTGTGGGTGTGTCCGTGTGTGTGTACAGTGTGTGCGTGTGTGCGTGTGTGCGGCATAGAGATCAGACGCAACAAAAACGCATTTACCATAACCAAATTGATGGCAATTTTAATTGGCATTGATTGCAAAATAACAATTGCATTTAATGACCCTCCAATACACGCACACACATACACACACACACACACATATGCGTACACACCCCTCTTTAATGCCAGCACTTAATAAAATCGCTTGCATAATGCTTTATCTCCCTCTTTCTCGTCCGCTCACTCTCCCATCTGTTTGTATCTCTCTATCTTTATCTCTCGGTCTCTGTTCGTTGTCATTCATTCTATTGTTGTCTCCCTCACACCCAGGCTGTCTCGTTCAGCTTTGTGCAATGGCTAAATCAATTACCATACTTTAGGGGGTAGGAGGGTGACAAGGGGCCATTTTTTATTGGGTTTGACTGAAAGGTTTTGCGAACGCAGAACTCACATTGCATAACCTAAAACATGACTTGGCTGAAAACTGTATGGAACTAGTTCAAAGAACCAACGTTCAATTCTGTTTATTGCTTTATTTATTATTAATGCTAATAATAAATGCTTTACAAATAATTACAAAGTGTGTTTCTTTCAGTGAATTCACACCACAGTGCGGAACTAGTTCACTTGGCCTGGCGAAACACAGCTCAACATGTTCAAATGAGTTGAATAGAAGCAATTTCCTCCCATGTCATTCAGCGAGGCGCTGAATTAATTCAAATCAAATGAGAAACAGCAGAGATGCACGCGAATCCGAATCAGGATCTTTCCGGTGAGTTTTCAAAACCCTGTTTCCATTTCACCATTTGTGCTCCATGCGACGCAGGCACGAAAATTCCGGATATTTCAGGACGCTGCGTCTTTTGTTTGACGCCAAATTCAATTAACGCGCGTTTCGCATGAAGCCCACAGCCAATTTACAGTTAACCAACATTTGAATGACTTTCGCGGCAAGTTGGGAGCGGGCGGGGTGCGAGTGGGGGGCACTGGGGGCTGGCTGGGGTGCGTCGTCTCTTTGATAAGTTATAAAATTTAATGCGCCATCATGGTCGTAAAATCTGTGTGAAACGTCGAACAACAACTCAATGAAGTTGCCACGCACACACACACACACACACACACATACACATACACAATGTAAAGTCATAAAAGAGAGAGAGAGAGAGCGCGAGGGAGAGAGACGGAGCACACACAGAACATAAAGCAGCCGAAATATGCATGATGTACGAGTTGAAGGAAGTCCTGCTGTGGGTCTGTTCTGTTCCGATCCGTTCCGTTCCGCTCCGTCCTGTTTTTTTTCTGGGTTCTCTGCGCGTTTGGCTGTCTGGCTAACATTGCTGTTGCTTTAACGGAATGCCTGAAATTCCGTTTGGCAAACAGTTTGGCCCCGATAAATATGTGGCGAGGCCCCTTTTTGGCTGCCGTGTTGATAGCCAGGCATTTTCACAGGTGTTGCGCTGCAGCTGATTTAAATTATTCGCATGTTTGGCTTTTGGCCTAGGCCAGCGCATAAATTCCAGTCGGCAAGCAGGAAGAGAGTGAGTGAGAGAGGGAGAGTGGCCGACCGTAAAGCTGACCGAAAGCAATTGGCCAAGATAAGATGTAATGGCTTTTTATGGCCACGGCCCCTAATAGTTATCTACAGGAATTACGAGCCAAGCTGACCAGTGCAGCTGCTCCTGCTGCTGCTCCTGCTGCTGGCCAGAGCTTAAAGTCTTGTACAAAACGGAGTCAATGACACTTGGCCAAGTGTGTTTTGCCCAAGCAGCCACCCACATGACTTGGCTGCAACTTGTCTGTTGCCCGTTGCCAGTTTAATGGCCGCTGAATGATTTAGCAGAAGTCTGCCGCTCTAACAGCGCTACTCCTGCTGCAGCCACGCCCGCCTGCCCGCCTGCCCGCCCGTCTGCCTGCCTGCTCCTGTTTGTTTGCCAAGTTTGCGGGCAGCTGCAGGGTTCCCACGTGTATCAGCCCACGTTCGATTCATTCTGATTCATTTTGATTCATTTGCGTTGCCTCCTACAGCCGCACAATCGCAATTTACATTCAATTTTAGATCCATGCCAACACAACGCATAATGGCGAGACAACAACCGTAACGTCCTTACTCTCAGCCATCTCGTCATCCATTCAGTCCCATCGCTCGCCCCTCGGCAGCCGCGCAATTGTGGCCACAATAAGCTGCTTCGTGCTGCCGCATTTTGTATCATTTTTATTGCTGTGCCGCCCCCGCTGCCAGCTGGCTCAGACAATTGCACTTGATATCTCAGGTGCTCGCTTTCGCACATGTATTTACATTGCCAATGCAGCAGAAGGGCTCGCTCGCCCTCGCAGCCACCCCGACTCCTGCGCGTCTCGTGCCCAAGTCAAGGTTTGCCTTGGCTTTCCTTGAATAGTTTCTGCTGCATGCATTGTCTGCCAACTAGTGGCTTGTGCTCTTGGCTTGTCTATATTCATGTTCAGGGACAAACACACACTCACACACACACACACACATTGACGTATGCACACATTACTTACATCTTCGATGAGCCGAAAGTCCCACTTGAAAACTTTTTGCCACAATTACAAGTATCGAAGAGCTGCACTTTTCAAGTGCACTTTCCAAGCGAAAACACTTGGAGCCGAAGGGCTTTTCCTGCAGCAGAGATTCTCAATGGGCTGGGGCAGGGGCAGGGGCAGGGGCAGGGGCAGGGGCAGGGGCAGTGGAGGGCTCTGGCTACTCCAAAAAACCACAAACATTAATTGCAGTGTATGGCACAAAGTGCCGACAATTGACCAATCAAAATAATTTTAGGATAAACTTTTAACGACCGGGGAGTTGGCTGAGAGAATGTTCGGATGTGTTTTGAAAGGTGGAATAAGTGAAATAATTATAGACATTGATTTCCGCTTTATTGTCGTATTCCATTTCAACAAGTTCCTTAATTATATAGAAAGCGTCGCATAATGTGTTTTCAATGGAACTAAACAACCCTCGGGTCTTAGCAGATATATTTAAACTGATTTCCAATACTTGGCAAATGTGAGGAGTTTATATATATGGCATACATATGTACATACAAACATACATACATATATGTAATCCTCTTTCAAGGCAGCTTTCGTTTCGACACTTTTGCGACATTTGTATATCCTGAAAAGGGATATCTAGGTATATCGGTATTTTAAATATGAATGCAACAGGCAGGGGGCCGACTCGATGAGATATAGAGACCCATCTAATCATCGACTTTTGACGAAAATAAGGAACCGAAAATAATTATAGGTTCGTGCTGGGTACTTAAAACATAATAAGTAATAAAATTTAATTTGATTAATAAAGGAAAATTTCAAGTCTTTGGGATTTTTTTTCGAGATCCTATTTTCGATAGCTAGATTAATATAATACTACATCATTATGAAGGTGAGAATTCGTTATTTATTTGGAATGTATATAGTATATCAGCTTTAGGGTATCTGTCAGTCGTTCGGTGCCGACTCGAGCACTCCTACTTGTTCGTTTTGTAGGGGGGGACGGGGGCGGGGTGTTAGCATAAATGAAGTGCTAACAATGAGCTTGATTATGTGCTTTCTTCCATTCGCACCTTTGCAGCTTTACTTTTTCACAGCTTTTCATCAGCATTGCTGTGGCTTTGGCGCACTTTTCGTTATTTGTTATTGTTGTTGGATGTCTCAACAAAAATTATTTTCAATTTGAGTTCTGTGAGCCGTGAAATTAATTTCGTTTGCTTTTCCAAGCAAACAACTTTCATCTGTAGAAGCTCTAATCCCTAAGCAAACACACACACACTCACACACATATTCACATACACATGTTGTATTGGATTTGAAAGTTAGGAGCTGCTATTGCTCTCTGTTTGAAATCAATCGTTGTTGACACTTGGAGGGCTTTTAGCCAATAGTCGAGTGCCATCTGTTAGCCTTACACTTCACAATTGACGCTTTCATTGTTCGGTCAATTGTCCAGCCGAACAAAGGCCAACTGGGCCTTGGCTTCTCTATCTGGGAACAATACTCTGCTGGCTTGCGCTCTCGGTTTTGGTTTTTTATTACACTGATTCATCTCATCTCTCTTTATTATGCGATTCATTTCCATCTACTTTATTCCAAATATATATCTCAATTTGAGACAGCGTCTCACACTCGAAGAGCACTCCATAAAATACGATTACTAATCGCTTCGACTTGGCCGGGCTGAGGCCATGGTCTGGTCTGTTCTGGTCTGGTCTGTTGTGTTTCTTGCTGCGGGCCCTTTTTGCGCAATCTCTTAGTCATCCTTGTCACAAAAGGACACGCCCACTGCACAAGAATTTGCCAGCTCATCATTTGTGCAGCGCTGTGTAATTAAAGGCGCTCCAAAGAGCTCGACCACAGCTGAGACAGAGTAAGAGACAGAGGGGCAGACTGTCAGCCAGGCCGAGCCCAAGGCATCAGCCAGTGAGTTGCTTAGTCCTGTTCAAAAACCTATGCCTCTCTCCCTCTCTCCCTCTCTCTCTCTCTCTCTCTCTCTCACTGTGTATGCTGCCTTTTCATGTTGATTATGCTAATTTCCAAGTCTCACTCTGAACACAAATTTCGAGTGAACATGCTTTAGCCATGTTCAGCAGCAGCTGCAGTTAGAGCTAGAGCTGGGGCTGGGGCTGGGATTAGGACTGGGGCTGGCACTGGGTCTGCGTCAGCTAAGGAAGCAGCCAAAGGACCTGTCAGCCACACACAAATCCATCCGTGGGACGTCTTTTTGGCTTTGGCCACATCCGTCGCGCACTTCCACTTCCATCTCCACCTCCACATCCATTGGCACTTCCGCCGCGGGCCACACAAGGAATGCCGTTTGCCACTTTAATGAAAAATGCTGCATAATTCAGCCCCACCTCCTGCCACTTCACCCTTGCCAAGCGCCCTCAAGAAGTTAACCACTTAGGTGTTGGCTGTTGTTGCCCGTGCCCGTAATTAAGGCCTTGTAGCTGTGAAAAGCAATGCGCATAATGTACTCTTACAGCTAACAGCACACACAGCTCGCAGCTCACACAGCTCCCAGTTCTTGGCCATTAACTCCACACTTCGATGGCTAAGCAGAAAATGCGACAGTTGCACAAAAGGAAAATTCCCCATCCAATATGAGCTGAACTCATATTTGTAGAGCGGGAGCAAGAAGAGTATAAAGAGGTTTTGGGGGAGACTTTGAATTGTGCGCACAGCTGACAGTTATGAAAAATGAATGGGCGCATGGGCGCACGAGTGGGCGAGTGGGCGTGTGGGCGTGTCAGCCATAAAGTAAGCGAACGCCGCGTCGCAAATGTGGCGGAAAATATGGCGTCAGTCAAAAGTCAGCGCAGCGCGTTTAATGCGCGCGACAGCAAATAAATTGCATTCGGCTGCAGTGCATCCAAGCAAAGGGCGGCAGGAGGCGGAGGGGGAGGCGGAGGCGCAAGCGAAGGCAGCCAAAGGTGAAAGGTGAGCTGCAAGTGA
The DNA here is from genome assembly GCA_035047565.1 of Drosophila mulleri. Lineage (NCBI taxonomy): Eukaryota > Metazoa > Arthropoda > Insecta > Diptera > Drosophilidae > Drosophila > Drosophila mulleri. The sequence continues at coordinate 3,592,145 of JAWNPK010000060.1, forward strand.
AGCTCAGTGAAAAGCAATTTCAAAGAATGTTTGCAACACCCGCTGCGTGTGCTAACAAAAGGTGTGAAACGCAACTGAGACAGAGACAGAGCTAGAGAGAGAGAGAAAAACGAATGAGAGTTTTTATGTGAGTGAAACTAATAAAGCATCACAACATCCATCGAAGCCAAGGGAAAGGCAACACGCCCAATGCAGCGGCAAACAGTGATGAATGCGAGTTATTCCTGATGTCTGAAAAAAAAACGAAGAGAAAGAAAAACGAGTATGAACACACAGGACTGGAAGCCAATAAAGTGAGTAGAAAAGAATGTCATAAAACAACTAACATCAGAGTTCAGCAAATATCTCAGAAACGAGCAAATTGCTTAAGAAACTCAAGAAGTTGAGCAATGCAGGAAACTCAACTAGTTGCCGTAAGTTCGTTTTAATTGCTATGACAGCCTGACAGAGTGACAGCCAAACAGCCAGACAAACCAGACAGCCTCCCCCAATCTCTGACGCCCCCAATGACGATTGCCACCCTACGCAATAGTCTCGCTCGAATGTATCCTAAATTAAGTTGTTATCCAGTGGAAAAATATGCAAATTGTTTTTGGCTCATGTCAGACATAAACTTTTTTATGGCCAAGTGACATGTCAGCCCAGTCTCCTGCTCTCTCCCTCTCTCTCTCTCTCTCTTTCTCACTATGAATGTGTTTCACCAGCAACCCATTGACTTCCTACAATTCCCCCCTTCTCTATCTCTCTCTCCTGCCCTCTCTTTCTGCGTGGCATAGCATTTGTCTAGCGAACACTTTCGTCTGGCCGCCGCCGCCAAAAACTGAAAAAAATAAATGAAACAACGCCACAACCAAGTCTCCTATGTGTGTGTATGTGTGCGTGTGTTGATGATGGGGACGTGTTCAGGTTTATGCACACTTCGTGTATCCCTAAATCAGATAAGCGAACCTAACTCGTAACGCCCCCTAGCCACTCCCTACCCTCACTCTTCTCTCTCTTTCACTCTCTCGCTCTCTCTTTTGTTTTCTGTTCACTAGTGAAGCGAACCTCTCTCTAAAATAATTGCAAATCATAAATAAGTTGAGGCATGGCTCTGGCGTCGGTTGTCCTCGACATTATTTAGTGGCAACAACGGCGACAAGCAGAAGCAGTAACCCTCCCTCTCCCACTCCCTCCTACACCCTCCTGCCTCCTGCTGTTTTAGCTGAGTGCAGCTAACAGTTAATTAAGACATTCAACCAGCCGCCGTTCGTCCCACTCTTTGACTCTCTTTGCCTCGTTCGGTTCGTGTTTCGGCCTAATCCCTGCCCCTGCCCCTTCCCCTGCCCCTGCCCCTGCCCCTTTCTCTTCCCCTCACTCAACTCCCACTCTCGCCTCCTGTTGCTGCAGTTGGTCGCGTGTTTCCCTTCATATTGCCTGCCTTTGTTGTTGCAGCTGAGTTTAGAGAGTGTTTATATATACGTATTTGTCCCGAATCGCCTCCGCCTCACTCTGCCCCCTCGGGTGCAACGCTTACAAGCTTCTAATTGAGCGTGCAGAGGTCGCTTCTAATTATCGCACGAACCGAACCAAATGGTTTTCCATTTCGTGCCTTTGACGCTCCATTGTTGCCTCTGAATTTGCACTTCTCCTTGTTGTGGTTGTTGTTGTTGCTGTTGTCCGCACTGTTGTTGGCGACATTTGGGCAAAAGGTTTCAGCTCCAGCCGAAAACATAAATTAAGTCGTTTCGGATCTGAAAACAGTTTAAAGTCGAGGCACAGCCATCGAGAGTAAGGGATTGAGAGCAGGATTCGGGGACTACGAGCAACATGCGCGAACCACCCGTGTGCGAGTGCCTGCTAACTGCCTATCCATCCATCCATCTATCCATGTATCCATCCATTCATCCATTCAGCGAATCAACTTCATTACCGAGCACAGGATGTCTGAGTGTGTGTGTGCAAATTTCCTGTTCTGCTTTTTACGGCGGCACGTAATCAAATTAAGCAATTACTGCCTTGCGTCTGCCCCCTGCCCCTGCCCCTGTCAGTGCCCCATTTCCCATGTGCCTGGGTAGCTAGGTCTAGAGCGAAACCGAATCCACATCCCTTTGATTATGGGGCAGTTCTGTGAGCTTCGTGCAACTGCGAGCTGTGAATGTAGTGAAAGGGGAAGGGGTAGTATGAGGAAGTTGCACCCCACAATCATAACGGTAAACGTTGCCTAGCCAAACGGAACTCAAACAACTCCAACCTGGTCCAGTTCCTCACACGGAACTCCAGTTCATCATATCCCTGGGTCATCCCCTAGAAAGTGGATTCACCTGAGAAGTTGAAGTTGATGTGAAGGATGAGCTTCCTTTCTTCAGAATTAGCATGATAATCGTTTGGTTTATGGCCAATTAATCAACCCTACAGCAGAGCCAGATCCGAAACATATTTTCAGCGACTTATGCGTATCCACGACCACACCCATTTGTATTCCCACCACCTCCCAACTGCTCTGTTAAACACAGAAAGTCAACATAACTTAGAGCTGCTTCGAATTGGGGTACAGCTGTATGCGATGGGTTTATGGGTCGCTTGGGTTCTTCGAGTCGTGCTGGAACCATGTCGCCAATTAACAATATTGAATTCAGAGTGTAGCAAAGGGGAGAGGAGGAGAGAAGAAGCTCCAGTGGAATCCTTTCGCGTGGGTCAATGTGAAAGTGTTTACGAGTCGCGTTCACTTTCCGCTTAGCTCTTCACTTTCGCTCCTCGCTTTTGCTTTCCGCTTGGCGATAATCGCTTAGCCCATAAAACCCTAAAAGCGCCTCCTAATTATAACTGACCACGCAGTAGTGCAACTCGGTTGCGTTGCGTTTTCTTTCCGCTTTCATTCCGACTGAATGAATGGGAATAGAAATGGAAAAGCCCCAACGACCGACTGGTTGAATGGGGAAAACTTCTCTGAATGGCAGTCGAGTGACTCTTGTTGCTTACCTCATTGAAGAGCCACAGGAAGACAGAAAGACATACAGACAGGCATACCAGAGACAGACTTCTCCACTGACCTAATGAGCCATTTAGCCAATTGGGGTTAATGTCTTGTGGGTGGACGAGCTTCCATGGGAGAGCCGTTTGTCCTCTTTCAGCTGGGACTCACGAGCTATTGATGAATATTTCAAAGGTTTCGTGCGAAGTTTGTAGTTCATATGAAGTCGCTAAAAGAGTGAAGAAAACTTGAGCATAAACGAGTCGCTTCTTCTATTTGCGAACTTGGTCTCTTCATTTTCATATTTTCCTTATTTATGTGCAAACATTTTGGTCACGTGCCCAGGACGTGAGCATTTTAGGGAAACTCTAAGAAAGAAACTCGAAACTAGGAAAACCCTCCCCCTCGAGCCCGACTAAACTGCATTGTTCTACACGCGACGACTGCGGCAATCCATGACCCATAGCTCTTCCCCAAGTTCTGTTGTTGTTCTTCTATTCGTGTTGATTGGAATTACAGCATCTGTCCAGCCTTTTAAGTCCCGTGTCAATGCGTGAGCTGCTGCTGTTGTTGCTGATGTCTCTGGTGCAGTCGTCGTTTACACAGCTTAGTCCGTGTCCTACAGGACTACGCAACAGCACAACAATCAAACAGGGGCAACACAAATGCCAGAGAGCTCTCGATTGGACCGCCCTCAATCGTTTACATTGCGCTGCATCGGGACTCGAATCGCTGCCCAGTTCAGTTGAGGGAGGGGTTCAAGGTGATGTCTTTGATTTCAATTGGTTCCATGGTCTCGGCTTTTAATTCGCATCGACTCGATGAGTAGCAGTGCATGGAGCACCAGGCATCGAGCATCAAGTGGATATAGAGACTCGAAATGCTCTGACAGGACATGAAACTGTAATTGGAAGCCACTGAAGCGAGCTGTCTGAATCTGTGTCTGAATCTGAGTCCCCTTTCCTCCTGTCACACAGTCTAGGGTGACTTTCGCTTGCACTCAATATATGATATGACAGATTACTCTATGGCAACTCGCATATTAATTATGGGCAGGTCCCAGACTCTATGCCGTAAGAGTGAAACAGAACCCGTTTCCACTCCATCAAGTTTTCCTATTCCCCTTGGGATATTCGACCTGAAAGCAAATGTGTGTTGCCTCGCCCTTTAAATGGATTCTGTTTAAGTTTCGTTTCATCTTTGGGTCAGAGTCAACCTTTAAGAGCATTCATTCTCCACGTCCATCAGTTTGTTCTCGCTCTCTCTGTTCTCGGCTGAGCTGCTCCAATTGGCATATCATTGGCATTTGCTGTTTCCATCCATATCACAGACTGCTGAGTTATGTTCCTATCACTCGTCACTCGGCTAGTCTATCAACTGGGTGCAGTGGCAACTCTGGCAGCCGTTGTGCTTATCAGTTAATGCGTCGCTCTATTGAGTTATGGAAATTGTGCAGATTCATTGAGTTCGCAGGATATTGCAGGATATCGCAGAATGTCGCCGGCGCTGCGAGCTCTGCCTGTTGGGCAACCGCAGACATATTTTCCAACTCATTTCACGAACCACACGGACCTGGCCATCAGAAATTCAAATACCAACGCTAAAAAGCTCTAACATATCACCTCCCCCGCTAGCATCCATATCCGTATTCCCCATCGCAGTCTGCCCCTGGCTCCATTCTGTCATCATTCGATTCATCATTGTGAATATAGATGTCATTTCCTGTTTCCATATATAGACTCGTCTCGCTTTTACGATTCAATGCTAATAAACTCGTCTCTTGTGGGCGGGGTCTGCCTTGGCCTGTCGAGTGTCGGCGCCAAGTTGCATAATTCAATTACATCCGATGTAGACCCATAAAACTAAATCAAAGGAAAACAAAGCGTCACACTTCATTTACCCGGCGTGCTCCCCACAGTTACATCCACATACCCCGTCCTCTGCTCCTCCTCCTGCCCAGACAGACCCAACTTTGGCTCTGACTTTTTCCAATCATATAAATTTGGCGCTACTTTCCGCAGTCTTCCTCCAGACAGCGACAGGCAATAAAAGCCTTGAGAAAAGAAGTCCAGTATCCCCTATCCGTATCTACTATACGTCTGTCCCTTCTCCTGTGAATGGGCGGATCTTTCATATTGCGACGCTGCTTATCGTATTGGCTCACTGCCGACTGCTGACATCCAAGTGGAGCCCGACAGTTGATGGCTTCTACTGTTGCTGCTGCTGCTGCTTCTGCTGCTGGCAACGAAAGTTTTCCGACGCTTCCGACCAGCTGCCCCGCCCCTTTCTTTGCAGCACCCCCGCTGAGGCGGATGGAGCTGGGTTTGTGCCTCAAAGCATCAAACAATTTACTCGCCTGACTTTTGGCTAGAGTTTTGCTTATAGTTTTCCCTCTCAACAATAGTAATAATAATTCGAGCAATATCGTAAAACGTGTTTCGCTCCCGTTTCTCTCAGTGTAGCTCTGTTTTTGGCTGCCGACTTGGCCTTGGCCGGAGGCGCTCAAACTTGTTGGCGGATTTTGAATTAGTGCCAAGCGTAAAGTGTTGGCCCATTATTATCTTTCGGACTTCATAACTCGACTCGTAAAATCTTGATAGTTCCGCAGATTCCATTCCATTCCCTGGCACTGAGGACTTGAGCCGCAAGGAAGCGAATCACTAAAAGCAAATTGTGACGCATAAAATAAAACAAAATAAACTCCAATGGGCAGCTGACAGTTGGCGTCCAAGTTGGGGTTGTTGGCCCCATATGCTGTGCGAGTAAGCGAGGCAATTACCCATTTATCGAGGTAATTAACCAACGAGTGAGACATATGAGAATACGTGTGGCAGTAGACACCTGGCAACAGGCCAAGAGGAGCCTCTTCTTCCTCTTCTCCTAACTGCACCTTTTGGGTATCCTCCAGAGGCATTCCAACTGTAACTGACAGCAGTTGCCCATCTGCTGCCCCTCCAATATTCCCCCCCTCTCAGCAGCTGACAATGGAAGTGCAATGTGTTGAAGCAATGAAGGAAATGACCCAAAATGTGGCAGCAACAGGCAAAGGTAGAGGTAGAGGCAGAGGAAGAAGGAAGTGTCCGAGCTTGCGTTGCTTTTGTTGTGAACTGCGGCAAAGAATTGCAACGGACTCTCGACAGACACATCAGATACATCTTTTATATTGTTGCACACTTCTGCTTCCTCCTCTTTCTCTTCCTGCTCTACTCTAAAATATTTGATCCGAGAATTTGCAACGATTTGTAAAGCGGCCGCAACTTGACAGCCATTCAAGGACTCTGATAACTGTGCGCCAGGATAAATAGGATGAGCAACTGGAAAGTGCATTCACACTGTTCGGTCAACTGTGAATTATTCTTCAGCCCCCACCTCGACCCCTAGATAAATCCTCTAGAACTTCTCGAGACTCTCTGAATTTTATGAAGGCGCCACGAGAGTCTCCTCTGCTTCTGCTGCTGTTGCTGCTCCTGCAGCTGCATCTGCTGCCTGGCAGGATTATTTCACGAGGCAATTTGTCCGGCGCCAGCAGGACACACATTTTGGTTGGGGATAAGGAAGCATATAGAGCGTTAAGGGGGTAGCTTGCCCTCCTGCGGGTCACGTGCCCATTTTGTTTACATGGCGCATTAAGAGGATTCCGTTTCGTTTTATTGCGATTTGATTCTATTTTCTGTTCTCTCCTCACCATTTGTTGTTCTCCTTTGCCTCGCGTGCGCCTGCCACACACACTCAACACACATACACACACACTTCTCAGGCACACACAGATGCAGCCACAGATCAAGTCTCACATATTTGTTTTTGCTCTCGCATTCACATTATTATCCTTTTCTTTATCCTTAGCCCGCTTTGCCACTTACACTTCCTCCTCCATGCTGGGGTTGGTGTGAACTTTGACACTCTACTGCAGCTTTTTTTACAGTTCCTGCAGCTGTTTGAGTGTCTCTCAATTGCTCTTGTTGTTCTTGTTGTTGTTGTTGTTGTTGCTTATTGTTATCCTTCAGTACAGCTTTTTGCTCACATTTATTGCTTAACCTTTCCTTTCCTCCCCTGACTGGCTTCTGTTTGTGCTTAGACTGGACTCATTATTGTAAAGTGGGCGTGTCCCTGGGTAGTTGCCGCCTGTTGGCTTCGCTGATAAGAGCACGTCTGGTGGCTTAGTGGTTCTCGTGTGGTTCTGCCCGCCTATGAGCTTATCAGCTATCAGTAGCTTTTGCTCTACAGAGCAGTAACATCCCCCTCCCTCCTCCCTCTTCACCCTTCTCCTCTTAAATCACAGTCTTATCGCCTGCAATTTACTTGGCCGACACTTAATAGCCACACGTGGCGCCTGCTGGCTTCTTCTTCCTCTTCTAGGTTTACAATTGCACGTGTAAACAACATAAATGACGTTGGAAAATGAGGAAAAGGGTTTTCCAGCGCACAGCCTGAATATTTTCAATTATTTGCAGAGGCTTTTCCCTAATGAATTTCAATTTATTGTATTTTTTGCAGCACTTGTTTGCTTTAATTAAAAGTTTTGCCCCTTGCTGGGGCTGTCACTGCAGTTTAAGCAAGAACTTTTTGGCATTTGGGGCTTTTGCTGCTAATGAGACGCGTTGACAGAGTTTTTCAAAAGCATTTTGCAGTGAGAACGCTTTTTAATTAAATTTCATGCCACATCGCAATCGAAATCGAAATCGAATCAAAATCGAACAGCGATACGGCGCGTCGGGCGTTGTGATGGACGTGATGTCGCCTGGTAATTGAGCCTGGACAAGTTGTTCAATTTGTCTGGCTGCGTGTGTTTGGCGTAATCAAATTCGAGTCGAGGCTTTTGTGTTGGCCAATTAGTAATGCGAATATACAGGCAGATACTATATACATCAATTTGATGCCAGCCAGATTGGATTAGACTCCATTTGCATGGCACCCAAATAGTGAAATAAGGAAAGCAAAAATTGACTAAAACAAGGCGCAACAGTTGCAGGCTGTAAGCGTGGGTGGATTTTGGCCTGGCTGGCAATGCGCATGTGACCACGCTTGGCTTTACCGTTTTCTTTCATTTTGTTCAGTCTGCCGCTTTGGCTTTTGTTATGTAAACAAATTTGGTTAGTTGTCTGCCAGATGATGGGCGACAACTGTGCAGCGCCCGAGCTCCCGAAGCACCGGGCTGAGCGTTTCGCACTCGACAATCGATAAACGTTTTAACTTAAAGCGACTTAAAGTCGCCTCTATTTTGGGCTCGCTTGTCACAGTTCATTGTGAAGATGGGTCTAGGGTTGGCTGGCATCCGAAATTTCAACCCATTTCTAACACCTTTTGCGAGTTATTTCATTTATTTTCAGCTCGTGTTTGCCTGAAATGTAATCTGCTGTGAGCAAAGCGGAAGTGCCGGTTGGACACTTCAAAATGCTTAAACATGGCACCAACAGCTATTACAACACACACACACACACAGAGAGACTTGTATGTATATGTGTGTAGCACTACATATACAATCTCAATCCTTTTGCTGGCTATGAAAACAGCAAAAACAGCATTTGAGCTGATTGCGTTTTGATAAGTGCGCTTTTAATGTGCGCTCATGCTTGCGTGTGTGCGTGTGTACATGTGTGCTGGTGTGGGTGTGCCTATGTATGTTTGCCTAACACACCCAAACGATTCAGCAAACAGACAGTTGTTGTCGACCCGTTTCAGACAATAAGCAAACAAATATGTAATACCCCGCATTTTGAAGTCGAGTCAAGAAACGTTTTAATGAGTTGTCTAATATTTTAATCGATATGATTTGTATATTATTATAGATATTTTTCCGTATTTATTGAATTATACTAGAAAATATGGTTATGTAGATTATGAGAGTCTGAAAAACTATATATAAATCATAATATAATATAACATAAATACAAATAAATATATTTGTAAATATTTTAACAATTCTCCACAGAGAAATTTTTCGATTGACTATATTCATATACCTTAGGTTAATGCTCTTTATTTGTTGTTCTCTTAGCTACTTGCAGGGTAACGCTCTCTCTATCAGTTTTGTATATTAATATAAGTCCTGTTTAGTATGTAGAAGTGCACGTGCGTATGTGTGTGTGCCTAGCTATGTGTTAGTTTGCGAGCTGTCACCCAATAACCGCAGCATTGCGTGACCAGTTTTAATGTATGCGGTTCTTTACTTTGCTTTTGTGGGCAGTTAACGACAGGGCGTGCAGGAGCGGAGGGGGCGGAGAGAGCAGAAGTACAAGCCATGTATGTGTACTGTTTGGGACAGTAATTTTTGGGGGCGTGCTGCACGGTGTTTGTACAAAAGCAAGAAAAAATCCAAAAATGTTGACACTAATTGAAATATGCCAGAGATTAGTTGAATTGTGGCCCTAAAGTAATGGCAAACCACTTTGACCTAATGCCCGGCACCCGCTCACCAACCCCTCACCTTAAAAGGAGAATTATACAAATTTCTCGCTGCGCTTGGACACTTTTCAATGCGCTCGTGCCCCTTACCACTTCACTTGCCACTCCAACAACGCCCGTTGGCCTGATTGAAGGGCCACTAAGTGCCTTCAGCTTCGATGTGGCTCATAAACAGCAACAACAACAATAACAATGGGTGCCATGTATAGTCCAAGTGCAGCAGAAATGTGCTACTCTTAAAGCCTATGCTGATTTTTATGAGATACCCTAGAAATTTAAGTGCATTGGGTATCATGCACTTTCCAAGACACGAAGTAAGCAGGTCTAAATGAACTCTACTTACTCTGACAATTGAAGGGGATCTCTGAAATTGTAAATGTAAGATTTACTTTATGTAAATTTGAACTCGAATAGATACTTCTAATAAGAGCTCTAGTATCTATTCATTGGTTTAGTAAGTTTACAGGATATCTGCACGCCACATACATCCTAGTTTCATGCCCATTGCTTCCTTTTTGTTGTGGCTTCGGTTCCACTGAGCGAGCTTAGGCTATGGAATAGGCACAGATTAGGCACGGACACAGCTTAACGAGTCGAATATTTCAATTTGCGCCTTAGCCAGGTCAAGAGGGCATGAGAGCGATGAGTAGGCCAAGTGGAGCGGCATAATTTCCAAATGCTATCAAAAGTTCGTTTGCCCCACAGAGTGAGAGGGAGAGGGAAAGTGAGAGAAAGAGAGAGAGAGAGAGAGTGGGCGAGAGAGTAGCCAGACAGTGGCTGCCAGTTGAGATTTGCTTAAAAAAGAAATTTCAGTTTAATAACCAAAATGACAGCCATAAATCAATGATTATTGCCCATTGTAGAGGGCAGAGCTCGGGCGTCAGGAGGTTTGGCTTTGGCCTGGTCTAGTCTGGCACGGCTTGGCATGGCGTGGCATAGCTTGGCTTTTAGCTCAAGTTCTCTTGTCCGCTTTAAAGTGGCTGCTGCTCGTTTGCCAAGTTTGAAATCCGAGCTATTTTTATGGGAGCACTTGGCAGATAAAAAGACTGCCCAGACCCAAGTCTCTCGATGTCTGTGTCTCTCGCTCTCCCCCTCTCCTTATCTGTGTCTTTTCGAGTAGGAGTGTTGTCTAGCGAGTGTGTGTCGCTTGGCTGGCGTTTCTGTCACTTTGTCGCACAATAAATTCAGCTATATAATATTGAAAATTCCCAGCTAAGGGCGAGCGTTGAGTTATAAAACGTAATTGAGGTTGTATTTCATGCCAAATGGCTGCATCGCTCCCAATGGCAGGTGGCCGTGGTCTTTCGTTACGTTATCCTGCATGATAATCACATTTACGCTTTTCCAAATCCCATAAGCTCTCAACACAAACGAGTAAGTGTCTAGTCGGGACTGACTGACTGGGAGATACCAAGAAGCTAGTGCAAAGCTATAGGAAAAGAGAGGGAGATATATATATGTATATCATGCTATCTGGATCCTTTAGATATGCAAAATATTGTATATTTTACTATATAAGATATCAAAGAAGATGTGTTTCAACTTGTCAACCTGAATCATCATAAATATTTTCATTGAACTATTCTTACCGAAAAGCAATATACCTTTCTTGTGATAGAGTACAAAAATACGATGGCATCGACCAAAAACTCGTCGTATCATTGAATATATATCAACTATGTATATGCTATAATATTCCATCTAGATTTATTCTATCAGGTTTTTAAGTCATAACAACAAGGGATATTAATATATATTGTATTATATAAAACGATGCAGCGCACAGAACCGGCTCAATTTAATGCAGCTTAAAGCGCACTAACACAGAGACACAGACACACATTGGGCAAATAGAGAGAAAGACAGGGCGTGGAATTATTATTATTAAATATTAAATTTGATTATGCTCATTTGCATTGAAATTCATAATATTTAATGCAAAAGCGTATTTAGTATAAAATTAATATCGAATCGGATTTTTAAATTAATTGATATGGATTTGCTTTAAGTACATTATTATACCTGTTCATCGAGTGATAGGAGAGCATATTGGTTTTGCTATAGTAGTGAAGTTAAGGACAACAAATTTAAGAAATATCCAAGGGTTATATATACTAAATATATATTAGTATGTTCACTCTGACAAAGAGTAAGAAGCTTAGACAATATCTTAGTCATTTTTCTGCCGTGAACAAGTATTGTGCAGTCGTTTCCATCCGTTTATATTGTTCTTACTTGTTTTAACTGGCATTCAAATCAAATATTTCCACGAATACTTTCATGTGCACTTTGTTCCCTTCTCATTCCCCCAGTCTGTCTTTATTTGCCCTTCGCTTATGACTTTTCTCGGTTATTATTAGATTTTATGTGACAAATGTCGTAGGGGCCATTCTCTGCCAGCTTAGTCCAGCTTCAACAAAAGCGTCTGCTATCGTTCGTCCTGCCCCGAGTCCTGCCGTACGGCCCATGCCTAATGTGAATTAATTGCCCACACAAATTAGCTGGAAAAACAAAAATGTTTCGATTTGGGTGTAGCAAACAACAACAACAATGTGTTGCTGCCCTGTTGACTCACGTATAATGCGCAATTAAGTATGTGAAGCAAGTGTAGCAGGCTAAAAGATACCCTGTAATCTCAAAGAATGCGCCAAACAGGAAGTTAAGGTAGATGAGCTGAAAGCTGATGTGCTGCTGTTCATCATTATGATGTAGTGCCAACATACTCTGTAAAAGTTAATAAGCAATTTTGCAATTTGTTGTATATACCCTGTATTTTAAATGACATTGGTCCGCACATTTAATAAGCATATTAGCATTAGCATTAACAGTCAAGCTTATATAATTCTTTTCGCTTAAGATGCCTTAAGAGTTATTCTCTGAACCAATATACCCTTTCAGCTTGGCCTGTGTGAGCATTAAATAGCTCGTCGCATGGCAGGTAAACAAAAGCTCGAACGTCGCTCGTTATTTTTAATCAGTTATCAAAATTTATCGCTTAAAATTTGTCGACAATTTTAGGGTGTGAGATCGGTTCGCTACATATATATCCATATATACATATACATGTATACATATATTGGAGCTGCATAGAAGGCAAAGCGCAGAGCTCGTTATTGCTGCCATTTTGTGTTCATTTTAATTTTGTGTTTAACATTTTACGCGAGTTTAATGAAGTTCATCCCAGTTTTATCCTCCGCTGCCCGCTCGTATTGCATTTTCCGCACTTGTTTATTGTTGAAAATTTGTGTGGCTATGCTATGGGTGTGTGTGTGTATGTGTGTGTGTGTGTGTGAGCGTGGAAAACATTAAAGTAAATGGACAGCAGCTGAACCGGCGGCTATTCTAACTGAAAACAATGAGCGTTCATAAAACTAAGTTGAAAGGCCATTCGATACGTTTTGTGGGTCGAAACTGAGCCAAAACAAGCAACAACTTTGCGGTAGAGCGTAACCAACTTTTCAATGCTTGTTAGGGGCTATAGCCTAATGAGATGTTGATGGCTAGAGCTTTATCTATGCTGACTACGTTGACCTGTAATCGTTGATCTTTATTTGATCTTATCTCTTGACAAATGGATCACAATACTGCAAATAATATGCTGTACTCTGAAACCAATATACTCTCGTTTCACGTTTCGAGCGAGCATTGCAAACTATTTGCCAAATGAGCAAACAGCCGTTGGCTCTGCTAAAATTCCGCTGGCATCGCAACGCAGCGCAGCGCAATTCAAGTGGATTTTTCGATCGCTCATATTATTCGCATTGTTTGGCGTATCTCGAATTGCGGGCATCGATTTCAAGCACTTAAATAAGCTGAGAAATTTAAGCTTTCCATTTGCCAGGCTTAAATTAGAAATGCGCCACATGAATACATAGAATACATTCTGTACCTGCCGTAAATTCTGGATTCCACCTGGCTTACCTGGCTGTACATTTTGATAACTAACATAATTGAAAGCTCAACAGCCCGACGGCCAATGCCAGCCCAGCCCGACGGCAATGACAACGTGGTCTGCCTCGCAATTAAAGTCGCCATGGAGAAGCTCTGGTATAAGCGGGGCTACCAATGGAAATTGACGGGGGCAATAACATTTACTTGGCTCAACTCCCCGACGAACAGATTCAATTAGAAGCGAAAACCATTTTATAATTGAAACAAGACTGACTGCCTGACTGACTGCCTTACTGCCTGCCACGCCCCCTGGCGAAAACGCCCACAGTGGAAACAGCTAAGAGAAGAGAATAGAATAGAAAGAAACATCAATAAATATTCGGAAGCGGGCATAGCATGCAGCTAATGACAATGCTTAGCATGCTGTGGAGCCGTGGAGCTGTGGAACTGAGGAGCTGGGGTATATGATTATTCATTAGACGCCAAATCATGTAATTGAAAAGTTTTTTCCTTTTTCTTTGTCACAACTGCCAGAACTCACGTCATCATCAGCAGCATCCAGCGCAAACATCATCTTCTAGCTTTTGAAGACAATGGCCGTGGCTCAATTTGTCACCAAGGCGAGTGGGCGGTCGAAGGAAGCGAGGGGGGCGTGGCAGCTGTGTCTAGGCGTGGATACCCAGACTGATGATGCGTGTGACTAAGCAGAAAATTTTCAGCATTGGCTCCCCAGCTCTACGCCAGTCAACAGACAACTCGCTGTCCCCAGTTGGAAGACAAACACCTTCCAACCCCCGCACTCACTCGCTCCCTCTTATCCTTCCTTTTGATTATGATTGAGTTGACGTCGTTAATATGTTATCGATGATGATTTGGGACTCTTCCAGCTCCTCCTCGACTCGGAGACAAGGCCCCCAGCTCACTGCGAGTCTCTGCCACGCGCTCGCGGATTGGCGGCTTCAGCAACTCGAGTGATGGGACGAGCTGCCTGGCAGCCTGACTGGTTGGCTGCTTGGCTGCTTGGCTGCTGGCTGTTTGTCTGCTGCTCCATTTAAATCAGTTACATTGCTCGCAATGTCAACACAAATACACACAAGAGACACACACTCACACTCACACCCATACAGGCATCCGCACACACATGTGTACTTTCATTTTGTTATTTGTCTTTTGAATTATTAATGAATCTGCTGAATGGCATTGGCTTCAGCTTGGGCTGTGGCAGGGATCTTAACGGTAGTTGACGCCATGATGATACGGATCTTAATCAAGTGAGTCGTCGCCTTTGCCTTCCCTGCGGCCTTTCCTTTCATCGCAGATAAGTTTAATTAAATCTCTGGCATATTCTGCATTCTGCATTCTGCATTGCACATTCCACGGCTGCATTGCTGCCACGCCCACAACTGGCTTGACCGCGCATTGCAAGACTTTCAGCACTTTTCGTTGGCATGCAAGGCAGCAGAGGCAACAAAGTTTTCTGATTTCGATTTTTATTGCGGCCAAAAACCGAGCAACTATTCCCAATATGCAGCCATGGAGATTGCAGGAGGTGGCAGGAGGAGGGAGCAGAAACGGGAAGAAGGGAAGTGAGAGGGGCAACAAGTGCAAGCAGGTGGAATTGGAAGTTGGTTTCTTGGCAACAATTTCATTTTGGAGGCACTTGACTGCTGCACCCACTCTGCCTCTTCCTGCGCCCTCGTCCGTCTCTCCACTTTCCACTTTCCACTCACATTTCCATTTCCATGCCAACTCTTGACTTTCCACCTGGCCGAATGTTTTGATTTTGGCTCTAACTGCACCTGGAATTCCATTCGTATGGCTACACACGCAAACACCACAAGGTGGGAGCAAAGGCCAGAGGGGCGAAGGGAGAATCAACTGAGCCACTTGAACCACAAAATCCACACAAACATTTCTGCAACGCAGAACTTTTTCCCCCTTTCCTCCTCCTTCCCCCTTTGCATAATTTAAAAAGTGGAAAGCACACAAAATATTAACACGAATTTATTAAAACAGCAGTCGAAGCAACTCGTGTGACTTTTAATCAGCTGAGGATACACCACCTACCACTCCTCCTCCACTCCTCCACTCCACCCTCCCCCTTCTCTCTAGAAGTTCCCGATGTGCGTTTCTGTAAGCTGTTAATCTTTTTTCAACTTTGTAATTACTTTTGCAGGCAGAAACTTTCTTTGAGCAGCACATTCTCAAATTATTTTTGAAACAAACAACAAAGCCACTCAACCACAACACCACACACTCCCCTCTCGCCAACCACACAAGGCACACAGTGTCACCAACCACTCGACTCCTGTCCGAAAACTCAACTAAATCACTTTCTATTCAACAGGACTCTGCTCCGAAGGCAGCAGCTGGCCAGCCGGACAACCAGTCGAGCAGACGACACAAAAAGGCCACCAGGACAAGCTAGCCAAGCTGGACTAAGAGGACAACCCGGACACATGCTCGACACCAGCAACTGCCACTGGCACTGGCACTGGCACTGGCTACTGACCAGCGGGCGAGACGTTGCCAACGTGACGAGCTAAGCCACCAGCAGGAGTAGCAGTTGGTCAAGGGAGAAGCAGCCACAGAAGAGGGTAGAAGCTGGCCAATAAAAAAGCTAACGAAATTCGTGCAGAGTCAGAGTCAGATGCGAAAATGCTGATGGCGCTTGCAGTCGACAGCCGAATTCAGCAGCAACTCGAACAACAACAACAACTGCAACAACAGCAACAACATCTGACGCAACCGCAACAAAAACAAAACTGGAAAAGTTGAACGGAGACGGAGGCTGCAGCGGCTGAAAAGTTCCAAAATTTACCAGACACAAATTTCGTAGAGCTCTGCTCGGCGTCGCTCGTCGCTCGTCGCTTTGTGGTTGCATCCGGAACTGTTAGCAGCAGTTGCCGTAGCCGTAGCCGTAGCCGTAGCCGGATTTTGATTTTAACGCATCTTTTAGAGCCGCGTCGCCTGTTTGCCAACTGGCGGCAGCTGGCAACCAAATCAAAACTGAAAGGAAGAGTCTCGTCTGTGCCTGCGGAACGCTTCAATGGTCACACATTGAAATTGGCTGCCACAGAGCCAAAGGGGAGCTCCACTCCCCCTGAAATGAGCGCCAATTGCGGCGTCACATGCACTGACAAGTTATTAACTGCACATATCCCAGCCAGATAAGCATCTCCCGCAAAATAACACTGACGAGAGCAACGAGGAGGAGCTCCTACTGCTCACCATGGCCAACAGCAACAGCAACAGCCGCTGCCTCCTGCTGCCGCTCCTCTGGACAGCGCTGCTCTCTTGGCAGTTGCCTCCGGTCGGCGGATATCTCAACATTTTCATCAGTCACCACGAAGTGATGAAGCTGATGGGTAAGTCTATACATATGAGACCCGTATGTGGGGTAGCGCCATCTCATTTCGATTTGAAAATAATCGTCCCTAGTCAGAGCTCCGCCCCACTGATATGATTAATGGCTGAATGGCAAAGTGCGACAGGACAAATTCATTGCTCCTGAGCAGGAGAAACAAACAAAACAAGTTGAGGCGGGGGCCTAGGCACAGACCACGTCGCACTCATTAATAGTTCCAAAATAATTGTTGACCATGACGACGACGATATAGAGGAAGAAGACGAGGAGTGCGCGGGGTTGGACGACCACAAAAGTTACGCGAAAACACGGAAGAAAACAAATCCACACAAATCGATTTCCGGCCGTAGACGGAGCCACCCTCGCACCTCTGCCACCCTGTTGACAGCTGCAAGTAGTCCGCCTCCTGCTCTCGCCTAGTTGCCTTGCCCTCACCCTCCCCTTTCTCTGCTAACGACTTCACAGTCCGGTGCGGCGCATTTTGTTGTTTGTTTTGCTGTTTTGCTCAACGCGAGGCCTCGTTATTGATGGCGCCAGCTATTCAAGTGGCTCCAGATCGACCTTGTGCCAGGCCCAATCCCAGCCCCAGCCCCAGCCCCAGCCCAATTCATGTCCTCGAAAATAGTTACAGTAATAGGCATTCATTCGGCGTGCCAAGGCGGAATGACGTCGTGTTGCTTGCCACTCGTTGATTAATGGTTCATGGCTCCAAAATGTGAGCCAAGGCGGTGCCTAGGAATCCCTTACTCTGCCTCTGCCTCCCCCTCCTCCCTCTCTCTAGCCAAGGATCCATCATTCATGCGTTAGCTGTGCACAGCATTTTCCGGCACTTAGCTGTAATTCGGGCAAAATGCTTCAATCTCATTATGCAGGCTCAATCGTACTCCCAGTGCTAGTCCAGTTCTCCTGCTAATCGCCAAATCACGGCACTTCAATTAGTTGAACAGCATAAAAATAATCCACACAAGAGCCACACGGATCCGAGATTGATGAATGGCCAAAGAGATTTGAGCTGCAGCTGTCGCCCACGTCACTGAGTCAGCTACTCCAGCTCCCCCTCTCGCACTCCTCTCTCTCTCTCTCTAACTCTATCATTCTCTTGTTCACTCTGAGATTGCATTCGAGTTCGCTGAGCCATGCGCTACTCGCTACTCGCTACTCGCCTGGCAATTGACACTTCACAAAGCATGCGCTGGCCCCTCACCCCCTTTGCGTCTTTGAATGCAAATCGGATTTCATTAGCGACAGCTCAAAGAGTCTTCCACTTTGCTTGTTGCTCTTTGTAATATCCTGTGCTATGCGCGATTCACATAGATTCCTTTTCCCACTCGCCTTTTCCTCATCATCTTCTACTCCGCACCCCCTTCCAAAGAGCTCGTTATGTTTTTAACGACCAGTTAACACCCCCTCCCCTATAATATTTGCCACCCTCTGGGCTTGTTTTCCATTTCAAAATTAACAAGCAGCATGAAATCAAACAAACTGACCCGCCCAGCTCGCTCCTCACTTCCTCCTCCCTTCCTCCTCTCACTCCGACAACTGCGACATGCCATTGCATGATTTACTTTCAGGCCTCCTCATCTTCCCCTGCATATGTCTCTATGGCTATTTGTTCAAGTGGAATGTGTGTAACGGCTGCATGACCCAGCACCATCTCCAGCTGCCGATTCTCTCCCTGTTTCAGCTCCTCTTCCCTTATTCAGCATACGCATTTCTCGAATAACTTCACTCACTGGCAGTTCCTTCATTGCGTGACTGTGATTGACGTGATGCATTCCCACAATAAAAATCGAGTACAGCGTTCGCTCTGCTATTTCAAACGCCGTCCTCTTCCTCTTCCTCTTCCTCTTCCTCTTCCTCCAACTCTCAATTTGTAAGTTTGTTCCATACAGAGAGCTGTAAACATGAGTTAAACGATTTCTTTTCTGGCTGCTCCTAACTACACTGATATATATATATGTATATGTATATGTATCTCGATTCGATGGAGAGACGACAACATTAAAACTAAATATTTTTTACGCTTTTGCTGAAGATTTTCCGCTCTGCCCCATTGCGTCGCGTCGTCCCAGCAACGAGCAATCTTCGACCCACAGTTGCCAGCGACACCAGCTTCATATACCAGTCGGGCAGGGTTGCCCCACTTACCCACTCCACCTCCTCCGCCGTGCTGTGCAAGGGTGCGTAAAAATGCAATTTCAACAAGTTTCACTTTGATGTGCACATTTCTTGAGAGCGCGCAGGAACCCAAGCCCGAACAGGACTTGTTTCTAGGTCTAGAGCATGCTCCCACCTTTTCGGCTAACAAATTTCCCTTTAAATTAAAAGTTAATGCAAAAGAAAATTATTTTTAATGAATAGAAAACAGCCCGAAAATCGCCGCATTAATAAAGCAACCCTCGACCTTTTACGGACATTCTGTCTCTCTCTCTCTTTCTCTCTATAGAGCTGGGTCGATTCGCCTTAATGCTGAGCAAGGCGAGAAAAGCAAAAACTGAGGGCGTGAAGAATTCTTAAACTGTGCCAATTAAACGTCGAGCTCGATTTTGATTCAAGGAGCGAAGGTGAAGGCGAAGGCTATTCAGAGAACTGCATTCATTGTAAAGGGATAAGCCCTGTCGAGGTGTCACCTAGACAGCAGAAGAGGGGAGCGAGGACGGATGAGATGATAAGTTCAGAGAATGCACGGCATTGCACTGCTTCAAAGCGGCTGCTCAGCTAATGACACTAATTATCCTCTTAATCTTTTATGCAAATTTTGTGATGCCATTGTCAAAGCCGAACCGGAGCCCTTCTGCCGATCCTTCCTCTCTCTCTCTCTCTCCATCCAGCTCCGTCTGCGGTTGCAGCGTCACGTGTGTGTGGCGAAGCCATTCAGACAATCGCAGGTATTATAATTATGGTGGAGAGCAAGGCGACAAGGGGAGCTATCTGGGACAAGGAAGGCACTGGGACGACTCCTGAACGAGCTAGAAACTTTGCAAAGCGACGGCAAAGTTGGCGCTGTGCAAGGCGCGTGATATGAAAGACGGCCAAAGTTCCACGGAACAAGACTTGGACCCGTAACCAAGTTGGCTCTCCTTTTTATCTCCAGTTGCAGACCGAAGAGAATCTCATAGAAATTAAAGTCGTTTCAGGCAGTAGCTTAAATTCGCCCAAGAGGCCAATCGAAAAGCTGAAAGTCTCTTTGAGAGTGAATCACATTAGTATCCAATCAGAGCTGAATTAATTAAAGCAGAACAAGTGCATTTCCTCCCCCTCTCCCTTTGTGGTTAGACAAGGTGCACTTCCCATTCTGATAGCACCTTGTCTAACCTTTCGTCATTGTTTTCATAGGACTCAGCTCGAGCTAAGTGACATTGTCCTTTTCATGTGTTTGTGCATATTTAATGTGAGCCACTTTGAGGTTATGTTTGTGTTCTTCCTTTTATCTGTGGCGTATTTCCCAAAATGGATGAATAAAGAGGGATCAAAGTAGAGTCAATAGCAGCCCCTACTCTCTCTCCTTACCTCTTCTCTGTGTCTGTGCAGTTTGCCAGCGGAAACCGGAAAATGTTAAAGGAAAGTAGCACACATTGGCTGCCTGGAGGATAGTCAGCGGGGTGCATAACAATTTCGAATTCAAAAACAAAATGAAACTGTAAGGCAAACGGCGCAAGAACTGGGGAAGTTCTTAGACGAGTAGTGAATAGAAGGAAGCTAACGAAAAATGCTTTTTCTTGTTCTATAATTGGATTTGAAATTGTTTTAAGAACGCAGCGTGCGCTGTGTTCCGACTCTCCTAAATGCACGCACATACGCACTTCTTTCCTTCTACTCCTGCCCCTGCCCCTTCCTTGGCCTACACCGGAAACGCAACACTCAACATCCGGCACAGACGCATAGTCAAAAGATGAATGGCGAACTGGGGAAGTGGTGAGGAGTAGGGCTGGTAGTCAAGTTAAGCAGAGTAAACAGCATTTGCGACTTTCAATGCAAAGCAAGGCCTGATCCCAGGAAGTAAATGATGCAACATAAGAGCGGGAATCAGGACGGGAGCAGCAGCAGAAGCAGAGGCAGAGACAACAATGAAAGCGGATGAAGAAATTTAATTTCACGTCTTTTTAACTCACACAGCTCGTCTTTCACTGCCAATAGAGTGAGGGACGGCGGCTTAGAGCTCCCAAGGACGGGGTCAGAGATTAGGACGTTCCCGAAGCTAGTTAAAGTTACACAAAGCGAACCATGATGATGAGTTTGTCGCTGTCTCGCCTGGTCTCGTCTCGAATCGAGTTAGACAACACTTGACACCTTTTAATATCTCGTCCCACCCCACACAAATCCCTTCGATCTCTTCGTTCCCCTCGGGTGTCTGTCGCGCACCATTTGAGGCAGAAATCGAGAGCGAGAACCAATTGACGCCCTTTGCACTGTCGCCTGCTGGTGACGGATTCGATTTCGATTATTATTGTGTCTTGGTTTTTGTTTACCGAACTGCGCTCACCCACTGCCAACCTGCTGCCACCCCCTTGAATCGTCGAGGAAATCAATTTCCGTTGAAGTTGAAAGGTATACAGAGCGGGAGGGTAGAGAAAGAGAGCCATCAACTGCGAGGAAAGTAAACAGAGAATGCACAAAGTTTGCACAGCAGTAGAAAATCCCGGGAAGGGACTCGGAGGGAAACTGTAACAAAGCAAATTGTGAAATAAACTTTCTCTTTATAGCTGCAATGCATCGGAAACCTAATCTCATCTTCACTATGCTCTTTACTCTCATTCATAGGGCTGGAGGCGGACTTGTTCTACGTGCACGAGGGAGCCATTAACACATACGCGATGCACTTCACCGTTCCCGTCCCGGCAGATGTTCACGAGTTGGAGTTCTCCTGGCAGAGTCTCATCAGCTACCCGGTAAGCCACCTTTTCCCCCTTCTACCTGACTTGAAAATTTGATTTGCACTCCATTAACTGGCCAACTCACTGACAGCTACGCTATACCATCAGCATCGAGTACGCCACTGACCAGGACGCACTGGGCACGCCCACGCTTAGCATCCCCCACAAGGGCATAGTGCCGCAGGAGATCGAGTCGTTCCTGGTGTACCTCCCGTGCACGGGAAATGTGAGCCTCCAACTGCCGGTCAATGTCAACATGGTGGTACAAGGACCTCCCCGGTTCAACGACACCCGACTCCACTTCAAGCGCAACAAGATCTGTGCCAAAGGTAAGCTACCAATCCTCTGTCATTACCAATTGTCATTCGCTTATATCTCTCTTCCATTACCATAACTATTCCAGGCATCTCACCAGAGCCGAATCAGTCACCTGCGCCTGCCCACGCCCCTTCGCAGGGACCGGCTCTGATGAGCGCGGCTGCCTGTGCCTTGGGCCTAGTTCTGGCCGTAGGCCTTGTGGCTAGCATGATGTGTGTTCGGGCTCGCAAGCAGCTACGCCAGGATTCGCTACAGTAAGTCTGATTGATTGGCACATCAATTTAATTATCTACCCAACTATTAACCCTTTATTCTCATTTCATTCTCAGCACCAGCTTCACTACAGCGGGTTATGGCAGCCATCAGAACGTGTTCATCCGCCTCGATCCTCTCGGACGACCACCGAGTGCCACCGGCTCCTATGCGACCATTGCCAGCCTCAACAAGTATCCAACGGAGACCAAAAAGTCCTGCAGCATATTCGACCGTAAGTTTTCGCCCTCTTCAATAATCCCATTCCTTTTTCATCGACCTCCGAACTATTCATTTCCCTACAGGCTTCCGCAGCTCACCCACGCCCACACCCTACGCCACCGCCCTGCTGCCCATGGGCGACCAGGCCGGCGAGACCATTTACTCGAAACCAGAATCGGTATGTCCCTCGAGGATTTCCTACTACGCCTCCTCGCAGCTAACCCAGGTGAGTCCCAATCTCCATCTGATTCTGTGGCCACGTGAATTACCTCCAAGGGGGTTGCATCGAGCAACCAACTGCCCTCAGGTAAATCAATGCCTTTGATATGTTGCGACACGTGCCAGGCACAAATGGATATGAATCCCGTTGATGTTCGGTCGCTCGCTCGCTCGCTCACTGGCTCAGTTGCCTAGGCCACCAGATCCACTCCGTTGCCAATTTGTGGCACTCACCACACCACACCAGACCAGACGATTGCTCCCAAGGCAGCAGCACCGTCTGCGTCCGCATCCACATACAAATCCCGACTCGAGCCACCTTTCCACGTCGATAAAAATTAAATTCTAATTTATATTTACGATCTGATAAAGCTCCCGAAGTGCGTTAAACTCGAAACAAGAGCCATTCATAAATGTGGGACTCTCCTTTCCACCCACCACGGTGCCAGCTCTACTTGTATTCAGTGGGGTTGCTTAGGGCTGGGGCAAGTTTTGCCTGGCGCTCACGTAGCCCCTGCTGCGAGCCCCACACACACTCAACGCAGACGAGAATTATGTAGATACGCGCTCTTATGTGTGGGCAGAGAGTAGCTGTGGAGCAGCGTGTGAGTCTGTTTAGATAAGCGGAAGGTGCTTCCGACTGTGCTCACTCGTCCCTTTGTTTTTCTTCCAGTTGAGCTACTCGCTGGGTGCAAATTAGCAAACTAAATTTAAACTAACCAAAAGCCGCAGATGAATCCCTATGAGGCAGCTATCAAACCTTAAGAATTATCTATTACGAGTCCCCTCAAATTAATTTTACGAGACCTCACAAAACTTTTTACACATTTCTCTCTACTTCCTTTCCCTCCTCGGAATCACTTTTTGTATATTCTGTTTGGGAATCTCTCTGACATTTCAACTTCTTGGCCTTGGCGAATCTGTCGCAAATTAGAATAAATTATTTAGCAGCTCTTCTCTTCCGTTTCTCTGGCAAATCAATCAATTTTCCTAGACAACAAAGTGTGGCACCTCCGCCCTCACTCTGTCGCCATTCCCATGATTGTTTGGGCCATTTTCGTCACCATCTCGAGACGCAATTTCCATCGACGCATAATTAAATATTCAATTTCCATGGAGACTCCTTTGGATTTTTATTTGCTGCTTATTTCTCAACATTCCTTCAACTGTTCTCTTGCTGGCCTCTGCTATGTGCCCAAACGATTTCTGTTTGTTTAGACTTCAATTTCATCCTCATTATGTCAACCGTTTCGAGCCATCTGGCTGGGGAGCAGCTCGGCACTCGCCTCACACACACGTACTCATTCACATGGCGTCTCTCTCCTCACATGGATATCTGGCATATCTGGATGTCTGGGATAATGCACAGCACCAAGAGTCATATCCATTTGCCGCTATCTGCTGCTAAGGGAGAGGGCGAGGAATTAAGTGAATTTATACAAAAGTGGAGCCCCAAAATTGCATATGGCTCTTGTGTCTCTAGAGCGGGGGCTGTGGGTGAAGGGAGTGTTTGCCATAATTATTGCTGTTCTCTTGTTATATACCCAAACCTCACTCATACGAGTGTCTGTGAAGCACTAGGCAAAGCGAATAGGTGGGTGGAGGGGGCTGGCGAGCTAGGAGCGACGCACTCATTTAGTCAAACAATTATATCCAAGTGCACACACACACTGAAATGTTGTCGGCTCTGATCTGCTCACTTGTGTGGAAATATCTCATTTGTGTGGGGCTCCTTTGCCAACAACATGCCTCTCTCTACCCCACAGCCAGTGACTCCCTTTTGATTCTATTAAATCAGTCTATAAATGTTGGCCAAATTGCTTTAATGTTCATCGAAAGTTTAGCTAACGACTGCGGGGACTAACATACAACAATTACAGACCAAGCCAAGGGGACGAAGGGTAAACAACAATAAAAACAGCAGCGAGAAGAAGAAGAAGCCAGACTACAGCTGTTGAAACATGACTTTGTGCTTGTTTAGAAACACTTGCAAAATATTATTGCAACAGCAACAACAAAGGCCTTCAATTGGAGTGGGAGAGGAGGAAGGGAAAGGGTGGGGCAACCACTAACTGCGGGGAGTCAAAGTAGGAGCTCGCTGCTAGGATAGCTGCACACGCAGCAACAAACATAGAAAGACATTAGGATATTGGATCAGGAATAAGCTCAAGTGGTTTAAGGAAAGAGGGATCAAAGAGAGAGAGAGAGAGAGAGAGAGAGAGAGAGAGAGAGAGAGAGAGAGAGAGAGAGAGAGAGAGAGAGAGAGAGAAGGATAGCATAAGTGGCTGCTGCGGTTGAAGATGTCGAGAGCAAGCACCAGAAGCGAATGGGTTAACTAGAAGGCAGCAACAGAGTCAGCTCCACCTCCTCCTCCCCCGTCAAGCACCGCCACGCATTCAACTGGCATCATTTGAGGGGGACGAAGTTGTAAAAGTGCGTGAGGCAGAGAAGCGGCAGATAGGAGAAGCAGCACAAAGTTTGAAATTAATTTCCATGGAGCACGCCCTGGCTAGAGTATTTTATGGTGATTACGAAAGAGATTCGTGCAACCTGAACAGGTGCTAATTAAAAATGTTGTCGTCGCCCCATTAAAGAAATTTGTAAATCAACCTGCAAATGATGCGCGCAGCATGCGAAAAGCTAAGCCTAGGCACAAGCAAAACGATGGAAAGGATAGGGGATAGCTGTGTCCCCTATGGGGCAAGTGGAGCAACTGAGGGTGCGGCACGTACGCCGTTAATGGATTTTACACTGTTGTTCTTTTGATTAAAACGCATTATTTACATTTGCGACAAAGTCAAAAGGGAGGGAAGGGGTATATAGGGCAATATTTAATGTGCGACAGGAGTTAAGTCTAGCCAGATGAGGGAAAATAGAGCGGTGAGGGAACCGTCCTCGACAAAGGTTGACAAATTGCACAACTGTCAGTTGAATTTAGTTTGGTTTTTGCATTCGGTTCTCGTTGGGGTTTTTTGCATTTGTTTCTTTTTGCTTAATCTGCCTTTGCTGCTGGTTGAACAGGTTTTAGGATCTGCTGGTGCAGTTCCTGTCGGGCCAAAGTGCCAAAGTGCCAAACTATGGCGGATGCTTTTGTCTGCCATTACATTATTGATTGCTTCCTGTCAGCCGCAGAGCGAGGCCAACGGAAGTCGCCAACGGATGTTGCCTTTGTTGCCTGTGTGTTACCCAGTTATCCTGTTATCCTCCTGTCGTCCTGTCGTGCTGTCGTGCTGTCGCGCCTGGTCAGGCTGACCGACATGGGCTTTTGTGTGGAATTTGGCAGGACTTCACATAAGCAGCTAACCAGCGAACCTTCCGCCCTGTGGCATTCGATGCGAGATCCGTGGAATACCATGAACCCGCGGTTTTAACACCCTTCCCCTCGCTCATGGCTGCTGTGTGTGGGTGTGTGTTTGCCATTGATTTCATTGCGGTCAAGTGGCATAGAAGCTGACGTGAGGGGCTCAGGGAGGAGGCCATTAAACGCACTGTTGTTCGTCTGCTGACAGCCAATGAGTGGGGCAAAGGGGGCCCGGAGCACTCAACGGGAATGACAATTGTAATGAGCCAGAGGCCATGATTAGCAAACTGTAATTGAAGACAAGAGTCAATAAACTGAATCGAAATGGGGTCAACACTTTAATCATTCGATACACTCTCAAGTGTTTGAGCAGCTCTTCCGCTGGCTGCCAGGGCAAACTCCATTAGGAAAACAATAATAAATGGAAAGCGAATGGAGGGCAGGCAATTAAAAAAGAAGAAGAAGAAGAAGGAGAAATGAAAAATAACCCGCCCAACTCTTCTGTCGATTAAAGCGAGGCCAATCGAAATGCGATTATGGCTGACATGTAATCATTCAATATTCATGAGTGTGCTCACATCCAATCGCTACACGAATGGATACCCCATCAATCAATTCTGAATTGCCGTTGAGTCACATTACGTGCATACGAAATACTCACGAAACTAATTGCATCAAAGTGGCCGAAGCGAGGAAATTCGAGTGGACTCCAAACCGGATGTGCAACAAATTGTATTATGGCAGCCGCTGAAGCGGATACCCAATCAACGAGCTGCGATATATCGTGTATACATATATGTACACCGTATATCGTAATGGAGAGCGCGAATTGGTCAAATTGGTTGTTAATCATATGAATTCAAGTTGATTGCGCACAATAAGGGGCCAATAGACAGATTTTAACTTGCAAAAATTGAGGCGCAGCCAACTTAACAAGTGCATTTTGGAATATTTATTCGAGGTTGCCAAATGTTTTAATTTGAGCTTTCAAATAAAAGTCTAAGGCAACTGAGTAAGTCATTCATAAGTCATAAAACTATTACCATTATTATAATCATTCGATTCATTAACCTGCGACTCGAACCCTGACCCCCTCTAATCTAGCATAGGCAAATTGTGCAACTCATCTGCCGCGAACTACAAATTGTTAATTATTATAAATAGTGCAATTTACTTTAGGCATAAATTACAAATTGAAATTTAAGTGCGTGTGCTGGCTCCATGGCGACACGGGCCACGTGTTACCTGGCGACACCTGGTGACTAATTTATGTTCATTAAGCAGGCGTTAAGTCGCCTAGAGAGCAGCTGCCGTTGTACTCATTTGCATACATTTAGAGGTTGAGCGGTTGAGAGGGAGACTTGAAGGCTAGGCGATTGCCAAAAGCGGCTCACAACATACACATGGAAAGAGAGAGAGGGAGAGAGGTGACAAACCAAAATGTGTAGTTCGTGTAATTTTGGGGTCGTTGGAGCTGCTGCTCTTGGCCAGATTAATATGCAAATTCATGTAGCTAGCGAAAGGTGCAAGCGAAAGTGCGAGATAGAGAAGCAGAAGAGGAGTTGGAGCTTTAAGAGATTACGCGCTTGTAGCATGTACAGCAAGTGGCAAGTGGCAAGTGGTGTGGGGAATGAGGCGTGTGGCAACGAGGCAGACACAAAAAATCAATTTGCAGCGCGCTCTGCTCGACATAATCTCGTCTCGCCCCTTTTTTCGCACTCTAATTTGTATGTAGTGCATTTTCGTGTTCGTGTCCAGGAAATGGCGAGCATTAAAGCCGAAGAACTGAAGAAAACTAAAGCTTAACCAATACGCGGAGACAGAGATAGTGTGGCAAAGCTTTGTGCTGGTTGGTAATCAGCTTGAGAGCTTTGCTGCTCGGAGAACCCATTTCCCAGCTGCGAAGTGTTTTGGCTGCTGCATAAAAACTCGCGCTCAAATCCCATCAAATCCATCAAAATCATTTACGCAAATCACACCGCACAGGAGCCACCGAAGGAGCAGGAGCAGGAGCAGGAGCAGGAGTAGGAGAAGGAACAGCAAGGCTTAAGCTTAGGTCAGGCACCATCAATGTCAGCTGCATTTGGCTGTGATCCAATCAGGGATCCACGCGGCAAAACTTTATTAAAGAGCAGCTAAAAACAAGGCGCCAAAATACTGACAGCAGCAACAGCTTATGCTATGGGGGGAGCCTTACGAAGACAGCCAGACTGTCATACAGCGAGAGAGAGGAGCCGAGAGAGACAGAGCAAGATAGAGAGAGAGAGAGAGAGAGAATGAGGGACTGCCAGGCAGACTGGCTGGCAGTCTGTCAATTGTAGTTGTAGTTGCGTGGCTGCTTGCTCGAAAGTTTTAATTACACGTTCGCTGTGCCACGGGCTATGGGGACTTGGGGAGACTGGGAATGGGAAATAGGGGGCTGGTGGCTGGGGGATTGCCCGCTGCTCCAGGGCCAACAACAAACATTTTTGGCATGGCTGCTCGACAGAATGTTACGCCTGTTTGGCCTTGGCTATTGCTCGCTTCGGCTGCAGTTGCTACCGTGTGGTTGTTCGTATTTGCTTGGCGACAGAGATTTATCACTCCAAAAGCAGGAATCGGGCGCCGGGACGCAAGGGTGTAGCTGCAATAACAATCAACATTGTTGGTTGACTAAAGAGTTGAGCAAGGGGGGCGGGCCTTAAAGAGAAGTCGAGCGGCAGATAAACAAGAAGCTAAAGGCTAAACGAGGAGACAAGTTTAAAGTGGAAGCCTTAATATGAGACTCATTGAAACTTTAATGTGGAATTTCTAAAACTTGATTTCATTTGAGCAAAAGGACATTCTTTATTATCCTTTAACTCTTACAAAAATACTATACAAATTTAAATAATATTTATTTACCTTCATCATATGCAACTCTTTAGGCAACCCACTGCATTAGCAATTTCACTTTGTGGGTGGCTGCATCAGCAGTCAGGTGATTGGGTGGCTACTTTTTTATACAGTTTGTTACATTCCGTTGCCCAACACTGCAAACAGACGTAAGAGCTTGACGAGCGGAGAGAAGCGAGGGCAGGCAATGTGCGCGGTTTGTCAGCTTGGCAGGCTGATGATGGAGTGCGGCATTGTTGCATTTTAATTGAAATTTCTTTGTGAACTTGCTGCAGCAGCAGCAGCAACAACAACAACAGCAACAACAGCAGTAGCAGCAGCAGCAACAATAATAACGAGCAAGCAGTACGGCAACAACATAAACGTGTCGCCAGCAATCACACAGCAAAACAACAACGCCAAAGTAGCAATAATAATGAATGAATAAAACGAATAACAACAAAGAGCAACAGCAGCAACAACAGCAACAACAGCAACATCAAAAACAACAATAACAATTGCTGTGCAGCCTTATTGCTGCTGTTGCTCCTGCTGCTGCTCTTGCTGCTGCTCCTTCTGCAGCTACGGCTCCTCGTATTGGCGTCGTCCTCCAGCTGCCCATTGGCTGCGTCTGCACTGACAACGAATCAGCCAGGCAACTTTATATTGAGGTCGGGGTCAACATTAACAGACGGGGCAGGAGGATGAGCAGGAGCAGGAGCGGCAGCAGGAGGCGAAGATGGTGATGTGCAGGGAGGTGGAGCAGGCGTTGGTAACGTTTGCATTTTTGCGGCACAACGCAAATATAATAATAAATTTCGCATATTGCTGCCGCTTCAGCTATTATTTTTCATAAATGAAACTGTTGTCAATGGGATGTTGCTGTTGCTGTCTGTTGTTGTTGCTGTCTGTTGTTGTTGCTGTTGTTTGTTTGGTTTTTGTCACCGCTTTATTGTTTTTACCGCCCACAGGCTGAATGCCAGGCATTGCGGTCAGTTTATTGTTTACCAGATATGCCGCCACAAAAACTCGGCCCAGACGAAAAGAGAGAGAGAGAGGGAGATAGATAGATGGCGTAAGGTAGAGTGAGAGAGACGAGAACCTGCGCTGCTGCTGGCTGACTGGCAACCACGTAATTTGCCGTCTGATGAAGATTTACGACATGAAAGCCACAAAATAAACGCCAAAACGCATACATACATAAAGCAAAAAGCCAATAGACTAGAGGGAACAACCAACAACTCCCTATCCCCCACTCCCACTCCCCATCCCATCAACGCACTAACCTGCCCCTGCAACCCCGACTCAAGCAGCGCTCTTCATGATGAATGCGCTGCGGCACACCAGGAGCAAGTGCCTCCTGGTCTTCTGGTCTTCTAGTCTCCTACGAATGGGCAGCCTATTTGCTGCTGCTGGCCATTTATGTAAATTAAGCAACAAAATGCACAGATTTGTCTTCTGGTTTATTAGCCAAGATGTAGCTGGTTGCTTTATGGCCATAACTCACAGGCAGCCAACAGAAAACAGAAAACAAAAAACAATTGCAATTGGGCCCTGGAGATGTAACAAACTAAAAGTCAAAGAGAAAGTTGTCCACAGATGAAAACAAATTGTGGGAGTGTGGGAGTGTGTGAGTGGGCGACTACTCTGCACTAAGCTAAGTGGGCGCACCACGCCTACATATGTATGTATATGTGTATCTGCCAAGTATCTGCCCTTAATGGCAACCCTATTAGCCAAAGAGGAGACGGGGATTTGGAGTGAAGCTGATTAGGAGCTCCTGCAACTCCAGTTGCTGGCACGCCCCGCTCCTCCCACTGTTAACCCACTTTGTCTGCTTATGAATACTTTGTCCAATAAATAATTCATGCTGCAAGTAGCAAGTTGTCTGCCCGGAAATGCCACCCAGGGCGAGGCTTGAGTGGCCAAGTGGGCGGATGTGCACGATTGTGAATGATGTGGGAAATATGGGCTGTCGGATGTCGGATGGGAAAGGCGGATGCATGCAGTAGGACACTGGAAGATGGTGGGAGTGAGGGGGGAAATGAACACTCTCGGACAGACGGATATGTAATGCAATTCACGAAACCAAATGAACGGTTTCAGCAGCCTGAAGTACAGCAACTAAGCGGATAAAGGACTACACATGTACCCAAATGGGATAGGAAGTGTGTGGAAATTAATGCAGACCACCAAAGAGTGTGTGAGAGAGAGAGAGAGATAGAGACTATAAACTAAGAGAATACCAGAGTAGCAGTTAGCAATTCAGATAACTAATTACAATTGATATCCATAACAATGAGCTGAAATGCCTAATGATAAATTCTAATCGGCTCTAAATTGAAATGCAGTTAGAAATTCTGATAGGGGATTAAGGAATAATTCATATTGCTTAAGTGGAATTCAATCAATAATATTTCATTAAAATGCATTTAGAGTTCGCATCGTATGTGGTATTTTAACTAAAAATTTGGTTTAAAGAATTTTAAAAAATGCAATGTGTATGAAAGGATGTAAACCTAAATCTATAATCTCAAAGAACTATCAGAATTCATATATATATGTATATATAATTGTTCAATCCTTATAGAAACTTAAAGAGAATGTTGTATAGTAATCGTAGATCATATAGATGATACATATGTATATAAATATTATCTACAGTTCATTAAGAATTTTCAGTTCAATCAATTCAAAACTCATTCACAGTTGTTTTCACACTTTGACACTTGGATTCATTTATTATCACACCTTAATCTTTCGGCTAACAAGATGTACACAAGCACAGATCGTGAAGGGCGAAGGCTGTGCACAGTAAATAGTTCGTAGTATTATATCTTAATCTATGACTAGGCAAAATAGTGTTTTAAGAGGGGCAGATAAACTCGTTTGGCTAGTTGTTTGGTTTGGATTTGGGTTGGAGCAAGTGGAGAGCTCAAATTGGATAAATTCCATTCCCGAGGTACTACTGCAGTTGGATGAGCGCTTGGCCGGCATGCCGTTTGTAGAGCATTAGCGATATGTTGACCAGACATGGGGCAGCAAGCCAAAAGAGCCGCGTGCCAATGCCCGTTGCCTCTCGATGGAAGATGCCAGCGGCGCCACCTCGGCCCGTATTGCAAAAGGACTCCTCGCAGCAGGAGGTGCACGCATAGAGCTTAGTGCGTTCCCCAATCACAATGCAACCGGGCTCGCAGTTCACAGTGCAGCGACGATCCAACGACCACATCTTGGGCGAACTCGTTGAGTTCTCAGTGCTCGTAGTGTACGAGAAACGCTTGACCTGTCGAAAGAGAGTGAGAGAGACAGAGAGAGAGAGAGGCAATTAGAGAAGGACTACTCCTATACCTGATTTAGTTCCTACCATGCAGATGAACTCTTCGCCCTGGCATTTCTTCATCAAGGACGTGTCGTTCCGTTCGAGCACATCCACACAGCCCGGTCCATCGTCCATGGTGTCGCAGGCATAGCACCAGAGCTTGTTCACCCTCTCAATGGCGGCTGCAGTGCGATGTATGTGACCGCCACTGGTCAGCGAGGTGCTCAGGCTGCCCGCGGAGCTGGGTCCCGATGCGGCCGAGCTGCCTGTGGTGGCGGTGCCAGTCACTACACCAAGCCAATACAGAACATTATTGATTTTCTCCCCGTGCGAAGGTGTGAAGGTCGCTTCACTTACCGTTGTTGACGCAAGCCGTGAAGACAATGGAGCAATAGGTGAGCACTAAATAGGCGAGCGTGAGAAGCGCTCTGGACATATTGTGGCCGCCAATTGGACCACGATTGGACGCCTGCTCAGCCAGCTGGAAACCCTATTCTATGAGAGACCAAGAAAACTTGTTGTTGATGTGCGGAGGCCAAACGACTTCATTTGACAGCGAATGTCAAAGATGTAAGAGCTGTCAAAAGGGAGACATGCGCACTGGCTAGTGGACCAGCGCTAAGCAAAGACACAAACCATGTGGCTGCAATACGAACCAGTTGAGAATTTTACCCGCGAAGAGGATTTAGTAATCAAAGCTGAGCTACATTTGAAGAGAAGATTGAGAAGATTGCGCATTGCTTACTCGATGGACCCAATCAATTACCTCTGCTTATTTATTGGGCTAACTTTCAAAATTTGGATAAATCAATAAACAATAAAATCTGTAAAACATTCGGCCCTCAGTAGAGGCGCAAATATTGTAGGGCCTGGCGACTTTGCATGGGATAGAGCTCGCCTATGTTGTACATTAGATCAACAATGTGGGTGGGGCGCAGCATGCGCCAGGGCATAAACTTGAGAGTCTTCTGGTCACAATGGATATCCTTGTCGACCTCCAGAGGCAGCGGCACTTCGTTGTAGAGCAAGCGGCCATCGACACTGCGCTGCAGGGTGCAGGGCAGGCCGATTTGATCGGCAAAGCACTTGAAGAGGATAGCACGCTCGAACTGACAGCCGCTGTGCACAGCGCCGATCGGTATGAAATTGGTGTGCAAAGTCTGACGAATACGCTCCAGATGACAGCGCACTATGTGGCGGGAGCACTCTTCCGTTGTATTTATATCAAACATCTTGATGTCCTCGCCCATGACGCTATTCACGGCTTCGGCTATAATCTTGCTGCGCTTGGCCACATTCTCAAAGTCGATGCTGCGTCTGATCTTGTCCGGATTCTCTACAAGGCCATTCAACTAGACGACGAAATATTGTTAGCTAGGTTCAGTTGGACCTAAAATACTCACGGCCAAGGTCTCATTCAGTGCTTCGAGATACTCCGGCAGCTTGGTATCTGCTGGCCGCTTGCAATATTCCCATTTCTGATCGCCCGCATTGTCGATATCATGCAGGCAATGGGTGGGCACACAGACAACGTCCTCTTCAAGTGCTGTCGGTCGGTCGAAATTGACCACCAGCACCGCGTCCAGAGGCGAGCAATCATGTCGCAAAATGTTTTGAAAGCAACGGAAATCTTCGAACTTACGCTTCGACACATAGAAATCCTTGCCAGCCGTAATGTCCGTAAAGCCCAAGTAATTGCGAATGCAGAACTTCATAGTTGGGCACTTGGATAGAATGCTCTCAATGGCCGGACTCCAAGTGGACACACAGAACGCGTGCTTCTGGAAGGTCATCAATCTGTAAGGAAATCACTCTATGAGTTGAAGTCAGGGGGATCGCTGCAGTTTCTGTTTTTTAGGAATATTGGCAGCGCTTTTATATTCGATAAACTTACACCTCCAGGATTCCCCGATCGATGTAGGCATCAACGAACTCATTGAAACGTGTTGTCTGCAGTATGAAATTGGTCACAGCAGTCTTCACCAGGTTGGAGAGCGATTTCAGAGCGCGCTTCATTGAGGAAATTATGTAATTATCGAGCAGAACCTCTCGAACGGGCTGCTCGTCAATAATAGTGCAAAGGCAGCGAAATATGTTATGGACCAATATGGAATGAGCATACGAGCGCTGTTAAAAGAGTAGACAATCGATAAAAGTGTGTCGATCGATAAATCGGAGTATATAGCATATATGCATGATATTTACCATAAGTAGCTGAGCAATTTGTTCAGTGAGTGCTGTATTTTCCCCAATAATCGTACGGTACTCATCATTGTCAGCCAAACTCTCGATAATCGCCAGCAGCGATAGTATTAAATCGATCGATAGTTCCGACAGCCCCTGCTTCAGAGTAATTGTCAAGGACTCCGCGATGTTGAGTTCCATTAACTGCTCTGCTGTAACACGGAAGGAGTTAACCAATAGACTTCCAATCAACTCGGCTGCCTGTTCTCGTGTCTTGATGGACACATCAGGTGCACGAAATAGGCTAATTAGCCGGGACAGAGCTCCATTCTCATACTCGGCCACAAAGGCGCGCAGTGCCTCCGGATGGGCGATCAGCCGAATGATACCCATGATAACAAATGGAGCTGGCTCCTGTTTGCTCTTCATCAGGCACTTGATGAACATTTCCGTAATGTTGGCTTTGTGGATGCGTGGCAGATATTTTTGATACTTGGCCGCCTCGGCAAATATGGAGATGATGGCACAGACGACTTCGGGTGGCAGATTGTCCATAATCTCATTCAGATTCTCCACCATCTGGTCGAAGAGATTCTGCTCAAAGAAGAGTTTCGTCATTTTCTCCGAGCGCAAAGCCGTGGCCAGCACCTCGATGATGCCAAGGGCGTCTGGTGCCTTGGGATCTAGGCAGAAGGCCTTCACCAGCTGCTGGAGTACAAAGAAACAGCGATGAAGCGGCTCGAAGACACTGTCGTCGCTGGTATCGGCCAGCAGCGTCTTCAGCACCTTGATGGCCGCCAAACGGATCTCAAGGAACTCGTTGGTCAGCTCGCAGACAATGCGATCGACCGGGAATCCCGGCAGTGTGGTGAACTCCAGCATCTCCTCAGCGCTTTGAACTTGTAGAATCTTATGCAATGCCTCAATGGAATTGAAAACCGTGTCAGGATTATCCGAGCTAATGAATATATTCTTGAACTTTTCCAGGAACTCAATATTCTCAACTATACTCTGTGCGACCTTCGGATCCCGAAGACACAAGTTGACTATATAAGTCAGATATTCAATGCAGAACTCATCATTCTCTTTTAAATAGAATCTAAACGCCACGTCGAGCAGCGTTGTCGTCTTTTCTGAATCGTATTCTCCCAGTTCCGTGTTATCCAAGATAGCAGTGATAAGGAATAAGGCAAACCGTCGCACTATAACACTCTCCGCATCGATAAATAGTTCTTTATCAACTAGGCTCTCCAGTAGTAGCTGCTGCTTTAGCTCCAATATATTTTCATCCTGTTTGCGAGCAAACTCCGACAAATGACTGAGTACAACTTGTAGGACGGGCTCCTCCTTGGAACCAAGCAGCAATAGTGCTGTCTCCAGATTTTTTATAACAACACTCAATGGGCTAAACGAATTTTCCGTGACTTTTCCACGATCGGGATATTTGGAGCGAGCATCGTAAACTCGCTTCGTTTCGTTCGACATTTTTGTTTAACAATAATCATTTAAATTCCCTAAAGATTTGAATATGTTACTGACTTAAAAGGCATTGAAGGCGACATTTTTTCAATATTTGTTTAGATTTATTAATAAATTCGTATTTACCATATTGGTAAATAATTTATAAGTAATGAAAAAAGAATACAAGATCTTTTTAAATATTTGCTAAAACCAACTTCGAAATAGTTTTATAGCAGTCAACAGTTGTCAGACAGCACGGGCGAGAGAAATGAACTGCATATCTCATTATATTCACGTCATAAATACCCTTTTACTGGAAAAGAAAAATACGGCATATAAAAATGAAATATTTTTAACATTTCATATTTATTAATTAAGTTCTAATTACAAACTTCTTACTAATTATTAGATTTAATTTTGAATTTAACTGACAACAGTTGTGATCAATGCTGCATTTGCAGCAAGTTGGCAGCGCCGCCAATTGAAAAAGATGAAACATATTAACGGCAGCGCGAATGGGGTGGAAAACGGAATGTAAAAGAACGCGACGCTTGTGTTTGTTCGCTGGCGTTTCACAAGAAAATATAAAGTAAGCTGTGCTGCGTACAATTTGAATTAATTAATAGACAAGCTAAATTAAGGAAATAAGTAATCAATTTAAAAAAGAAAAATCGGTAACGCGAGGAGCTGGAAACGCAAACACAATGGTCAAAAAGGTCCGGGCGAATGCGAAGCGCAACAAAAAAACTAAAGAAAAAGAAAACACTGAGGAGCAGAGCAGCCCCGATGCGGTAGCCACATCGAATACAACCGCAGCCAATGGCAGCAGGAGCAACAGCAACACCAGCAACAATACCAGCGAGCAGCGCTATGCAGGCCATGGGCCAATGTATACAATCCTCTCGAACGCGCAAAACTCTGAAACGTTTCACAAGCGCTACATCAAGGAAATGAAGCAACTGTACTCCAAGGTATGTCGTAGTGAAAGCGGACTGCTGGGATTAAAGTCTAACTGTAACTGTGTAACGTGCTCTCTTCCAGTTGGATCACGATGCCTTCATGTACACATTCATCCAAATGTTCAAAACGATTCTGGAGGCAGACGATAGCAATGAGTACGGTAATACCGCGCTCGCCTTCTGTGCCAAGTTCGTCACCAGCTTCGAGTCGGAGAAAACACATCCTCTGCTGGCCGAGACTTTTTCGTGGCTGCTCTCGGTGAGTGTCTACTGTACTTTCTTATCGATTACGTTTTGTTTACATTTTGTTTGTTTGCTTCTTTCGCAGACAATTTCGAATAGCCCGCACATACGCTACCGCATATGTTTCTTTGTGAATCTCATCCTTAAGCATCTCGGACCGTACGCGGCTCTCGATGACTCGCAATGCGATCAGATTCTGTACTATATGCTGGAAAGGCTGAAGGATATCTCGCCCAGCGTGCGGAAAGAGGCGGTGCTTGCCATGCAGCGGCTCCAGGTGCCCGATCATCCCAATGATCAGGTGCTATGCGCCTATCAGTACCATTTGAGCGCGGATCCCTCGTCCAGCGTGAGGCAGTGCATCATTTCGTGCATGGGTCGCAATTACTTAACAGTGCCGCACATACTGCAACGCCTGTGGGACGTGGATGAGAAGGTGCGCCGTCATACGTACATCAACATGTGCAACTATCCTGTGCGCTCCTACAAGGTGTCTCAGCGTTTGACGCTCCTTGAGCGCGGACTCAACGACAGCTCCGAGAATGTGCGCAAAAATGTGATCAAGTACATGCTGAAGGCTTGGATCGAATCATACCAGAATAACTATGTGAATCTAGTTGCTGCTCTCAAGCTGGACTCCACCGAGGAGGAGCTGTTGCGCTTTCGACGCGTGGCTCGTCAAATGCTGTTCGTGATCTTCGAGCAACAAAAGGACTTTACGGAGCTGCTCTCCCAGCTGCCCTTCACCGAGGACAGTGAGCTGCACTGTTGCGTGCCGCGCGAATCGCTCACCGTCGAGCTTGTCCTCTACTGGCAATGCCTCAGCGCCTACTTGCAACAGATCCAGGCTGACGAATTCGAGCAGGTGCTCCCAGAGCTAAGCATCTTTTGTGACTATGTTAAGCAGTGAGTGACGATTGCATACACATATGCTGGGCGTGGCACTAACTAACCCTTGCTCTCTCTAGATTCTGCCAATTCCAGAAGCCAGATATGGACAAATTTGCTCAGATCGAATTTCAGAGCATGCTCCTCTCGTTAGTGGAAATGCTGGAGACTTACGATCTGGGCGATGAAATCGGACGTGACAATCTAAAGGAGCTAATATCGCATCTGCTGAGGGAATGCCGGCTGGATCCGAAAATCGTGGCCGTGCTCGTGCGCTGCATGGAGCGACTGGAGACCGATGTGGCCGCCCGTATGCAATATTTTCTGACTATCATCTATGACATATGCGAGCTGAATACCAAGCAAAACGATCTAGTGCACGATCGTGAGCTGACGGATATGTTGCTTGAGAATGTGGAGACGTCGTTGGTCATGAAGATCAGATCCCTGAAAGTGCGAATTCTCGACCTCGAGGAGATGGAGGATAACTTTGCCATGCAGAAGGAATATATGCGTGCTCAGGCGATCAACAACGAGCGAATGATCCTGACTGATGAATATAGGGATTTGATACAGCCGCTACTCGAAAAACATGGGCAGTTGCAGCTGCCCACTCGGCCTAAGCTGTCGAAGCAAGAGCGTGTACTCAAGGGATTGTACATATCCTTTTACATGGTCGCCTCTGAGCATGTGCACAGCCTGAATCCCAGCTTGTGCAAGCTGTACAAGGTAATGCACCTCTTACATGATTTGTTATCAAATAACTGAATTGTAATTCGCATTGTAATTGTAGGACTTCATTTGCCGCCACTTGCCTTCAACGGAGCAGGATATCTTCGAGTGGTCCATGAAGTGCGGCACCACGTTCAGCCTTCTGTATGAGGCGTACACCAAGGAGGTGTTCGATGTGCTCGTCGAAGAGTTCTACAAGAACAACAATTTGCGCCTTTGCGAAATATCCGCTCAGTGCGTTTGCGAGCAAATGGATCACTACGGTGTCGACTTCTTCATGGATCTGGGTCAATCCGTTATGGGTCCTAAAACGAAGCGGCGGCTGCTGTTCACCAGGCAGGACTTTGACGGCGAAGAGGACATAAGTCAATCGCAAAGTGGCGATCAAAATGCGGACATCATTAGCATGATGGGCTTCTTTGTCGAGAAGGTTGTGGACAAGAACATCCTGCTGGCCATTGTGCGCGGCTTGTGTCGCCTGGTTCTGCGCGGTCAGCTGGACAATCGTCCTGAAGTGCTAGAGAAGCTGCTCAAGCGCTACTTTAATCCCAACACAGGTAAATGCTACAAATTTCGCAAAGATGATATTTCGCAACTCATTCGATATTCTATCGTTTCTTAGAGCCCATAATCAACCAGGTGCTTGGCATGTTCTTTGAGAATATTGTGGAGCAAAAGCTGCAGCATTTGCTGGAGCCTTGTCTGCTGCCGATTGTGTGGTCTGTGATGAGCTGCAGCAACGATTCTCTGAACGATGTGTTGCCTGATCATGTAACCAAGTTCTTCATCGATCTCACAACGCAGGTGTCGAGCACGCCCCAAAGCAATATACACAATCGCATCGCGCTCAGCTTTCTGCATTACGTTCACAACTTCTACACGGAGCGCAAGGAGATGTGTCGCCTGCTGACCAAAGAGCTTACCACGCTCAAGCTGAATGTGCTCAACAACTCACAGTTGAAGGACGAAATGCAAGAGCTAGCCGACAAGTTGGTCAATGTAAGTGAATTCAAATAGGGTGCCTTTACTCTTGACTGTATCAATTTTGTTTTGCAGAGTGATCTGGAGCCACGCATGATTAAGAACATTGAGGACTTTAAGAATATGCTAAATGGCAGCTTCAAGCCGCCTGCCCGCAAGACCGATGGCAATGACAGCGAGGCAGATGCCGAGGAGTGTGAGAGTATCGCGGCCACCACAGTATCCACCTCGGACGGCCCAGCTCAAGAGCCCGCAGCGCCAGTTGTTGCCGAGAGCGAAGTACCTGCACCAGTAGATAAAACTACAACAGAAACTGCAGCAGTCACAGAACCAGCAGCAACAGAGGCAGCGCCTGCGCCGGCGGCGGCTGCTGCGCCGATTGCGGCTGCGGCTGCTGCTACGATTGCTCCTGCAGAGCCTGTGCTAACCACTTTCGGGGCCAATAATGAGGTTGGCTTACGCTTTCTGCGGCGGTCGCTCTACAACTCGGATAGCGAAAGCATAGGCGAATCAAAAACGCCAACACCAACGCCAGCAGCAGCAGCAGCGGCAGAGGCGGACGCGGAGGCGTTAGAGAGGCAGAAACAGCAGCAGAAGGAGGTCACAGAAATCAGTCGTCGCCATCTGCGAAGGGATAAAACCAAGCAGCAGCTGGAGCGGGCAATAGCGCGTGCCTCAAAGACGCCCGAAAAAGAGCCTGAGCCAGCAAAAGTCGTGGCTGCAGTAGTGGACGAAGAGAATGAGTATGTGGATGTAGAATCTCAAGGCGAAGACGAAATTGTAGGAGTTGCTAGTCCCGTTGTCAACCAGTCGGTAAGGGTTTGTCAAGTCGCAGTCTTTCAAGCTAAGCATTAACATTTGCCTTTCTACTCTGTGCAGCACAATGAATCGGAGGAAATAATCGTGGATTCGCCCACAACCGCATCGCCAGATGCAAGCAAAGCGGTAAATGCGAGTCACCTGCGCCTGCGGTCGATGCGCAATCGAAACGCGAATGGCAGCGCGCGCAATACGCCAATGGGCAGCAAAGTGAGTACCGCGCGATTGCGCTTGCAGCTCTAGGCAGTGCGACAGTCCCAATCCCAATCCTCGGGCCAGAGCCAGATCAAGAATAGCAGTAGCAGAGAACTGAGAGCAGACAGCAAAAACGAATCATAATTCTTTTTAGTTTAAAATGTAGCCTGTAACGAATGTTGATAATCCAGGATGAATCCTGACCATTGTTTAATTTAAGAACAAATGATAAACGATATGCAATTAGCATTGACTGAAAACAAAAAAGATGAATTGAAAAAAACACGTTTTCAAACACTCAACAAAACAAAAATAAAACGTCGTTTTCTTTACGCCCCGGTCTAGTAATACAAGCTGTGTATATTTATGAAGTTGTATGTTATTCAGTTAGTGCTAGAGCTTTAGCCTATTTAAATTAGCTTTCCGTTTGCTTTTCTGTTTGACTTATCTTGTTTTTTTTTGTTTCTTTTATGCTTCTGTAGCGCAAAGTGCTTCATCTCGAAATACAAACTCCGTTGCGCAATGGACGCAAACGTGTCCTGCGCAAATCGTTGATTGTAACGCCGACTGCGACGCTGGCTTCATCTTCGCCATCCACTGATTCGGGGAAATCCACTAAGCGCATTTCGCCACTCCGCAAGCAGCAACGACTCGACGCCAAAGCGACGCCCCGAAGACGCAGCGGCGTGTCAATGCCAACTCCAGTGAAAAAGGCGATACCAGCATCAAAGACCACAGCGAGTCCCACGGACAGTAGCTGCTCCTCCATCAAGGAAAACACGGCACCCACATCATCTGTACCTGCATCTGTATCCGTATCCGCATCAGCAACAGCGCCTGCACCAAAGTCCAATCACAAGACGCCGCAGCCATGCAGGAGGCGCTCCGCATCCCATCTGAACAGCAGCACGCCCGTGAACAGGATATTAACGCGTCACTCGGCGCGCAAGCTGCGTATGAATTCCATGTGCATGACGCGCAAACGTTTATCCCAAGAGCTGAGCATGACCGAAGGGCATCTCAAGGTGTCCACACCCAAGCGCGTGCGCCAGGACAAAGTAACACACAAGAAAAACAAATCCAGCGAACGTGCCGCAGCACACACAAGCAGTTCAAAGAGCTCCACGCCGCGCACCAGGGCGAGTACCGCAGAAGCCCCCATAGCAACGCGTACCCGTCACAAATAGCCTCCATTCCTCTGACCCCCACCCCTTCTTTCTGTGTAATGTATTCGATTAAGATATATTTAAATATTCTGTCTGTTTTAAATGTTCATTAACCCTGTAAGCTTCATGTATC
This sequence comes from Drosophila mulleri, assembly GCA_035047565.1. Classification (NCBI taxonomy): domain Eukaryota; kingdom Metazoa; phylum Arthropoda; class Insecta; order Diptera; family Drosophilidae; genus Drosophila; species Drosophila mulleri. Next base: position 3,633,877 of record JAWNPK010000060.1, read on the forward strand.
ATACGTGTCATGTTTCAATATACTTATTTAAAACAAAAAATTCGATTTTGAGCAAAGGTGTCAAACTTATTGGGGTCACTAGGACTAACAACTGACAAAGTGGCATCAAAATCGTCCTTATAGTTATGGAATTATTATGTTTTTTTTTTTTTTTTTTTTTAAATTCATTTATTGCAGCTTTTTGTCTTAGACTATTTAGCGCATTATTAACTTAAACCTTAACTTAGATTATGGGCTAGATGCCAGTATTTACATAATTTACAAATTTTTACACTAATACAATTAATAATACAATTTTTAACAACATTTAAGTAGATCTGTGATCTAAGGGATGAAACCTTTTAAGCCTTCGCCTAGAGTTGTTGACTGCCAGGTCAGTAGCCAGAGGGTTTGGGTGTGCCAAAAGCCTATCCGCGTATCTCGAGGAGTGACGTCCTATCAGTTCAGCGATTGTTGGCACTCTTAGGTCGCTGTGCAGCACAGAGTTGCGGACGTACCAGCTGGCACCTGTGAGAATTATTATGTATTTTGTAAATTTTTGGCAGTTTTCTAGGCCGCAAGAGCCAGCTGAATAGGACTAGTCCTTGATCGTTAGATGACCCCATAATGTTTTGATGGCGATTCATAGCTGTGCTTTTCTGGATCCTAACGCACCAAGTTTCTTCATCCTGCGCCAGGATTTCACCGAGTTATAGCTAAAAAACTAAAATATGTTTGTTACCCAAAAACGAAATTTCGTTGCATACTCTAAAGGGCAACACTTTTGAAATTTCAACCAAAATTCAGCTGAAGTACCAGGCGAACAGAAATGTCCAGCAAGCAACTAAGTTTGAACGAACAAAATTATTCGTTGCATATCCTCCAGGGGCGAAATGGACCGTTGAGTTCAAACGAGCATTTGAACTTTTATTTTACCCGCCATGAAATAAACACACGTTATTTTTGAAATTTTAAAGTTTATTTCGTTTATTTTAAGCTTATTTCATACATTTTTAGGCACTATATGCTTATTTTCTTATCGCTAACTGGCATAATGGCTGCAGCTGTATTGGTTCCGGTGGCCGTTGCCTCATCTGTTGCATAAATGTGCGGTTATTGTTGGATGCATCCAGTTAGCGCCAATTGATCCTTTTGCTCTGTATTGATTGAAAAACTGGCTATAGGGATTAACATAGTAAAATTAAGAACTAGATACATTGCATTATTAGATAAGTACATGCTGAGATTCGTTCATACAGTAGGAAAGGAGTATGAAATACAATAGAAACATATTTTGAGCAGTGATTGAGTTTGAGTTAAGGATGTTCTACATACTATAGTATTAAATAATAAAGGAAAGTGAACTTTAAATGCTTAAAGTTATAAACATAGACATGAAGGCCACAAATGATGTTGTTCCCAACAGGCACATGGTATATATATGATATATATGTGTATATATCAGGTATATGTATCAATTTGCGCACTCTTCAGAGCTTAACTCCCTTCAGCTTAACGGCTGTTGTGTGCAGATCCCATTCCTGCTGCTGTAGTGCCTCGAATGCAGCGGACAGACTAAGATTCGCCTCAGCTAGTATATTCTGCAGTTTAATCAACTTAATGGATTTGTGAACATCCCAATTGATGAACTCCAGGGCGGCCAGGCAGCGTGTAGGTGTGCTCTGTGGGGAATATATATGCATTAGTTGGGGAAATTAATGATAGATATTGCATTGAACTTACGTCCTTGCCCAGTACTTTGACCATGATGCGTACTTCATCTGAGTCGACGCCCCGCTCACAGCCACGTGGCTTCTTGTCGGAGAACTCAAGCAAATCCTCACAACTCACGGAATTCGAGTCGGCCAAACGTGCCGCAGTAGCTGCAAAGTATTCCGCCTCCGTTTGGGGTTTCGATGCAGGCATCGAGTTGTTGCTCGCCACTTCGTTGCCATTGATGGAGTTGCGATTCATTGCCTGGTTGACGGAGGCCCGCACCTTTTTAAAGAGCGCATTACCCGCGAGCTCATTATCGGCGCTGGCGAAGCGCCGCGTGCTAATGCTCTCCAAAGGCTCCTCTGCTGCTGTCGCCGTAGAAGCCGCTGCTGCTGCAGCCGCGGCTGCTGAGGCTGCAGTTGGTGCCATCTCGTGAGGCACCGATGCAGAGTCCAAGGTGGTGGAGCTGTTGCTGGTAGCCAGCGGTTTGTCTAGGTTACGCAACTCATCGTCATTCACATAAAGTCCTTTCACTTGGGCAGGCTCGAAGCCGACGTCTTTGCTCTTGTTGTAGTGCTCCTTCTGTATGGAAAAGTTGTAGAAGCCATCGGTCACGTCCGGCGACTGCAACACCATGCCCTCCTTGCTCATATCTCCCTCCAATATGGACTCGAACTGCAGCGAGGCGCTGTCCGTCAGCCCAGCCGCGTCAGCAGGCGCCTGTCTCTCCAGCTTGTCCAGATTCTGGTAGGTATGGGCCGCCGATGCTTCGCCTGCTATGGCTGGCATATTCTCGTACTCCCGGGCATCGGATCGACTACGGACGCTGCTCGAGCGCACCGCAGCCACCACCTCAATGGAGCGAGTCTGCTGCTGGTGCTGCTGTTGATGCTGAAGCGTCTGTTGCTGCGGCTGTGGCGATGCATCACCAAAGTCCGCCACCTTGCTGAGCGTGCGCTGCACGCCGTTCGCTGGGATGATGAGCGGATACTTGCGCACGTGTCGCTTGGCGCTGGTCTTCACCTGCTTCTTGCCCTCGCGCGATGGCAACGGCAATGCATTCGTCTCCTGCGGCTCCGGAAACTTGTAGCTGGGGTGTGTCATATAGCTGGGGCTCTCGCACGGCTCGTTGCGATTCTCATCGCTCTGCCGCTCCACGACGTTCGCCTGCTCGGCACGACGCACTCGCTGCGCCGCACCACGCGTTGGCAGCGTCATAGGTCGCGGTGGCTGCAAGCGCTGCAAAGGACGTGCGCAGTCCGCAGCCGCAATCGAAGGCTCAGCGCCAGGGGCAGCTGGAGCAGCTGCCGCTGTACCGGGATAACTCAGCTGGCTGCCCAGACGCCGTGGCAGCGTCTTGGAATTCATCAGCTCAAACTCATCTGTGTCCATGTGACGCAGCAGCGTGGCAGCCGGACTGGAGCCGATGTCCAGCATGCCCTTGCGCTCGATCAGGCTGTTGTACGCCTCGCGGCCCTCCTCGCCAATCAGCGACTGTGAAGAGTCAAATGGGGAACAGAGGAGAAAAGAAAAGAAATACGTTTAAAAAATAAATAAAAATAAAAACCAATAAAGAAATAACACAAAAGAGCTTAATGCAAATTCTGAACGAAAGAAATTTAAGTATATAATTTATACATTAATATTAATGAGATATTTCAAGAGATCTATGCAAATATTCTTTTTGTCTTTTGCTTTATTAAATCCCTTTAAATGTACACAACTTTTTTTGATTACCAATTGGTTTTCTGTTTGGTTCTTAGAATGCAAACTTTAAATAATTTTGGTTTTCTCTTCTTGATTTTTGTTTTCGTTTTAAATATGTATATATAATACTTGGAAAAAGTTTTCTTATTAGATTTTAGATTTTAGTTTAAGTTTAAGTTTAGGTTTAGGTTTTTTCATTTGGGCTTTGAAACGCTTCGAACGCATGCTTTAGAATATCATTTTTTTGGTAGTTTAATATATTTTAGATCTTCTTTTAGATATGAATATATAATATATATATATATATATGTATATATATGAATTTGTAATTATATATTTAAGTATGTATATAAACTTTGTATATAAGTAATTTTGTTTTCCTCTTCTGCTTCGTATTTCGGTTATTCTTTATCAATAAATGCACAGAATGCGACAAATCGTTTAATTCGAATACATTATTCAAGTTCGTACTGCTCGCGGTAGAGCTCTAACATATCAAAAAAATTGTTTTGTTTGAAAATCTCTGATTATGCGAAAGTAGCGGATATACCCCTCCTTCTCTCTTGCAGGGTATTCGCGAGTTTCATATATAGTACGTGTGTATGTATGTATATCAATTATAATATAGTATAGTATAGTAAAAATGCAAGCGTAAGGATATGGCACATAATACACATTCGCATATGTACGAGTTTTTTCTTTTTCTTCTTTTTTAATCGGACAATATAAATTTTATTCTTTTTTTTTTTGTTATTTTTTTTGTTATTTTATTTATTTTTTTTTTTTTTTTGGGAATGTTGCTCTTAATGAAGGATTGTCAACGGTTGAGTTTGCGTCTGTGTGTGTGTGGGTGTGTGTATTTGATGACTGTTGTAGTTGTTGCCGTGTGTTTATGTTGTTCATTTTTATACCCTGTCATATAGATATGTGAGGTGTTTGCTCAGTGTCCCGTGTATGATGAAATGCTAATACTGATCCTCTTTCTCTCTCATTAAATGTTTCCTAAGTTTTCGTCATTTTCCTCTTTTGCTTGCAACGATTCTGACAACCAAGCTCTGTTTTGTGGATGATAATTAATAATAATAATAATCTGAGATCTGTAGGAAATTGTTTTTGTATTTGATTTCTATATCTATTTGTTGCCAGCGCCTCGTTCAAGCACAATTTTCGTCTGAATGGAGCTGAGTAGCCTTGTCCTGGAAGCCTTCTGTTGAGTTGAGTGGAGTTGAGTTTTAATGCTAAATTGTATTCGAGTCTTTGTTTTTTCAATTTTCCAATTTCTAACTGTATATCCTTGCAAGTCTATACCTTATCGGACTACTAAAATAACACTTTCGGAATCAGTTAACAATCTTTTCTATATTAAATATTTATCAAATGCTTGCTTTCTCTCTGATTTTCTAATATTCTCGTTATCGTTATCCTTTGTATTAATATATATATGTATATATATTGCAACTAGTTAATATTGCTTTAGTTATTATTGAGCTGTTTTAGTTGAATTACTTCGGAGTGGGGCGGGAGAGATTTCCCCTTGAACTTGACTTGCGTATTGCTTATGCTTAAAACCTCAATTGAATTGAAATGTATCTGAATCTGTAACTGTAAAATGCGTCTGCATCTGTGTAACTGTAACGGTAACTGTAACTGCAAATTACGTTTATTATTATCATCCGTTCTGAGAGGTCTTCCGTGTTTCCGAATAAGGCACGCTCTCAAATATTCAAATCCAAAATATATATAATATCGATATAGTATATATATAGGTTATGTAAACAAAAATAAATATTCGCTGTAAATATTTCTACAATTTACTCTTCCGACACACCCACCAACCCACCCACACGCACACACCTTGCGACACACACCACACTACAGCACACACTTCAACACACACAGACACACTCAGAGTGTGGGGGCGTGGCGACGCCCTAATCCGACAGCACATGCCCGAATAGTAAATTGAGAACATATTTCAGCATTTTCCTTAGTTATGGAGCCGGACTAGGCGGAATCCGTGGCGCAACGAACTCCCGCCGGAATTGAAACTCATCTCCGCTCTCCGTGCTGGACGAGGAGCTGCTGTCACTCGAGTCACGCGCCGTTGTCACCAGCGGCAGCTGCTGAGGCTGTAGTTGCTGCTGCTTGAGCTGGCGCCAATGCATCTCGTGCTGCTGCACCGCCGAGGCATGGATCTTCTCGGGCCAATGGAACTCCGTGGGTCGCTGCGGCTTCACTGGCAGCTGCGTCAGGCTCTGCACCTGGCTATCCCGCTGTTGCTTCAGCTCGTCCGGCGAACTTCCCACATAATTGGTCGACGTGGGACTCTTGCCCGTGAGCCGACTAATGTCGAACTCGTGCAGCGTCACCCCGCTCATGGGTCGCGGCTGCACGGCAGATGCAGACGTGGCAGTGCGATAGGTGGCCACGGCAGAGGAGGCCGCCGAGGAGGAGCCCGAGCCGGAACTGAGCTTCTGCGATTGGGTGGCTGCCAGCAGCGTATGCTGTGCCATTTGCGTGGTGTAATTGTTGCCCGGTCCGCGTCCACCAAAGTCGTAGATGCGCTCGTCATAGTGGAACTGCTCGTAGCCAGTGCCCGGTCGATGGAAGCTGCGTCGGTTGCCGCCCAGGTTGTAGTGCGGCGCTGACTTGATGCTGGAGTTGGAGCCATACAGCTGGCGTGGCGATATGATGGTCTCTCGCTCATCCTGGCAGGCGGACTGCACCTGCCGATTCAAACCCGCGCGACGCCGACGATACAACGAACTGCTGGAGCTGCCGGCAACGCGTGCGTGTATATCGCATTCGGAGCGCGCCAAGCTTGGCTTCGTTGGCTCCTCGCCGCCGCTGGACGAGCTGCTGGAGTCGAGCGTCATTGGATTGTAGCTAAGGCGGCGCAAGGTGCGCGCGCGTATCGAACGCGGCTTATAAGAGGCAGAGCGTCTGGGCAGCGACACCTGCTGATGTTGCTGTTGCAGTTGCAGCTGCTGCTGCTGTTGCTGCTGCTGCTGCTGCTGTGACAGGTGATGCGCTAGCTGTTGCTGTTGATGCAATGACTCCTGTCTAAACTGCCGATGCTTCGCATCTGACAACACCGGCGAAATGGACTGGAAGCTCTCGTTAAAGGAAGTGGAGCGCTGGCGATGGCTCTTCGCAGCCGCCGCATACACTGAGCTGCTGCTGGCATTCAAGCAAGACTTGACGGGCGAGGCGCTGGCCAGCATCTGCTTAGTGTGGCCATTGCCAAAGCGCTCGTACCCACTGCTCATGACAATGGGCGGTGCGCTGTACAGGGCGTCGCTCTTCATGGGAAAGTAGCTCTCCTGCGGGCTGTAGCTGCTCTTCTGGCTGCTGCGGCGCGACAGCGAGATGTTCGTATCCCGCGACGCGAAGCCCGTGTCTGGGGTGCTGCTGCGCTTGTCCTCGATCAGCTTTTGCTGCTCCGGCTGCTGGCTGTGCAGCTGCGCCTGGTTGTGCATGTACTGCAGATGCTTGTCCAGATGGCTGGTGGCTGCATTGAAATCAAACATCGTTTGCACCCCGTTGCTATAGCTGTAGACAGCGGACTTCAGGCTGCCCGTGGCACTGCTGATCCCATCATCAAGGGAGCCCACCAGCTGCGGCAGCTGATCATTCAAAATGGTGTCGTTCGAGTCGCTCTTGTCCAGCTCCGTGTACGTGTGCATAAAGTCCAGATTGAGCGCCTTCAAAGTATTCTCAATGTCCATAATATTATCATTGATGCTCTTGGGCTCGCGCTCTCTGGACTCTTCGCTGTTCAGGTCTCGGTTCAGCGGGCGGCTGAGTATCTCGCGAGATTTCTCGAAGAGAAAGTCAGAGCTCTCCTTGTCAAAGATGGGTATGCGCAGGTCAGAGCTGTTCTTGATCTCGCTTAGCGAACGAAAGCGCTGCTTGATGAGTGAGGGGAAAACGAACGAAAGGCAAAGAAAAACGAACAAATTGGACAACCAAAACAAAGCAAAGGGAATGAACGGGGCGCGCCAACGCGAATGATGAAGAAAGAGAGAGCAGAGTGTAGACAAGAAAGAGACCTCCAGATTAGCAAACATAACATAATCACATCAATATCCAGACTAGCTCTACATATACTTTACGCAAGACTGCCTTTCATCCGTTATGCTATTAAAGCTCACCTGAATGTCGGGTATGCTCTGCAACTCCTCCGTGAAGTTCTTCTTCTTGGAGAAAGGCGAGGCATTTCCATGGGTGGGCGTAAGTGCAGAGCTGCCTGCAGCACCACCCAAAGCTCCGCCTGACTTGTCCCCGCTGCTGCCACTGCCGCTACTCAAATGCGGAAAACGAAAACTAAATTTGCGCTTCGGACTGTGCGTGGCTGGCGTATGATCAGAGACCAAATCAATCATAGATCTGCAAGAGAGAGACAAGAAATCAGTGAAACTGTATGATAAATATAAGTTAGGTTATCGCACCTGGCACTAATCTCATTGGCCATTTCGATGGCATGGTTAAGTATTTTCTCATCCTTGACCGAAATGGGCTTTACAGTGCCCGTCGATGCCTTCTTCTTGGACAACGTGGGCAGCAGTCCATGACCATGCTTATTGCCATTGCTGTCCCCACCTTTCTGGTTAAGCTTTGCAGACATCTCAGCGAATTCGTTCTTTGTGTTCACATGGTCAAAGTCGGGCGACTTTGGCTGGCTGCCAGAGGCGCCGCTAATTGAGCCAAACATCGAGTTGATCTCATCCAACAGCGAGGGTCCAAAATCCAGCTTGTCGCCAGCGATCTCATCATCGGATATTTCGTGATATTCGTGTGGATCGTCAGTCGTATTTCGTGAACTGGCCCGCCAATTGGGCTCCGAGTGGATGCTCTTTCCATCGGCCCCGTAATTATTATTTTGCAGCGCATAAGCAAGCTGCTCCTCATCCAAAGTGTGTGAGGCAAAGGGATTTGTGGAGCCAGCAAAGTCAAATGAGCTATGCCCATTGCTAGGTATCAGTTTGGGCGTGTGCTCTGTGGAGGGAATAAACGTGGGATTCATGGAGGTACCGGCGCCCTCTGGGAAATAGCCGCTGGCCGTTTGCAGCGAATCGGGGCTGGTGGGCGTCGGAGGCAGTAGCAGTGGCGTCTGTTCAATGTCCTCCGATGGTTTGTACGGCGTCACAATCTGTTTGGGCACATGATTGTACTGTAGATAAAAATAGAAACAAATGAGCATATATAATCAATGGAATCACAACTGAATCGGGCTTACATTTTGAGAGCTGCCGAGGAAGGCAATGTCACCAAAAGTGGCGCCATCAATACCAACATGCCCGGTGTGCTTAAAATCATTCTGCGGTTTCGAAATCATTTCTGTACGCAATTTACGCTTGCTAATGCGATGGTCGCCAACACGACTAAAGGAATCGCGATTTGAAGAGCAGGGCAAGCCCTCCAAAAAGGCGACAGTATTCGAAGGATTAAAGAAACCTGTCTTTCCGGTGCTCAAAACGCCTTTCCAGAAGGGCGTGCCAGTATTACGATCGAGCACAGTTATGATATCGCCCTGGCGATACAACAAATGATCCTTCTTCGGCTCCACACAGTTGACAACGGCCTTCAGCTGTTCAGGCTTCATGTCCGGCAGTTGCTCGTATATTTCGCTAAACTTTGGCCGCTTGAGGGCATCGTCCTGCCAGCACTTCATCATCAAAGTGTAATATTCGCGTGGACAGCAGTCAGGCTGCTCGAGGCGCTGAAAATTGGGCGAATCTATAGCTTCCAGTATCTGTAAACCAGTCAGTGCTGCCCATGGCTGGAAGCCATATGAGAACATCTCCCAAAGGCAAACGCCATAGGCCCAAACATCGGAGGCGTTGGTAAAGCGCAAGTAATTGATGCATTCTGGTGCACACCAGGCAATCGGCAGCTTTAGATTCACATTGAAGTTTGTCTTGTAGTAGTCCTTGCCCACTCCCAGGGCCCGCGATAGCCCAAAGTCCGAGATCTTCACCTTATCCTTGCTGAAGACCAATATATTCCGTGCAGCCAAATCTCTATGTATCAGTCGCTTTTGCTCCAGATAGCGCATACCATTACAGATCTGCAGCGCAAACTCACAGAGCGTGGGTATTGTGAGAAAGCTGACGCGCAAGCCGGAATCCTTAAGGCACTCGAGTAAGGAACGTAGATGGGCCAGCTCTGTGACGAGCATCAGGGAATCCGTGGCCAGCACCACTCCATACAAGCGCACAATGTTCTCGTGCTCAATTGAATGCATTATGGCTGCCTCCTTGAGAAACTCCATGGGATTCGATTGCATGCGCTCGCGGCACAAGCACTTGATGGCCACTTGAATCTGTGCAGCAATCAGCAGTCAAAATTAATTACTCAATTCAGCCGGAAGCCCTTGAGAGGGAGGGGCTCAGATATCGTACTCACCCGCTCGCTGCCATTCGTCCAAACGCCCTGCTGCACAATGCCAAACTCCCCGATACCCAGTTGCTTATTAACGCTAATCGAATCAGCCGGTATGATGTGCTTATTGTTGGGTGCTTTGCTGCCCGGCGAGCTGCTACCGCCATTGCGGGTCGCTGTGTTGGTCGTCCCAGCAGCGGCGCTGTTCTCATTTGTTGCCTGCTCACCAACCCCAGCCCCATCTTCGCGCTTCACAATTGTGGCGGGCGCTTGTAGCAGCCGCTTGATTTTGCTGAGGTAGCTGTGGGGGAAATGCTTTTCATAGAACTTGCGCAGTCTTCGTATTTCCGGCCTCGACAGGCCAATGAAACGTAAATCCTCATCCGCTGCATATTTAAATTGGGCTGCATTGGTTATTTTTAGTTCGTTTCTGTATGCACAAAAAAGAAACAAGTAAATGAACCAAGCGGCGTTTTTATATGAGTCACGTGTTTATCAAAGCTCAGCTTTATATGCAGATCACACAAATGCTCTTGTATTCTCTTGATGCTTCTCGCATCGGTGTCAAAATACCCATATCGATACATATACTGTGCGCATTGGTATTAAATTATGGCAATAAAGGTATTAAAAAATACTAATAACTCTACTGCACTTGATGAATCTCTCAGGTAGCATGGGAGAAATTTAAATTTGCTCACATTTGCTTGTGATCAGCATACCTTGCTGGAGCATAGAGTATTAATTTGGGTCACACAACTCACTTGATGGCATTGTAGTATTGCTGCAGTTCGGACTCGGTGAGGAATTCATATAAATCAATTTGTGGGCACTCTGGAGAAGATACATATAAATATAAAAATAAATACTTTTTTATAAATGCATATTTAACTTAAGTATGCATGCGATGTAGCCGATAAACCAACAACAGCTGCAGTCCATAATATTGACTCTGTCTGTTTCTGTTTCTATGCATGTGTGCGCGTTATATAGAGTGGTGCGTGTGCATGTGGGTGGTATGGATTTCTTTTACACCCACTAGCAAAGACGCCAACACATTTGTTTGACTTTCATGGCAGCGGCGCCCTCATGTGGCAGCCTTAAAATATTTGTATTCTTTCATTTCAATATCTTTATCTTTCAGTCCCACCTCGTATACACACACACATACATATATACATATGTATATACACAAGCACTGACACAAAATTCTGATTGCCGTTGTTGTCGCTGGCCTCAACCCGCAGCATTTGTCTCTTTTTTTTCTGTCGTGTTTTTGTTTGCCTTTGTAAAGGAAACAACGCGCAACACATGTATATACACACACACATTTGTACATACATATGTACATCTGTTTGTGTTTTGTGTGTACACAGATTGACTGATAATGTCGGTTAAAAACTTCTGGATTTGCAATTTGAGTCATCAGTGCGGCATTCGACATTCATTGAGATAATAAATTCCATGGAAACTGTCCACATCCGCTTGACTGTTTGTTATTGCTAATGCAGTTTCTGTAAAGATGACGCATTGATATGTCGCAAAGGTTGCTTGTAAGGCCGACCATTTACTTCATGTATAATTAAACTATCCCGCAGGATTTCCAGTTGTCCTTGAATTTGCAAAATCGATCGGTCAATACACACGCGTACGCACACATACAATTACACCGCACTCACATACATACGGAAGCACGGAAGCTACAACTACGTAGCAGACACTATTTTTCCTGTTTCGAAAACCCTTGTATTTTCGTTATATACAGTTACTTTACACTATCCTGTTATATCATTAGGGTTCGTTTACACTATCAGCAAAGTTTTTAATATACATTTGCACTTTTTAACTCAATCTTACCCATTTTATTTTTGCGTGTGCATTGTTTGGGAGTACTGCATCGTCCACAGTGTGAGCCTAACAGCTTTAGCAGAAAATGCCTCTTTGTAATAATGGAAAAATACTAACTTCTACAATCCCCTTTTACGGTCACACTTTTCTGCTAAGGTACAGTGCCATTATGAGTTTAACATGTAAACAAATATTTAACAGTTTTGCGAAAAACAGCTGTGCATTCGCATTCAAATCAAAATTATAAACAACCAGTGGCATGCATTAAGCAAACCATTTTCATAAACCATTCAGATAAAAATATTTGCTTTTTACATTGGAAGTATACTGAATTCATTTACATTATATATTTGCTTGATTACTTCACGGCTTGCAATACAAATAAAACAGTGAGAAGGTTAAAAATGTGCATTCTATAAGATACTTTAGCTAACTGCCTTAAAACTTGCATCGAATATTTCTTAAAACAAACGGAAGCTGCCCGGGAAGTAGCTGACAGCCATGCGATCGACGAGGGGCTTTGTATGCTCGTAGCCCATCGCGCAATTGATTGCAGCCATCTCGTCGTAGAGTTCGCGTACGCGTTTTTCCTCAATCATCTTTGTCACGTATTTGTACATGCGTCCATAGTGATTGTGTGCAAAAGCATGCCAAATGGAGAATTGGATTGCCTTGCTATCGTTTGCGTCGATAAACTTGATAATTTCGGTGTAGATGTCATTTAACTCAGCCAAATGATCCTGCACATTATCATCGAGCACATAGATCTTAGCGAGGGCGATGCCTTTTTTGACCAAGGCTTCAATAAGATTATTCTTCTGCTTATCCATGTTCCTAAAAGAACATATTGTATATTAATTGAAAGCTCGGGAATTTCTTTCATTGACTTACGTCTTGATCTTAGCTGCATCTGAACGCGTGTCGTTCTTAATACCATAGTAAGAAAGCAGGGCATCGGCATCAGTTTCATTGATTACAATGTCAGCCAGTTTGACAATGCGCTCCAAGGCCGACCGCTGCTTCTGCAAATCCTCCTTCGGCTTATCCGCATTGGCAATATCGCCCTCTTTGCTTCTGTTCTGCTGGGCGGCGACGAATGCGAAGGGTAACAGGCTCTTCAATTCGGTCGACTCGATGTTTTGAATTAACTGCAGATGGGCCGGCAAGTGCTTGGGATGTGCAGCAATAACATCGTTGTAAATCTTCTCAGCTTTTTCCAGATCTAAACGAACCAATGTATAACGTCAAAATAATATTAATGAGCACACAAACTTACCACACTTGGCAATGTGCGAGCATTGGAAATCTCGCAGGCTCTCAGCATAATCGTCAGCACTGGCTTTGCCCTTTTGTGGCGAACTGGGCGTGCCATTGCAACCATTGGCGGGACCCTCAGTTTGGCTTGTGGCTCCATCCCCGCCAGCTGAATTTGCAGCACTTGTTTCCCCCTGGATGGTGGAAGCTGGCTTCGGCTTGACTCCATTTGTAGAAGCAGCTGCGGCTGCTGGATTAGCATTGCTGGCAGCAGCTCCATTGGCTGCGCCATTTGAGGAAGACTTCTTCTCAGCCGGATTGAGTATGTATGTGAACGAGTGGAGGTCAACGCGACGGCCGCCTTCGTCCTTGGGTAGGACTAGATTGCCGCTTAACCAGGCGCACGGCGACGGTAAATTGGCCTTGTTCAGCTTCTCCTGACCAATGGGCGCGATGTAGATGACTTTGCTGGTGTCTTTTACCTTGGTGGACGATATTTTACGGCCACCGACAATGCCCTGGTTGTAGCTATCGTAAAAATCTAGAGAGATCACATTGGCCAGCTTGTACATCGCAATGAGGTTGGCCTCTGAAATTTTCTCCAGCAGCTCACGTTTCTCGTGGCGCACCTGCAGTCGCACAGTATATTCTCCCTTTTCCAGCTTTGTGAAAAAGGTGTGGGAGTGCGCGTCGCCGGTGGCTAGCAGGATTTTGTTAATATCGAACAACATCCACATCTGCGACTCGAATTCCGCTTCGTAAAGCAAATCGTTAAACAGCGGCGCATACAACGCCACATCAGCTGCCTTGTTTACGTTTAGATTGTAGATGAGCATATTCTGATATATCTGCCTGCCCTCTGGGATGACATCACGTGTGGCACTCAATGGCGAGATCTTTGCCTCGCTTGGCTTGAGCACGACCGCAGCAGTCTTCAGCTGCAACGATGGTTGAATCTCCTCGGATACCAGCGCACCAAGTTCTAGCTTGTGTATGCCACGTCCAGCGTGCATGACATCTGAAAGAAGAACGGTTAACAAATTTCGATACTATTTTAAGCATGGGATTGAGGCTGTATTTACATGCATTTGAATTGAGTGCAGCCACACCATGAAACTCGAGACTGTATTTCAAATGACTCTGGCCATGATTGGACCAGTACTTGGCAATGCACAACTCCAGTATTTTATTGGCCTGCAAGATTGTTTTTTAAATAATAGACTCTTTACGAAGATTGCTTCATTTTCTACTCACCTTCACCCGGAAGGTAGCCGTGGCCTCAAATTCCGAACTGACGCCAATAATCTTCATTGTTTCCAGCTTGCGACAAGATTGATTTGGCAACAATTGATTTGTGTGTAAGAAGAACTTGCCAACGTCGTTGCCCCGGTTGGGATCAGTTAGTCGCATGCGCAACACTTGAGAAAGGAGAGAAAGATTTACAATTGATTTTAGCAATATTATTAAGCATATATGCACCTGCCCAGGTAGCCTTGTCTGGCACTTGAATAAAGTCCCTTTGAATTGTATTGGGTTGAAACTCAACACTTTTATCAGCCCTATTTGAAAACGGCTCAAAGATGGGAGTACTTTGGGTATCCTCCAATACATGGGGCTGCACCACTGTAACGGGTATCTCAAACAATGGACCCTTCTGCACATTGGCCGTATCATAAGCACGAACGCTGCAATTGTTACAGTAGTTTAGGTTAATACACAATAGTATACTTGATACTTAGATACAGGTACTCACACAGCACTGTGTACACCTGGCTGAAGGCCAGTCGGATCAATTCGAACAACAATCGAGCGAACTCCATAGCTAAGGTCCAGGAATGCGCCACACTGCACCCAAGATTGCGAGGGCACAAGACTGAGGCGCACATTAAAATTGAATTTCTCCTTGGGATCTAGAACGATAGCAAGCAGTTATTAAGCGCTTAGGATGAGTTCTCAATGCTGAACTTACCCACTTCCTTGTCATTGAAATAGACGGGCTCAATGTTGACATTGAAATCAATGAACTTGCGCTGCACGCCATCGCGGAGATGAATGCCCTTTGCATTGTTGTTGCCCACGCGCACAGAGAAGCTGCAACAAGAAAAAGAGACAAACGATGAAGAAACTATTATCATCCATACTCAAGGCAAAAACTATTTACCGCAACAGGTTGTCCTTGGATTGCCGATGCTCAACCAAATGCTCAAATGCCTTCTCCACATTGAGTAACCCGTGGCCCTGGGCGTAGGGATCCACATAGCCCAACTTGTTGGCCGTGACGCTTATCGCCCGCTTAATACTATACGGCGAGTACTCAATCTTCTGTTGCTTTAGCCCAGAAATAAGTAAGGCCACTGCACCGGCCACATGAGGTGCTGCCATGCTAGTGCCGTTCATCAGCTGCGACTTGGTCATGGTGAACTGTGGCACGGATGTAATGGCGCCCCCTGGTGCGCACACCGTGACGCCCTGTCCGCCATCGATGCAGGGGTCGCGTGATGTCCAGGTGTAAACATTACCAGGCAACTTCTCACGCATCGCATACTCGGCCTCCATCATCTGTGGCGAGACGTACGCGCCCACACCGATCAAGCTCGGCTGACTGATGTCAGGAGGAGTACCAACTGTGCTGAGAGCCGGTCCATGATTGCCCGCCGAGGCTACCCAGACAACGCCGTACTTATTGACCACCTCGTTCATCAGCTCACCAATGCGACTGCAAATAAGTGGAGAGTATCAATTAAAAGCTGGCAAGTATTCAGAGAGAGTTAGGCAACCTAAACAAGAACATGAATCGTGTTATTCAATCATTGAATCGTATCGAGAAAGAGATTAACTGAGTGTGAACACTGACGCGCATTCGCGGAACGTATGTATATGTATGTAGGATAGAATAGGTGTTGGGCATGAGAATATGATTCGATTTACCTCGGTGACTTTATCTTGCTTCTTCTACGCTTTTTCTCAAGTTCATCATTCTCGCTAAAAATGACAATTGTCATGCTCTAGCTGCTACATGGTAGCCATTGCTTACCCGGAGTTAGACCAGTTCGAGTGCTCGCCATAGCTCATATTGATCACATCGATGCGCCGACCCTCGCGACAGAGCTCCATCACCTTCATTATGCCGCGGACCAGCGCTGTGCCGGTTTCCATTGAACCCAAGCGACCGTCGCCAATGGTTAACGATACAATTTTAGCATTGGGCGCAACTCCATCAGTGTCTCTCGAGTTGTGGTTGCCACTGGCAATAGACGCAACGTGAGTACCATGAGGAGCTATAATTGATCAATTGACAAAATAGGAACTTTAGTTATTGTCTACTTGTCAATGGAGTACTTCTGCTTACAGCACATGCCCACAACTTCCAGCACATTGCCGTCATCGTGTACATTGACAGAAATCGATAGGAAATCATCCACATTTTTCGTCTCATGCGTCTTGGAATATTCGCCAATGTGCAATGCATTTGCCAGATCGCCCTCCTCTGTGGTATCGATGATGGTTAGCCAGCCATTTTCAGTTGGCATAAGAACGCAGTCATAGAAGATCCTAACGTCACCGTACAGCTTCTCATAAGAGTTAAGCATTTCCAATTCATTGTCTAGGTTCTCCTTAATTATCTTTTTGTCCCAGGGCAACTTGGACGCTTCTCCTGCAAGACAGATCATTAGTTTGTGGCTTAAAAGTTCTAATTAGTTTTGGTTCACCAGGATTTTGAGATTCAAATTCAACAATCTTGCGAGTGGCATTTGCAATGGCCGTTTTGTGTGGCTTGTCCCAGTTCTTGAGTTTAGCCTGGGCGACAATATTATCGCGCACTTTGGCCGGCACCAAATCATTGAAGCTCTTTAAGCCCACGCGCACTGTACGCTCCTTGTCCGTGTTGAGAGCAAGCAGTTGGGGAGTGAACTTCAGCGAACGACCAGATAAGCCCTTTACAATGCCATTCTCATTCGGTATCAACCTCTTACTCATATCAACATCGCCGCAGCCCGAGCAATCGAACCGCTCAATTACCTTCACCGTTGTGCCATCGCACAGAGTCTATTGAATAAGTAATTTAAATACCTGGAAATGCCATATGATGTGCTTAACAGTTACTTACTTCAAGACCCGTTGCACGGGGATCTACACCAGAATCGAAAATGGCGATTGTCACATCGCGGCCATCGTATTCTGGGTACTTCTGCAAAAAGTTCAACACGCCCGTCTCCGCCTTCGGCACCTACCATCAAAATAATCACAATTTCGTATAAAGCCATCATAATATATATTCTTACCAATGCAGCCGTGGGAAATGATGACTCGACAATGCCGCTTAAGTCACTAGCCATATTCTCGAGAAAATTATTTTCGTTCTTGTCTTTTTTTAACACAGTTAGCACAGTGTTTTGATTGATTTGATCGATGCGTGTACCAAGTATAATATTCGTGTCTTCGCGGTGTTGATACGATGAATGTTGTCTGCGTTCTTGCCTTCTCGAACCTTTAATAGAATGATTTTGCGGTAATTCGCTTTCTTCTCTGCATACGTGTGTATATATTTAAGTGGATTGTGGCGTTGCCACACTTGGACAGTTCAGCTGCTTGGAACCACAACGGCAGCCGAGTTTTTTTTTTTTTTTATTAAACTTTAACGTTGTTTATTTAATCAGCGAATAGTTTGGAAGCGAATGCTAGTCAACGTTCATATTATTTACAAATGCGTTGCATTTTGATTATAATGTCATGTAAAATCTAGTTTGATTATTTGTTGGGTCTATCGATACATCGATAGGCGTTCAAACTAACAGCTGTCTGTTTCTCTGACATTTGGCCGTGTTTTTTTAATAGCAAAATAACACAATAAATTTGGTGTCACAGTCAAAATGTGGTTCGAAATCTTACCATCCGCCGCAATCATTACCGTGGCACTCTCCGTGCCCATATACGCAATGTATGGTCTGCAGAAGCTGACACTGGGCAACGTAAGTGATTGTTGGAATAACACAAAATTCTTATATAATACTCTTCGTTGACTGTATATTAAACGTAATTTATAAAACATGATTTAGACACTCCTTTTTAGAGCAGTCAAATGCATTGAAGTTGTAACTGAATCACACACACTCAACCACATATGTATACTTCCAATTATGCCTTATTTGTTATTTTATTGATTGCAGGCCTATCGCCGCAATATGGACGAACGCTTCGACCGTGTTATGTATCAGCGCGATTTCCGACTGACCAACAATCCCTACATAATGAATGTAAGTGATATCTCTAATATTAGTTTCGTATGCATGCCAAGTATCATCAGTCTGCCTGATCATTTTTGTTTAGTTTTCCTAATTGAGTTTCATTTGTGATTGTAACATGTAAACATATCCATCCATATAGTACAATAATAATATTTATTGGACATATGTACACACATTCACATTCACTTCTAGCACTCAGGTTGCACAAATTTTCTGACCAAACTAAATTAACTTATAATTTATAAATCTAACTTTTGCATTCTCAATATAATAATTAATACCTGTAATATAACATAACATTCATTTCTCTGTAATATTCAACAAAATATAAAAATATATTCACTACCCAATCATTATTACTCGCACGTTTCCCCATTTCATTTGAATATGTACATATGTATATACGATGAATGGCGATCACAGCCATTGCTTCTTCATTTAACCCTTATGTTGCACGCACTGCCAAATAATCGTAAAAATTCTGCTTCAATATTTTGAAAACTCGAGAATATGTTTCATTCTCTTACAGGGTCTTAATGCTATACCAGATGAGGATAGGAAGTAAATGTAAACCTAGTTGAAATTCTGTTAAGCTTAAGTGCAAAAAGTGAATAAAATTACAAATCGAAACTGAATTATAATTGGAGTTAAAAATGAAAATATTATTTAAGTAGTATTTTTGTAGAGGATTTTGACTCTACGATCGGTGTTTAATCGAATTCATTTACAGGGTCTGAAGGAGATTCAAGAAGAAGATGAGTACGAAAAAGAGAAGAAAGAGAGAGAAAAGAAAAGAGAACAGGATAGCAAAGAGAAGAAAAAACAACAAGAGTAATTAAATTTAGTTATTGTTTATTTGAAATAATGATTTATGTAGCTGAGCTTTGTAAACAACTGGAATAAACTGAACGGGAGAAGCAACCCTGTGTGCTTGTTGTTGCCTGTGCATAAAAACCACCCCTATGGGGATGCTTCCCCCAATTGGGCTGTCAACCCAACTTTTTGGTGGTATTCTGGAAAAAGGCGTCGACAGAGGCGAGTGTACGGCGTATTCAGCTCGATGCGCCTCGCAATTTTTACTATTAAGTTTCGCCAGCATCTTTGAAAGTGCTCCCAATAATAGAAATCGGTGTGAAAATGTTTGTGCAAGTGTGTTCAACGGGTTCCTAAAAGCGGGGGATTGAAGTTATTGGGAAATTTCCAAGTGGAAACAAACAAAAGCGCAAAGTGTACACAAAAGCTGCCTCTAAAAGTATTTACATATACAGAGTCACAAACACACACACACGCACACACTCAAAGCAGCCATGGTGGTTGGGGTTATTGAAAGTTTTGTGTATGTGTTTGTTGGGCTTTGCGTGTTTTTGTTTACATGCGAAGCGAATGGTAACTCCTTAAACGCCATCGACATGGAGGAGCCGGCTAGACGCCACCACCAGCGACATCACAATAGCGAGTTCGAGCGGGAGCGGGAGGAGAAGGGCTATTGTGCTCCGTACAATGGGAAGGTGTGCAAGCAGTTCATCACCGGACCTGTGTGGTATAGCCTGGAGGATCCGTCGGGTGGCTGGCGCAATGAGCAGATCACGACAGCACTCTGGGATGAGCTAATAATCGACTTGAGCGGATTGTGCCGTGAGGCAGCTGAGGTAGGCTAAATCTCTGCTGATACTCCCTTAGAATTGGGACTAAATTGTCATCTCTTCTCTTTGCAGAAAATGCTTTGTGCATATGCCTTCCCGCGCTGTCATGTGGAGAATGGCAAAGCCATCAAGGCACCGCTCTGCTTCGAGGATTGCCAGGCAACTCATTTGCAGTTCTGCTACAATGATTGGGTCCTGATTGAGGAGAAGCGGGAACGCAACATGTATCTCAAGAGTCGCGCTCACTTTCGACTGCCCAACTGTACGGCCCTACCTCACTATGATGCCAGCATGCGCAGGCCCAGCTGCTCGTACATAGGTCTCACCGAGATCAACGAGTCGGAGGTTAGCTGTAAGTGGAAACTCGCAGAGCCTCTTTTGGACTAGTGTTAATCTTGTCTCCTATCTAGATGACTGCCGCAATGGCAATGGACGTTACTATCTGGGCACCATGAATGTGACCAAATCGGGCATACCTTGCCAGCGTTGGGACTCACAGTATCCGCACAAGCATATCCAGCCTCCTCTAGTGTTTCAGCAGCTGACTGACGGCGAGAACTATTGTCGCAATGCAGGCGGAGAGGAGCCCTATCCCTGGTGCTACACCCAAGATGAATCTGTGCGCTGGCAGCACTGCGATATTCCACTTTGTCGTAGGTTTACCTGGATCATTATACTCTTATAGGTTTCTAAGTCTAAGTTGCTTTTCCAGCTGACTATGTGGATCCGAGTGCCAAGGACTTGAATACGCCCATTAAGATGGAGGAGTTCTTTACGCCCTCGATGATATTCCTGCTCGCTGGCATTGGCTTCATCGGCATTGTGGCACTTCACTTGATTATACTGCTCGCCTACAAGCTCTCCAAGCACAAGGAGTACACGCAGCCCCAGTCACAGGCAGTGCATGGCGAGTGCAGCGCCAACTTGTCGGCAAGTCGCGAAACCCTCGGCTCCACAGGCTTTGCTCCCACCAGCATCAAATGTGGCACTATACGCAGCACGGCGACCATACACAGCGTCAACTGTGTAATGCTGACGACGACGGCTGCGGTGCAGCAGGAGCCGAAGACGAAGCTGAATGCACGGCTAGAGAAGCTGGAATATCCGCGAGGAGATATTGTCTATGTGCGCTCCTTGGGACAGGGCGCTTTCGGTCGCGTCTTTCAGGCCAAGGCGCCGGGACTTGTGCCCGGCAATGATGACCTGCTGGTGGCTGTCAAAATGCTAAAGGACGATGCTACCGATCAAATGCAAACGGACTTCGAGCGCGAGGCCTGCCTGTTGGCCGAATTCGATCATGCGAACATTGTGAAGCTATTGGGAGTCTGCGCCTTGGGGCGCCCCATGTGTCTGCTCTTCGAGTACATGTCGCCGGGTGACTTGAGTGAATTTCTGCGTGCCTGCTCGCCGTATGCCACACATCAGGCCCAGCCGCACAATCGCCAGCACCTGGATGAGCTGCAACTGCTCCACATGGCCTCAGATGTGGCCTCGGGCATGCTCTACCTATCTGAACGCAAGTTTGTGCATCGCGACTTGGCCACGCGTAACTGCCTCATCAACGAGCAAATGACCGTGAAGATAGCCGACTTCGGTCTCTCGCACAAGATCTATCTGCAGGACTATTACAAGGGTGACGAGAACGATGTCATACCCATACGCTGGATGCCCATCGAGAGTATACTGTATAATAAGTTCTCCTTGGAGTCGGATGTGTGGGCCTTTGGCATCTGCTTGTGGGAGATTTTCTCCTTTGCTCTGCAGCCCTACTTCGGACTGACACACGCCGAGGTCATCAAGTACATCAAGGAGGGCAATGTGCTGGGCTGTCCGGACAACACGCCGCTCTCTGTGTACGCTCTAATGCGCCGCTGCTGGAACAGCAAGCCAAGTGATCGACCCGGCTTCGCGGAGATCAATCACTGTATTCAGCACAGCATTGCTGAGAGCGAATGCAAGGCGATGCTCTAGACTGAGCAGCGACACAGCTAATTCAGCGAAGAACAAATCGAAATCGAAATTCCGTCATTGCTTGAAGACATCATTTCAACGAATCCGTATCCGTACACTTAATGCTCTCCAGCTTGTCTTCCGGAGCATCTACACACACTTAACATAACAATAATATAATCAAAATACGGACTTATACATAATAGTTTCTCTTAGCTCACATAAGTCTTTGGAATTGTTATTTGTTCTTGTATAAACCTTTTGGCATATTTCCTAGACGGCTTCACATCCGAGAACTTCCTAAGTTTCCAGTTGATTTCACATATGCCGATATATTTTGCTAGTTATTGCCTGATATCCAAAGCACTCCACATTTACATTAAGTACGATATCTTTTTATTATAGCAATTACGATATAATTACTTTTCCACAACGAATACATCACAAGTCAGCCATTATTTATTGGTACTCGTATCTCATATCTAGTCCGTAGACACAAACATAAGGTTAATTCACTAAAAATATATACATAATTACATTTATATATACATATATATATATACATGCATTGCGGATTGAATTGCAATCGGTTTTTATTTTAGACGTAAGCTCGAATACTAGGGACCGGTCCATGCAAACGAATATGAAACAAACAAACACCGAAGACCATCAAAACAATAAAGAATCAATGAATCTATCTATATAAATATGAAAATATCAAATATTTAGAGAACTGTCTACAGCCTCAATTTCTTAGGACATTTACATCATAATCTTGTAACTGAAAATGTTAATGTAATTTATATAATATAACTTTCATAATCCAAAACAAAAAGTTTCTTTCTATCTAGCAATAATAGTAGTCGTCGTAATAGTAGTCATAGGGATATGGACGACGACATGGATAGGGCACAGGCACAGGTAGCGGTAACACGCCAAGTCCTAGGCCACCATAGCCATAGGGTCTATATCCTCCTCGATAGCCGCCATAGCCACCAAATGGTCGCCCATAGCCACCTCTAGGAGGTCCTCCAAAGCCAGGCCTTCTACCACCAAAGCCACCAGGTCTACCTCCACCGAAGCCTCCAGGTCTTCCGCCACCGAAGCCAGGTCTTCCACCACCAAAGCCTCCAGGTCTACCGAAACCTCCTCTACCGCCACCGCGACCTCCTCCGCCACGACCGCCTCCACCATGACCTCCTCCACCATGGCCTCCTCCGCCGTGGCCTCCTCCTCCTCCTCGCGCAGACGACAGCTCCAGCATAGTTAACAGCAACGCAAGAAGCAATAAAACCCACAATTTCGACATTATTGAGAATACTTCCAAGTTGCTTCCCTTTCGTATTGCGACTAAAAAAAACATCATTTCCCAATTTGTGGATAGGCAAGTTTTACGTATATATGTATAGCGAATCAATTAGAGTATCTATAATAATTGGCAAATCTGAACTTTACTGTTCTGAAAACCCCCTCAAATATCACATTTCACATATGCAATTATAGTATATATATTTATATATATTTGTTTCGCAAAACAAAGAAACGTAGCTCGACTTTGCGATATCACAGAAACCTAAATAGATTCAATATTATACTTAAAAATCAAGTTGTATATACATATATAGATATATATGTACATATATAGGCTTAGTTTAGTTGATTTTGGGGCAGTTGGTATTCTTGCTGAGAACCAGCCTATCCGGATCCAGAGACAGTCGCTTGAGCACATCATAGATCTTCTCTCGTATCTCCACCACAAAATCTGTCTCACGTCCCAGTATCCAGATCTGATCCGCATAGCCAAGCGACCCAATGCTTCCGCATGACCACAGGATAGCATAGTTTTCGTAGTCCGTATAGAGCACCTGGTATTTCCCGGAGCCAGGCAGCAGACGGGCAATCACATCCGGAAAACGTGTGTTGAACTGCGATTGTTTGTTTAGAATTGTTAGTGATCTACTGAGCAATTTAGAGATGATGATGGTAATGGTAATGATTATATATTCCCTGAACAATGCCTAATCCTGGATCATCGCTGTTTGCTGCATTATTAAACATTCGATTTCTCTGTATTTCCATTACATTAAGTACATGGGCTGATACTTCAAATACATGATACATGAATGCGAATATTTGCTAGACTTACCTTAAAGTCCATTATTGAAGATTTGCTGTTCTCTGGTGTGGCGTAGCCCAGATTAACATTCGGATTGCCAGTGCTAAAAAAACATATAAATATATACAAGTATTCATAAGACATTCTTTTTAGTGCACTCTCTCTTAAAATTACTCTCTCTTTAAATCTTTACCCATCTATATCATTATAACTTTATCGTTCCCACCGTCTGACACTATGTTTCTCTCTCTCTCTCTCTATTTCCCCAATTCTCTATATATATTTCCATCGTATATCCTCTCTAACTGACTCTGCTCTTACTTACATGCGATTGACAGTTTTAATGGCCACCTCCACTTTAAAATTATTAAACTTGGATAGTTCCGCTTTACTATAGGGCTGAAATTCAAACGTGGTGCAGCCGGAGGCGATTTCTGGCAAATAGAACGAGCGCTCCACCTCGTACCAGTGACCCAGTACCTGTAAGAAGTAGAAATCAAAATACAAATAGATTTGGAAATAACTTTAATGAGCAGACAGTTTTAAATATATAATAGAAAAATTATTATATAGTTTCATTAAGAATTTCAAGTTGCGTTTCTCTTTACATGCCGATGAGTAAGCATTTAACTGGGTTACTATTAAGAAAAAAAAAGTAAATAAAGAAAAAACAGATTCAAAAATAAAAAAATAAAACAAATAAATAGCTGCCTTCAGTCGCTGCGTAAAACATAAACATTTCAAGTATTTTTTATTTATTTATTTATTTTTTTTCTTTTTTGGGGTAAACTGGTTTCACCGCTGCTCTCAAATATTGTCCAGTAGCTGATGCTGCTGATAGCCTCTGGCTGCTGGCTACTGCCGACTGCCGACTGCCGACTGCTAGAGCTGCCAGTCATAAAGGCCGCCACTGCATAATTATTCTTAAGCTCGAGGTCTTTGCCCCCCTCTTAAGGCGAATCATGTCAAAGCGAGCTTATCAGCTGCTCAATTGAAGGCAACGAAGACTTTTATCATCCAATTAGAGGGCGCAACAGAGAGTCAAATGCAACGGAAGCTGCTGAGGCTGATTACGTGACACGAAACATGCGCGAGATAACACGAAGGGAAGTTTGGAAAGTAGAAACGGTATAACAATGGGCTTTATCTTGCTCTTCCTTTCACTTATATATTGAGTAAGCAATCTAGTTCTTCCAGTTGCAAGTAGCTTTTAAATTTAGCATGCAAGAAATTTAAATATAATTCAATTAGCATTTGTTTAGCTGACTTTATGCTATCTTCCATCAGACTTCAGTTGCTTTAGCTATATAATATATATATATATATATTGTTTTCAGTTTTACACTCATCTCTTAGCAGCTGTGCTCCGCCTTTGTTCGCTTTGTTAACTCTCACTAGTTTATCATGCTATGTGGATATGGTAATTTGTCGAGTTTTCACAGCGCGCGAATGGAACTTTAAGTGCTCTCAAGGCGTTCAACTAAATGTCTCCCTCGCTACACTCGGCGTATGATTAATGTAATTGGCCTGCTAAATTGATTCCAGTAATTTTCTAGTTTTTTTTTTCAACTAAAAACAACAACAACAGCAACATTAGCAGCAGCAACAGCAGTAGCAAAGATATCTTTGATCTTTGGTCACATTGTTGCTGTCCTTGGGCTGTTAAAGTGGCTTCTTGAATACGTTAATTGAAGTGTTTGTTAGATAAATATATATAAGTATATACAAATTTGTATAGACATATAAATAAATATATGTATATACAAACGTTTATAAATCTTTATATATTATAAAATTTGTTAAGTTTTTATGGCCGCCTGGTTGTAAACTGGTTTGCACTTTTACATTGTTGCAGACTCTAAAAATTGGTTCAAGTTCAACTTTATGCACAATCTTTAAAGAAACAAAACAAACAGAAAAAAAACAACCAGCGCCTTGTGGTAAAAAATGGAAAATTTCACAGGTTTTTGTTTTGGAATTTGTTATTATTCGGCAAATGCGTCAAACATACAGTGAGATCTGCTATCGGGCGAACGCTTGACTAAAATGGCAATAAAATGTGGAGTTCTCTGGTGCTAATGAGAGTTGAGCGAAAGATCGCTAAAAATATATAATTTATAGCGAGCTGCTCTAAAATTCCGATCTAAGGTTTAGAGAGCCACAGTTTAAAGAAAGCATTTAATGGGCTTTGACTATTCCTACCACACAAGGAAGCCGAAAATTGGTTTCAATCATGGAGTGAAAGGTATGAGCTGACAGCGCTTGGAAGTGCCTCAAGATTTTTAGCTTATTCACATTCAAATATACTTAATTTATTTTAATAGCTGGACTGCGCAAACTGCTCACACTCCGAGTGAACTTAACTTGATAAAGAGGTACGTAAATGGAGGTTTTACAATGCACACATTTGTATATACATATTTGTTTTAATGCTTATTTGTTTGTTATAGGAGAGGGTAACTTACTCGACTCATATTGAACTTTGGCATAGATGGATACTTTGGGCAACGTCCAAATCCATAAGCCTTTGTCTCTGCCACCAGCGTGGATAACAATAAAACGCTTGACAATAGCGAAATACGTAAAATTGTGCAAAGCTTCATTTGATACATATTTGCAATAGAGTATATATATATATATCTGTATATTTAGGGCACAAATTGACACAGTTTCTCAGCTATGATGGTTCTGCATAGAATGTTTAATTTGTAATTTTTCAATTTATTTGATGATTCACTTGGTTATGCACAGTAGAGCTTCTGTTTGTTTTGTTTTTTTTTTTTTTTTTCTTTCTTTTGGATGTCAGTTGGCCAATGAACGCTGAAGCAAAGTTTTCATTTCCTTTTTTTGTTTTTGTTTTATTGTTGCTGGTGGATGGTCCTATTAATATTCCGTAGTAGAAATGTGCGATAATAAAAACGTGCTCGACTCAAGCCTGACTTTGTGCAGTGCAACAAATTTGTAAATGGTGAAAATGAAATACTCTTACAAATAAACCAAAAAAGTATATATATGTACGTAAATATGTATATATATATACTTTAAATAGGTTGGCTCGTGCCTTGGCTAAATGTTACGTAAAAGAAAATTGGAGAAAAAAAAGAAGTAAGAGTGCTTTAATCGGCAGTGCCCGACTCGTAGATACCGTGGCCAGCGTCATTTTTTCTTTTCACAGTCTTCTTAAATCTTCTCGTTACTTTCCATATCGTGTCTTCTCATTTGATATTTTCGTGTGATTCTCTTATCTTCCTGTTTTCATCGTCTATTTTTGTCTATAGTTGTCTTCTCCACTCTAGTATTCTCTTCTTTTCCTTCATTTTACATATATTGTGCCTTATGTCTTGTCCTACCTGCAGCATATACATGTACATATGTATGTATGTTACCAAAAACAATCTACCCTGCCTACCTATTTCACCAATAAATGTAGGATATTGAGCTAAAAACCAGACTAAAGCAGGCTAAGCGATGCGAAAACGAAACGAGCTGGCTTCCACACACACAGAGCTACGCTGTAAGCGGCAAATAAATGTGGCATGCCACAGCAGCGGCAGCGGCAGCAACTGCAACTGCAACTAGTTGGGTGGTAATCGCTGCACGAACAGGTGAATGTTGCGCATTCATTCGCTCATTCATAAACAAAAGTAAAAGGTCCAATAAAGGAAGTCCATTGTTGTATGTGTCATGAAATTGATGATCAAATGCTTTTGCAAACCAGCTGTTATTAAACAATTGAATTGGCTCAAGTTCAAGTCAACTGTAGCAGCAGCATTGGGGAAAAAAGGAAATGTGAATAGCGAGCATTCCATAGACAAAATAAAGGAAGTCTACTCCGTTCATATCTTTCATAACACACTTCCAAGCAAATTTTGTAATAACATGTTATTTTAGCCATTAGCAGGTAATGGAAATTGGCAGTGAGTCGAGTGTTAATTTTTGCAGACAGACAAACAGAAAACAGCGACAGTAAACAAAAAAAAAAAAAAAAAAAAAAAAAAAAAAAAAAACTATTTACGCAGTCATTCAGTTGCCAATTGACTTGCAAAATTATGCTATTTATAATTTTAACTGATTCAAGTAGTTATCGTATTATCAGTGTTATCTCTTTGTTTACATATTTGTTTGCTGTGTATTCTTTCGCACTAGAAAGTCATTTTTCTTTTCGAATGGCTTGCCGACAAACAAATATTATAAACTACAACCGTACCGCTCGACCGTTGGAAATGTACTGACTGCTGTTTATCGTATATGCATTTGAATTGCAAACAGTGTGACCGTCGCTCAATAACAAATATATATCGAGCGTGCACACACTGCTTAACTAATCGATAACAGCTTATCAGCCGACCTCCATAATTTTGTGGACTGTCAACAAATTGCAAACAAATTTGTTTTTTTTTTTTTGTTTCAATCATACTTCATTCTGCAATTAATAAATGGCGTCTGCTTAGGCAATTCAATTAATTCAAGTAACAGTATAGTAAGGACATGGCAGCGTGTGTGCTTTGCTTTCGCTGCTGCAACAATAATGAATCCTATCAAATATTCTCCGAACTTGGTTTGCGGCTCAACATTTGCAAAACAATAAACAAACATTTTTGGCTTGAGGTAAAGGCGCGAATATTTTACATTTTTGTTTATCACTTCTCCTTTTTCATTTGCAAACTACTTGCAGCTGAGCAGCGAAACTGGTGAGCACGAGCTAATATGTCGCCAGTGCTGGGAGTGCGTGAGCAGCTTCAATGAATTCTATCAGCGAGTCTACAATGCCCATCAGGAGAGGCGGAGCGACGTGAAGAATGTGCAGATCGAGTTCTGTGACGAATCGGAAGCAGCAAATCCATTAGCCTTTGGCGGTGAGCTGGATGCGCTGGCTGAGGATTTCTTTGCCACGGGTGATGTCAAGGTGGAGGTGAACGAACTCGAGCCGCTGCCCAAGCTGGAAGTGCTCGAAGAGCAGTTCCTGGAGCAGAAGAATACTGCTACAAAGAGACCGAGTGCTGAGTATTCATCGAGTGCTAAGCGACGCATTAAAAAAGAACAGCCTACGGTCAACAGTGATTCAGATGGCGATATACCTTTAGCGGAATTTCTGGATCTGAAAGCATCCGCAGCGAAGGGAGTCAAAGGACAGCCATTGCGTCGCAGCACACGCCGTGGATTACGTTCCAAAACGCCGCCAGCATCTCCGTCCCGCTGCATGAAAAACGAGCACGATTCCGACGAAGACCGTGATAATGACATGGAGTTTCTGGCTGCGGAGGCAGTGCTAGGCACGGAGGACAGCGCCAGCTCGAGCGAAAGCAGCGACAGCGACTCAGACAACAGTTTGCCGGACAGGGAGCCAGAGGAGCGTTATGCAGAGATACCCAAACGAGTTGTAGTCAAGCCGAAGAAGTATCGAAAACGTCCCAAGCCTCTGATTCCACCTGTTCGAATGAGCCGCGAGGAGATCGAGAAGCGGAAAGCGCAACAAAACGAGTTCGATGAAATCATCTTAGATTTCTTCAAGAAGCTGCCGTGCCATGTCTGCAATCTGCTGGTGCCCAATTTCGGGGACATGCGTCGCCATCAGCGCATGTCCCACAACATCGAGAGTGGCTTCATCGCCTGCTGCGGTCGCAAGTTTCACATACGCCGCGCACTGGCCGAACATGTGCTTGTCCACAAGAATCCCGAGCACTTTATGTGCACGCAGTGCGGTCGCATATTCCAAGATTCCAAAAGTCTCGAGACGCACGAGCAAACGCATACCAATCCGCAAGCGGATACGAAGGATAAACGCATGTATCAATGTGATAAGTGTCCCAAATGCTTCACTACAAAGGCTGCTGTGGAGTATCACAATGTTTCCAAGCATGTTCCCAAGTCGGATTTCAAATACACCTGCCCAGAGTGCAACAAAAAGTGAGATAACTTTGACCTCAAGTTTTTATGTAGTTTTATGCTAAATGCCTTGTTCTTTTTTTCGCTTTGCAGAGTGCCCACAGAACGCAAGCTGAAGGAACATTTGCGCTATATGCATGATCCGGAAACTGCCATCATTTGCGACAAATGCGGCAAGACGTTGCGCTCCCAGGCGAATCTTAAGAAACACCATGAACTGGAGCATTCCGATAAGCCACGGCCCAAGCCCGATCCCGTACAATGCGAGATATGTGGCACATGGCTGCGGCACTTGTCAGGACTCAAGCAGCACATGAGTACGGTACATGAGCCGCCCGGTGGTGAGCATCGATGCCACATCTGTGACAAGAAGTCCACGAATTCGCGAGCACTCAAACGCCATATATACCACAATCATCAGTGCGAGCGAAAGTTTCGATGCACCATGTGCGAGAAGGCGTTCAAGAGGCCACAGGATCTAAGAGTAAGTGAAGCAGTCGACTTAAAGAAAGATCAATGAGTCTCTATCATATCTATCTATATCGTTGCAGGAGCACACGTCTACGCATACAGGTGAGGTGCTGTACACCTGTCCGAACTGCCCGCAAACGTTCTTCTCGAATGCCAACATGTACAAGCATCGCCAGCGCTTGCATCGCGCCGAGTGGGAGGCGGATCGCAAGAAGCCGCTGCCACCAAACATAATGCAACAAGCAGTGGTCGCCACAACAGCCATGAAGAAGCGTCAAACAGCCGAGTCCACCACTGCTGCCACCCAGAAGCAGGAGACAAACAACTGCAACAATAGTAATAGTATTTAAGTAACTATTTATGTCATATTTAGAAACAGTTAAGAACGAAGAAGGAACTCATAAATATAATGCAGACACAAGTACACTTTCATGGATTACAGATAGGTGACTATGGATATGGCTATTTAATGATCGTCCTGTGGAATGCGAATCGTCTCGCAGATGCCCTCCTCCCGATGCACGCTCGCCCAGTGCTGCGACAAATGCTGGCTAATGGCTCGTCGAAAGACCATGCACGTGATGTGAGGTAGTTTCTCAAAGCGAACGCGCAGCAGGCCCAGCTTGGCCAGAGCGAATCGCCAGTTCTTCATGATGTTGGCATTCTTGCCCACATGCTGGGAGTCCGGTGTGATGATGACTAGGATTCCCTCCGGTCCCAGCAGCTCGTAGGCCTTCTGGCAGCAAACCAAACGCTGCTCCGCACTGGGCATGTACTCCAGCAGGAGACTGAAGATGACACAATGATAGTAGCCAGCGGGTAAGCTTTTCACGGTCTGATCGACAATCTCCGGTTGCTTCAAACTGGCGTCCACGCCCACTGTGAGAAAGTCACCTTGGAGCACATTAGCTCCAGGCGCGGGACAGAGATCGATGGCTGTCACCTCCAGGTGCGGTGTATTGCCAAAGGGATTGAAGCAGCTGCCCACGTCTAGCACTCGTACCCTGTCCGGCGGCTCATCCATGTACGCACACTCCGAATCCGCCAGCTCATTGTAGGAGGCGAGCAGGCGCTGCTCCCGCTGTCGCTTCTGCAGATAGATGCCCTCCGTGTAGAAGTACTTGATTATATAGTCGATGGCCCACTTGATGCGACTACGTGCTTGCAGCTCCGTCTTACTGGCATTCGATTCCCATATGCCAGCGAGCTGCTGCATTGCATCGGCATATTCAGCGAGCTTTTCAGCATTGTGGGGTGCTGTGTGCTCCTGCCAGGCACGCTCCGCTCCATACAATTTTGTGAGCTGTCTTAAGTTCTCGTGACAGCTCTTCACAACGTTGGCCAAGCGTTGATGCTCCTCCGTGGCCATGCTTTATTAATTTTTTTTTATTTTATCTTAGTTTTTATGTTTATTTTCACTCCATGCGCAACAAATGTGTGTATACAATTGAGATGAGCGATATTTACACACCTGTATACCTGTATTTTATATTTGCCACCACTGTAACTCATGTGTGTAAGGCGCAACAGCGCATGTAAACAATAGTGTGGCCGTTTGGAAAATCAATACTCAGTCATTTGCAAGGTTTAAAGATTAGGTCACACTTCTCGCTGGTCAAGTAGGAAGTTACTTAAAACCAATAGGTGCATCTTAAACGAATGCACGAAAATTATATTATACATCCGTACATACGTAAACTAGTCAAGGGGATACCGTTCGTGATTATACATACAAACAATATTGAATATTGAGTTGTGTTTATTGCTTAAAAGCCCAACAGTTTAAAAACAAAAGTGTGGCCAAATACAGTATCACAACATGAACATTTTCAGTGCCCAAGTCACAATTGTGAACGGATCGTTCAAACCGCCACTTTTTAAACCATAAAAAGTGAAACTCAAAAGGGGGACATAAATGTATATTTAAGCAAAACATGTAGAAAAGTAAATTTACATTCGTTTCGTTCTGTGATTGCAAAAAACAACTAAGGCTGAAACAGTTTTACTCTACCTCTATTCTAAATTGTGTGCGCTAATTGAAAACAAAAAAAAAAATGTTTTTTCGAGTTCCTGAAGCAATAAACATTAAGAATTGTTTAATGTATTGCACTTTATTTGTGCGCAAATTAAAAACTGTGAGTCAGCAATGTACAATGCATTGATATGATTGAAATTAATTTTTGCTCGAGAATCGCATCTATCCAGTTTAATTATAAATTAAAATCAAGTGCGCAAGTATACAAAACGATTATATAGAAGGGATTGCACGTAATACAAAAAACTAGTTTACTCTTCACTTACATCATGATTAAGCATGAGTAAGCAAATACGTGCGACAGACGCTATTCCATTCACACATATTGATAAGCATTGAGAACTAGCCTTTTAGCAGACAAACAATTGTTGAAACTATTTGTTAAGTTTCTTATCAGAGCACATTGACAAATCCACAACTCAATTTTAAGAAACACTGAACAGCGGCAAACTACAGTATACATACACCCATATTCATGTATATGTGTGTGAGTGTGTGATTCCATTGTTCTGAAAGCGAATCCGTTCTAAAGGTCAAGACCGAATGGAGTATACAAACATACCTACATGTATACCCATACATTGATATGTGACAAACAAATAATTTACTTTCTTATGCCTATAGCAACATATAAATATGTTATAACATCCAACAACGGCGCAGTTTATGCTCATACATATATACATACATAGGACTTTTAACCCACGCCAATTAACTAAATTTTGTTATTTTTTAACTTTGCCTATCCAGTTTGTATTGATAAAGACCGGCTTATCACCGCATTTGTTCCGAAAAGCGTTTACAATTGTAAAATGGTTTTGAAAATATTTTAGATAATAAAAAAAAGTATTTTAGTGCAGGGGGCACTTTATCAATGCCAGCCGAAACTTATCGCTAAATAATTATCACTAAAATGCGTTCTTAAAGTGTTAACGCCGCTGTCCGATGGTCTCTCCGCCCAGCTACCGATAAGGATAAGAACGCATTCAACATTTGTGCGGCAGTTCAGTCGTTGATGGCAAGTCAACTGAGGCGTGTCTGCCCTCTGCTCTGCTCTACTTTCTCTGCTTCCTCCTTACTACCAGTCACATCCAGAGGTCAACATGAAGATCGATTCGGCGTCTATTAAGGCAGCCGGAAGTAGGTGCCAAGAACTCTTGGTCATGGCCATTTATACGTCATTCTTTTTTACATTGCCATTGAATTCCTATTATGCCATAATTCTACTATTGGTAAGTACAAACGGTACAGTATAAGTACATTAAAGCAACCTTAAGTTGGCCTGACAGGATAAACTATCGATAAATATTTCGGGGGCAAAATCCATTAACAATCCACTGTGCGTGTGTGTGTGCTCTGATAGAGTTATCTTGAAGCATGTCAATGCTCTAATACCCTTTCCCAATATAAGAAATTACAAAATAAAGCTTTTATATAAGCATGGAAAATGCTTTAACTTGTTTGGAATACTCCTCTCACTGGAGGGTAGTGTAAACTTGCATGCGTGAATGCACACATACTCGTACATACATTTTGAATACAGGGGAGATTTTGAATTCAGAGAGCGAGCAGCCTAGTTCTCATACTAATTAGAATCGTGAGCAAATTTGAAATCTGAGATGGGAGCTGCAACAGAGGATTAGAAAAGAGAAAATATAGAAGAGGTCATACTCTGCAAATTGATATATGATATGTATCTTAATTAATACATGTTCATCTTTCACTTAACATTCTTTTGCAGATCTTTGGTAGCAATTTGTCACGCGCTCTTTTGCTCGTCTATTGGGCCATTATCTATCTGCGGCACAAATTGAATGTTGCCCCCATCGATGGCAATGGGTATGTCTAAGACACGAATAAGAGATTATTGGCTAATTTTCATGATTTCTTCCAGCTGCATGCTAATGCGCGACAGTGTGATAGGTCGCATATACCGCAGATATTTCCCCGTTCAATTGATCAAGACCGCTGAACTGCCGGCCAATAAAAACTACATAATTGCTAGCTTTCCTCACGGCATACTTGGGTAACTACTTGCATTAAGATATCTTATCAATAATTTTTATAAATGATTATATGACTTACTTGCAGCACCGGCATTTGTATGAATATGGCTTTCGATATTAGCGTATGGTTCAAACTGTTCCCGCAGGTGCGCCCAAAGGTGGCTACGCTTGATCAACATTTCTACACGCCTTTCTTGCGTCATTTTATACGCTGGTGGGGTCTAATCTCAGTGTCGAAAGAGTCGCTGATGTACTTCCTCAACAAGTCGAATGATCCGCAACATCCTGACAATCGTGATGGGTTCACGTCCAATGCGGTCGCTATTTTGGTAGGCGGAGCACAGGAGGCGCTAGACTCAAATCCCGGTGAATATATTCTAACGCTCAGAAAACGCAAGGGCTTTGTGAAGATGGCCGTGCGAACAGGGTAAATAGACAGCCAGCGAGAGAAACACTAGCTGTATGACGCTTCCATTACATTCAAGTCTGCTTCCCTCTCTCTTTGTCTCTTGTGAACAGTTCTGCAATTGTTCCCAGCTTCTCATTTGGCGAAGTTGACATCTTCCAGCAGGTGGCCAATCCGCCTAACTCGAAACTGCGCAACTTTCAGATTGCTGTGAAGAAGCGAACGGGAATAGCTCCGCTGATACCCTTGGGCCGAGACATTTTCCACTATCCATTTGGCGTTGTGCCTTATCGTCGACCTATCACACAAGTTGGTAAGTAGACTGCAACACCTGATCCTCATAGAAACTAATGTGCGAGATGTTTCACTGCTGTTTAGTTGGCGCACCAATCGAAGTGGTGCAGAGTGATGACCCCGATCCTGCCTATGTCGACGAGCTGCACGGCAAGGTAATCAAAGCATTGGAGGACATGTTTGAAGAGCATAAAGCTAAATACTTGAAGGACCCGGAAACAAAGCAACTAATTATAAACTGAACAAACGATTCAACTGTTTGGGACTGCCAACTTGTTCACAAAACATTCGGGCTTTTAGGATTTACACATAGACGCGGACAAGGTCACACTTAAAGCTCTTTAAATAGCCAAATCATAATGTAACCCATACGAAAATTCAGGATTATTATTTAAGGTGCAATTGTTAGTGATTTTAAGTGTTTAAGCATTTGTCTACGCTTTTAGTATTAAGTTGTTAATTAGCAATTGTACACAATAAAGAGGGTTAGTTGGTTAATTTTAACGAAAGCGTATGTTCTTTTTATTAATATTATTATTAATTATTAATTTACCAATTAAATTTATTACTTCGTACATAAGTTTTATATACAAAAAGAAAAATGAGGAGGATTCGAAATTTCATATTTGGAAAACTTAACTAAATGTTTTTTTCTAGTTGTTTTTGTTTCTTAAGTGTTTTGTGCCATTAACTTTCCATTTTGTTTATATTTATATTAGATAGGTTCTATGTACTAAATAGAAGTTTTTCCTTTTTGTTTTAACAATTAATAACTATAGGGAATTTGTTAAAAATACAATATTACGCTACACTAAATTCAATCGCAGAATCTTCAATTAAGGTACAATCAAATTTTTCTATCTTCCTTCCCTTCTTCCTTTTTTTTTTTTAGCAACAAATCACCTTTTGATTAAACAAGATTTTACTAATGCTTTTCACTAAATTAAAAGAAATGAATTACTTTTCTTTCTCTCTTTTTTGCATATGCTGCCTAATTATTAGTTGGCTTCCGATTTACTAAATTATTGTAAATTATCTACAAATAATTGAAAAACTAAAATCCATTTAGGAATCTTTTGCTGTAGAAGGAACACTTGGCATTTAGTTGGACTTAGGGTTCGGATTACTAATTTGTATATCTGGCAAATCTGACACACTTGGTAGCTTTCGAAAATGCATTTAGGCTATAACAAATATATATCTCGTATATATGCATGTATATATGATTATCTCTTTGTAATTTTTAGTTTTCAAAAATTATATTCTGTGGGCTTCTTTTTATTTTACCTATAACTTTCCTTTGCAATATATCATCTATATCTTTCTGTTGTACAATTGGGATTCTACTATGCATATGTGGTGAGTGTGTGTATGTCTGTGTGTCTGGGTGACAAAAATATATGATTATATATATATATGCTATATATTAATGCATGTAGTAGAAGCAATTCAATTGCTTTACATTCCAACTATATAAATATAAATTTATTTTGTAATTTAGCAATACAAAAATGTGGTTTTCTTTTCTTTATCTTTTTGGCATAAACTTTTGATGATGTTTACAATTACAATTGTTCAAAGATTTTCTTTAAAGAGCCTAAAAAACATGTTGCTAATTTTCTCATATCATATCATATATAGTTAAATGCTATAGCTCTCATTTGAATTCTATTTCTACATTTAGTTTTAGGTACTAGCCAGGCAGCCGATTTGTGTGTTTTTGCAAAAAGATTTTTACGATATTCGCTGTGCTTCCAAAAAAGCGTATTATCTAAATATTTTTTGGGTTTCTCTGTGGTATTCACCGTCTTCTTCTTCATCTTCTGTTTGTTATTTGGTTTTTGTTTAAATCAATCCCTGAGTGCATTTTTTGCTTTTTTCTTTTAATGTAATTCGCTTAAATTGTTCTGCTTGTTGGTGTTATTTTAGCGTCTTTGTTGCTTGTTTTTTATTTTAATGATTTTTATAATTACTTTGAAAGTCAATGTTTTTATATTTTTCTGGTATTCAGCATTCTAGAATTGATTTTGCTTTGCGCGCAGTTGCCCTAATTGAAAAAAGTTTGTGATTTGCTTTACTTTTAAGTATGTTCATTAGCTAGGTTAGATTAGTATACGCATATATTAAGTATAAACGCATAAGTTATGTAAACGCACTTTTTAGTTTTCGTGAATTTTTTGTTTACCAGTTTACAAAAAATGTTGTGAAATGTGCTTTAGAATTAGATTTAAGAAAAAAGTTAAGGATTTGTAAATTTCTTAGTTTTTTAAATACTCGTTCAGCTAATGGGGAGAGTGTATATTGGTTTCGTTTAACATTTCTTTACTTTTAAGAGACTTGAAATTTTGAACATACACATATATACTCATTTGATATCCTCAGTTAAACTTACTAGCGAAAACCGAGATGTACCGTAAATTGATATCTATTGTGAACGAGTATTATGCAGTCGATTGCATCCGACTGCCTAGTGCTTACTAGTTTTGGTTTTTTCTTTTTGAGCGCAAAAGGTGCATGGAAGAGTAACAAGGACTTAGCTATATATAAATATATATTTGTGTGAGGTGTATGTGTGTGTCTGTGTTGATGTTTTTGGCTTAAAACAATTTAAGCCATTTTTAACAATGAACATTCATTAATTTTTAGTTTAATTTGTTATGCATCTTTTGGTGTTTCAATTGCGGGCCTTATTTTGAGCTCTAGATTAGTTTAATTTAATTTTTTCCTGTTAATACTTGTATAATTAGTATCTACAAAAAGTTTTTCTTTTTTCTTTAACAATTCATTTAAAATATAATTTATGCATTCTCCGTTTGGGATTTTTTTCTCTCTGTTCTCTTTTATTTATTGCAACATATATTTTTATTTATATATATAATTTATTTTTATTTTTATTTTTGGTTTTTAGTGTGTATAATTTATGTATATATAATTTTATAATTCCATTTCGTGTTTTTGTATAATTACAATTCAATTTATATAGTATGTACGTATTTGTTTTCTTTATTTTGTGGGTGTTTCCTCGCTCTCTCTCTCTCTCTTCTCGACAATACAGTTAGAGATATAGCCCTCTATAGAAGTACATAGGCCGTAATACAATTTAATTTTATATTCTGTATAATTTTTTGTTAATTTTTGTTTAACTACAAACAATGCTAATCGAATTCTCAATTTTTTTTAGCTTTTCTAATTTATTGATAATTTACTTTCAGTTTTTTTTTTTCTTTTTCATATTTGTTCATTAGTAAATCAACAAAATTTTTATTTCTTATTTTCATAAGAATGTTTTAACATATTTTTAATTTTAGATAACATTTGAATTAGTTTATATATATATATATATATATATATATATATATATATATATATATAGTATATATATGTATATATACATCTAGTTCTACACTTGATCAGCTCGTGTTCCATTTTGGTTGAGTTTTAACTTGCTTTGTTTATACCTACACAAAAACGATTTCAACAATTGAAAACAAAAAATAAAATTCTTTCCACTTACAATTTATAATAAGAAAACAATAAGTACAATTCTATAAAATTTATAAAAAATTTCAATATACGTCTGTGTATGCGTGTATGTGTGTGTATATATATGTCTGTATAATGTATATAACTATGTGTATTATATATCTGGTGGTTTACAGCTGCCTCTAGACAGCCACAATGGCTGACATCTACGAGGCAGTCGGCACAGGATTAAAATAATGCAGGCCATTAGTCTGGAAGAAACAAATAGTGATGGAATAAGTAAATCGATGTAAATTCAAATTAATATAGGGTATGGAGTACTCACTGCCATATCATATTCGGTTATATAGGCGGGTATTTCCAGCTGATCCTTTGTAATGGCCGAATACAGGTGTTCAACGCCTGGCAGCGAGTGCACCTTCGCTTTGATGGCGGGCGCCATAAATGTGGTGAACCACCAGGTCATCATTTTAGTCCAGAATGTGGGGTGCACTATGTAGAAGGCCTTCAGATTCTTCTTGTATCTGTTGAGCAGTGTTCATTATTGGAATACCCATTTACATGTATATTGATATTAGTTCACTCACTTGTATGGCAACACACTGTAGACTTCTCTGAGCCAGTGCAACGATGGATAATTGTTTGTTGAAGTGAGCGTGTGGAAGTATGCAATGACATAATCGCCTTTGACAATCGGATCGAGCAGTTTTATCAGATACAGCAGCGCCTGCGATATAACACACAAATAACATCAATATAGTTATATGGCTCAATTTGTAGGTAGTTTTATTGTGCACTCACCTTCTCCAGGTCAATGCTCTGGGCTGGAAACCATTTGCCGCAGAACACAATCACAGGTCGGCCAAGACGATCCACTCCACTCTGATATAGACAACCGATGCCAGACACTTCATTCAAATCCTCAACTTGTGCGCGCTGCAGCAGGCGTTCATATCTGTAAGAGATAAATAACATATTCGTATTGATATTGCCTGTGAGCATTGTTGATTCCACTTATGTGCTAATGGTTTATAGACCTAGTTTCAAAGTTGTTTGGCAATACATTTTATTATACCCTGTTTACATGTGCAAACGGGTATATTATATTAAATATAAATACCGAGAATCCCATTAAGATCGTAAATTGGAAGCTACAATTATTTAGGAACTAAATACATAAGTTCGCATAATAGTGGTTCTATACAGTATATGTATATATGTGTAAATAGAATTAGTCTAGACTATTCTACAAGTCGTGCACTCCCAACTAGAGCACTTATAACTGGTTCATAATTGTTTATTTAAGTCATTCTCTACTGATCCGGTAGCTCATCTAAGAGCAAGAGTCACTCCCAGCTCGCAGTCATCGTAATTGTGTTTACCTTGCTGAGCTGCTTATGAATTCGCAACACACATTCACACTCGCATTCGCATTCGCATTCGCATTCGTACTCACATTCACGTGAACATTCACTTTAACGATCGACCTCTGCTTTTGGATTATAAATATTTTGAAAAGTTTGTGCCCGGTTTAATGAGTTGTACGCTATTTACCTCGTCACACAAAAGCTACTACTGTTGGCTTTATTATTATTTACTAAAATTAAAGTAAATATCTGTGCGATAAGCTCTAACACAACGGGAGCACACAATTATACGTTTACTAATTAAACTAGAAGATAACATGCATATATCTACTTTCTTTTGCTAAGCAATTTCAACTGTTGTCGGCTTTCGCTTAGAGATAACAGCAGGAGTTATGTCTGTTAATAAACAGAGTGAAAGCTAACATCAGCAGAGAAGAAATACAAACATATATACAGATAAATATATATACATATGTAATCCTGGCTGTGAAAAGAATTTCATTACTGATTATTCAATATAGAATTACTCAGAAATTAGAAGAAGAAGAAGAGAAAAATTCTCACTTTGTTTACAATTTGAAATAATATCTAATTTCCAAATAAATTCTATGTTATTTTTAGCTGAAATTTCAACCTATTTTTATTTAAGTCAATCATTGACTTCTGCTAAAAGGTGTTAATTAAGCAGTTTCGTATTTTTGTTTTATTGGCGTACGCCTACTGTATGTGTGTGAGTGTGCTGGTGTTTGTTTGTGCCTGGTGCAAAGTGACGCAGTTAACTCCGGTAGCAGCTGCTGCTTATCAAGTGATAAGCCCTAAAGCTGATAAGATCAGCAGCGACAGCATCTGCAGCACATCCTCCCATCAGATTAAGATAAGAGTTTGCTCTCGCTTCTACAATACAAAGTGACGCATTGTGACGCAAGGCAGATAAATGCGTATATCTGAGAGTTAAATGCATATACCATACATAATCTCTTATTGACTAAGTATACTGCATTATGTATGCACTTCACAGCATAGTCCATAATCTGCATTAACTGAGGATGTCGTGAAATCACGTAGATTGATTAGAAATACTATAGCATGTACGCTAAACATACTAAATACTGCAATATATTAAATACTGGCACAGTCTTCTATTCACGTACATGCCTCCTCTTCTTCTTCTACTCATTGAGCATGCTGCAGACTGTAAGCTCTTACAATGTATGCTAATTCTCTTCTTATACTCGTTATTGTGTATACTCTTATACTTCTTGTGTGTACTGCCTGCTGCATTATCTGCTACTTCCTGAGAGTAATGCATCGTATACTCACTAAATACTGACTCCATATACAATAAGCTCCTATACAGAATACTACTCTTCTACTAATTGATACAGTAGCATATTGAATTGTCTTCTACTCACTCATACTACAACATGATGCATATTTTTATATATATTTGATCTGTTTACGACATCCTTATTCCATATATTCTTCTATTTAGCAACTATAATCTGTATAAATTATAATACATTGATTTAAAAAAAATCGCGTGTGAAATTCGCTCGCATTTATATTTGTTTTCATTAGTTTTGCTGTTGTTGGCTAAATTAAGAAATCAGTTATTAAACCAGGCAATTAACAAATGCGCATTAGCAACAGTAAAGGGTGACTAAGGTGAATGCTAAAAGAGAATAGCTATCCAAATATATATCTACATTTCTAATTATCCTTATCTTGAATCCCTTCTCTTTCTTTCTCTTTCTCTTTCAGTAACACTTTGTTTTCTCTGCAATTCCTATCTCTATAGATTATTTTATTTGCCCTCTTAGAACCTTCATTCTCTCATATTTTTTTCCCCTTACAGCTTAACGAGTTCCTACTGTATCTATGGCTATTCTAACCGCTCTGCCGCCGCCGCAAATTGCATGCCTTTGTTCAATTTTGAAATTGACAGGTAATGTAGGTATGGCAGCTACCTACTAGCTCGCCAGGTAGGCGGATGGGCGTATCGTACCTATACCCATAGTCAGGGTCGCAAGCGTGCTTTCAATAATGCATGACTCGGCTGATGAGCTGTCTGCTGAAAGGACCTGCCCCATCGAGCATCCATCGAGGCGCTATAAATAGTAGTAGTGGCAGTAGTAGACGCCAACTAGTTGAAGTCGAGCAAAGCACATTCTATTCGAAAGGGGAGTTGTGGGGGGAAATGACGTCACGCAATTAAAAAAAACAATATCAAAATGGAATATGGAGAGAAATGGCAAACGTCATCGAGCAAAGAGTGTATATTGCGAGCTTGTTTTTATTTTTATTAGAATTGATTTTGTTTTCTTTTCTCCAGTTCTTTTCGCTTTTATTGAATTTGTTTACCTCTCCTCTGGCGTCTCTATGAGCTCATCGGACGACATGATGTCCCCGGTAGTCTCCTGCATGGGACTGGAGCCCAAGTCTATGGACGTCATGCCCTCGAGCATTGTCATTGTGGTTGATGGGGTTTTAGTTGGTTGCTTGGCTGCTTGGGTGGGTGGGTTGCTGGTTAAGCTGCTTTGCTGTTGCTAGTTCTTTTCAATTATGTTCTTGTTGTTGTTGTTATTATTATTGTGGGTGTTTTGCCTTTTACAGTTTTTATCGATCGAGCGCAACGTAGAACTTTTTGGAATTATGCCTATTTGCCTTTAGTGCACTTTCTTGTTAATTGACGCAAATGGCGCAGACGTTTCGCGTCTTTCAATTACGTTCGACGTGGTTTGCGCTTTTTTATTTATAAATAGAATTCTCAATATTCGATTTTATTTATGTTTTTTTCGAACTGTGGCAGCTAGTTTTGCCAGACTTTTGCGTTGCGTAGGAAGAAGCCGCGTCAAGACAATAATATAAATGCTTATGAACCGAAAATATTGTTTTTCTATAGCTATTAGTTGGATGTATATATGTATATATTGTATATAGAAGTATTGGGTTTATATAAATCTGTTGGTCCAAACTCAATTCAATTCGTTTCTAGAGCACACACGACCAGACGCCACGAGCTGCGCTTCTCGACTGAACAAACGCCGTTCAGCTCTCTTTCCGAATGCCGAACGCTGCCCACAGGCTGCTCCAATTGCGCTCTCTCCCTCTCTCACTCTGTCTGGCTGGCTGTTTCACGGTTAGCTAATGTGTACACCAAGAGAGTGAAGCAAACAGCGCAGCGCACAGTAGGAAATGCACAGACACTTGTTCTCGCTCGCTCTCGCACACTCATTCGCTTCTTCACTTTCTTCATTCCACGCTCTAACAGTTTATTACTCTCTGCGCAGCTGCGCCTCTACTGCTGTACAATGACATCAACAGCAGAAGCAGAGACAGAGGCAGAGGTAGCGGCAGCAACAATAACAATAACAATAACAATTGTATATGAGCGTAGCTTCTGCCTCTCCAAGGACATGGCATGGCATGACACGGCATGACTGATTGATTGACTGACTGACTGACTGGCTGCCTGCCTGATTGCCTGACAGCCGCCAATCGGCACATGCATATATCGTGTCTGCTTTGCACTGTCCAATGGAATCAGTTGAATAGTTCAACTCTCGCGTGTTGTTGTTTGATTTTTGTGTGTTGTGTGTGGCATATTTTTTTGGACAGCACCAACATGACGTATGCGCAATTTACATTTAACACAAAACAGGCCAAGCGAAATTATGAGTACTACTGATAGTCGACCTACAGATACCCTGTAGGCAAGTCATGAATAATAGTTAAAGAATGAATGTGCAATGCAGGAGTACTATATATAGATATATCTATAGACAGATGAATATATACATATATATGAGCAAATATGTAACTATCAAGAATAAGATTTCAGGATTTTCTATTCATAGCCCATGCCAGGCATATTCCTGGTATATACCCATTTACAGGGTATATACCAGGGCAACATACTGTGAACTCATCTAAATGCATTGAACTGTTTCTCGCAGCCAAAAAGCCTAGCCTGTTTACATATTTATACAGAAACATATATTTAAAGATGAATTAAGATATGTCAGTTGTCTGATTTATAAAAGATATACATATATATATGGCATAAGTATTTAGATTAATTTACGATTTGAATGACAACAAAATGCGATGACACACGGTTTGAAGTAAATGCAACCAAATTTGCGGTTGCATTCAATGAACTGACAGAGTTGAGTGTTAATTATATATAAGTATATAAAGTCGGGGAATCGGATTCTGAACTGGAATCTGGATTGACAGACAATCATAATTGAGTTGACAGCAAAACAAAATGAAAACAAAAACGGAATTTCAAGTTGAAAGACCAAAAGTTTTTTATTTTTTTAATTTTATGCGAACAACTCGCATTGAATACTTCGATTGGCTTGGGCTATGGCTACAGAATAGATAGTGCGAAATGCAAATCGCGTCGTAAACAGCGTAAAGGCTAAGGCTAAAAACAACAATTTCAGGGTTGTTTGGGAAGTAAGCAAGATATTGATTTAGAGAAACATATTAACCCAAAGCTATTTTTTTTAGAGTTATATAAATAGTAATTGGTTATAGGACAAATAAAGAGTAATTTTTTATTCTCTCCTTCCATCTATAAGAAATGGTTTCTTGACATTGACCTCGTGTCGTATACTTCAATTCTATTATATGACAACTAGATATATTTATATTTAGGGTGACATTATTGCAATGATTTGGGAAGTAACTCAACCCCGATTGAGACACGTGCAAGGATATAATTAGAAGTTTATATTTAGTAAGTGTCCAAGACATGTATTATTTTCCTCTTTGAGCATGCAAACGATGACGTCGATAGTAGTACGACGATGACGTCGATAGTAGTACGACAAAGACGTCATTAGCCAAGTGTCATAGTCCAAGAAGTCGACGCTGGCCAAGGGGTAAAGGGTTGAGGGGGAAGGTACAAGAAAGTGTACGACGATTACTCGCGGCACTCGCGTGCCAATGTCCTGTAAAAATTTGCATAGGCAATACAAATGCCAGTGGCAGGACCAGGGCGAGGACCAGGGGCAGCTTGGAAAGGCGCAGTCAGAGAGAAAGTCCGGTCAAAGAAAGTCATTTGTTAGACGCTTAAGATATTTCCGGCACGCGCACGCTAAATACACACGAATTCTATTTATTTACAAATGATATTACAGAATGTGTTTATG
The DNA here is from genome assembly GCA_035047565.1 of Drosophila mulleri. Lineage (NCBI taxonomy): Eukaryota > Metazoa > Arthropoda > Insecta > Diptera > Drosophilidae > Drosophila > Drosophila mulleri. The sequence continues at coordinate 3,678,830 of JAWNPK010000060.1, forward strand.
TGGCCAACTAGGGCCAACTGAGGGACAGACCCGGGTGGGAGATACTTTTATGAGCTGCAGACGACAGCAGTTGGCAGCTGGCAGTTGCCAGTTGCCAGTTGGAAGTCGACTTGCAAATGGACGCACAATATGTATTTAATGACGCAAGTAAACACCTGATTCGGACCCGCGAACTGTTTAAGCGAAACTCTTGACACCTGCCCACAAGGTAAGAATAACAATAGGGATTACGTAGACTTGGACTTGCGACTAAACTGAGATGATAACAGCTCTAAGGCAAGTCTCGGTCAATATCAGCGAATATAATTTGATAATGCACATGAAATGTAGTATTTTATATTTAGGCATCTGCACGTTTCCTAATAATGATATTTTATACTTGTGTATTCTACTTTGTTTTGCTCACATCTCTGCGTGTCTTCCTGGTATTTTAAATGAAATGTGAAACATCAATTTGTGCTTATATCAGATAAACAGTTGCCTATCGATTTATTTGCGTGTAGAGCTATTTATTTACTTATAAATCTAGCCCACTTCAATATCTTACTTTGTCGATCTACCCATATATCGTAATAACTATACTTATAATTATTATTATTAAGCAGAGAATTGAGAGATAAGGACTGGATGTAGGGGCAATTAAAGAAACCTGCAGGAATACAGTTGGAATTGGAGATAGCAAAGACAGAGGAGTGTAGGTACACGTAATACTGCAGCAATATATCGGAATACAATTGATTATAGAAAATAAATATTTGTATGCATGTTCAACGTATTAGCTTGTTGCGTGCCTAACTTTGCAGCTGTCTAAAATGTAAAGCCACTCTCTTCTATGTCTATATGCATCTCTTTTACTGACTAACACTCACCGCTCTTGATGCTCCATGCCCTCAATGCCCTCAGCAACGACGTTCTCATAGATGCCAGCTCTGGGCCGATCGCTCAGCAAATGCTGTCTGTCCAGATCGCGCTAGATCAGAAGCAACAGAGAGATAGAGAGACATGTTAGGCATATAAATAAAGAGAAGACGAGCTGAGAGACACACCTGTAGCTGCGCCTGCAGCCCGCTGCTGTAGGAGTTAAGGCTAAGGCCATTCATATCCCTGGCGCCATATTCCAGATCTGAGCTGTTGCCCTCCATGTCGTGTGGACTAACGTCTGAATCGTCGTCAGCTGTGAGAGAGATGTAAACAGAGAGAGAGAGAGAGGGAGACTGTTTAGTTTTTTGAGGCGTATTTGTGATGATGCCAATGCATTTACAGGAGAACTCAAATGAATTGTTTATCATGATTGTTGTTGTTTCTTATGTTGTTTTTTCCCCCCTTTTCCCGTTATCACTGCTTTAGCCTCGTTGCACAGATCCGGCTTTTGTGACTTTTGTGCTGCCAAGTCTCAACCTCAGTGCTGCGTAATTTGATATCAACTGAACGCGACGCAGGCGTCGACAGCTTTACGGACGTTGCTTCAGTCAGCTGCGACGCAAGCAGCGCAGAGACAGAGACAGAGCCAGCGACAACATTGGATAACTCAGCGTGAGAGCACAGGAGACAGCAGAGACGCCCCCTTTGCAGCCTGCTAGAAGGCAGAGCGAAGTGATGTGATGCTGGAGTGGGCATCAGTGGGGACGATAAGCGTGCTGCGTTGTTTACGAAAGTTGACATGATTTAAATGGGCCAAAATGAATTTTGCCAAGATGACAGCAGCAGCGGAAACAACAGCAACAAAAACAACAACAACATTAGCTCAAAAACATGGCCAACACTAATCTTAACAAACTGTCGTGATAAGGCGCACAGTTAATTTAAATGCTTGTCTTTGATTTGCTTTGATAAACTTGCGTTACGTGCGGACTTAAATCAAAACGTAGAAGCAATGCTGCGCAGCTTTTCACTAGACACTGAGATGCAGATCAAGATGCTGAGCTGGAGAATCAGTAACATTAGCTAGCTGCTCAGATGGAAAGCTGGAACGGTGCTAACAGAGAATTGAAGCGAAATATCTGAAATGAAAACAGTCAGAAACTCCAGTACAACAACATTTTATGGAGTAAACTCTTGCACTAACTGCAGAGTCAAAGGATCGGAGAGAAAAGGCTGAGATGTCGAAGTTAGCAGTCAGATATATTAACAACCAATCAAGTCCCATCGTTTCTAAACGGAACATTCTTTTAGTTGCAAACAAATTACTATTATTATTATTATTCGTTATTGTATTTGCACTTGCAGGTATGCCCACTTCCCATTAAGCTCATATCAATTGAATTTCTTGGGCCGCCCCAAAGTATGCAACACTTTTTCTCCCGAAGCAAAACTTTTCTATTGGCAGCTGCGCCGTCATTGCTGACGTCACTCGCGCAAATGGACTTTTAAAACTGTTCCCAAAACTGTTTTACCAGATTTAGACACGTAATGTGGAAAAACAATTTATTGCTGCTGTTGCTGCAGCTGCTGTCACACCACAATTTGATTGAGATATGAATTTATTTGCTGAACACCGATTCTATTTCATTGTATTTCGTAATTGCACTTACAAATGTTGCCTTAAACTGTTTCGATTGAAGCGCAATTTAGTTAAATCAGCTGTGAACTATGAGAATCGCTTGGAGAATCGTCGTATTCTTTTTTTTTACCGTTTGGCTGACCACGCGTTGGCGTCTTCAAAACGTAACTGAAGCCCTAGCAATGGGTATGCAGGTAATTTGAACGAACTCGGATTCGGTTTGGGAATGGAACGCACAACAATATATCAAGAATATGTCTGTGTGAGTGTGTATGTGTGTGTTGTCTAATCTTATCGACATCGACATTATCGGCAGCTGTCGAGGGGCTAACAACAAAGCAATCAGCTCAAGGCTCATGCTCTAGACCGGGTCAAGAGAGGAAGGCACAGAAATACAGCAAAGTAGATAACAACAGAACGATAACTGATAGCCGATTACTGATAACCGATAGTCCATAAACGTCATTGTTTCCAGCACAACTCACCGTGTCGATGACGCATATGCGCACTGTGACTGTGCTGCGGATTCCGTATGATGCGTATCTGACGATCCGGATCCGGATGCTGTGGCTCGCCCAGCTCACCGCCCGTATCCTTGGGCAGCTGCCACAGTGCACTGCGCTCCTCCAGCTGATCGCGTGGAAAGTAGAGCGGCGCCAGCACCTCATACGTGCCGCGTTCGCTGCTATTGACGCACAGTATCACAACCTGCTGTGTAAATTTGTCCAGAAAGCGTCGAATTGTGCCTGTAAAAATGAGAGAGCGGAAAGAGGTAGACAATTAGCATTGATTAAGCTGATAATTATTGATATAGGATCTATAAACGTTACTGATTTGATAGTTGGAGCAGCAGAAGTTAGCTGAAGCTAACTATTCTTGGTCAAATAAACGGTTTGGGAATTATACGAATATTGTATTGAGACACAATTACAACACAAGTAATATTATCAAAAAGTTGAAGCTCAGAATCTATAGTAGTTAATGCTTTAGTGTAGATTTTTAAATCTTGATATACTCAATTAATTTATATAGTAATTACATATTTAGAAACTCTTTATGAAAGCTATATGTATATATACCCTGGGTATATTTAACTAAATATTGAAATTGAGTAAAGTGTCTAAAGGAAAGACTCAATAAGGTATAACTACATATCTACATATATATCTTCGCTACAAGTTTAGGCCTTGAGTCATAGACTTAGCATATAATGTATTTACAGAGAGTGCGCTTAACTAGCCGGAATAAACAAATAAATCACAATTGATAAGGCATAAGTGCAAATTCAATCTTTGATCAAAGTAGATAACTTGGTATGCACTAACTGATACTAAAAGATTATCCCTGAGTAATATGCCTAAAATATAGAGTGATTCACATAGAGAGAGCAAACTCTGTACCTGATAAAAAACAAAATTGATAGAGAGTTGGACAGACAAAGTGACCAAGAAACAACAAGCTCAGATAATGCATAGACGTCATTGTTACGATTCATACACTAGAGACTAACTGTAACAGGCCATACTAATCCCATATCAAATCAGATCGGTCTTGCTTTACTCACGCAGGGCAATGTGCGCAGCGACGTCGGCTGGAAAGGTCTTCTGATTGCCACTCACATTGCAAACGGCGATGGTGCGCAAATTCAGTTCCTTGGCCTTGCACAGCACATTTCTACGGAAGGAAACCAGCAAAAAAGAACAAGTTTTATTAAGAGTTGTCTTCTAATATAGTCCGTCTATAGTCAGTCTCACCTGTAGCAACAGTGCAACGCATTCTCGGCGGCTGTTTTGAGCTTCTCCTTGTAGGCGGGTGCAACGGTGTGCAGAACATACTTGGCTGGCAGATTGTATCCACGCGTAACGCGCACATCACCAATGCGGCACTCTAGAAGACACGATATACAGTGTTAGAGCAACTATTGAATATGCATTTCATTAAATTATTTAATTCACTCATGTTTTGCGACTTCTTACAGCCATACAACCATAGCAAGTAGCAATTCCAAGAAGATCGCTACTATTGCCAGCACCGGTTCATTTGGCTTAAGTTACGTGTGATGCAGCACTACTATTTTAATGAACGACTATATCCCCTACTATTGCTGTGAACAGCAGAATTTCAATGCATTTTCTTGAGATTGTCATAAATAAATGACCGTATATTTAGAGATTTGCACTCTATTCTAAATCAAAACTATCGTGTCATTTGTTTTATGTTTTATGCAGCGTTTTCTCTAATGGCTTACCCTTTACAGTTGTGCTCAGTTCCTCTTTGAGCTGATTGCCGGCAACGGCAATAATGCGCTCCGATATGCTATTGCTTTCAGTCAGGGTTTCATCGCTGCTGTTTGTGATGGCATCCACATCCAGTGTGGTCATATCGCCATCCCTATTTAAAGAAAGAGAGAGAGAGAGAGAATTAGCTGATTTCTCAAGTCCAACTACTGAATTCACCTACCAAATAACAAAACGATTATTGACATCTTTGGATAGGGGAAAGGGACTGCAATTGTGCCGCGGTCCGCCGAGCGTTGAATAATCCGTTAGGGGCAGCCGTGTGTCCGTCTTCTGTGAGCCACCCCAAGTGGCCAAATTATCCAATTTGACAAGCTAATTACGATTAGAAGAGGACGAACAAGAAATACCAAGCTTTCTTATATGAACTACAAGAGTGATTCCATTGTTAACTTACACAAGAGCTGTTGCTGGTGCTGGAGCTGGAATCGAACGCTTTGAAGTCCACATTTGAGTTCGTGTCGAGACGCATTGCGCTATAATTGATTGGGAATTATAAGATGAATTTATGCTTACGATTGATAATTTGGCAAATGAGTGTGAGTGTGTGGGAAATGTGTGTAGTCAGTCTATATATTAAGGTCGGTTAAACAGAGAGTAAAGTTGGAACTAAAATTTGTTGGACTATTTTTTAAATGAGTTAAACAAAATCTTAGTGGAAAGGAAAGTCAAAGTAAGCTCTAGAAATTTATAAATTACCTTTAGTATAATTTTAAGATAAGATATCACTGTGTCTATATCATCTATGTACATATAATATCTGAGAACTTTTCTTATCTCAGGGTATCTATCTATATTGCTCTATAATTTAATAATGTTGTATGGGAGAAATATAAGAACATTTATATGGAAAACGTTGATTATACAAATTCTAAGTAAAAAGTGAACATGTCTATAAGGACTGTTTTATCTGTGAGTATATCACTAATCAGGCTTAAGAATACATCCATATATACTTTTACCCTATAGACCCCAGTTGTTTGCAGGTTATTCGTTGGCTTTGGAGCTATGTACAGTAGATCTTTAACAGACTGCCTTATCTAATTGTGATTACAAAAGGCGGGAATACCTGAGGTCTTGAAGGTACCACATGTTTGCAGGTTATTCATTGGCTTACGATCTGTGTACATATGATCTTGCAATGGCATTCTATCGCTTATCTTTTTCTGATTACAGAATGCAGGAATGCCCCTACTCCATTTGCTCACAATTGTCTACAGAAACTATAACAATTATCTTCAAACCATATTCTTTTAAGTAAATTAAATCTGAACAGAAGAACAAAACGCTCAAAATATTTTCGTTGATAATGCTTTTTTTTTTTTTGTAAGTCAATTTGCGATAAGCTGTGGGCCAACCTAACAGCTAATTCTGTTGTTGCCAAACGTCAACCGTTGCCGATTCAAACTGGTCCAAAGCGAATCTATTGGAGACACTTGCCTTATCTAAAACTCTGAAAGTGCTGTGAGTCAGCGAAAGGAAACAACAATTTAAAAAGTGTCTGTTTTTGTTTTTTTGTTGTTCTATTCTTTTGTTTTGTCATTCTAATTTCCACAAAACAAAACAAAAAGCAACAAAAGAGAAACACAACAATTTGATTCTTTTTGTGAATCAGAGAATAACAAATGCATTCAGTTAGTTTCCAGCTGAACAATCGAGGGAACGTCTCATTCACAGGTATCTCGAGTGCGGCACAGCTAACTGCTGCTGCTCCTCCCTCTTGTTGTCCCACTCCCACCACTTGATGCTCTATTTATGGCATGTGCGTCATACGCGCTGAATGACAGGTGCAAAAACAAAGGTGCAATGTCCAAAGCCCTTGCAACGCGCTGCCTTTTCTAATTGCCATACAGCAGGAGTGGCTCTCTCTCTCTCTCTCTTCTCCACCATCTCTCTTCTCTCCACTCTCTCTCTCTTTCTTCCAGTTGACCTATGCCATTTTGCAGAGGTATATGCAGAACTGCAAACATATAGTTTGTACATTAGTATATATATATATGTATATATATATATATATGCTCCAGCATTTTGGCCTAAATTGGCTTCTGTAATCTGGCTCAAGGTGCTAGTTTCGAGTGCGGCTGATAACAAAAGCGCAGCACAATGAACACGCTACCAGTGCAAACACACGTGCACACACACACACACACACACACACACACACACACTCTTTCTCTCACTTCCTCACACCTTCTCAAACAATCAACGCACAACATTATATAAGAGCAATTTTATATATTTATACACCTTGATAAATTCATCTGCAAATTGTTTGCACACAATGTGAACAGAGTTGGGGCATGCACACCTAGAAAAATACCCAATGAAAATACTGGCGTGAGCTGCTAAACAGAAATATATAACACATATATTCCTATTAGCGAGCAATCATCTATCTTTGGCACGTCTTTACTGTATCCCCCATTAAAATTACAAAATGATTTACAAGCACTCTGGATACGGGGAATGCCCCAAAAGACTAAATCTTAAACCTTGACTTATATAATACAAATGGTATTTACCTGACGAGGGTTAGATAATTGATAATAAGTAAATATCTAAATTTATTTCACCTGCAATAGCAGATCACAAAACAAAAGTATATTTGTTTATATGTATGTATATGAATACACAATCAAATTAACTTTAAGACAGCTCCATCAAGACAACAGCTGTTTGGGTTTCGCATGTGTAGAATAAAAAGCGAAAACTTGCTTCAATTAACTGTTTTCAAGTACCTGAGATTATTTAACATGATTTAATTTTAAAATGTTATATAATTAATGTAAGAGAATGACTCTATTGCATTATACAACTTGCTTCGAATTTTCTTTGTATTTAAATATATATAAAAAGTTTTGTTCTATCAAGTCACGGGTTTTTTTGTCGCTAAAGTTTAATTACGAATTAATTAATTTGTAGTAAAAATTTTGTTGAAGTAACTTCAATCCCAGGGCTCGCTTGTTTGTTTCGCCTCGTCTGATCTAGTAATTCCCATGACTTGACTTGGCAAACAGAATTTCGGAGTTTGTCTTAGCTAGCTCGACTGACAGTCGCGGAAGCCGTAGATCTACGTCAAAGTTGAACGTAAAGTACACAAGTGTCTGGACGTGGCTTTACTGTTGTCTAACAAAAACAATAGAAAGCAGATTGTTCAAAGAAAGAAACGATTTTGCTTTGGGTATTTAGCTAAAAAATAGAGTTGTAGAACAAATTCTTTTAGAATTCGCAATTACCTAAAGATAGTTCCAGATGGGTATAGAAACAGTATAATAAGTAGGATCTAAAAGAGGACTTGAGAAGTAGGAAATCATTCTTATCTCTTTAACAAAAGGAAACAATTGAAGTTAAGACAATAAGTATCTTAACAAAAGTGAACAAAGCTAAAATGAAACAAAGAGATATTATTCATCAGCTTTTAAAAACTTTATATAATATAGATACAAAAATTCTCCAGGAGTTCTCGAGGACGTATCTTCTTATGCTCTTGCGGAACCAAATTTGGTCTCTCAAGATTTATAAGATATTGTTAAGTAAAGAAATTAGATATAAATTAGAATTTTTGGATATGGTGAAAGTGTTCGGAATATATGCATACACCTTATTTGTGCATACTTCAATATAAATCTATATAATGTGTATTTCAAATATAGCGACTCCATGAAACAAACTTTGATCTGCGCATGCTAAAGGCGTAGGCACGTGTACGATTTTAGGTCTTTAGCCTTTGCACTTTAAAAGATCAATGAATGCATACGTAAGGAGAGAGAGGAATAGTCTGAGAGCCAGTCTATAGAGAATTGCATACTAACAGATTTACAAACAGTTATAATAGATATAAACAGATAGGAAGACATGTGTATATAAATATACGAACAGGGCTAGATTAACTCAGTTTGTCATCAAAATAAATACTTGTAGGGTTTATGTTACATAAATGTTTACTAGTCATATATAAATATCTATAAATAAATATATATACATATATACATTCCTATACATGTATACCCATATATTGATCGTGTTGCACATTTTGTTTACAGTTCATATTTCTGTGCTATGCCATGGCACACCCTGTATACAAGTCAAGCTGGTCTGAGCAGTATATCAAAATTGACAAATATTAAAGCTAACAAGAGAACAGCAGATAGACAGAGAGAGAGAGAGAGAGAGAGAAGAGAGAGAGAGCGGGCTTCAAGTTGCTTTTGCTGTTAGTGCATATTCATTGTAAAAGCAAATTTTGTAGCCAAAGCAATAGACACATACCATTATGAGCACGTCTGTGTGTGTGTGTGTGTGTGTGTGTAGGTGTGTTCGTGTGGGTATGTTGACTCTTGAATGAATTACGTCTTAACTTAGCTTGGCTAAACGCGCCTCGTGTACTTTAAAGCTTAAGGCAAACAAATGCCGTCAACACAACACAAAGACTTGGTCATAATCTTGCTAATAGTTCTGCCTCTGTATGTGTGCGGAGGTGTGGGTGTGTACGAGTGAGTGTGCGTGTGTAGTCGTGCGTCAGACACGATCACATCATCATCATTAAGTAGTTTACATCTCGAAGATTTCTGTGCCTACTTAGAGAATCATGCTGCCTATGCCACTTATCAATCATCAATCATCAATCGTCAATCGGCTACCTCGGCTCTGTTACGTATACGCCGCGTGTAACGCTGTTAAATGTCAGAATGGAAATGCATTAGAAATGAGTGAAACGCAAATGGAACGCCCCAGCGGCACAGCCTACATTTAAGTGAAAAAAGCAACTGACGCGACTAAGAATTTCTGTTTGTTGTTCAAGTTGTTGCTGTTGTTATTGTTATTGTTGTTGTTGTTGTCTACTCCTTAGCTTGTTGTTGACGTTGACATGCTAGACTCAATTAGACTATTGTAGAACGCAGTTAGTTTCTTGTTCTTGCCGGTTATATATGTCAAACTGTTTCGACTCGAATCGTAATTTCGTTCTTCTGCCCCTCGGCAATTACGGGGGCACGAGCATGGAAAAGATAAGCGTAAAATTGCACATATCTAATAAGTTCCCGACAGTAATTCGTGATTCTCATATATAAGTGGCTTCATTGTAAAATGCAAACATGGAAAACCGAGGAGTTTCATGTAAAACGATTCAATCTTGAGAGATTTCAACTTATTGTTGCTTGAAGTACAAAGAATACATCAAATAGAGATACAAATTCCTGTGAATATTAAATATAAGATATTTTAACATGCATGTTAAATATTTTACGGAAATTCTCTATTAACAGTTTAACATGTATGTTTATTTTACAACAAGTTTATACTAGTTAAATTAGAGTTAAACCATCATCAAATGTATTGATCAAGCTCTTGTAAATTTCAACTAAATTCACTTTTATAGTTGTATTGAATGTAGTTAAAAATAAATTAACCTCAGGTTAAGTGCAAACACACATATATAGAAATAGCAAAGCAATAACTTTTAGCTTTAATATTTAGTATTGCATGCAAAGAACCTTTGTTGTATCGATCATGCTTTCGTAAGTTTCCCCTACGTTGAGTGTCGATTCCCAGGACATTTCCCCGACTACCGCTGCACCCCCTTTCTCTACAGTTGTTTTATTTTGTTCAAGCTTTATATGATTTTTGGTCGCGCTGCTGAGTTTTGTTTACGCTACACGCTCAATCCGCCAAAAAAACAAAAACTGTTGCATAATCAATGCGAAATTTTTGTCGCCCACATGCCCAAGGACTGCCAAGGACTAATACTAACAGGTCTTATAGCCTGCTTACCCATGACCATATCAGGTATAAAAATACATATATATATATATATATATATATATATATATATATATATATTCGTATCTGTATAGGTGTATGTAACTGTATTTTGGCTCGTATTCGTGCATATGGCAACTGCTGCGCTTGGCACGGAACACAACATTACGTATACGGCCTGTTGGCATTGTCCTTTGCTTTCTTATTCTTATTGCTTTTTTCTTTTTTGATCTCTGTCCATAAAGAGACCAGAAGGCACACGTAAGTAAGCCAGGTAAGCAGTTGAGGGCGGGCATTGCCATCCGAGTTTGGGCTGAAGTATTGGGCATGCCGAATGACAATGCCAGGTTTTTTTTTTTGTTTTTCCTGTACCAGTCAGCGAGAGTTCGATTTGTTTATCTTCGAATTTCGACGCTTAACGTTCAACGTCAACTGCGCTTCTTATTGTTATTTTTTGTCGACTCTTGCTGTTGTCGCTTGTTTATATTTATTTTGAATGCGTCATTCGTCGCGCTTTGTGGGCTCGGTCTTAGTCCGTGTCTCGCGCGCGATTTCCGACTCTTTTCAATCATTACCCGAAATCCAAATAGGCCCTGTTTATACTCTATCTCTCTGAGCCTTATCAACTAGATCAATCATGTTCATCATCAAATGAAATGTTCTCCGACTGATGTCAGTTCTCGATTTCGTCAAATTTGTCTCTTTAATTGCACTAACTGCATTTTTATAGACATATAATCAAAATTTATATACGCTACTCTATTTCCATTACGCATTCAACTGTAACGCTCATTTTAGTAATTCCAATAATTGTTAGCAAAATGTGTCGCCTTTGTAAATGTGTCATCGTAAATTCTATATAAATATATTTCCACCTAAGCTGCTTATTAATAATTATTATCGTAATGGCAATCATTTTCATTGAACGCGTACAGTGGGCATAAATTAGAATTTTTATATATAAATACAAAGCTAGAGCTTAGACTATATATCTGTAGACTTTCTACTACATGATATTTAATTGATTTTCCACTATCTATCAATGAAGTGAACATAAGCCTGCAATAAAAAATGTTTATTTAAATAATATGCGGTAATATATAACTAAATTTTGTTATCCAACATTTATTGCACAATCGTGAACACATCTCTATTTACATAAGATCAAGTATTCCTCTTAGTGAAGCCAATCTGCCACCTAATGTGGCCCAGCCAATACCAACAGCTTAAGAGCGCCTTAAAAGCATTTGATAATTGAGCTGCAAAAGCGCACTCAAGCGGGGAATAACAGCTACAGGGTGCACTGGGCAAATATGTTATTGAATAAACAGAGTGTACAAAGTACATGTGTGCATTAGTCCAATGGCATTGACAAGGAAATTGTAAATAATTGGATAGCAGCAGGGCAGAGTTGGGGGGGGCCAGCAGAACAGCACGGACCAACGCTGACAATTAATCAGTTGTGGGAGGTGTACAAACATATACGTATACTTATATATGTATATACAGATAGCCCATATGTAGGGCATGTTTGTGGGCTATCATGCACCTGGTCTAACAGAATATCAAGCTAGGCCTTGGTTTTGCAATTTAACTTGGAATTCTGCACCAGCCCACAAACGACTATATTTTACATACATATACATATATGTATGTATGTATGTATGTATATGTAGGTGTATATATGTATTTATGTATGTTGCTTTTGTCTCTTTTTATTCGTAACTCTTTTATTTATGCACATCAATTCTTAATGCATTGAACTGCACGTAGAATAGCAAAAGCTTTGAGCAAAACACAACAACGAAAACGAGAATCAATTCTAAACAACGTTCAGCTAGCGATTATAACTAGCATTTGAATGGCGTCAACTTACAGTTAGTTTGTTGTTTTGCTCTCTCTTTCTTATGCGCTGCTACTCAGCTGTGATGGCGGCGGCTGCTTCTGCAGAGTTTTGTTAGCAGAGCCATTGCACAAGCTGTCAAGGTTACGTTTGATACGTTACCCACACAGATGAGTATGTGTGTGTGAGTGTAATTCTTTTATATTCTACATAGACACAGTCTACTTGTGTGTGTGTTTGGCTTGTGCTCAATAATACTACTATTGTATAACAGCCAAAACTAACAGTTATATTATTAGTAAAGATCTATACAGCACTTGGAACTTAACTGCACGCCCACTCAGGCGCGCGTACAGACACATAAACGGCTTTGGCGACTTTTACAAAATGAAAACACCCAAAAGAAAAGCCAAAGCCATTAAAAATGTTTTCACACACACACACGCAAATACGCACGCATACGTTGGTAGAGGGAGAGGGGTATAAGTTAAGCACAAAAAAATGCGGCAGTCAGTTCTGTATGTGTGTGTGGCAGGTAACTCTACGAGTGTATATGTATATGTTCACATATATGTAAGCTTACATGTGAATGTGTGTGTATATGTGTATGTATTGATATGAAAACCAAAATGTTTAAGTTAAGTTTTTACGCACTTTTCTCAATGAATACAACTTGTTTCACAATTTACGCACTCCCCAGCAATTGATGCCTAGTTGCTGTTGTTGGTTTTATGCACGCACTTTTTGTTGCTTTATTGCTTTAACTTCACTTTGTGCACTTTTTATATTTTGGTGTTTATGTGTGTGTTCTATAGTGTTTTGTGTGTATGTGTGTGTGTTGCAAATTAAACTGGCGCAAACACGTCTCTGCTACCCACCGCTCGTCACGAATTCACGTTCGACACTGAAAGCTCGAGTTGAGACTTTTGCCAGCAAAAGCCAGTTAGCACTAAAAATGGACAAATTTGGATGACCATAGCGGGAAACAAATAAATACCAACAGGCCGAAACTGACAAAAAGCTGGTTGGCATATGACTGTGACTGTGGCTATATAGCGCACAAATGTGCCCAAACTCAATAGTACTAAATTAATAATACTACTTTTTAATACATAAATAGACTTACTATGGCGCGCAAACGTGATCATAATTTGAATATTGAAATTACGCTTTATACAGATATGTGATTGATTTACGCTCTGTTAATATTTAGTAACTTTGAAAATATGTATATAAATCATCAAATCTGTCACATGTATGCGCTCTTTTCATGTTTTATATTTACCTTGCAGCTTTATCAGCACAGCCGGGTTCAAGCCACCCAGAGCAAAGACCAATGATTCGGACATTAGTTGTCGCCCATGTTGTTGTTGTGACTGCATTTGCTTTGACCAAACATGACATTATACAATAAACAAGCGAGGGAAAATGTTTGAGCGCGGCGAAGGCGAAAGTGAGTTTCCAGCTGCAGTTGAAGATGCAGCTGCACTCGGTATACCGTTAGCTATAACTGTCATAATCAGCAAATATTCCGAAAGAAAAAAAGAGACACCAATTGGAAAGGAGGAAGCGCAACGTGAATCGTCGTAACCAATGATAAATAGGCAATGGCTAGCAAGGAGCGTGGTAGGGGTGGCAGATTGAGAGAGAAGGAGAGGGAGATAGAGACGTCGCCTGTCATTCGTGAAATAAATAAATACAATTTGTAAATTATATTTTTATTTTTTTGTATTTTTCGTTGGTTTTATACTTTTTAGGTATTTTTCTTGGTTTTTTTTATTGAAATTCCTTACGATCGCAAGAAGCGCACAGAAGTAATATGTATATGGTAAATTGTTGTTGTAGATACATACATAATAATAAGAATATATAATTAAGATTATTTATATAATATATACATATATGCATATATGTATGTTTTGTAATATGTAAGTAATATATATAGTATATATATGTATATATATAAATGGTTGTGTGTCTATGTGTGTGAGTGTGTGTGTGTATAGTTTATCTGTGTGTTAGATATACATATACATATATATAGTAGATTATAGCATAATTATAATATTATATACAAATCTCAAGATTGATTGATTGATTTGATTTCATTTCATTTCATTTTGATTTGCTTTTCGTTTTTCTAATTTACATTTGATTTTTTTGTTTTTGTTTTGTATAAATTTAAAATTACATTTTATTCATTAATATTTTTTTAAATTGGTTTTCTTGTTTTGTTGTTTTTTTCTTGTTTTGTTTTGTTTTATTGTATATTTACTACACACTTACAGACTATTCGCTCTATTTATCATCATCATCATCGGCTTCAATGCGATTTTCATCTGCTTTCAAGCATTCGCGCTCTTCTCTTTCACTTTCTTATATAGCTATATATATGTGTGGGTGTATATGTATATCTGTATATTAGTTTTATATATTTATATATAAGTCATGCAGCCAGGCTGTGAGCAGAGTTTCAAAGTTTCTTGCTCAAATTTGCATTTTGTGAATTTTCAGTTTTTTCTTTCCTAAATTTTGCTTTGGAATCCATACACACATACATTCACGCACGCACGCACACATAAGCATACACTCATATACATATACACATCAATCAGTTTGCACAAAATATGTTTAAAACTAAATGTTATTTTAATACACATTACAAAAATGTTCAAAAAGAAACAAATCTTAACTAAAGGTTCTAATTTAAATAAAAATGTGTTAAACGCAAATTAAGTAAAGTTAACAGCGTGACAGTTAACATTGTCAGTGCCAACAGCTAACAGCAACGTTAACAGTCTGAACGTTAGCTGCAACAGCAATGCAAACATTTAACAGCAACATTAACAGTTAATAGTTAACGTGCCACAGCTAACTCTGAGACGATTACAGCCGAGCTAACAGCGTGAGAGTTAATAGTTAACAGTTAACAGCACTGTTTAACATTACAGAGGGAAACATAGCTTAAACCATTTTTGTTTCTTTTTGCTTTTTGTTGTTGTATATGTAACATGCTTTACATTTATATCAGTTGAATCATTCATTAATTATCACCCAGCAGTTTTCCTTTCATTTTCTTTCTCCTTAGCGAACAAAAGCCGAAAGATATTTGTAAACAAAAACAACAAGAAAACACATGCATTCACAATCACAATCAATCAAACAATCATTTTTGCTGCTGCTGTTAACTAGATGTACAGTAATTAGTTTACAGTTAGTTAGTAATTATTATCATTATAAACTACAGTTCTAAACAGTTTACAGTTATATATCATATATGTATATATAAAAAAAAAAAAACACTGAAAATATTGTAGCAAAGTTTTCTTTATCAATCTTTTCTCACATTCATCATTCGGTATTTTAAAATTTGTTAAGTAAAAAATTTGTATTTTTTTTTTCGTCTTAAGAGATTTTTGTTTTTTTTTTTGGTTGTTATCAATTTGCAAGCTGCTTGTATAAAATGGCAAATATTTATATATTTTCAGTATATTCCATTTTCCAGTTACAGTTACAGTTATTCTTTTGCTGCTGCTGTTGTTGTTTCTACCCCCTTCCCCACATTGAGCTGAGATACATTTCGTTACGCTTTTCAATTTAACTGCTTTTTGCGATATATATATATATATAGAGTATATAGATCTACATATATACCAAAACGAAAACATTTACATTTAGCATTTAAGTTTTACAGTTACAGGGAGTTAACATTAATGTTAAGTCATATACAATATATAAATACAATGCATATCGATAATGATTATTATTATTATTATTATTTTATGTCAATTTCGACAACTAAAAATTGGACTAAGAATTACATTTGTATATATGTATGTATATATATATGTATATACATGTCATCATATCTGCCTTTTGTAAATTATATTGTTTAGTATTTTTTAAAGTATTTTTTCTTGTATTTTTTCACTATATGTATATAGATAGTATATTGTATTTAATTTTGTTTTTCATATAGTATATATATATACGTAGATAATTTGCTTGGAATTTCGCTTATATAGCATATATATGTATATATATATCTATACATGTATAATCGAACAAATTCAAAAAAGGATTATAAAATAATTGATATATAATGTGTGTGTGTGTGTGTGATACAGTTATAGATGGATAGTTTTGCTTGGTTCATTGAGCTGTAAAAATCAAAACGTTTGGAATAAAAAAATTAATCTTCTTTCTTTTTTTTTTTTAGTGTGTTGCGTCGCAATTTTAACTTTTTTATTTATTACAAAATCAAAATATCTTAAACATATTTTGCGAGCAGAAATTGGTGTTTTGTGAAAAGTGTTTTGTTATTGTTTTTGTAGACTTTTTTTTTGTTATTTTTGAAAATTTAGCAAAATTGTAAGAATTATAATTTGTTTTTGATATCGTATACAAGTCGAGTTCTTTGATGAGGTGTTGCTTGTTTGTTTGTTTTTTTTTTTTTTTTCGATACAAGGAAATTTTTTTGAGCGACGCTTAAAGACAAAAGAAAATTTTTTTTAAAGAAAAAGAATGGCTATTTTCTGGTTTATATAACTAGGATGCGAGTGTGTGTGTGTGTGTGTGTGTGTAGGTGTGGGTGTATTGTTGTTGGCATGTCGTAATGTATAGGCAATGTTCTTTCTTCTTCTTCTATTTTTTTTTTTGCCCATTGAACCAGCGAACGTCCTAAACAGCGGCTCTTCAGTCAAATTTATGTGGTTGTGTGGGTATGCATATGTGTATTGCTGTGTTTGTATGGGTGTGTGTGTGTGTGTGTGTGTGTGTGTGTGTGTGGCTACTTCAATTAACATCAAGCTCAACATATTTGCAGCAACAATTCGTTTTTAGAGAGTTAGAGTTAGACGGAGAAAGTCCTTCTGCCAAAATCTAAATACAATTCATATTCATATATATGCGTATATATCTTTCTTGCTATTTATATATAGATATATAGATATATCTGCCTGATCTGCTACTGCCTTTAGATATATTGCTGTTGCGCCGTAGTTACATTCAAATATGTATCCTCGCCGAGCAACAGCAAACTGGGCGCTGAACCATCGTGCGGATAGAAATATGCAAATTGTCCGCTATACGAATCCAACACCAATTGTTGCTGTTGCTGTTGCTGCCTCTGCTGCTGTTGTTGCTGTTGCTGCTGTTGCTGCTGCTTCTTCTGCTGCCTTTTCTGCTTCTTATTCAACTGTTGCTGCTGCAGCTTGTAAACTGGCATATTATTGATCTGCTGCTGCATTAGCACCAAGCTACCCTCCTGCTCTGCTCCGCTATAGTTGTTGCTATTGTTAAAGTGTTGCTGTTGCTGTTGTTGCTGCTGCTGTTGCTGTTGCTGTTGTGGTTCGAGTTGCTGCTGCTGCTGCTGCTGTTCCAATCACGTGCTCAACCAGGTCGAATTGCATGTGCAAATGGTGCTGGGTATCACAGGTGCATAGTAAACGCCATTGGCATAGATCAAGCCCGGCGGACCCGCCTGTATCTGAATTGTCTGCGTCTGTTGCTGGGCATCGGCAACAGTTGCTGTCGCATTGGCTGCCGTTGCCGCCACCGGCGCTGCTGCTGTTGCCACTGCTGTTGGGGCACCTGCGGCCCCGGCCGCCGTAGTGCTGCAGCAGATGGCGGCTGTTGCCGGCGCTGCCTGTTGCATATAGATCGTCGGCGCTTGCGCCGTCTGCTGCGATGGCGCTGCCGCGACCAGCGCCAAAACAGGCGACGCTTGTGTTTGCTGCGACTCCAACTGTTGTTGCTGGTGCTGCTGTTGCTGTTGCTGTTGCTGCTGTTGCAGGTATGCTACATGCTGTTGCTGCTGCTGCTGCTGCTGCTGCTGGTGATGATGATGATGGTGATGATGCTGCTGTTGCTGGTGATGATGTTGCTGTTGCTGCTGCTGTTGCTGGTGATGATGCTGCTGCTGTTGCTGTTGCTGCTGCTGCTGATGATACTGATGCTCCTGCTGTTGCTTCACCTGATTGGCCAGCGACAGGATGAGCGACAGTGTCTGACGACGCTCGTGCCCCATTAGGCAGACGGTGGACATTTCAACAACATTATATAAATACATTAGGTACTCATACTGGAGCGGCTCCTCCTCGATGCCCCAGAAATGATTGCGCAAATAGGCCTCCAGCTTCGTTGTCTGCGTATTGATGTCGGGGAAATCGATAAAGAAACGCGAGCACATATACCGCTCCAGCGTCTTGATCAGCTGCGAGTCGACAGCCGTGTAGTTGCGTACCAACAGATTACAGTATTTCAATAGACCACCGCCGCGTATCTCCTCCGGCTGTCGCGTTGAGATCAGTTTCTTTTGCAAGTGATATAGCGCCTCCTGGAAATCGCCGTAGACCGACTCGCCCACCACCGTCGGATAGAAGTTCTCCGAGATGGGCAAGGCGGCACAGTCGTAGAACAGCAGCAGCGAGTCCAATACGATTTGGAATGAGTCCACAGAGAACTCGAACTGGCGACGCATCGTGTCGACGAATTTGAGCTCGACATTCTTGTGACCCGGCGAATTGCCCAGCGAGATGAGCGACCAGCGATCGCCGTCATTGTTATTATTGACCTTTACCATTTTGCCAACGTAGGCCTCCTTTAGGCTGCATGTGTAGATGCGGCGCTTGCACACGCCCTCGGGCATCAGGTCGAGCAGAGTGTTCAGCACGGCGGTCTTAACGCGATCGAAGACACGCGGTGAGCTCAGCTCGATGGCAAAGATCAGATCAAGATCATTGTATGGCTGATCCTCGCTGGCCAGCACATGACTAGCTGCGCCGCCATTTAGGCGAATGTCCTTCACCAGGACACCGGCACCGCCGCTATTCACATCCGCCTCCAGCTTGCGACGCACCGAATTGACCAGATCCTTCAGTGTCACCTCCAGTGTTGGAAAATTACCACGTCCATGTATGGCCACCTTCTCGTCCATGACCGAGTGCAGCTTACGCACCTGCTCAAATGATAGCACCGCCAGCCTCTGTGTTCCGCCCGTGTCGACGCTCTCCAGCGAACCGTGGTCCGATGTCGAGGCTATCGATGAGCCCGAACTGGGCGATGGAGGCGGCGTTTCGGTGCCTCCATCCGAGTGGAAACCATCGTCGATCTGATAGACGTCCATTCTGTTGTTGCGCTGCTGATGAAATAGTGGTTCGGCGGCTCCGTCTAGTGTCCCGCACTAAAATGGGAAGAGGAAGAGCTTTAATTAGTTGCTGTACCATTAGAGAGTTATTTATTGAGATATGAATTAGGTTTTAGATGAAAAATTAGCAGAGTCGATGAAAATTACATGCATTGGTGTCGCAGGAGCTTTTGCTAAAAGCTTTAATGAGCTTGCAAAAATGTCGGCATCATTAGCAACTGCAAAGGCTTAACACCTAAATAAGCTCATTGAAGATATATCGATTGTTTACTTAACAATCCGCTAGAATATTTGTAATACCCAAAACGAATTTGGAATTTTAGTAAAAGCTCCACAAAAGCTATTACATGTTTATTACAGCTGTTAGTTTAAAGTTTCGATTAGAGTCTTAGACTTAGCAAATAGGACTTAGCTCATTGTTTATTTCGATGTTCTTTAAAAATATTCAAGAACGTTACCTTTAAAGCTTGCACAACTGCTTGCAAAGCTCTTTAAGATAAACAGCAAACAACTTTCCAATTTTAACAACACTTACGATTTATCAAATCGTGTTTCATGGTCTGTAAACTATCAAATGGTAATAAAGCTCCTTAAAAACTCTTTAGGTGCTTTCAAAATGATATTTAGTTCTCGTTTGCACTGAATTAGAAGGCAAGGGGTTCGTGAATGCTGGCTTAGAGGCTTTTTATCGTGCCTCTAAAGCTAAATTAACCAATGCTTGTAAATAATTTGCTAATTTACATCTTTTAAAGCATAATATCTTTGGGTATAAGTCATTTTCTAGCACACTTATCCCACACTCAGCACTCAGACCAAAGCTTTAAATCACTTGATGATTATCTTAATATTTGTGGCTTTCAACTAAACGAAATTCATTTCAATTCTCAGACCGCTCATATTAAGAGTCGTTGCTTTAAATCACTTTTTAAGCTTTTATCTTCACATGTCAAGTTCTAATTCATGTATTCTTGCTTTAAAAAAAAATTGTTTTTTTTTCCTTAGTATTGGTTTTTATTTGGAACATTTTATTGCGCCCGGAATATTTTTTTATGGCTCCCCCAATGGGTAACAATTTTTGTTATTTTTTAATTAATTAATTTGCGTTAAATTTGCTCAATTTAAGCGCTGGGTGTGTGTGTGTGTGTGTGTGTGAGGGACAGGCCTTCTACCTGCTGCCCCGCTAACCCACCCACACACATACAAACACACACATTCATACATAGATATTCGCTTAATTTGTATTCCCACACACACATTAAATTTGTTGTTTATTTCTCTTCTTTTTTTTTTTTTGTTAATTTATTTGTTTATTATTATTGTGCGACAGCCTCAGCGCGTTTTGCGTTTCTCTCTCGGTTGTCTCTGGGCCACATATGTTTTTTTTTGCTATCTTTGCTTTTCGATTTGAAAATCTTTTGGTTTTTTCCTTTTGGGTTTTCAAATTTCCGCATTGTTATCGATGCTTTGTGCCCGCCTCCTCCGCCTATCGGCATATGGGTCTCGGTCTCGGTCTCGGTCTCGGCCTGTGTCTGGGTCTGGGCATGGGCCTATTGCCATGCCATATACATACATATGTCTCCTTCTCGCTCTCTACATATCTCTCTATCTTTATCGTCTTTCGTTTCTATCTACTTTTTGGTTTCTTTTTGTTCCTCTTTCTTTCTTTTTATTTGCATTTGCGTGCCTATTTTATCAAAAACGAACAAATTTATATATATATATATATTTAAAAATTCTAGCATATCTCGCTGCTGGTCGAGCATACGAAAGGCTGCCCATGGGTGCGTGTGTGTGTGTGTGTACCTAGGGGTGTGCGCCTGTATGTGTATGTATATGTATATCTGATATGCTGTGCGTTTCGCTGCGTGCAAATATGCCAACATCCATAAACCAATTCAAATAGATTCTTGCGAGCGAATGACTCACACTATAATATATATAGATAAATAGATATATACATCTATATATTGTGAAAATATATATTATACATATACATAACTAACGAGTTTACACGTACATATAACACTAATAACATTGATTAGAAAACACTTATTGTCAAATTAGTTTTATCATTTCATTTTTGTTTTCTTCATGCTGCTTTCTAGCTATCTGTATACTCATTGAAATAATAAAAAGGGTATATTGGTTCCGCTCAATGCCCATCTGCCTGTTCATTTATTTGCCAACCAGTCTACATTACATAAGTAACTGCAGATAGATGTAGATAAAATGCTAAGTGGTATATTTATATTAAACATCTATTGACTTTATAGACTTGACAATTTCTATCTGTTCACTTAGTTTTTACTTCGTCGCTACCGTCCGACTGCAATATTTGTTACATGTTTTCATTTATTTGTCTTATCAGACTATTTACAAAAATTTGACCTTGTTTTTTTATTATTTGCTGTTGTCTTTGACTGCTTCTTCTTCTTCTGCTTTGTTTTATCACTTCCTTAGCTTTCTATTTTATCATGATGCTCAGTGCTCTTTGTTTTTATTACTTCCGTTCTGCTTATCAGCTTTATAAGCTGTTAATGAGATCCATCTGCAACATTCCAGCTAATTCGTTAGATCGTAAACTTGGTTTATCTACAACTTGATTGCACTTCATATAATGTATCTTTATACATACATACATATACATATATATAAAGCTTCTACTTGAATACAGCTAAAGCCGAAAGGGCAAATAGCAACAGCAACAGCAACAGCAGCAACAGCAACAATAACAAATTAGATGACGCATCACATGTTTAATTCAACAGATTCACTAATTAACTTAGATCACATAATCTAGAAATTTTTGCAATTATTGTTGTTGTTTTATGGCTGTGAAACGATTTGAAATTGTTTTTTAGTGAGAGATTTCTTTGAGAGATTTGAGCAGCACAGCAAGTACGTTCATTAAATACCTAATTAGGTTCTTGCTGAGACAGTTTTCTAGCGCTGTTTTCTTTATCGTGATAATGGTGAGAAACGACGTATAAACATTAAATTCTGCGTGATATTATTTGTACTATTTGAGCTTTTGCTTCTCCAAGGTTTCTCGCTTAATTCATATACAACATATCATTTCATTTGATTTCTGTAGCATAGTGTTAACATTTCATCTTTGCTATAGAGTGTTAAGTAACATATCTTTCGCTCCTCTCTCTCACTCTTTGTGGGCAATTATTTATTTATTAATTGCTGTCTGGCATACAATTTACTATATTTAATTGTTAATTTTTTAATTGTTTATTGCATTTTCATGAGACACAAACACATAAATTATTTTCTGCTACTTTTTTTACACTTTTCCATTTGAATTTCTTTCGTAACTTCTTGTCTAAGTTTTACTTTCTTTTGCAATGTATTTTAAAAAATTAAATTAACACTTTTTCACTTTTTTGACATTTTTTTTTTTTTTCTATATGAACATTTTTATGCAATTTAATTTTTTTCATTTTTTTGACACATTTTTTTATATACTTTTGCATGCCAGATAAGAGCTGTGTCTATATACAAAATTTTAATTAGCTGTGATAAAAGGCAACAGAAAAAAACTATTTTTGCTATTTGGCATTTACCACTTCTTTTTTTGCTGCGAATTTCACAATATATGTACATATATTTGCAGTGTATACACTGAACCTTTAATACATATTGTATGTATGTATGTGCGTGTGTGTGTTTGTAATAAATGTACGCTGCAATTTTCACCAATTTCTTCTTGGCACTTTTTTTTTGCTGCTCATTATTATTATGAATGTTTCAACTTCATTATGTCTTAACACGTTAATGATGCTGATCATGATGATGATTATGTTGTTTTGGCTGCAATTGGATTGCATAGCGACAAACACACACATACACATACACACAGTCGCACACATATATAGATGGAGCGAGCGAGACACGCAAACAGGTGTATCGGTCTATGGCGTGCCTGCTGGCCTAGACAGACTTACGACTGGTCTCAAATAAAAGTGAAAATCGTTGCTTTTTTTTTTACATTTCTTTCTACAGTCGCAGCAGCAGCCGCAGCGAAAAAAAGAGAAAAACAACAACAACGAGACGAGCAGAAAGTCTTTGCAAGGCAAAGCTCAAACAAGTGTAACTTAGCAGCTGTGCCTATTCGTGTGCGTGTGTGTGTGTGCGTGGTAATGTCCAAAACGCAAAACAAATATGGATTCCGTGTAGAAGCAGCAAAAGCATTGCAAAGGCAGCGTGAGCATGAGAGGGGCGGTGGGTGGAGTGTACAATATTAAGCAGCTATTACCGTTTTTTTTTTTTCAACAAAAAAAAAAAAACAAGCGAAGACGACGCACCCGCGATAATTTGCTTTGATTTACGTTTTCTTCTTGTTTTTTGTTGTAGCTGCGTGTTTTTATTTCTTTTTTATTTGTTTAACTTTGCTTCTATCGATAATTATTCAATTAAATTGTTTGCGATTTATTTTATGCACTTTTCACTTTAAATATCACGCAGCACTTGCATATGCATACAAATAAAGTATTGAGACAACACAGCAAGCAACAAACAACACAACTGTTATGATATTTCTGTTCAAAAATTTTGAAGCTAATGCGCCGCGAGCTCCGGTTTGTGGCAAGCGTTTGCGTTGCGTTGCGTTGCGCGTTTGAAAACGAAATGAATTGAAATGCTTATTAGAATATTCGCGAGTGAGCGGCAAACCGAAATAAAAAGCTTTTTCTGCCAGCAGCTGACGTCACGACGCTGTTCGAGTGAGTTTCGTTTCGCGTTGAGCGCAAGTGGTTAATGGTGGTGGTGAGAGAGAGAGCAACCGCAGCCGCTGTCGCTGCCGACAGCGCGTTGACTGCGGCTCAGGGGCTTTGAGTGACTTTGGATAGTGCGCTTGTTTTAGTTTTTTTTGTTAGTTTTTGAGAAGGGCAAGCATAAACATAGCGGGCACTGCAGGTAGATTCTGACGGTCGCTCGGTTAGTCGGTCGCTGCCCGCTGCAATGCGACTCACTCACTTACTCGCTCACTCACTCAACCGAGCGCTCAGCTGATAGCGCGATCATGCACTTTGCTTGTGCGACTGTGTGCCTATGTGTGCGTGTTGATGTCTGTGTGTGCTGTTTTTTTTTCTACCATATTTGTGCTGCATTTTTGCTGCTTGCGCGTTTTCGATTTCATTATTTTTGTATATTTATTAAATTTCCATGCAAAGGCAAAAACCAAAAGCTTTTGTGTTTGTGCAAACAAGTTTTCATTTTCGTTTTTTGACTTTGTTGTTATTGTTTTTGTCGTTTTACTGTTGCCGTTGCTGCCGCAACGCAAATTGT
Organism: Drosophila mulleri; assembly: GCA_035047565.1. Taxonomy (NCBI): domain Eukaryota; kingdom Metazoa; phylum Arthropoda; class Insecta; order Diptera; family Drosophilidae; genus Drosophila; species Drosophila mulleri. The sequence goes on from JAWNPK010000060.1 coordinate 3,703,666, forward strand.
TTAAATACTTCTTTTGCTGTTGTTTCTTTTTTTTTTTTGACGTTTGCTTTTGAATGTGTCCAGTTTATTTTTAGATTGCTATTTTTTACTAATTACCCGCTAGACCACTGTTTGTATATCTCTATCTTTCTTCCTCTCTCTCTCTCTCTCTCTCGCTCGCTCTCGTTTGCCCTTCCTTTAACAGCCGAAAAACAAATCAACCGCAATGAGGCCCGACAAATGGACAAAAGCTGATAAGCGTGCGCCGCCTAGAAAGGAAATATGTACACAAACAGACAGACAGACAGACACGCACACATACACACATTGTCACACGCATAGCCCAAAGCTCAAACACAATGCAGCAGAAGCAGCGACAGCAGCAGCAGCTGATGAAGCAAATGCAAAGATAAGCAGCAAATGCAGAGGCAACAACAACAAAGCTTTTAATTCTAATTCAAGCTCTGGACGCGGCTTAGTGCAGATCAAAAAAACAAAAAAAAAAAAAATGAAAAAAATTATGTAATGCTAAAGCTTGCCGAAAATAGATTAACAGTGCAACAGCAACAGTAAATGTAGCAAATGTAGATACATACGTACTTTGTTTATAATTAAACAGTTTAATAATAATTGCCATATATTTTTGCTCTTTTTACGGGTGTATTTATAATTTTTTTTTTTTTTATTTTATTGTGTTTTGTATTTTTTTCAAAAATAATTTTGCTTGTCATTTAAATTGTGTTGGCCTTTCAATTTCGCAGGCATAATCGTAAACAGCAAGCTTTATATGCACATACAGTTATATATGTATATATGTATGTATGTATGTATGCATGTACCGTTACTTTGGCATTTCGATGGAGAACGCAATGATCGGCACTTATTGTGAATGCTGCTGGTTGCTGGCTGCTGGCCCATGGTTCAATGTTAATCAACGGCTCAAATCAACAGCAGCAACAACAACAACAACAACAACAACATCAATAACTCTGTACACACACCCAAAAATACACACACACACTAGCACACTCAACAAGTAACGCAATTCAAAAGATTAATGTTGGTTTTTTTTTTTTCAGTCTTTATGATGGATGGTTTGCCCCTTCGCACAAGTGAGCACTGCACAAAACTTTAATTTCAGCCATCGCACGCTAATGTATCTTGCAGATACACACACACACATATATATATACACATACATGCACAGAGATACTTTTGGCTGCACTGCATTACAAACAGCCGCAACTTTTGCGTGTCTCCGCTTCGCTTAATGCCCCTGCCTCGTGTCCCCCCCTTCGCAACGTCATCCACATCTCTGCTCTGCCTTGGCTCTATTATTAATGCCATTTATTGCATGTATCTGTAAACTATGTATCTGTATCTGTATCTGTATCTGTATCTCTAGCTGTATCCATAGCCACCACTTGTTGCTGCTGCGGCAGCTGCTGTTGCTGTTGCTGTTGCTGTTGATGGCGTTGTCTTTGGCAAGAGTCTCGCGCATTCGCTTCACTGTGCCACTCAGTCACAAGACAGTCAATGTGACCCTGACCTAATAAGTTTTAGCATTGTTTTTGCTTGCTCCCCCACTCTCTCTCTCTCCCTCTGTCGCTCTCTTTTTGCATCTGCGTATCTGTATCTTGCAATTGCCCGACTTGCATTGAAATTCCAGAAAAATTTAGTTAATGCCAGACAACGCAACTGATTAATTATATGTTATATATAATTTATGTGATAAACACAAATATCCATTAAGCGAAGCCTTGAAAGCGATTTTTTTACAATTCCCAAGTAGTTTAAGCGCAAATGAAATACCAGTAGCTCCGCTCCGGCTAGTCTAATAATAGGTATATACATAGATAGATTCATGTAACTGATAGTTGAACAATATTATTATGCTTATCATTAAATATTGAGTTTGAGCTTGTGCTCAAGGAGCAATGCGAGCAGCAGAGTTTTAACTTTCCAAAGATTTGCTCTCTTGATAAACTTTATCATATTAGTTTTATTGTTAGTTGCATTATAAATGATATTATTAGTATTATATATGCAATCTACATGCATTCAATATCATTCAAAAATGTTGTCTGCTTTACTCTTACATTCATGGCATTTTTTTTTTCAGTGTAAATTTTCATTTTAATGATTATTTAAGGTTAGCAATGCATATCATTTCTAGTGTTCATTCATTAACATTATATATTATATATTATATATATTTTAATATACTATATAGCACGCTTCTTTTTTTCAGTGCAATAACATTCTTATATACCAAAATAAAATCAAGAAAAACCCTGCCACAAGGCTGTTTTCTAGACATTCCAACAACAACAACGCTTTAGACATGGTCGAGGCTATTTTAGTTACTTGATTTATTTGTGGCTATTGCTGTTGTTGTTGTTGTTGTTGTTGTTGTTATTGGTGGTGCTGTTTATGTGCCAACGAAAGTGCGATTCACAGCTTGGCCATCGCCAGTTCCAATTCCAATTCCAATAGCAATAGCAATACCAAAATCGAATCAAATCGATTCGAATTCGAATTCGAATTCAATTGAATTGAATTGAATTGAATTCTAGCGCGCCTTCCACACGATGCAAATGAGGCTTAATTATTATGCCGGGCTTGGCAGCAAGTGCCAAATTGAAACCGGTTCGACCGACATTTCAAATACGTGTATACGCGCCGGACTACAATTCAATTATACAACTAGACGGGCGGCACATAAAGGGGAGACGCGACGCGACGCGACCGTTTGAGCCAAGTCAAAACCTTGTTTAGAGCCAGGCCAAGACGCCAACAACAACAAGAGATTCACTTGCGGTTTTATTATATTTTTTTTATTTATTTTTTTTTTTTCGTTTTTGGCATAGTCTCACATACTTTTGGCTTAGTGGGCGACGAGGCGTGGCATGACGGCCTTTGCCGGACATGAAGCGAAAATGAAAGTGCAGCCGTACACTGCGAGAATTTGGAAGTGTGACGGAAGTGAATTTTGGTGACTTTTATAAGAGAGCTGCCACTGGCCCCTTCCACTATACCTGCCTCTACCTCGGCTTCTATCTCTTGCCTCTACCTCTACCTCTACCTCTACCTCGGCCTCTACCTCCGCTCCTGTCTCTTGCCTCTACCTCTGTCTCTACCACCGCTTCTACCTCTTGCCTCTACCACAGTCTCTGGCTCTACCACCGCTTCTATCTCTTGCCTCTACCACAGTCTCTGGCTCTACCTCCGCTCCTGTTTCTCGCCTCTACTTCTGCCTCTACCTCTACCTCTGTCCTGTCATGTCTTACTACAGGGTATCCATTCACATTATACGTCAATGCCTTGCCCGTCTAGGTACTATTGATGTGGCTTTCGTTTGACGTCGCTTCGTTTCTGTATTAGTTTTCAGTTAATCTTGACCCGACGCTGCGCAAAACGTGACCAGGTGAGCTGCCAGGTGTAAGGGGCGGCCATGGTGCGACACATACGCGAGTCTATATTTACGACAATAGCACGACACCAAAAATAAATTTGAATAATTAAATTACTTTTTTTTTTTGTGTGTGTATTGTTCCGTTTTTTGCGCTTTCTGCTTTTTCTTTTTTTCTCTCTTTATCATTAGCTGCGCTTCTTCGTTGCGCTGCATTTTTACGCCTAAATTTAGATAACAGAAAAAAAAACAACAACAAAACGCTGAATTGGGACAGACACTGAGACAGTTATGTAATCTACACACAAAAAAAAACTCAATAATTGATCAATGAACACACACACACACATGCACACATCAAACAATTTGCCATTAAAAGTTATTATATCTTGTGAAAATGAGTAAGCAGAGTATAATGTTCATGCTGATAGGTATATAATATAGGCGACGTGGGCGGAACTATAAATTTCAGATATTCTTGAAGACTAACCGATTGGATTGAGTCTCACTCTGTCGGTCTATATAATTGCTTCTTGACTTGATTTGCTTGACTGAGCTATAGGTCTCTCATGGTTTTATTCAGAATCAACTGAAGAGCTTACTCTGATAAGTTTAAGAGCTAAGGCCTAGAGAAAGTTGATATGCTGCCTGACCTCTCGTCGTACACTCTTTTAGGTACGACTTCTAGATTATAATCTGCCTCTTTCTACTTCTGGCAATATTCATAAATTAACAATGCTACTAGGTATCTTTCAGTCGAGCACTCCCTGCCTACTAGAATGCTCTTACTTGTTGCTATTTAGCACTGTGTGAAAAATTAAATTGCAGAGCTCATAACCAGAAAAAAAAGCCAACAATAAAAATTATGGCTAGCAAAAAAAAAACCTGCTAAACAATTTGCATCGATTACCATAAAAAAAAATTAATTAGAAAGTGCAAAAGAATTCAAAATTTAGCATATAAACAAATTATAATCAACCTAATTGTAGCTACACAAATTATAAGGAATATGACTAAAAATATGCATGAATATATACATACAATATAGATATATATATACATATATATATATTATATTTATTAGTCAGACATCACATGGACTTTTCCTTATGATTAACTTAATGGGTAGTACTGGAGAATGCGAGTGTTAGATGGGATAGATCTATTCTCTTGTCACATTCCTATTACTTTTCATAAATATTATACCTATCCTCAACAATATCTATATCATACTCGATTCTCCCATCAAAGCTTTTGTTTGTTTCACTACATTTTGGGCAATGGAAAAATGTTGGCCTCTGTTAAGATCAGAGAACAAAAAGATTTGTATGCAAATAAAGGCGTGCAAATTGTGAACGCATTTGTGCAAATATTTTTAAATATTATTATTATTCTAGCTATAGGTTGTTGTTTCTTATGCCATCAGCTTCGTTTTCAGCTCGATTTGTGTACATTACCAACAAGCAGCTATCGACAGGTGCCTAAGTGCGCGTGTGTGTGTGTGTGTGTGTGTGTGGATAGCGTTATTTACCTGCAATTGAAAACGAAAGATAAGTTAAAAAGGCAAATTCCAAGAAGCATTTCTTGTATCTCTTAATAACTAGTAATAACAACAAACATTCGATTGCTTTGGGCCAGCCAAAATGTGGGAGTGTAATAGAGAATGCGATAAGAATTAGTTTTCATTTGTGTGCGTAAGGCATTATTGGCCCCATTCTTTTGCTTAATTGTTTCGCTTGCTATTCCTTGCTTGAGTTGTAATTCTCAATTAGTTCAGGCGCTGCTCAAGTGCAAGCGATCAATATTATACAGTTGTAAATATTAGTTGTCCCATATATAAGAATTATTTCTATATTATACTCACTCCACATTGTTTCTATCTCTATATTTTATATAGGGAATAAAGGTGAATCTGTCAATATAAATATCTCTCTGTATATTCTACCTCCAATGCCATCTCTTTCTATAGAATAGAACTACTTTAAGCTCCTCTCCTCTCCTGTGTATAGTTTCCTCATATGTATATCATTCATAAGAACATCAGATCTCTGGATCAATCTTCTATATGCTCATATATGCCCATTTCGCTCTCCCTCATTGATGCTGTATCTCGCTCTCTCTTTCTCTCTTCAATCTCTTATCTACACTCTTTACTTGATTAATTTCTTCTCTGATAAGCTTATGCAATAATTTCTACTCCATTTTTTTCTAATTTATTGCTCTTTCTGTTTAAACAGCTTGCATTGTTGATATTTGTTATTCTCAATTTGCATTATAATTAATTCGGATATCTTCAATTATTATTTGGTCGAAATACCATAAACAGCCGACAGCTGTTTACCTACGCCAGAAAACGAAATAGGGCTTCGGGTTCGATTGTCGTTTAAAGCAAACTTTCAGAATCGAAGCTAAGAAAACAATTTGCTAATGACTAAAGAAAAAGAAGAAAAATAAAAACAATTGTAGTTGTTATGGCCTATGCAATTGCCTGATTAGATTGCGACTTTTTAGTTGGAAGCAATAATAATTATCGTGATCACGTTAATAATTACGAAGTGAAGGCGCTGCAACCGATGTAACTTTCATATATACCCACTATAGCTATATATTGTATATCTATAGCTCTTTCTGTGCTGGGATGTAAACTGATGTGTCAAGTTCAATTAGATTGTTGCATCAACTCAGTTAGTCAATTCTCCCAGGAAGCAATTGATAGCACTGACAGCCCCCGAGAACATTTGTGGCACGAAATCATCATTTATCAATTTTTAATTACAGTACAGAGAGGCGGGCGCCAGCTCGCATGACAATCGACTACGCAATAAAAACAATAAAGCACAAAGAAAAAACTATATTAAAAGGTAAACAAAACAGAAAGAGAAATCAATGCTAGAACGCGACTCGAAAACTTGAGTTGAAGTAGCAAAATCTTTAGTTGATGAGTAAACAAACAATTCGAGAAGAGATGAAGTTGAAAACTTAGATTGACAGTTGTATATAAATTGTATATATAAAGAGCATAAGAAGCTAGACTAATGTGCAAAACTATTCTACAATCGATTAAATTATATTTAACAGAGAAACTAAACATCTCCCCAAGAGATGAAGTTGAGAATTGGAAGAGAACTGAGTTATAGGATTTTTAGGCGCTGTACGAATAGATCATATAATGTTTTATACCTTCTCAAGCAAACCTTGAACTGACCTTTAGTATACTCCATTCCTGCTTACATAAAGCTCTCATTTATTAAGACATCCTACTCACAGGATTTCCAAAGCTGGTAAAATACCTATCCTTCACCTTCGTCACTTAAAATCAGTTACACTTAAAATCGATTGTGATTGTATATTTCGGAAATCAATCATAGACATTATACACACAGAAGAGCTACAGATACTCATCTGTCATTTTATAGCTGTAATTACAAGCTGCATGACATTTCGTCAAGTCACGCCATAAAACAATGGGAGCCGAACAAAACGGAACACAAAAGCAGAATTAAATAGTGAAAAATACAAATAGAAATACAAACACAAATAATAATATCAAAGCCAAAACGTGCAATACGCAATTAGACTTTAGAATTAGACAAACACAAAAACACAAATAGACAGAGTGCGCTCTGCCTCACGGTAATAAATAAATACTAAAGAGTCTACGGCATATATGTAGGTAATCGACGAATGCATAGAACTTCCAGCTGCTTCGGCAAAATAATTATCTTAAAGCTGAGCCACGTGTCACACATCGCAAATGGAATGCAAAGTGAGGCGAGAACTGAAGTTACAGATGCATAGATTATGCATATCAAGATCTAAATGCATACATATGCTTACACTGAAAGTCGAGCGAAAAGCTCTCGATCTATCTATCTCTCTCTGTCTCAGTAACTCCTATTGTTGCTACCACTCAACATCTGCTTGAACTTTTTGGGAATTATAAATGCATTCAGTTCATATGACTTTGACTGTACTTTTGCCATCTCAGATACTCTATTCTACCTTAACTCCATGCTTTACTATTATACTGTATTATTTTCGCCTTTCAATCTACATATGCTTTCATTACAAAAATTCTTGAAACTTGCATTAAAGAAAAACAATTATTTGAAAACAACAATTTTCAGTTGCAAGCTAGTTTATATAGAATGTCTACAAAATAAATGGGCACAGATGCCAGCTAAGCAATAAACAAAATATTATATTGCACAAAAACTGAAAAATTGTCAGCTGGATTCAATAAATATAGTCGAGAAACAACTGTTTCAACAATATCAAAGAGTCGGCAAATAAGTGTGTGTGTGTGCTCAAGCTCTAGATTCTATATGCCATATTATACGATTATATGATATGCATTATATAAGAACAAAAAAGTGCTTAAATATGGAAATTAAAGCTGCAAAATATTTTATAGCACGAGTCTAAAAACAGAGTAAAACAAGATTTTAGAAAGTTTATGAATATATAATGACAAGAAAAGGAACAATTCACATATATTAATCGGCCTATAGCCAGCTTCGATTACCTTGACGCTGCCTTCGGATCGGACATATAATTTTCAAATACTTATAGCTGAGAAGGTGTGACAAGCCTATAGACGAGATGATGCTTCAATTAGCAATACCGACAAGCAGCTGTCTCACCTTTTAGACGTCTCTGATTAGTAATAACCAACACATATGTATATATGTACATACTATATGAATATTATAGTCTCTCTATATATAATATTTGTTCATTAAAATTACAACCCACTCAAGCAATTGCTGTGCATGAGTGTGTGTGGGCTAACTACTACATGTTTGTGTTCTGCTATAAATATGCCGATGAATTTTTCTATAGCTATTAATATATTGCTTGTGCGATATCTATATCTCGATATATGTATATACAAATATATTCGCCTGACTAATGCCTAATAATCTGGGGATTGCCGCTGCCAACACGTGTTGCCTGCCTGCATATGATTTATGCATTTTTGTCATGATTGAGTTAAGTGACTTTCACAGAGAAAGAGGGAGATGCTGATAGAGATAGAGCGAGAGAGGCCGTAGAGCTTGGCTTGACTTTATATATACTTATATTTATTTGTGCCATCATTGTAAATTTATTGTTTAAATTTAATTTTTTTTATTATTTAATTTACGTTATATGTTTGTATATATATATATATTTTTTTTTTTTGTGATTTTGCTTCTTTCTTTCGCTTGTCAGCGCAAAATGTCAAGACGCGACGTGAGTTTATTGCACTCGAATTGTGTGAAAGAGATAGCATCAGGCATATGGCCAGCCCGTTGGTGCGAGCGAGCTGCAGCTAGCCGGCAACAGCTTTCAAATATATGAAGTCCGGCGTTAAGTGCTGGCACAAACAATTTTTACGGTTCATAAATGGACTTGCACACACACTGTGCATATAGTATAGCCATATACTTATAGCATATAGTATATAGTACGATTCACTTATCAACATCAATCACAGCCCAAAGGTTCATTAGACTAAGGCCCAAGTCAAGCTTTCCAGCACGTGCAAAGCCTAACGCAATGAGCGATAGAGAGGGGGCAGGCTCAACACTAAAACAGTATTATATGTATATAGTAGCTATTTTAATTTTCTAAATTGATGTCGTTGCACAAAAAGTTGAGCTTAAAGTTTATCTCGTGATCTCACTCCCGCCCTCTCACTGATCGCTTGAGGTAGTTGAGAATTATATACGAATTTGTTAAGCAGAGTTTTAAGTAATATTTATGTATATTTCAATCTATCGTCTATAGTATATTAAATATTCAATTTAAAACAGTTTTATCACTTTGTTTCTTATTTTTTCTCTCTTTCTTATGATTGCCTCGCTTAAATACTATTTTTAGCTTGCCCCATAGCTTTCCAAGTGCTAAACAATCTGCTCTATTGTTCCCGCATTCAAATTTATAAAACTTTGATTTCATTAGCATCTGAACTCGTACTATAAACTACAAATTTCTAGTTTATTTTGCGCTAAACACGACAACATAAATAATACTATATATATGTATGATATACATTATACTATTTCATTCAGCACATCTAGCTTGTATAATCAATTTGTTTGCTGCGGGTCAAACTATGTCTACTTGACGTGTTTGAATTTCCGATTAGGCTATCTCGCAATACACTGAACTGCATTAAAAATTTTTAATTTTATTTGATTATTTTCTTTTCTTTTTTTCACTCTTTTCTTTTTGATTTTTTATTAACATAATAATTTCGACAATATTGTGTACACACTCCCCAACTCCAATGTGCCACACAGCCTAGCCGGCCCTAACGCCCCACCTCCTGCTGCTGCTTTCCAGCTGTCTCGATTCCTTTCGTAACTATGCAAAGTCTATGAATTTTCGTAATTTCACTTTCTTTCGACGTGCGGCGCTGCGGACTCTCCGCTGGCTACGTGCCATTAAAAATTGGCTATGGCCATCAAAATGAAAAAGCAACAATAACAAAAAAACACACAAAAAAAAAAACTTTATAACGAGTATTATGTAATCCGGCCTCATTTGCCCCGTTGAACTACCGACAGTGACGACAATAAGTAAGTGCATCGAATAATATAACGAGCACAAAAAAATATAAAAATAAAAGAAAGAGAAACGAGAAAAAGCTCGAAGGTAAACCTATTTGATATACTTAACACAAAATAGGCGCAGTCAGTGTAATTCGAGCTGAAAGCTCAACTACTTTCAAAAAGCTCTGGCTTAGAATTCGCAAACAGTTTAGGCAAAACTGACATCCAAGTGACCTTATAGCAGCGTTTTGGCTATCTTCAACTTGAGCTTGAATCTTTTGACTAATGAGTTGCCAAAGGAAGCATCGCTGCTGTCCAATCAACATAAATCACAATTTCCATGTACTCTATTTATAATGCTTGCTTCCGTTCAGACAAGATGTATATATAATTAGAATCAAAACATAAAAGGCACATAAACAAATTGAAAACGAAACGAAATCGAAATCGACATCAAAATCGAAATTGAATTAATTAAACGAAGAAATAAATAACAAACAAAGCACACATTATCAACAGACACTCGAGATCCAATGAAGAAGAAGAAAAAGGCAAGAACATGACGATTACGTAATGCTATCCATTAAGACAATGAAAAAAGTTAGGTAAAAATATCAAATAGGGTATGAAAAAAAAAAAAAAAAACATACATAGAAATATTTATTTTTGCGCACTCTGAAGTGTAACAAATTGTGAAAAAGACAACCCACGACTTTTTATACCCTGGAAATTGGACTCTAGGGTAGATTGTCTGAGCTGAGAGAGTCTGCAGGAAGTTTAATTTAATCTGCCTATGCATATTTCTCTGACAGTCCATCTGCCTTTATATGAACACATATGGCTTAGATAGTTTCGAATAAAAACATATCGATGCAAATTATCCATTAAATCGATTATTGATAAACAACAACTGCTATTTCAGCATATTCCCTTTCCTTTTAGAGTCTAAACATATGGTATATTGTATATCTATCCCGATTCCGTTCCATTTCATACTCTCATTTGCAATTTTCGTGGTATCTCCTAGTCGTTCACTCCCCCTCTCCCATACAGCTATAGCACTCGTTATTTGTATTTGCTTCTAGTTGAACGAATTGCTTATTGTCAGCTCTTGAGAAATTTTTAATTGGTACTCCTCGTCAGACTCCCAGATACCTATATATTTATATCCATACTCATATGTATGTGGGCCGCCTCTTAAGCTATAAATTTTAATCGGCTTATGGCAGAAATTGTGTTGAAGGCAGTGGAGCGCAGTAGCTGATGCAGCATATATTCACACACACACACACACACACACAATTATATTTTCTATATTATATTATATTATTAAAAATAGAAATTCAATTTCAATTATAGTTCTCTGCGAACTCGAAGCTTAAGCCACTTAGCTAAATACCGAGAGCTGCGAGAAGTACTCAAGTGCATCCATCAGATACAACAAAACACAAAATTGGATTACGACGAAGCGTGTTCCGGTTCGCTATAGTCGCGTTGAGTGATTTTTTTTCCTTCTCGCTTTCGATATATATTGTCTCCTTTTTTTTTTTTTTGCTTGCTTAGCTTTTTTTGCTTTACTTTGCATCTCATGCTTGATTTATGATGCTCAACACATTACGCATACGCCACGTGCGGCGACAACGACGTTGACGATGACGTTGACTGTCGCATAAATTGCAACCCCAGAGCTTTTTTTTTTAACACTTATTTTCGTTTGGGGCCCTACAACGGCAAAGACCTGAATGTATAAAAAATGTAAAATGTTAAAGATATGTTATTCAGTCAATGTATATTCACAATTTGTTGAAGAACGACTGGGGCTTTGAAACGTTTTTTGTATTTCTTCTTCATTCATGACTCTACTCTAGAAGCTACCTATGCTATAAAGCTAGTTTAAGATACTTTAGTTATATGCTCCATAGTCAGTTATATAATCTATACTCCTCTTTCCCTTCTGCTTCTTCTTTTACAAGTATTTCTTATTGCATTATAAACACTTTTCCCTTAACTATTTAAAGCTTGCTTACTCAGAGTATTTCACACGGCCTTAAACTGAATTTCGTTAGCTTCCATTCTTATACTAAGCGAGCAGCATACATATATACATATACACATACATATACATCTACAAATACAGCCATCTATATAGCTTTTGTTTTACTGTAAAAAAGCGTCTGCCTGTGGCTATTGCCTTTGCGAAAAGTTCATTCAACGCGTCGCGATTTTTTTTATTTTTTTTTTTAGACTTTGCTACGGTTTATTCGTTGCGCTTTAGTTGGTCTCTGTGTCAGTCGAACTTTGAAAAATGCCAGGCTGCATACATATACACACACACACAGATGCACACTTATATATATATATATATGTGGCAATGTGGCAAGCATTCTACACACACAGTTGCAGTAGCCGCAACTGCGCTTCGTTTGATTTCAACAAAGTGAAAGGAGTTTTTCGTTTATTTTTTTTTTTCCACAAACATTTATCTTGCTTTTTTTTATAATTTTTTTTTTCGTAATGCATTTTTAAAATTATTTATTATTTATAAGTTGTTCGTTGCCTAAAATAATTGGCTTTAAATATTTCGGCAAACTTAAATAACTTCCTTGAGAGCTAAGCGCTACGAGTGGTGCATTGTGCTATAGACGGAAGTGCCCGACTTGTTGATGCCCTGAAGTTCGAGTATGACACCAATAGGGTTAAGGAATTCAAAATACGTATACCCAATGTTAAAGTTGAAAATAGTTTGTATATTTGGTTGATTTATCTCTTAAAATATGAAATCTACGCTAATACAATAGAAATTGACAATCGATTTTAATCGATTTCTTGTAAACATTTATACTTAGCGACTATTTAAGATAAAGTGGACAAAGACATCTCTGGAATTGATCTAGTCCCTAGCTCTCATGCATACCGAGAAATTCATGCAGAGAGACAGATTGTCTAGGTTGTCTAGTTTAGCTGTGCTTTTCAACTTCAATCAGGCATGATTCGGCTTCGATTCCATATCAAAGTTATCGATTAATTGAACTGAGCATAGGCAGGTCTATGTCTCAGTCAAGTCTCAGACTCTTATACTTTGAGCGTAAAATCCTACAGACAGACGGAGAGTCAGCAGAGATAGATAAAAAGATAAACAATCACAGATCGACTCTAAAGCTGGCTTCTCTTCAAGTATACAAATCAATACACTCAATTCACCTCAACCCAAGCTCCTTTTGTCTGCTCTAAACATTTTCCACAATCACAATATACCCCACTTCTAAGCATTTTCAATAAAGGGGCATCAAAACGTGCCCACAAAATTTGTAGATCGATTTGATTGCATTTTTTGTTTAGGCTGAATGAAGCCAGTTTCTGTAGGCGTCTTAGCTCAGTGAAAGGCAGCAAGAAAAGGGCTTCAAAAGTGGGCTGAGAAATAATGAGCAGTCTGGCGCTGCGAATTGAGTAATTATTTTTGTACTCCTACTCCTACTCCTACTCCTACTGCTGCTGCTGCTGTCTGTATGTGATTATTTCGTATTGTTTTCGATATATATTATATATAATTTGCTATATGCCATCATATCGGCGCTGCTTTTGTGGGTGCTGGACATTGCGTGTCACAACGGGTCAGTCATTAAAAGTGATTTTGCTTTTGTTTTTTGTTTTTTTTTTCTTTTTTATTTTTATTTGTTTTTTATGATGATGCACATCATGCAAAAAGCATGTTGAACTTTTGCGATAACACGCGGCATCGACAACAGCAACAGCAGCAACAGTTGCTGGTGAAAATGAGCATTGAACAACGCTTTTCACTTAGCAAACAAACAAACAAACAAACAACAATTGCCAATGCCCAACCCCAAAAGCAGTTTCAACCAAAAACATAAAAAATACAAAACAAAAACTCAACCACAAAGTTGTTGCTGTTGCTGTTGCAGTTGCAGTTGCTGTGGCAATTGAATGCCTCAACAGCAACAACAACAACAACAACAAAATATAAGCATGCACCACACAACAAGCTGCATCTGTGTGTGCGTGTGTGTTTGTGTTTGTTACAATGCGCCCAAGTCATGCACATGCACATGCCAAACCATTGCGCCACAATCAACAACAGCAACAACAACAACCACAGCAGCAGCAGCAGCAGCAGCAACCACCTGATTGCAACTGCAACTCGTGAGATTCAGCCTCAAGTTGCATTTGCGGCCAGCCAGCAGGTAGATATTTAGACTTAAACTTTTAATGTTGCCAAGCTTTCATTATCTATCTATCGCCAACTAGATCTTTTTATTCAACTGATGCAAATACAAATACAAGTTTTCAGCTAGAAAGCTGTACAGTAAGTTAACTTAGTTATAAACAAAAAATAAACATATATTTCATAGAAACAAAAATAATTTCAAAAAGTTTGTAAGTTCGTTCATATTTTAAATATTGTTAGCAACAATTGTTTTTAACAAAACACAATTTATATTTAATTTAAAAAATTTGTTTAACAAAAATAATTTGATGTATATATTTTTTTCTTGAAACATTCTTTAATTGTTGACAAAAACTTATTATTTTTTTTTTTAATTTTGTAAAAGTATTTGTTTAAAATTATTTTACAAATTTAAACGTTTTTAATTTTAGTTTTATAAATATGTATATATATTTTTTAATGAATTTAATATCTGGCAGCGTTTTAACTGTTTTCTTTAATTATCAATCAAATTTTGTCAAGTCTTACATCATATAAAAGAAAGAGCTAAAGAGACGCGGCCATTGTCGGCATTCGCTAATGAGGCTTTGTTGCTTGCTATCGATAACAGTTCATTAGCTTGTCTATCGATAACAATGACCAGCTAATAAAGCTAACGCTTATCGTTTGCCGGCATTTGCATTTACCCATCTTTTTATGTTTTTTCTTTCTACTAAGCGGCATGAAAGTGAAATCTTTTGGAAACGCGCTTTTCTTCAAAGTTTTGGTTGTTGTTGTTGTTGTTGTGGCCAAAAATTTTACAACAGCCACAAAAACAAACAGAAAACAATAATAAAAAGACGAAAAAGAAACGCAACAACAACTATTTGCGGTTATTGAATTGAGTTTTTTTTTCTCTCTTTTTTTTTTTTTTTTGCTTCATCTTCTCTCATTCATTTCATTTCATTTCATTTCTCTCGACTATAAACTGAGATGCTTACTTACGATTGCGGCAATTGAATAATATTCAAATGATTCAGAGACTATTCAAATAGGTTTTCGAGCGATTCAGCGGGCAGTGGAATTAGCTTACCTGCAAATAGAAGAAGACAAAATATGCAAAACGCAGGCGTCAATAAACAGTTTATTTAAATCATTCAAATTACATGCGAAATCAATTGGCACAAGTGAAGAAGTGTAGAAAAATCGGCAAGCCGAATGTGAAATACGCTTTTGTATTAGATTATAGGTTTAGAAATTTGGCAAAATATTATATTAAATTTATGATATGATATAGATAAATGTTGATATATAGTACAGTTTCATATAATATTATGTCTATACTAAGAGCTGAATTTCTAAATCTAGTTGCAATAACAAAAATACCCCAAGCGATCAATAGATCAAGATATAGTTCAATATTCACCTAGGCATACTCAAAGACAAATTCAATATACTTTCTCTCTCTCTCTCTCCCTCTCTCTCTTTATAAATAAAGAGTATGCCTAGAACGTCACCAATGTAAAAGACAACCAGAATAAACAAAAATCAACGAACAAAAGCTAAAAATTAAAATAAAATTATTTACGCTGCGCGTCGAAATAAATGTGAAATGCTATTTTAAAAATATACATAAAAACAACAAAAAACAGCAAAAGTTGAATGTGGCCAAAAATAAAAATCTTGAGCGCTTGACAACGCGATCGAATTAAAAGTGGACCCAAATTCTATTAACAAAAGAAAAAAAAAAAAAAACAAAAACAGAATAATAAAATTTAAATAAAAATTCGCAAATTTTGTGCTGCTCAAGGCAAACGAGCCGAAAACAATTTAATAAAAATAAAATAAAAATATAAATAAATAAACTTAATAAAAGAGTTGAATTAAATTCGTTTTGATTTTGTTTTCATTTTATAGCACCAACAAAAAACAAGTGAAAATTCTTGTTTTGGTCATCCAATTGAATTGAGCTCAAAATTTCGACAGCTTGTGCTCTACTTTAGTTGAAAAAGAGAAAGAAATAACAATTATTAATATACATAGGTTCTATTTGTACAGTTGCTCCAGCTGTGTTTTACTTCTTTCTTTTTCTTCTGGGGACCTATCGAAACTATTCGATTGTACGATATGAATATTCCATATACAAAATGGGAGCATTAACAAAACATATTGCATACTATATAAAACATGAAAACAGCTGCAGACCTCTGTAGAGAAACACTCCCAATTGAACTCGACTGCTACCAAAACTAAACTGGACTGAATTTATTTAGCATGTAAGAGCTCTGGAGCTATAATTCTTTATATATAGGCATTCCTCTGCAGCTTTTTGGCAGTGGGCTTATGTAGTAGCCTCATTGAACTCGGCTGTTATAAGAGCTAGCGTTTCAATTTTTGGTATGCAAGTTCTTTGACTGCATTTCTGTAAATAAATATTAATATACATATGGCAGACCAGGTAACCAATGTAACCTTATTGAACTCGATTACTATGCAAGCTAGTTTTTTTTTTTTTTTTTTGGTATGCGAGTTCTTTAAGTGCGTTTCTTTAAATATATTTCAATGTGTCATATCATTGACCCTTGGCTATCATTGGAGCACGAAATAACCTCAGTGAACTCAGCTACTGTTCAAGCTACAGTCTTACGTTTTGGTAAACAATTTCTATTTGTAGACGTCTTTGGATATATTTCAGTATGCCAATGTTTATCGACCATTTTAACTGACATAAACCTCATTGAACTTGGCATCTACATAGACTAGCTTCAAAAGCTTTTAGTTTTATTAAGATCATAGCAACAAATTTTAGCTGTAAAAAGTAAATAAAAACATTTGCTGATGAACGAACTAGTTTTTGTTTATGTTTAATTAGGCATTTGATTTGTTTCTAAATATATGCATGTAGTTTATATGAAGCCCAAAAGCAATCTGAGCTACTTTTAACCGTCTTTTTTGCTGTATAATAAATTAATGTTTATATTTTCTTTATGGCTGGCTGAAAATAGCTCTAAAGAGTACCTAAATAAATATATATAGCGACCATGGCATTTACTTAGCCCCCAGGCTAAAAGATACAAATTCATCTGGCTAAAGAGTTTTTGACGTTCAGCTCCACCATACGTCTCTCTCTTTCTCTCTCTCTCTCTGTTTCTATCTCTCAGTATACCCCCTTTTTAAACCTTTTTCTCATCTCCTCTACCTTTCAATCCTATATCTAAACATAGTATCGTAACAGACTTTTGACTTTTCTGACCATATAATTTCTCTCTCTCTCTCTGCAACTGCAGTTCTCTGTCTC
Source organism: Drosophila mulleri (assembly GCA_035047565.1). Classification (NCBI taxonomy): domain Eukaryota; kingdom Metazoa; phylum Arthropoda; class Insecta; order Diptera; family Drosophilidae; genus Drosophila; species Drosophila mulleri. Next base: position 3,721,059 of record JAWNPK010000060.1, read on the forward strand.
TCTCGCTCTCTATCTCAACACAGCCTTGTCTTTGTCTTTTGGTCACGTTGGTGCTTGCTTGCGCTTGAGCTTTTGAGTGTTAATTCAATTAGCATTTGGCTTTTCATTCTGCTCTTGTCCTTAACTGACACTTTGGCTTCTGCATACGAAAAGCACCAACAACAACAACAACAACAACAACAACAACAACTGGCGCTTAACTGCGCCCATTTGTAATTAGAACGCAGGCCAACAACAATGCAAATTTTTCTTTTTCTATTTTGCTGACGTCCGAGTTCGACGTCGCATTGCGTCGTATAATGTAATCAAAGTCAAATCGCGCTACACATATGTTAATGCCAAACAGTCCAATGCATATAGCCAGAGTACATGCACATACACATACATACATACATATATACTATATGCATATGTATGCATATGTATCTGTGTCGGTGTGTTAGAGCTCACAGCTATTTAGCTGTTTAGCTATTTAGTTTGTGCATGAAATACCCGACGGACAACGCACTTGGCGACCTTCGCCGTGTACGCCGCGGCATACTCAGCTCAAGGTTAACAATCAATAACAACAACAACAACAACAACAATAGCAACAGCAGCAGCAACATAAGTAACAAAAGCAACTACAATAGATAAAAGCGCATTAACTAGAGCAAATGCTCGGCAGGTATTCGGCTTTGCCCTCATGCATTTTCTGATAAATTCAACTCCGGCTCAGGCAATGCAACAAGCAAATCCGGGTACGCCCGCCGTTAATTTTGACTCTACAAGTTATTTATTTCTATACCTAATAAAAGACGTTTCTTAAAAAGAAATACCAATGAGTGCAAAGGAGTTCATGGTAAGGTCAACTGATAAGGTGATAAGTTACGTTTTTCTGCATCTGCATCTTTATCTCTGTATCTATATCTGTATCTGTATCTGTATCTGTATCTGTATCTGTATCTGTATCTGTATCTGTATCTGTATCTGTATCTGTATCTGTATCTGTATCTGTATCTGTATCTGTATCTGTATCTGTATCTGTATGTGTATCTGTATCTGTATCTGTATCTGTATCTGTATCTGTATCTGTATCTGTATCTGTATCTGTATCTGTATCTGTATCTGTATCTGTATCTGTATCTGTATCTGTATCTGTATCTGTATCTGTATCTGTATCTGTATCTGTATCTGTATCTGTATCTGTATCTGTATCTGTATCTGTATCTGTATCTGTATCTGTATCTGTATCTGTATCTGTATCTGTATCTGTATCTGTATCTGTATCTGTATCTGTATCTGTATCTGTATCTGTATCTGTATCTGTATCTGTATCTGTATCTGTATCTGTATCTGTATTCCTATTTCTCGTTATAATTCTGTATATTTATACATTTTTCTATATAATGGTATTTCTTTGACTTCATTTGGTGCAACAAATACCAAAAGCTCGTATATTTTATAACCTATTTACACAGTTGCTGTTACCATAACGCCCACCAGGGGGAGAAAGGCTTCCATATATACATAAAACTCTTCAAAACTGTTATTGCCCAACCTCAACTTGCATTGTTTCACTATTGCTGTTGTTGTTGATTGTGGCACTTTGTGACTTGAGGCCAAAAAACAAAAAATTTAATTGCACATTGCAACAAAATACAAAATACAAAATACAAGGAAAATACAGATTTGCGCGCGATTCGCTTTGGGTTTTGGCTTCGTGACTTGCAAAAGCCAAAGAAAAAGAAAAAATCTTAAAAATTTAATGACACACACAAAAACCAGATACACACACACACACAAGTGATAATTCTTTGGCCAGCTTCAGTTTTGAGCTCCCAATTTCAGTTGTTATGTGCTTTCAGCTATTCACTGCTTATGCAAGATCCATTATAATCTATTAAATCCCAGCAGAGAGCCTAGCAATTATATATATTTGTTCAACTTACATTTTCAGCAATTTTAACTGTTTCTTGTATTATCGAACGCCCCAAAATTGAGCCACACTTCAGCCCCGTGTCGAGCTGCATTTATTTGCATATATTTGTGGTCTACTGTTTTTTTTTTTTTTATTTTTATTTTTTTTTTTTTATTTGGGTTTACCTATTTGACTATCTGGTTAAAAGAAAATGAACAGTTTTCAGAGCCCATAGCTAATTTGGCACAATTGCTTATCGACCAAATGCAAATGTTAACAGTTTTTGGGGTGGTTTACTCTGAATATGTATCTATGCCAAGGTATACACAGTTATTTTTCGAACTGTATTTGAACGAGTTGAAAATTGCTTGAACTAGTTGAGAATTGTAACTGAAAAAGGTTTGTAAATAATTAAGGTACATTATTTTATACCAAGTTGAAATTATTTATGGGAAGAATCGTGTAAGGACGTATACTTAATGGTATTTTCAATATCTAAATTTGTATTTCTATGCCGAAATTATAGACAGAAATTTTGATAAATATATGTACATATATATGCTTTAAAAAAATATTCATTTATGCATGTATAGGCCATGCCTATATACATATACATATATTTCTTCATCTCTGATTATGATTTATTCTATATTCCATATATTTCCACCTTTTTTTTTTTTGGGCTTGGTTTATCTTGATCTTTCTTCTATAATTTCAGCATAAATTTTGTTGTTGTTTTCTTTTATTTCAGCTCATAAAACAATAAGCCTAGCTGTTTGTTGGCGGCTTTATGCTGAATGACAATAGAATGAATGCGTAGGCCATTTACCTAATGCAGACAGCTAGCTCAGATGTAAGTTGAAAAAGTGCCGCAGGCAAAGAGTTAAGATTATTTATTTGCCATATGCCAAGAGCTTAAAGAACAACAGCAATAACGAGAGGAACAAGAACAAGAACAAGAACCAGAACACAGTTGGTTCGACTGCTATATATACATATATGACTTTGAATGGGGTCAGATGCCAACAAACATCAATAACGGAGCGTGTGTGCCACGCACACACACGCACATTCATCAAAGTTTTACAGGTAGATGCTGTCCAAGCGATTGGCTAATTTAACCAAAAATAAGGTTATTCACCTCAACAAAGAAAATAAAATTCGAGATAAACAACAGGTAGATCATATTGAGGCCCATCAATCTATAAGACACACAAACAATTTGCATTGCGTTTGCATTTGCTGATGGGAGAGGGAGAAACGGGTGAAGGGCCACAGCTGTTATATTTCATAAGAATTTCCGCGCTCACGCTCACGCCCATGCTCTTTCTATTCCTCCCCCTCCCCTACTTTGAAAACAATAAAACTCTATCATCTGTCTATTGACTGCATATGCTCCAAATATACTCAAATATTAGCTTATTTCGTCGTTGTAACAACGACAACAAAGACACAGAATAAATATGTAAATACCAGAACCATCAGGCAACGTGGCCGAGTACAATCGATATTATCAATTGACACTCAAGAAGAGGAAGAGACAAGCTGCATTAAAAAACAACAACAACAAAATGAAACAAACAAACACGCCAGACCACAGAATAAAAGAAAATAAACAGCAAAATAAAATGACAATAAATTGTTGGCATAGAAGTCTCGGTGACAACGGATTCGTAAGTGCACTGAGAGAAAAATTGGGGGGAGAAATTCGTGTTCTATTGAGAGGAATAGGAATTACAACTAAAACTAGTATTCTAGTTGAAATAATAAATACCTTAAATTTATATTAATATAAATACTTAAAAATATAAATTGAAGTAGTTCTAGACTTATAAAAACACAAAATTTAACTGCGTTACTTTTCAGCTGAATTTCTCACTTAAGATTTTAGGAATGTAGGTGTAGCTAATATTTCTATCATGTAAATTAGTTAGTTAACATTATTGATATGGTAATGTAACTTAGTTCAAAATTAATAAAAGAGAGCTAGAGCTAAAATGAATATAAAATGGAATATCAATTCAATAGAGCATATCTTCTAGAGTTCTCTAGTTAGTTAAATATACAACAAATGACAATAAAACTAAATCAAAGAAATCAACAGTTCTAATAAAAGAGCAGCTATTATTGTATCGCCGAGTTAAAATCAAAGTTTGATTGTCCCACATATAATACGATCTAAATTTGCTTTTATATACGTACATATAATATTCCAATATCATAATTTCAAATCTAACAAAATAAATATAGATCCATTCGACCTGGTTCGGCAGGGTCTATACAAAGTTGTACAAGCGCAGCAGCAATCAAAAATAAATCAACTTAGATATAGATCTTGGGTAGCGCCTTATGAAAACATGTAAATATTTGTCTCGGCTCTATATAAAGTCCCACAATTTGTTTCTAGTTCCCATTGATAGTCCAATTGGGCGGCGTTTGGCAAACGTGCGTGGCATGCAAATAGACGAACGAATAAACAGGGGGGGTATGAAGGAAAAAAGACACAAAATAGGTGCCAAGTGCTATATATACATATATATGTATATACACACATACACACACACACATACAGAGGTAGTCGTCTAAAGCGCAATGTAATGTAATGTAATTAGTGAGGGCTTGCAGCGTCAAAATGTAATTTGCGCTTGTGAAATGTGTCTGGGGATTGGGCCTGTGTGTCACACGTGACCCACAACAGCCCAAAAGACCGAACCCTCCCCAACTGACCGAAACTCATCCCCTAGCTAACAAAAACTAAAAGAAAACAGAAAACAGAAAAAAACAAAGTGCAAAACCTGGCAAATGCAAAAAAACTGACCAAGTCATTAGGTTTCACTGCGCGCAACGCTAATGAACCCGGATATATACATATATATATAACTATATATATACCGTATAGTATATACCGTATAGTATATATGCCATACATGTAGTTTCTTTCGTCTAGCTATTATCAAAAGCTAAGCATGTATTTGTGTGCCACACATTTCGCATTGTCGCATCGAATGGGCATAACAAATTCGTCTATTGATACTGAATTTTAATTTTTATGTTCATTTTGAATTCGAATTCAAATTGAAATTGTAATCGAATATTGAAATTCGATTCGAATGTCGCAGTTGAAGAGATTGGAAAATTTGTTTACAGTTTCTATAAACATGATTTTTTGTGTTTTTGAGCAACATTCTTGGCACTTAATGAACCACAACGCAAGAGCTAGATAAATGTCATAAACAGATGCCAAAATGGGCAAGCAAGAAGAGCAGATACCCTGTTATTTATGTCAAGCAACAAGAATTCTGAACTCAATATGAGTGAAACTTGAGAAAAGTTAGTCAATTCATAAATATGAGAACTTAAATTTAAGAAATATATAATTTTAAAATCGATAATTATCGATTTATAATCAATGTTTAGTTTATTGAAACTATTGAAACTATAAAAGCAAATTTAATGTTTCATCTATTATATATACATATTTATTTAATCATATTTTACGAATATTTTGAGATTTATCGATATTAGCTAATAATGAAGGGACATCCAAAATCGCGTTTAGTTCTTCAACTCTCTCCAGGTAAACAAAAAGCCAACATATGGACGCAACAAGAGTTGCACCTTGTTTACTGGGAATAGCGAAATCGATATTAATCGATTTGATGCAAAGGCAAATATTTTAACGCCGTATGGCAAGCAACATGTTTTGCTATTTCGACTTAAGCTAGCTGCCGTTTAAGTTTCGCAAAATCTAAAAGACATATGGATCAACAATATATATACATAGATATAAATTGATATGCGACGCAATGTCGTCTGAATGCCCCCGCTGCTGCTGCTGCCATCTGAGCAACATATTTATACCCCTTTTTAAGCGTTCTTAATGGGTACGCGCAATATACATACATACAAAAAAAAAAGCAACATTTTTAACGAGCTACACAACGGGGCAAACTTTTCAGCGCCATATGCTACAGTTGCAAATAGGTTGTGCGTGTATGTGTGTGTGCTTGTGGATGTGTGGGTGTGGTTGTAGCCATAGCAGCCACTTGTGGGTGGCCACCTCTGGTGCAGGGGTAGCTCGGTAGCTCAGTAGCCGCCACGGAGAAAGAACGAGAGTGAGAGCGGGGGCGTGCTTTATTGGGCGTGACATTTACCTTAGCATTGCTGTAGGATGCTGCGGCTGAGGTGGCGGCAGCGGCGGTGCTGGCGGCTGCTGCAGCTGCTGCTGCTGCTGATGTCGAGGCAGATGAGTCGAGCCAATTTTCCGGTTTCATTTAAAAATCTGTTGTGGGCGGCAAAAACCGCACAAAAATGTTGCACAAAAAAAGAGTTACAAAAATTTCAAGTGCGCACTTTTCTTAGTTGCGTATGCGGACCGTTGGGGGGCGCTGCGTGACAACTTTTCAATTGCACTTGGCACTTGCTGCTCTTCTCTTGCTGTTGTTGTTGTTGTTGTTGTCTTGATTTCATACACTGCACATACACACTGACACACACACGCGCACGCACACAGAGACAAACGAGAAATATATAAAGCACACACGAAATGCACACGAAACTCTGCGCGCTTCTCTTTTATTTTCTATTCTCTATTTTATTTATATTCTGCTTTTTTGTTGCTTCCTTTCTTCTATTTTAGTTAAACGCTTTTTGGCACACACGCACACAGCTGCACTTTAGAGTGAAGCGGCCTCTGGCGGCCCAACATATGTTAGATTTAACGCCAGTTGATAGAGAGAGCTTCTCTGCTGCAATTGCTGCTGCTGCTGCTTCTGCTGCTTTGTTGTTGCTCTAGCAAACATATGTTTGACCAGCCAGGCACGTACACAGCTCTGCTGGGGCGTAAAGAGAGTGTGAGAGCGAGCGAGCGAACGAGTGAGAGCAGGAGTATGCAGGCAGGCTGACAGGCTGACGACAATGGGCGGCGTATGTTATTAGGATGTAACAGTAAGCGCTGTGTGTATTTCTCTAGAATGTTCTCGACTCGCCTGTGTGGAGCGTTCGTTTCTCTTGCTTCTGCTGCTAGTTTTAGTGACTTATGCACGGAATTTTGCACACATTACTCATTTGCATGTGGATTGAGCTGGGGTCGTCTGTTTTTAGCACAAACTTCGTTCGCTAAGTTATAGATCTCGTATTAATGCTTGCGGCTTTTTACAAATACACCATTTAATATGTATATATGTATGTATATTTGCTTAATTCTCACTCTTGTTTGTGGCTGAATTCAAAAATTCGTTTCTCTGAACAATTTTGTTTATTAATTATCTCTTATTCTTTTTATTTTATTTATGTATTTTTTTGTGCGGCTCCGCTGTGGACTTGTTGGGGCTTTCGTGCGCGGTCACTCTCGTTGAACGACTGAATTCAACGGCAATCGCTGGTGGCATGAAACTTGACTACGCGGTAACCAAGCAAACGGCAATTGAGTGAAAACGCAAGCAACAGCCGCAGCAGCAGCACCGACTCGTCGGCAGAGGCAGCGGCAGCGTCAGCAACGGACGCGGTCGCAACAGCAAAGCTCTCAAAAGCACAAGCGCGACTCTTAAATTGAGTGAAAAGCACAACAAAAAAGAAACACAAAAAAGAAGAAAAACAACAACAAAACTTGTCAAGCATTGCGGTTGCTTTGGCTCTAGCTATAGCCGCTACTGCCGCTGCTGCTGCTGCTGATCCCATTCGAAAGTTTAATTATATTTGCGCCACCGACACTAGTTGCTATGCTATAGTGCTACTGCTGGGTGCTGGCTGCTGGTTGCTGTTGTTGTTGTCGTCGTTGCTATTTGGATTTTCGAAACCGGCAAGGCGCGCAGAGCAACAACAACGACTGCGACGTCGACTGCGTTCGATCAGCACCACCAGCAGCAGCAGCGCCAGCAAAGAAGCAACAAATTGTAAGCGCTTATTGTGTGGTGCTCTACGTATGCATGTGTGTGTGTGTTTTGGTATTGGTGCGTTTGACAGCAGAAGCAGAATTACGTCAGAAATGCTCGCACACACACATACACATGCAAACAAGCTGCTCTGCTCGCAGCGCCAGGCCGCAAAGCTTTGCACTAAAAGTTTTCTTCTACGAATTTCGTGCGCCGTTCTTTTTTTTTTTCAATTCATGCGCGACCCAATGCGACGCGACCCAAGCACACAAACACACACACACACAGAGAGTCATATATGCCTAGTTTGGCTACTCACAAAAAGCTGCACCGGCGACGGCCGAGCGAAAACAAAAATTGAATTAATTAGAAATAAATATTGTGCACACGCACGCACACTAGCGGACGCCGTACGTATGGGTGTTGGTGTGTGAGTGTAAGTGTTTGTGTCGGTGTGCGTAATTAATGCAATTCATTTTAAAGCGTATCGAAATGCCAGCCACAAAACAGCAAAAACAATAACAACTCTGTGCAAAAACAACTGTAAAAATTGTTGTTGCTTGTTTTTTTTTTTTTTTTGCATTCGATTTTTATTTTGTTGATTTTGTACAATTTTGTCGCCTGTTTGTTGTTGATTTTATTTTTGGCATTGTTTATTTGCATAGATTGCAATGCGCTAACTATATTTATATTTCATTCGAAAATTCATTCTGAATCCCCATAAAAAAAACAAATTCAAAATATCACGCATACGCAGAGTTTGACCCGCTTCTTTAGAAGAGCTCAACTCGTCTCGAAGCATTTGTCTCTCTTAAGTCATTTAAACATCAAAATGTGACTGGTACTTTAAATTTAATAATAATGCAAAAATCAAAAATTAAAAAAATATTTGAGTTATTCCTTTGAGTTAATTCTTATTTAAACTGAAATAAGTTTATGTTAAGGGTATGCTTGCATTCCAATTATAATGGAAAAACATTTTAAAACAAATTACAAGAAAAATTATGTGTAAATAATGCAAAGCATTTAATTTTAATTGTGGTAAATAAAATGTAATATTTTAATGTCTCTCAAATAGGGAATATCCTGCTTGTTTCATAAGTTCAAAATTCACATACAAGTTGTTGCCTTATTTATTTTCCATGGCAATCCTCTATGAAATTAGTTGAATATACCTATACATATTTATTTTCAATATATAAATTTTTTTGGTGACATTGACTAATTAATGCATCTATCTACCTACTCATTTAATATAATTAAAGCCATATAGATATATAGCTAGATTGTAGACTTGTAGAATGTCTATAATCAAAAAGTCAAAGTCAATGGCAATGAAAACAAGCAAATACATATATATATTTATATACATATACATATGTAGGTATATACAATTTATCTATACTTATTGTATTCCATATAACTTGGCTAAGAGACAAGAGACAATTATTGGGTGCAGCCAATTTTGATACCTGATTCCATTGATTGAACAATAGTACATGAGATGATTTCTGATAGGCTTCATAGGAAAATCAATTGAAGAAGATTAAAATGGTTAGGTTTTTAAGATAAAGCGAAAAGTTTTAGGTAAATAATATAAAATACTTTGAAGTTTAGTCAGGTTTTAAGTTAAGATTTGTTTACACTGTATTGCAGATTCCATGTAACTCCCCCTTAGTTTTAATTAAGTTCAACACCAACTTTTAAGTTCAATACCATCTTTTAAGTTCTGTACACATACATAAATCGTTTACTATCGTTGTTTAAAAGGTTTTCAGAGTTGTTCTTATTGTTTACCTAGACATTCTTATCGATATTGTTTGATTGTCAAGTGTAAAATGGCTATGGGAAATGAAGAATGCTGAAAACCAATAAAAAAAAAGGGCTTGACTAAAAGGTTGCTTAACACTCAAACTGGATCTGTAAATGAAAAATTCTAGTTAAATGGGAATTATTTGCTTAACTTTCAAGCAAAGCGCGCTGAACTTTCAGACTCTCTAGTTCTCTCTCAATCTTTCTCTCTCTCTCTCTCGTGTTTTAAGTTCTCTGTTATATAAAATATATATATATATATATATATATATATATATATATATATATATTGATAAATATAAATATTTTTATATATTTATAGCAACTGTTGCTGGGCTACTGATAGCAACAGTAGCCACAAGCAAACAGGGCTCGATATGCTCGCTCACACAGTGATAAAGGGAGTATTTGTGTTTTCAAGTGTAGCTATTTATCTAAATCTATATAATGCCGAAAAGAAATTTGATATGTGTATATACAGTGATAAAGAAAACAAAAGGCTATTTTGATAAGTATTTTCTCACGAAAGATAAAGAATATTTATTGTTTTCAACTATTTTCTCGGCAAGAAATTCGTATAGTATGGTTTATTTGCTCTATGCTTAAATGTTCTAGAATTGAGTTAATTTTGTTTATGTAAATGTTCAGGATATAAGATCTATGTATTATTTAAAGAATAAACTCCATGCAAAACGAGAGAAGGAGGCGTAGCAGAACTCATCAACTTAGTCGGGTTTAGATAATAATAGATAATAGATAGTAAATGGTGGAGTTCACTGGAGCTCAAACCAACCGGTTAATTATTGTTATTATTAGTAAATTTACTTAAGCGAAGAGTTCTGAACGCGTATGAAGCAGTCGTTGATGCCCAAATGCAAAATTGTGCACATGTTCTGTTCTACTTCTTTTAGTTATATTTAGAAGTAGCTGCTGCTTATCGAAGTTCTCTTTTTGTTCCTTCATATGGCCCATTACCCTTGACAACAACAAACAGCTGAGCGTGTGTGTGTGCGTGTGTGGGTGTGTGTGTGTGTCGTTACATTTGCTATAATTGTAGTTTGGCTAATTGCAATTAGGGCGCGTTGCATTTAAACGCGACACGTACCCCAGAGACAGAAAATAAATGCAAATAGAAAGGTAATTATATATATACAAATATCTATCTATATAGCTTAACAATGGAATAGGCAAAAGCAATATAGATATATGTATATATCAGCATATTTATATATAGTTTCAATATACTTTAAGGCCTTAAGTCGTTTAGCACTAAATCGAATTCCTTTTCAACATACTTCTGCATGTGATTTGGGGCGTTAACTAAAATTATTTAACTATATATATAAACTATATATGTATATGTATATATATAAATTACGTTCTAAACTAAAAACTAGAGCTTAAAGAACAGTCAAGCAACAGCAACAACAACAACATTTACAGCAACAACAACAACTGTTGCCAGTCTTTTTTTTTCTTGTCTCGAGTTTGTTGTCTGCGTGTTTTGCGCAGAATAAAAAGACCTTGCTTTCGATTTTCAAAAACGCACACACACACAATACACACACACACACACACTTGAGAGACAACAAGTCACAGTCAGTCGCACACACAACAAGAAACGTTTAAATTGCTATTTTATGCATCTGAAATCTGACTATGGAATACCAACAAACCCAAATTGCAAATAAAAATTAATATTAAAAGAAAAAAAAATCAAATCGAAATAAAATAAACTCAAATAAACTAAAATAAAAACATAAAGAAATAAAAAACAACCGCAGTCGCAGCAACAGAACAGCAACTTTTTTTTTTTGCTAAATACAAAGCAAAGTCATTTATAAATTGTATCAATTTTTTTTTTCTATAGCCACCCTGCCACGCCTACTTCGCTGCGCTGCGCCGCTGTGCCGCTCGCTGATCAGCGAGAGCCAAGTCCAAGCCCAAGTCAAGCCAAAAAGCTAAACAACAACAGCAACAACAACTACAGCAAACGCAGCAGCAGGGACGCCAACATCTCGAAAGTCGCACGCTTCACTGCGTTGACAACGACGTCGACGCCAGCAGCGAGCGTCAGCAGAATAGCAGCAGAAATCGTTGTCGTTGTCGTTGTCGTCGCCGTTGTAATGTTTTAGTTTAAATACCCTGTTAAGATTAAGGCGGATGGGCAGCCAGGAGTTGATCGATAACCATGTGTGTTCATACTCACAGCCGATAGGCAAAGTTATCGATTGTTGTGCTGCTGAGCGAAGTAAACTGCTTTTGGAGCTCAACTTTTTTCTTCTTACATATTTTTGCCAACAACGTCAATGCTAAAATCCCACAAATTACAGGGTATATATTAAGCATTTCTCATAAAGTCTACTTACTATGAATTTATAGTTCAATTGCTGAGCTTTAACTTTTTTACGAGACGCCCAAACTAAGACAAGTTAATAAATTACAGGGTATAAGTAGGCTCAGCTCTCAGCTGTAGCAAAATTATGGGTGTTAACTTTGTTTTTATAGTTAATTAGAAATATACAAGATATAAACTGTACATTAATTACGGGGCATCTTAAGTTGAGCTCTATAGAATAGCCCAATATAAATATATATATATATATATATATATATATATATATATATATATATATATATATATATATATATATATATATATATATTTCTATATACTTTTATGTACGAATATGCAATTATCATATGTCAATTTGCTTAAGTGTGTCTATTAATAAATAAACTGCACAAATTACAGGGTATCTGTCAATTAGGGTTTGAACACCGCTAATATTAGTTATTAGTGTTCACAATACAGCAATATAGGCTACACAACTTATAGGGTATCTTCAAGTTAGCCAAAAATGAAGTTTTATAGGATATATTTAATTTAAGCATCAAGAAATTTGTATATAATTTTCTATATATGTATATGCACATATTGCAGCAGTGCGAATACAATACACAATTCCTTCAAGTATGCACAAATTACAGGGTATTTATATACGGCTTCTGAGTTTATTGATAGCTCAACAGCTTTGCTTAGCATTTTATTCGGCTAAGCAACTCATTAGCTGCATTACAGGGTAACTGCTGGTCGTGCTTGAGCTTTTCAGTTAACTTGTTAACTTGGCTTAGTGGTTGTGGTCGATTGGTTTGCTGGCTCGCAAAAGCGACAAGAGCTGCTCTTGGTTTGAACTGTTGTTCGGCCTATGCCAGGTTAACAACAAAGACACCTTTCAAGACTGGTTTAGTTATTGACTGCACACACACACACACACACATAGCAGTAGTGCATGTGTATGTGTGTGTGTGTGTGTCTGCTTGTGTATCTTTGGCTGGCTTCTTGGTTACAGCTCATTTGCTGCAAGACTTCTAAAAGGCAGCAACTAAAGACAAAAACTAATTCTTAAATGTGTGTGTGTGTGTGTCTGTGTGTGTGCGAGTGTTTGTGTATGTTAAGCTGGGTGTTGGCTGCTGTTGTTGTTGTTGTTGTTGTTGTTGTTGTTGTTGTTGTTGTTGTTGTTGTTGTTGTTGTTATGGCTGCAATTGCCAACAAGTTAGAAGAATGTCGTTTATTGTTGACTGAATGCAAAGTGAATTGCTGAAATGCCTCAAGTTACATAGCAAACCCAGCGAAAAGGGAGTGTAACTAACATGCCTCTCTGTATGTGTGTGTGTGTGTGTGTGTGTGTCTGAAAGAGCTTTTTGAGGATTTGGCCAAAGAATTGCGCTAGACAGGCCAGACCAGGCCAGGCCAGGCTACACTAGACTAAGCAGCAGCTGCAGCCGCTCTCCAGTCTTTGTTTATTTCGTTTATATATATATATTTTTTTTGTCTTCGCAGGCTTTTGGCTGGCCTTATGTAAGACACGTTAATTACATTGGCTTTATGCAAGAATTTCAATTGCAAACAAAATATATATATATACACACATATATATACATATGTGTATAAAATAAAAAGTGAAAGTCAACTGCGAGGCAGCGACAACAGCCAACAGCATACACATTACGTATACGCAATGTGAATTGCTGTTGCGTTTGGGGGCGTTGCTGCTCGTGCTTTAGATGCGCATCCTGAATTCCAGACACGTTGCCCCCTAAAAATGAAACGAATTTACGACTACAAAGAACGAAAGGCCAGCTAAACGTGCAACAACAACGACAACAACAGGCAACAACGACCTTAATTCTGTGGCAGCAACATCGTCAAGAAACGACTCCAAGGGCAGCGACAAAGCTGCCTGCCTGCCTGCTCTCGACTTATAAACATACTTAAAGGCAAGTATATATTATATATAAATATATATACATATGTGCATATAGAATATACTTACATACATACATATGTAGTATATATGTATATACCATGTGCAACTGTGCTACACTTCAAGAATTTTAATGTACTCCCGCAAAAAAACCCTAAAGAATGTCTTTGTTGGCTTCCTTTCATTTTTACATACAGATTCAACTATGCATGCAGATACCGTTAAAGATACGGAAAGATATATAGCTAGGGCTAATGAAAAAGATAAATATCAGACTGTCTTACAATATAACAGAAGCAACTCTATTTATAACTTTATTTATACATCTTTCACATTCAAAGCTTCCTCGAAGCATACTTTCATATCTCCTAAGCTTTGTATACCTGCATATAGATTTGTCTAACAGTATAACAATAGGACTGTATGATATTATGCTAATATAACAGTATAACAATAAGACTGTATGCTAGTATAGTAATACAATAATAGAACAGTATGTTAGTATATGACTATAACAGTATGCGAGTATAACAGTTTTACAATCTGTAAAATAAGTGCACAAGAGTGTAAGAATCTTATAGTAAAATTACAAAATATAGCGTACAACAATAGGAAAGTATAACAGTATACAAGTATGACAGTACAACAGTTTATTATTAACGTATATCACATAGCGCAAAATAGTATACTAGTAAATTATTTCTATATAACTTCTACTAGTATAACAGTATAGCAGTATAACAATATAAGAGTATTGCAGTATTACAGCATTTCGGTATAATAGTATGAGCCCATTAGTTATGTTTACAACAACTATTTACTTTCCCATCTTTTCGGGGCTACCCCAAATATTTCGCCCAGTGTAGCTCTTGTTTCGGCATCTATGGCAAACGCTCACTTTGCAGGCGCATTAGAATGGAACTGGTTGCAGCTGCCGTTGCTGCCGTTGCTGCAGTTGCTGCTGCAGCAGCATTTGGCATCGCTTGAATTGTGTCCTAACACTTGGCGCAACGCCTCCGTGGCATACAGCCTCCGTTAGGCGGCGTTAACGAGCTCGTGCTTGTGGCTGCCACAACAACGCACAAGAATTGCCATGAACCAATTTGATAATACACACACACACACACATAGATACAATACACACACACACACTCGCACACATACGCACAACAATTATTTGCTGCCGTTTTTTTTTTTACTTGTTTTTGTATTTTTTGAGGCTCGACATAAAATTGAAAGTTGCCTTCAACATTTTGTGGCGCATTTGAAAACTTGGCGAAGCGTGAACACAACTCAACAAAATACACATAAACAACAGCAACAACAGCAGCAGCAATAAAATAAATGGGTAAAAAACGGCAAATTATGCCATATAAGATAGCAAAGCCCCAAACCCGTAACCCCATCCAACCCCAACTGCCCCGTTTCCAACGAGCTCCCTAAACAAATGACCGTGAAATTGATGTCCTGTCGCTTTGCTGGCGTCAAAAGGCGTTACCTAAAGACAACTCAAAAGAAAGACCAAAATATACCAGAGCTGAGTATAAGCCCGACTTGTAAATACCCTATATGACATGACTATGAATTAGTTTTTCTGTTATCAGTACTTCAATGCGTCAAATTTATGAAAATTTGTAACTAATAAATAACCTATAATGTGTTTAAATGTGTTGATGACAGTATAGCCCTACTAAGACTACTAATATTACTAGATTACTAGATTACTAGGTTATTAGGTTATCTTATATGTTAAGCACTTCATTTATTGATACCCTGTAAGGCATTAAATCCCTAGTATTGTCATTAAAAACGGTTTTCACATTTTAGCAATTCCAAAAATAGAATAAAGTACTAAAAAAAACAAATACCATACATTTGATATATATTTTTATGGTTTTAATGCATCTATATAATATATAGCACACATCGGTTAAATATAATTTCTATGTGTCTCACATAGTGCCCAAATCAGAATTCCCATGATTTAACTCTCTCGAACTAGCAGTTGCTTTACTTGGCTCTAACATATGGATAGTTCTTTTTTTTCACTGCCTGTCTCTCTCTCTCACTTTTTTTCTCTCTCTCTCTCTCTCTCTATCTCTGGCTTAAGTCCCACAAACTGTTGATTACAGGGTATACATACACACATATACTTATATAAACAAACAATACGTCAGAGCTGCGAATCACGGCATCAATTTCCTGTGTCTGTATTTCTGCGTGGGCGACTGTCTACGTCTCCGTCTCTCTGCCGCTACCTCTCCCTTCCTTCCTCACTCTCTCACTCACTCGCTCTCTGTGTGTGTGCAAAAAAGTGTTGGCAAAAATTTGTTGATAAGCATTTAATGTTTATCAGCTTGAAGCACACACAACCAACACTCACTCACACGCACACACACACAGACACACACTTGACTTAACTTGATTGAGGGTCCTCCTTATTGCCAGTCTATTTACAAATTGGCATCTAAAAATAGACAAAACGCTTGCGTAGAACCCCGCCTGCATAGCGTCATTGCGCCAAATGCGCCAACAGCAACAAAAATAAAATGAAAGAAGGAAAATTGGAAAAGCGAAATGCGAAAAACGAAAAGAAAAGACTGAAAAGAAAAGTATGCCAAACAAACGGTCAAAGGCTTACAACGAATTGTGGTATACTCTTAGAGAGCTTTGAGAAATCAATAAAAAATACCAAATATTTATATAAATAAGAAAATATTTACAACAAAAATTATTCGATTCCTATATCAATTCCAGCTCTGTGTAATAATTGAGAGGCTTCCTTAAATTATTATGTCCAACTCTTCCATCTCTTAAGAAATGTAGGATCTTTTAAATAAACTAGGCCTATAAATCGCTATGCTATATATTGAATTCAAACCTTTATGTCTTATCAAGCATACAAACATTCATTTCTGCCTATATATAAGTCTCTAATAAATCTTTAAACAATTTCCACTTAATGTAAATTTCAAATTTTATGCACAGTTCATTTCAGCTTGCAACATAAATTATATTATGTAATTTATGATAAACATTTTAAACTTCAATAATAAAAACCTCAACTCTATCCAGCTAATCACAAACATATTCAAATTAGCTTACATTGTAATACGGAGAGACCCAAAAAAAAATAAATAAGAGAAATAACATGATTTGCATATATTGTATTAAAGCTAAAATATTCCCAAAAAATAATATCGTCTCGTAGACTAATTTTATGCACAGGCTGTTAAAATAAACCTGATTTTCTATCCATATATAGACTGGTTCCTAAAGGTCGCTAAGCAAAATCATGTGATTGCCTGAAAAGCGTGATCAAGTATTAAGAAAAAAAAGTTATTAGGTTAAGTCCTACTCCAATTAGATGTTATAAAAGCTAACGAGTTTTTGATAGCCTAAAGGGAGTTGAAAAGTTGAGTAAAGATTAAAAGTTCCAAAAAAGATTTCGATAAAGTGAAAAGGTTTTAATCTAAATATATTTTGATTCGGTTCCATTTGATAGTACTTTATGAAACCAGCAAGTGTATATAGTTAGAATTAGTTAATTAATGTTTATTCTTCAATGTGTCCCCTTAACTAACTTGTAAATTGGATCCAGTTGATAATGTAACAGTTCATTTAGTATTCATTTATGAGTTAGTATTCATTTAGTATTCATTAGGAGTAGGAACTAGTAAATTAAATTAAACTACATATTATTCCCCACGATCCACTAACATGCAATATGGAATCCATATGCATGCCATATTGAACCAGTTGGATATACAGAATAAAATTTATATAGATATGTACATATTAAGTCCCTTTAGCTAAAGGACAAATCCCATCTGTTTGGCCATGGAACTAGTGCGCGTAACAGCATTTACAATGCCTTGGGGGCACTCTGGCACTCACTCAAAGTCACACAGACACATTCTCAAGGAGTCGTCAAGGCGCTGAGGGAGCTTAAGGCGCTGGAGCACTCACTCACTCATCGACAGATTGTTGACGTTGACATCGTTGACGCCAGTTCGTCAGCGTGGCAAAGCTCCAATGATGCCTGCCGTAATGAAAAATCAATGAGCCCGCAGCAACAAGCTCCAGTCATGGCTCCAATGGAAGGAATAGAAAGAAAAACAACAACAACAAAGGGGAAAAAAAGGCATTGGGCAGCCGACAGGCGCCCACGCCCAACTCTCGTAAGCTTCGATGGATGAGGCCACAGCTGGAGAATCGCACTTGCGGCTTACGGGTTCACAATCCGACCGTATGAGAAGGTGGGGCTGGTGGGCAACAAATTGGAGCATTGGTAGTGTGAGCTGCATATCGCATGCGGCATGCGGCGTGTGGCATACACGACATGTGGCGACAACTGGCGCCTGCTAAAGGCGTTTTGGGGCGTGGCGACCCAATGGCGACAGCAACACCACCGGAAACATGACATTCAATTAAGCGCAATTTAAGCGAAACTAGCTTAACTTATGAGTGGGTGAGATGGAGTAAGCAGGAATAGAGAGGGAGAGCAGCAGCGAGAGAGAGAGAGAGGGAGTAGTAGTAGTAAATGATAGGGCAATAGGTGTAGGTGGATGGTCGCCATAAGGCAGTTGCCATGGCGAGTGAAAGGGTATACAAACAGCAAAAAGCCAAGTTATCTAATCGCAAAGAGCAAACGCAATAAATGCTAAGGATTAGAAATCAGCGATTACCGTTTACACATAATGTGCAGCCTGGTGACAGTGGGTGGTGTTGGGTGGTTTGTTTTGTCGGTTGACGCCCACGCAAAATCTGGTACAGTGAAAAATTACGCATGCTGACGTCATTGTGAATGACTCGCGAAGCTTCCAACATGCCGCAAACTGCGTCATTCATTCACCGAAAAAGCAACAACAACAATAACAACAGCAACACCAACACCAATAACAGTAAAGTAATAAAAGCACACACACACACACAATTGTCGTAGGTTTGTTTGCTGCACGAGGGTGGAACCCGCAAAAAGCGCGCCTGCTATACGCTTGCCTGCATTTCATTCATAAAAATCGTTGGGCAAGGGAGAGAGGGAGAGTGTGTGAGCGAGCGAGCGAGCAAGTTCGCGTGGTAGAGAGCGAGTGCGCGTGCTGTCATGCGCGAGTCCTTTGTTGACCTTTGCCAATGCGCAAGCCTTGAGTGCGAATGCAATAGCAATAGCCGATAAGTTTAATTTTATGTTGTTTTTGAATGAGTGAAAGCTTAGCACAAGAACTGCGCAGTTATTGCGCTCAAATAGTGTGAGGTGCACTGAGAGAGAGAGAGAGAGTGAGTCTAAGAGAGGACGTTATTGAAAGAGACCATAACTGAGTGAGTGAGTGCACGGTGTATACGTGTGCATGTGTGAGTGTGTGTCTGTGGTACAATGTCAAAGCCAAAGAGCAGAGTCAGTCGGTCAAATGACCTTTAAGGCAAACTATTTGACGCCAGTTGCGGTCAATTCGAGCAGAGGCAGAACCGCAACAGAAACAGCATCAGCATCTGCATCCAATCAAACCATATTGTTGCATGGCAATCACCTCGTAAACCGTTCAATTTTATGAGCCACACACATACACAGCTATAGAAACCAAGCGCGCGTCAGCGCTGTTATCGAGAGTTGACAAAGAGTCTTAACACCGCTGCAGCGGTGGGCAGCGCAGGGGGGCAGGCACTGGCTGATGTGCTTGCGAAAAGGTAGGCAGAGCAGCTCACAAGCAGCTCGCATTTGATTTCAAGGTTGCCTCGAAATGTCAAAATTGCAGATGCGACGCCAAATGCGAATCAAGTTTGCACCTTGGTTGAAAATAAAACAAATCCAAACCGAACTAAATGAAACGAAACGAGAAGAGACGAAACGCTATGGTAGGCTACAACAACAAACAACACACAACGAAACGAAATGAAACGAAACAAAAACGCGAGACTAAACAAGTTCCCAAAGAGCATTAGAACAACTGATAATGATAATGGTAATGATTATGAAGATGATGATGATGCTGTTGATGCGCAGCAATTGGTTTCTGGCTGGCATACCAAACCTTTTCGATTACTTGGGAGAGAAGGAGACGACAAACTGACAAACTCGTATTATAAATTTATTGTGTAATGACTGCAATGACTACTCAACATCAACAACAACAACAACAACAGCAACTGTGACAATATATGAAGCAAGAATGTCTGAAAGCAAAGTAAAAAAGTGAACTAAACCATATATACCCTGTAGAGTGAGAACAAATAAGCTGTAATAATATAGAATGCAACTCTTGTTACCCATTACATTCATAGTCAGTATGAAATACAATATGTAATAAAACATAAAATATAAATACATATACATATTAATATTATATAATTCATAAACAGTTTTCAACATTTCACTCAATCTCTATGCTCACTCTCAGGTCGCTCATAGCCCATGCTCGTATTATGCTTCCCCACGGTGTCATGAGACAAGTATGTGACGCTGACAACGGCTGCGGTTGCGACGGCGACGGTGACTGCGGCTGCGGCTGCGGCTGCGACTTCTCAATGCAATAAGCAAATCGTTTGCAAATGAACGAAAAGAAATACGGCAACAAAAATAACAACAGCAGCCAAAAGCATATACACAGACAATGTACCGTTGCTTTCCAGCAACTGCCACCACCACCATCAGCAAAGCGTTTGAGTATGACTTTCAAATGAAACGAAAACGAATACGAATACGAAAGCAAAAACAGGCGCATTGAAGAGCACAGCTTATGAGAACTGAAATTGGAATTGGAATTGGAATCAATGGACGTTTTATGATAATTTTATGGAAATCTTCTGAAAGCTCAGCTGCACTTTCTCAATTATAATGCGTGATCCAGTTAACCTGCTGCAAATTCTGTTGTATGAAACCTGTTGAGCCGCAAGGGCGAACGTAAGCAAGAAGGAGAGAGGGAGGGCAGCAGAGGCAGAGCAGTAAAGAGGCTGAGCAGGAGAGGGAGAGCAGCCAATGGTTAGTTTGAGCGTAGGGTAGGCTAGTAGGAGTTGCCCATGCGCTGCGCTCGTGGTGCACAAAAATAATAAAAGCAAGCGATTCGAATGGCATAAAATGCAGCTCAGTGTGCCAGTCAGTCAGTCAGTCAGTCAATGAGCGTGCGTGCGAGTGAGCAAGCGTGCGGGCGTGAGTGTGTAAGAGTGAGTGAGTGAGGTAGCTGAACTAGTCGTCAGTCAGCTTTGCTAGTGGTTCTATGCAGCAGTCATAGCTGCTGCTGCTGCTGCTGCTGCTGCGGCTGCTGCTGTCTCAAAAAAGTGAATGTCCACCAAAAGTCCTTGAAACCTGAAACCGATCTTTCCAGTTTACAAGCTGAGTGCAGTCGCTGCTGCTGCAACTTGCCAGACAACGAACTCAAAACTTGGACTTGCCAAGATGCTGTTACGACTACTGCTACTACAGGCAGTTGCTGCTGGCCCAGACCAATCCAATTCAACCTAAAACCCAATCCAATCGAATACAATTTGAGACAACTGTAATCCTTCAGTGAGCACCTGAACGAATTACAAGTGCCACAACACTGCAAGAAATTACAACTCTTACATAATATATGGCCGAGAAATGTGAAGAAATTAAGAAAAAACAAGTAAGAAAGCTCTAGTCGAGACTGCTCGACTAGGAAATCCCCTGAACCCTTCGGAGAACTGATATTTCAATAATTCTTCCCGTCTTTCTGCTTACAAAAGAAACACACACACTCACACATGCACACGCGGACACACATACATAGACACTCATAGGCACGCATGCATAAACTCACATGGGCTGCAGTGTGGGCTTACTATGGGAACTTAATTGTTTAATAACTTTTTTTCTGGACGTACGTTCTCCATGAAACTTTCAGATTGTGGTTTTATCATTACTATGCGTATAATTGCCAAAGCTCAAGTCTCTAGTATTTGAAATACGCCTTTTACAAACTTATGGGTGAGGGGCTGGATATAAGGGTGGGGGGTAAAATTGAACAAAAATCGAAATTCTATAACGTACATATCAATCTACATTTAAAATTTGGATACTCTAGCTCTAAAGATGTAGGAGATATAATTTTATAACTGCATTTCGATAAGGTTTTTGATCGATAAAAAATAACGGGATGAGTTATCGATTTTTAGTGATAAACTCGATATCCGCGTGCTATATACGAGCATTTAAAAAAAAAGTTGAAGTCTCTAGCTTCTATATCTTCTGAAATCGACGCGTTCAAACATACGGACAGACGGACAGACAGAAGGACAGGGCTAAATCGACTCAGTTCGTCGCCCTGATCAAGAATATATATACTTTATGGGGTCTGCCACGCCTCCTTCTGCCTGTTACATACATTTCAACAAAAACATTATACCCTGATTTCCCATTTTCAATGGGTTCAGGGTATAAAAAAAAAAATAAAGAGCAGATAAGAAGGGCAGAATTGACAGATTAATTAGGACCTGACTTAATCAATTCTTAGCTTTTAATCGATTTTATATAGTAAAATTAGAAAAGAATTGAATTTGAGTAAAATATTATTAGTTTATTTATTGAATTTTAAAGAAAAATTCAATTGATTAAAATTATAGGAAATTGATAGTTCAGAAAGCATTAATATTATTAGACATGTCATATAACGCATTCGTACGTCTGTAGACGATATAGATAGCTCTAAGTGTCGCTGGGATCTATCTTATTCAATTTCATTTACATATCCACATTTTATATTATATACTAATAAAACTAGCTTCAATTATTTCACAGTGTACGTTTAGCTACCTGTCAAGAATTTGGGTTGCGCTATTGGGTGCGGTTCAAGTTTGAAGCCAAATAAATTATATAAGAATTAAACATATATATATATATTCTATTTTTTATACAACAAATCGTCTGGCCCAGTAACAAATAAGGAGCTTACAACCAACATCCTTTCCAACCGGATCTGAGAGTCAGAAATCTTAAAAAAAAGGAGAACTCCATATTGATATAAAAACTCGATATAACAAACGCTCTAACCGCATCCAGTTAAAAAGCAAGCGTAAAGCGATTACAAAATCACCAAAAAAAAAAAAAGCATATATACATACATACATATGTATTTTTGTATATATGTATATACGTATTATAAGCCAAAGCGAAACAATTAACCGAACCAAGCGGATTGAGTAAAAATTTTGTATTTGTTTCTCTTGTCCAGTTTTTTAACGAACGTTACAGATAAATCAAAGCTCCGTTGTATCTTTTATTTCTGTTTTATTTTATTTTTTCCTTTTCTTTAGTTTTTTTTTCCTTTTTTTTTTTTTTTTTTTTTTTTTTGTTGACCAATGAAACCGAAAGCTGGGGCGCAGCTCCACCTGCATTGGATTGACATTGAAGCCGTTTGGTTATTGGATTGTATTGCTGTTGTTGTTTCATTTTGATGTATCTTTTTTATACAACGAACCGAAATGAAAATTGTTTCTTAAAACAAAACGAAAATGTATATTGACTTTGCTGTACTCTTAAGGACGTAAACAAAGCCTTTAAATTATACCTTTTTTTATATTTTGAAAGTAATTTATTATTTTTTAAAATTTTTTAAAAGTAAAAATTAATCAAGAATTTTGTAACATGTTTTTACATTTTTAAATTATTATTTTTTAATCAATTTATCTCTGAATTAAATTAAAATTAAAATTATTTTATTTAAAATACAAAATTAAAGTGTGCATATTGTAAAGAAGAAGAAAAAAATTACAAATTTTTTTTTATTAATCTTGTGTGGCTACCTATACAAGATTATAATTTAATTGATAATAAAAACTAATTTTATTAAGTGAATAATAGAAATATAGAATTTACATCTGTTGTCAAAAATATATATATATATATTTATGCAAAAATGTGTTCAAAATAAATTCAGGGTATTTACTAGTCAAGCATATCCGCACCTTTTTACTTTTTATAAGCTTTTTTATAAGACCAAACCTACTGCGGCTGCTGTGGCTGTGGCGGTGGCTGTGGCTGTGGCTGTGCCTTTCATTTCTTGCAATTGGCGTTTTAAGTTTTTGCCTGCATAGCTGGCTGTATCTGCATAAATAGATCTCTGTATGCAGGTAACTTTAATCAGCTTATAAATAATATAATTCATTATGAATATGAATACATTCGAAAATTGTAATCAATAATAAAGCACACTCAAGCGTAATGTGAATTCAGATCAAGGGAATTCAAGATAAACCAATTTATGAATATACATATATGTATATATGTATGTGTATATACTTATATCTAAATTTCAGACTAAGTAATTATAATTACAGATTAAGTTATTCAGATATTTTGAGCAAATACATATATATATATATGTAAATTTGATATCTTTAGCTCAGAGTAGTAAAGATCTTGCTTAACAGCGAAAGCTTTATTTAGCTGATGAAAGTGCTGATGTATCAGAGAGTCTTATCTTTATGTGCTTCCATTAGCAGCCCAAGCTCTCACTCTAAACCACTCTAGATTAAATTGCAGATCAAAGTTAACAGTTTGAGCTTAACCGACAAGCGTTTGGAAAGACATTAGAGAGCCAGAATTTCATTCAATATTAAATTTCATTTAGAACAGTTTTATAAATGCTATAATTAATCTATTTGGATCTGTTTCTTCTAGTTTCCTATGTGTTATCTTTTCTTTCTCCATCTCTCTTCTATCTCTCTCTCTCTCTCTCTTCTCTACATGATTTCATTCTTCCATAGAGATCTCCCTTTATTAGGGCTTTTCCATTTGATTCAAATTAGTTTATTTTGTTTTATCCCTATCTTTGTTTTTTTAATATTTACCTTTCGAAAAGACAAACAAAACATTATAAAAGCCAATTAGAAGCCTGAAATACCTAAAAGCCAGGCACTTAACTTGGAAATACCCATAATAAAGTAAACCTTAATTACCTACGAATACTAAACAAAAAACATGAAAATATTTGCTATAAGGCGTCTCTACCTGTCTCACTTTTGCCTCTACATATATCTCTCCTTGTCTCTCATTTTGCGTGGTATTTCTTGGTGCTTTTGTAACCCTAGCCCAAATACCTCTATAAAAGAGACTTGATGAAACTATGTATTAATAATATGGCAAGTTTTTTTTTTTTTTTTTGTATTTGAAGAGCCAAAATAATTAATAACAAAGCGCAATTAAAGGTAGATATATGTAGATATATACGGGTATATGCTTATGTATATAAATTTATATGGTAGATATATGTATGTATATATAGGCAAATATAACTGCTCAAGATTTGTGATAATTGTCGAGCAGACGTTGACAAGTTCCAAGAAATGACCCAACTTAACGTAAACAAACAAAGATTGTCAAGGAATTTCAGACGAGTAGCTAATACTCTAACATATAATATTTAACATATCAAAATTGTTGAGCTACTTAATGGAGCATGAAAAGCCGTTTAACGTAATCCTCAAATTAGCTCTCTTCTTCCGATTTCTATAACCATGTCAAAGCTGAAATGATTCTGAACATTTTCCACAGTCTCTCATTGTTCTCATTTCTCTATTGCAATACTCTTTTATAATACTCATACTTAGGAGTGTTTCTTATATATATCATTTATACTATATATACTATATATACCATATATACTCCATATTTACTATATATTATATATACCATAAATACGCTATATACCATTTATAACTCCAACCACCCAACATACAACATGATCTAGCAAATATGATCATCTGGCCCAGAGTATTACTGCAAATAATGCTGACAGTTATTGCAGTATATATAACAATACCATAAGATAGCAAATGTGTGTGTGTGTGTGTGTGTGTGTGTATGTATGTGAGTGTGTAGAACGACCTTGCCGAAGGCAGTCTTCCGAACTCTTCCAACTCTTTTATATTTAATTTAGTTTTTTTCGCTTTTTATACCCTGAACCCATTGAAAATGGGAAATCAGGGTATAATGGTTTTGTTAAAAGTATGTAACAGGGAGAAGGAGGCGTGGCAGACCCCACAAAGTATATATATTCTTGATCAGGGCGACAAACTGAATCGATTTAGCCATGTCCGTCTGTCCGTCTGTCCGTCTGTCCGTCTGTCCGTCTGTCCGTCTGTCCGTCTGTCCGTATGTATGAACGCGTCGATTTCCGAAGATATAGAAGCTAGAGACTTCAACTTTTTTTTAAAATGCTCGTATATAGCGCGCGCATATCGAGTTTATCACAAAAGATCGATAACTCATCCCGTTATTTTTTTATCGATCAAAAACCTTATCGAAAACCAGTTATAAAATTATATCTCCTACACCTTTAGAGCTAAAGTCTCCAAATTTTAAATGTAGACTCGACTACACGTGATAGAATTTCGATTTTTGTTATAATTCACCCCCCACCCCTATATCCACCCCCTTACCCTCATCTCTGTAAAAGGCGTATTTCAAATACTAGAGACTTGAGCTTTGGCAATTATACGCATAGTAATGATAAAACCACAATCTGAAAGTTTCATGAAGAACGTACGTCCAGAAAAAAAGTTATTAAACAATTAAGTTCCCATAGTAAGCCCACACTGCAGCCCATGCCTGTTAATGCGTGCGTGCCTATGGGTGTCTATGTATATGTTTGCGTGTGTGTGTGCGTTTGTTTAAGCTGAATGACACTAAAAATTATTGAAATGGCTGTTGCTCGGAGGGTTCAGGGTATCTCGTAGTCGAGCAGTCTCGACTAGAGCTTTCTTACTTGTTTGTAGCTCTTTTTTAACGCTTCAGTCGCAATAATAAAAGAATTAGCGGCGCTTAATACGCAAGCGTAACTGAAAAATCGCTAAAAAAAAAAAAATCCGTTTTTATTTTTAGTTATCTTTTGTTGCGGAGTTCTTTTTTTTTTCAATGAGAGAAACAAAATACAATAGCGGAACAAGGCAAATGATTTTTAGAGTATATTTGAAGCCATTCATAAGTGGATGCCACAGATATACCTACACACATGACTATGTATGTATA
Source organism: Drosophila mulleri (assembly GCA_035047565.1). Lineage (NCBI taxonomy): Eukaryota > Metazoa > Arthropoda > Insecta > Diptera > Drosophilidae > Drosophila > Drosophila mulleri. The sequence goes on from JAWNPK010000060.1 coordinate 3,747,894, forward strand.
TATGTATGTAAGCTATCTACAATAGATGCTCGAAACAACATCCGCATTCTACGTGGCGCTCAAAAAACCAAAACAAAATTTTCATACAAAGCATAAATAAAACTTTTTGATTAATAGTTTTGTTGAAGTTTGATTTCAATGTTAATTGAAGTTACGATTGGAGCACGTGATGCGACAAAGAGGGAGAGAGGGAGAGAGATAACAACAGAGAAAGAGAGAGAGTGAGAGATGGAGGGAGATAGTCAGATAGATGTGACTCAGTTAGTTAGAAATACCCTGAATTATACTTAAAGCCACGTCGAAGCAATTAGAATTATGGCGCACTTATAAAACGATTCGATCAAATTGAGTTGGAGAATTCGAGAATTGATAATTATTTGAGAAAACTAAACGAGTAAGAACTACAGCCGAACGGGCATGACCGACTGCACAACACGCGTGCATATTCTATATAGATCAAGCAACTCTATATATACACATATCAAACTTTCAGCTAGATGATCTGTCTATAAAGTATGTAACAAATCAACGGAAATATTTTCATAGATGAATCCTTAAAGCTGTAGGTTTCCTATGCCATCCTTAAGCATTTCTATCAAGACTTTCATCAGTTTATCAACAACAGTTTATCAATATCCAACTAAGGTCATAAATCTTCATACATGCACATAAAACTAATATACTCTCGTTTATAACTCAATGAACTCGTATAAATAGATAAAAAAATAAGATTAAATAAATATCTAAACTGACAAGTCGACATGTGTAGCTGTCAATTGAAAACCGTTTTTTTTTATATAGAGGCTATATAGCCAGCAGGTCTTTAAACGTACTCATCAAGCAACAACAATATAACAACAATAATAATGATGACGTTTAAACAATTAAACACAGCCTTAACTACGTTTAATTTGTTATTGTCTATTCATAGTGTGTGTGTGTGTGTGTGTATGAGCTAACATGAATGAGTTCTAGCAGAACAAACGCTAGGAATGCTTGATCAGTTCTTTTAAGAGGACTGTTTAGAGTTCTTAGAATTTCCTAAAAATTTATCTAATTGTAGCTGTACAAAATAGAATTTTCTTTTAGGTTTTTCTTAAACTTCTAGCTCAAATAACTAGCTCTATAATATCTAGCTCTTAAGTTTAGCTTTTACTTTTAGCTTTGACTTTTGGTCTTCTAACTAGCTCTCATTTCTAGTTTAAGCAACTAGCTTCAACTTCTTGTTATTGCTTCTAAATCCAATTTCTAGTGCTTCTAGCTCTAATTTTGTGGTCCCAATCTCTTTATATTTCCACAAACTTTATTTTCTTTTCTTTATTTTCTTGATTTTTCTGCTATGGCTTCTTAGAGCTTCGTCTAGGGTTGTCTATTTCTAACTCATTTTTTACTTTATCAGCTTTTCATCAGTTTTTTCTTCTAACTTTGTCTAAATTTTTGTCCTTCAACTTTTTTTTTATCTTCTCAAAAGTGTTTCTTCATTTCATATACTCATAATTCCTATATATAAAATACCATTCAAGCAGATAACCAATTTGTTTACAGTTAAGGTCTATCTTAATAACTACAATTTAGCTACATAACGGCTATAATTTGGCAACACAACTGTACTGCCTAACCCAGTTCATAAAACTTTGATGTGGACACAAACATTTGCTTTGGCATTAATTGTTTTGAAATTGGCTTCAATTAATTTTAAATATAGTATTTACGAATTTGGTGCGACTCTTCATGTATACATATATGTATGGAGCTATATATGTATCTAAAAATAATTTCTGCAAGTCAGAGTACGAAAATATATACGAAATATATGTGTACATAATAACAAGTTAGCTGGACAATAAGCCCACATACGTATTATTAACATGCTGGCTGAAATATATTTCGATTCAACCTTTGCGAGCTTTAAATGCTTGATTTTTTATTTGATTTTGATTTTTTTTTTTTTTTTTTTTTTGTATTTTTATAATAGAAGAAAGACATAAGCAGCAATACTCGAAAATTGAGTTGGTGAAAAAATTTGATAATTAGCGGAAGTAACTTGTTTTTACGCACACATGTAAACAGCCGAAAAAATGCTAGAAATATGCGACATATTTTTCAACAATAGAGATAATAGTGAATTTTATCAGGTGGCTGGCGCAATTTGGCAGCACTTTTTTGGCATCTATTTCGAAGGGCGCAGACAGTTCTTGGAAATTTTCGGTTAACAAATTACACTTGGAGCGCTATCAGTGAAAAGAAACTCAAGTGACAAAAAGCAAAATAAAAGAGCGAGAAATATTTTACAATTAGATGGACAACAACAAGGAGACAAATGGGAAGAGGAGTAACCGACGGCAGAATACATCTTCACGGTGGAAACAAAGCAAATTTGATTATAAATATAAGCTATATATGTATGGATCTTTAGAAGAGCTTGGTTTGATATAGAGGATCTACTAGACACATTCTAGCTCAGCAATAAGTCTTTACATTCCATATTATCCGCCCACACACAACGAATATACCCTCTTTAAGACTAGCAACAAGAACAGCAACCACGCAGTCCAATTGTCAGCACTTAAGTGTTGATAAGCTCCCTGCACTGATAGGCTAGCGACCACAGCCCATGAAATTTCCCCTCTGTCTGTCTCTCGCTCTCACCCGCTGTGTCTCTTCTTTGCTCTTTGTCTGCTCAAAAAGTAAAACTAATCAAAAGTGAAACAAAAGAAAGGGAGAAGCCCTTGAGAATGAGCAGATAGGCTCCACTACAGAAATAAAATAATAAATGCCAAAGTCAGTTAACATGAATCGGACTTGAGCTGAAGGCGAAACTGCTTGTGTCTGTACGAAGATGAAATGACAGTAGCCTTAAAGCTAAAGCTCAAGATGAAGCTGTGGACGAAGCAGATGAGCCGTCAGCTGAGAGTTGAGCTTGAGGTATAAGGGATTTATGTTCAATTAAATTTCAATTCAATTATGCATTCAGATATTTTGGGAAGCATTTTTTGCTGTTAGCTATTATTAGATAGAGTTCCTAAATGCTCTTTGGTGCTTTTCAACCAAGACTGAAGGCTTAAAGCTTGACTCTAATCGAATAAAATTCGCTTTGATTGTCAAAACTTTGCATGGTCTCAATATGTATTCCATAGTACGTCATTATTTTTGCTTAAAGCTATTCCAAAACTCGTTTTAAGCTTATACATGCTTCCCAACTCCTTTATTTTGATTACAGCTTTGATGTTCCATCATAAGCTGAATTAGCTATACCACAATTATATTGTAAGCTATACTCCTAGCTCTTTGCTCTCTTCATCTTGGCAATCTTCACCGCGTTGTCTTTTCTTCTCTCCTCTTTCTCCATCTACTCATGTTTATTGCTTTGAAGCGCCGCCTTCTTTGTTAATGCTGATCTTTAGCCGCAAGCTCTGTATATTTAATACGATACAAGTGGAGCTTGCGGCTAGTGTCATTGAGCCATGGATTGCTGATCTACCCTGTTTCGGTTTACGTCTGGCTTAAATGTCAGCCATAGCTGGCTAAAAACATCAGCAGCGGTGCATAAAATGTTAAATGTCTCCTTAAATACCAATTGGAACGCCTCTTTCGGCGCTTCCAATTTGAAAGTTTATGCATAATTATTGTATATTGTATATTTATATTCTATATTATACATAAATAAAGAAATAAACACAAATGGAAACTAAATACATATTTTTAAACAATTTACCAATTTGTTAGATTTAAAAAAATAAAAAAATTAAGAAAAAAAATATAAATGAGAAATACTGTGACGGCCTTCTTGCCTCTGCTCTGTGTGGCAAACTTGCAACAGCAGCGGCAGCAACTACTTGCCACAACAACAACGACGACGCGACGATTGCAAGTCGAGAGCTCAGATTAGGCGAAAAAATTTGAAAGGTGCACACACGAATGCATTGCAAGCATTTTGAACAAAGAACTACAACAGCAACAACAGCAACAGCAACAACAACTCTCTGTCTGTCTGTCTCCCTGCTCGTTTGTCCGTCCGTCTGTTTGTCTTTTGGTTAATACACAAACATAGACAAACAACATCGTCAGTCAGCTGCTGCAACAACAACAACAACAACGACAACAACATTGCTTGTAGCATGCCTTGCATACATTTGTTGCTATGTGATTAAATTCGTAGCTTAAGTGAGCATTCACATCCTTAAGATGCGTCTGCTGCCATGAGTTGTATAACAATCGATAGCGCCAGCAATCGATAATTTAGATGTTTAATCCGGGTTGATTGCGGGTGCTTAATAAATCAGAAAATCTATAGATTTTGACAGGTTTTAAAGATGCATTTCTTATAATTACGTCTACTTTATGTTAATCGATAGCATTACAATCCCAATAGAGTTTAGGACTTGATTGAGTAAAGAAAAATATTGCCTATGACTTAAATACTTTAAGTTATTCGATAACATTCTCTGCATAAGATTTTCTTGTTAACCAGTTAGGGATTCGATCGCAACAGGAATACTAAATAGAACAAAGAAGCTATTTTATATCGATAGCAAAACTAATAAGACTTTATTTATCGATATCAACATAAATGTAAAACGAGTAGAAAATTAGAGATATTTTTAGAGCAATCATCGTATAGCATTACTTTGTCATTTTGTAACTTGAAACTCTTTGACAACATATTAAACTTGAACTGAATTTGTGCGAATAATTATAGCTATACCAAGGCATACACATTGTTGCATAGCTCTCGCCTCATGTCAACTCGGGTCAGTCTTTGTCTTTCCCTCCCACTATCTGTCTCTCCCTCTCTCTCACTCTTTGGTCTTTTTCTAATGACACTAATTGTGTCTCTTATTGTTTGGGTAATGTAATATGCCATGTCTCCGCCTTACACAAAAGCTTCTAATTAGCTCAATTCGATCAAAGGTCAAATTAGGGTTTTTGTCTTTATGTCGTCTCTGCTATACGCTCTCTCTCTCTCTCTCTCTCACTCCCTCTCAACAGACTTCAAAGTTTTCCTTTTGCCAGCTGTTAAGCTTTTAAGCAGAGCTTTTAAATCGAGTTAGTGTAAAGTGTAAAAAGTGCTGCCTAGTTTTAGGCTAGATTTAAAGATTGCTTTAAGTAACAGTTTATCACATTTTTTAGTGCATACTTTTTTGAAATTCAATATTCTAGTATTCAGAAATTGTATAAGATTGCAGCGGGAGTATATCATAAGAATAATACTTTAAGACAAATCAAATAGCAAATCGATTAACACATAGGCCTAGTTTAGCCTATTATCGGCCATCATTAAGAGCCGTAAGTTGTCTACACGGAATAATACTTACTTAACTATATTACTCAAAGTTCACTCGGACATTGACCTTAAAAGTATTACATAGATAGCATTATATATCAGTAGGTAATACCAGAAAGTTCCACCAAAGAAGTGCATGGCAAGCGTCTATTGATAAAGTAAGTAAGGTGAATTACAAGCAAGTAAATAAGTAAGTCAGCAAGTTAAGAGCTATCAGTGACGTGTAATTAAGTTATATCGTTTAAGTATATTAGTTTCATGAAGGTCTATATGTAATACGTGTAAAAATTTCACTGTGGTAAGATTTCATTTCATTTGAAATGTAAAGTATTTGCAAATTTCACTTTAAGTTCAAAAACTATAATAGATATGCAGAGAGTTATTTTTTGTTATCTCGATATTTCTTATTTTCTGATAGTTCTCAATTTTTCTTGATCTCCATACTCTTTCCCTTTGTTTTCTGTCTCACCTATCTGTCTTTTGTTTCTTTCTATCTTTTTTTTGTTGCCTCCTTCGCATTCCTCTTTTTCGTTGTCGTGTCTCTCCACTCGTTCTGCTCTCTCCCTCTTTCTTCTATCCCACGCTTACTCGTTTCCACTCTTGCCTGTCTCTCTTTTCTTTCTACCGACCCCATTATGATCCTTTCTCTCTTTTCTTTGTTACCCTTTCTGTTTCCTTCTTATGTTAGTGTCTTGCTGTTCATTTTTCTCTTGCTTATCTCCTTTTGCCTCCTGTCTCCTATAGTTCTTAACTGTTAAATCACCTGTCCAATAATATACTCATGCTACTCTTATTTTTGACACCTTCCTGTAGACAATGAGCTGGCATTTAGCAAATCTTTTGAATAACAAACGATTGTAAATATTTCCATTTAATGAACAACAAATCATAAACAATGCACATTTTAGACCATGTGGCACTTTCTAAGCCACGAACTCACTTTTGCACACATTTAAAGCAGATAAATATTATTTTGATTAAATATTTTGTCTTGATACTTTTTTTCTTTTCTTTTCTTTTCCTTTCATTTTTTTTTTTGTTTTTGTTTTTTGCATGGCTTGTACTTGTGATAAGGCAAAAAGTACCCATCAAACGTGATAACAAGTTATCATAGGCATTACCATTATCATAATTATTATTATAATTATCATCATTATCATCATTATCATTATTATTATGCTCATTATCAGAATTTCTGCACTCCACTTGTGCTGCTGCTGCTGCTGCTGTCTTGGCACTTCTTAAAGTCCATTTATTGGCCAAGTCAGCAACAAATTTAACGACGCAAATTATTATATAAAATAAGACAAGAAAACAGCAAGTGAGAGTGCATTGAATGGGGGAGTGTGCATGACTGGCAGATACTCTGGATCGACAGCTGCGATCAGAAGCAATAAAACTAAGTTAAGCTTGGAGTGACAGAAGCTTTTGCCTCATAAAACCGTTATTACCACATTTCAGCTGCATCTAATGGGCATAATAATAATAATATTAATGATTATATGCGCAAGTTGTTAACTTTTGTTTTGTTTTGGCCTTTTTGCGAAAGCAATTACTTGAGTAAGCGGGGGCAACACAGCTCGAAATTCACATACAGCTGTGGGGCTGACGCAAAAAATAAAATAAAAATTAATGTGAAACAATTAACGCTGAAGCGAAGATACGCTCGACTTTTGAAATACCTGCACCAGGGCCAACTAAATTAACTGTAAGCTACTCCACAAGATAAATATGCTAGCGCTTAGCCAAGATGCAAACCAATTTCAACTACTATCCGAGTCTTAAACCAATAACAGTAAATAGCATGCTTCAAGAAATAACTAAGCCTAACTCATCGATAACACATATCGATATTCCGGAGTATGCACGCATATACTCCATATGCATTTAAATAGCTGCAGCACGTGTAAATAAATAATTTTGCAAACAATCTGCAAAAGAAAGAAAAGTAAACAGGAATGCCGTAAACAACGGAAAACAGAGCCAAGTACGTCATAAATATTCTGATATTTACTCAAGAGCTATAATATATTTAGAAACACATTGATTATATAAAAGAATGGGAATTCTAAGGAGTTGAGATAAGCGTAAGTAATAGACTAAAAGATACCATAGTGAGAAAAGAAGAACTTTAGGTATATTTCTTTGGTATATACAAAATATATAAAATATTTATTTCAATATATCAAATATTTATTTAAAATTCCAAAATGTTCCAGGAAAAATAACTCATTGAAGAATTCAAATATGAGCTTTAAGGCACGTCGTAGCCCAAGTTCATACTGCTATAATATATATATGTATACGTATATGTATATACATATATGGGACATTATAATGAAGAAATCCCCAAGTGTTTTTCAAGTCCTACATCGCAGCTGTTTTTTGTTTAAATTTAATTAGTGAAATATTAGAGAGCTGCGCCTTGTTTGTGTCCAACGAATCATAACTGACTTCATTCAGGCTTTAACGACAACTTTCATTAAAACAAATCAATTTTATACATTATACAATATTGATGAGATATTTGTTTAAATATATATATAAATATGTTTATAGTATATATGCATGTATATATTTGTTAGTACATCTGTGTATATATGCATATACTATTATAGATTAAAGTCGTTTGCTGCCTGACGTAAGCAAGAATGAAACAAAAGTTTCAATATTTGCAAGAGCCTACCTAATGTCTGTAGGTTTTTTTTATTCATATATATTTGCTTTTTTTTATTATATTCCCTTTTGTTAAATATATATTTTGTTGCTGATAACAAATACAGCGTGAATATTTAAAGTTATTTCACAGCTCGTATTGAAAAATTCCCCATTTATACATATGTATATGTATGTACATATATATCAGTCTAAACTATATATATTTCGTTTTAATATATATGTATATATATATATATAGAGAGGAGTAGAGAGAGCAAAGTGTTTTTGTTTTGATGGCAACAGGTCTGTTGCCAGTTTATCTTATCTTTCACGCCAGTTCATTTCCGCTGGCCAGTTGATCAGCATTTGCCACGTGTTGTGCAGCACGAACAACTGCGCAAAGCTCTGCTCACGTGAGAGGGCAGAAGAGAGTATTAGAAGCGAGCGAGCGAGAAAGAGAGAATGAGAGACCTGGCTAGCTTAAATGATTCGCACTAAGATGAAATTAGAAAAAAAAACTGCTATAATAAAGTGTTAGACTAGCAACCATGCTAAGCTTTAGGCGCAACTAGGTCCATCATATTTCTATATATATTTCTCGTATATATGTAATTATATATATTTGAGTTTGTCCCTCTAACATCCCCCACCATAAGCAATAAGTTCTTATGTAAGTTCAGTTGCAGCTTCAATGCAATTTTCACGGCATGAATAAGACATTCAAGTGTATGCAAATAAATAGGAAAGATCAGGTTTCTAGGAACTCAATTTCGTATCGATTATGAATAATGAACAGAAGTTATGACAAAATAAAATATAAATAAAGCAATAATAATACAAATTACAGGAAACTGACTGCTCTGGCTCTAGTTTCTATAACTTATGTGAGCAAGATTAAAATAAATTCGATAAATATTTAGAATTCTCAAAGTTTCATAATTCTGTGTGTTAAATAGATTCATTATGCAAGGATTTATATTTCAAATATCAAGCTCAAATCCAAGTCAAGTTATCAGATCGCTGCGATCATTGATAATCAGACAGACAGACATGACTGTATCAGCTCAGCCCTTATCAATAATATTTATACAAAAGTACTTCTGTCTATTGCATAAAAAGACACAAAAACATCATACCGACTCTCTCACACACTCTCTCTCTCTCTCACTCTCTCTTGATACATTCGCAATTGGTTCAGCCTAATAAAAAAAATGGTAATAATAATAATAATAGTTGGAGTACTCGCAACACAATGTGTGTTAAGATTGTTTGGATAGAATTTATATGGTGAAGGTTAGCTTTTATTTAGCTTTCAGGTGACTGCGACAGTTGTTTAAACTATGTTGCTTGATTGACATGGCGCTGTCAATTGTTTAAATAAAACAAAAACACCAAAATTTATTTGCATTTTGGTACATTTTTGTTGGTGTTTATTTATTTTTTATTTTTTTTAGTGTTTCTACTCTCGATCTTCATTTAAGACAAATGTATCCCAAGTGGTAAAACAAGTTTCCCTTTTCGCATACATTTAGAACTAGTTTTCGGTATGTCTTTAAAGGTAATCAAACAACCTAAGCAACAACAACTAAAACTGACGCACATGCTAATCAATGGGGAAGACGAAGAAGAAAAAAAGAAGTAGCAGAAGTAGAAGAAGCTAAAGATCATATGCTACATATATCAAATGTATTGGGCGATGCTATTTTTCCACATATGCAGATGTAGAAGCTCGACAAAATTAACATAAATCACATATTTTATTGAGCTTTTATTATTTTTAATTTCTTTTTTTATTTAAATATATATATTTAGATATCTATTGCTGCAGACACACGTCGTTTGCTGTTTGGATTTCTTAAATATATTCCAAGGCTTTGCAATTTCCGCCTTAAAGAAAATATCTATCAATCCAATAAAGCTGCTCTGTCAAAATCGACACACAAAATGTTAGATCAAAGACCAAAACAAAGCAAAGCGATACTAGACGTGCTTGGGCGAAGTTTAGGCACCCTTGGGAGTAAGAATATATATATAATATAAGAATATTCCCTAATTGATCGCACATACTTGATGTTCGCTTAAAGGTCTTAAGAGTATAAATAGAGTTGGAAAGTTCTAAAGAGAGAGTTCATAAATTCTACATACTGAATGATCTTTAAATTTATAGAACTTTAATAGTACAGATATTGCAATAATATAGCTCTTAAATTTAGCTGTCAGGCTTTGATAAGAAGCTCAAAAGCTTCAACATTTCTATATATACATAGTTATAGAGCTCCATACGGAACCAATGATTAATGATCCGTAACACATTGAAGCTTAGTCGAAATTCAGATTGCATTTCGTCAATAAATGAAATATAAGTATGATGGCTGTCAAAAGTAGTGGTTAGACATTGATAAGAAATTAAGTTCATTTAAGTGAAGTTTTATTATATGACAGCTATATAATATAGTTCAACTAATCTATATAGCATTCTGATATGTTATTTCTGTAGACAATGAGCGACATTCATAAAAATTATCTAATATATAGCTTCAGTCAGAGCTGAGTTCTGTATCGATATATATGTGTATATACGATATATTGTCAACACTGCAATGACTTCTTTATAGCGTAAAACAATATTTGAATGCAAATGTGTTAAACATGTCGTATACGTAATTTACTGAATACACAACACCCACCAAGTGGGTTCGTCTTTAGCCCAGTGCAAATTTATATGTACGACACAAAATGTGCATTGATAAGGAATGCTTTAACCAACTTAAGCAACCCCGTGTAAATAAACAAGCTTTGTAATATATAAATACCAAGTAAATTGCAAAAATAAAAACAAACTAAATACTAGAAGCAACTTTAATTGGCGTAGCTCTGTGTGCTCTATAGCTAATATAGAGGTAATTTCATATCATTCTGTGATGCAATCTGCAATATGTTTATTGAGATGACTAATCAAATACAGCAGCTCTCTTCTGCACTCTCTCTCTCTCTCACTCTCATTCTCGCACATCCTCTCTTTCTCTCTCTCTCTGCACTTTTTGTTTGTCTTATCATCCAACTGCCTTTCCGCCATTAATTAGAACTGCTTCCTTCAGTAGCGCTGATTAGAAACGAACTTCTCGGATCTTTATGTGGCAACAACAACAACGATATAAGTGGAAAGTTACAAACGATTACGCAGTCTATATTGTTATAGTTATGCATCACGTTTTTTATATAAAGCTTTGTCAATGCATAATCTTAATCGTCATAGATCAGTTATGCCATATCATTTTATGGATCTGCGTATAACAACTGTGGCGAAAAGATAACAAAAGAAGCAAAAAAACAAATGTTTTATGGGAAGAGTTACCAAGGTGCGAGCTACACAAACTTAATTTTTGTTTTTTTTTGTATCTAATCTATAAATAGAAATTATGGCAGGTATGGAATTTTTTCTTAGATTGAAATATATCAATTTCTAATTAGAGAAATTGCTAGAGTTATAAGTGCAATTAGATTACTCATTGACTGGGGACAGAACTGATCAGCTTGAATTATAATAGTTTATAACAGCTACTACTTATTATCCGAAGTAATCTAATAAATTTATAGTCAGAATTTGTTATATATAACACTTTAACTTTCTCATTCCCAAATAAATGCCTTAATTATAAATTGCTTAAAAATGTGATCAGCCAAACAAGTTTATGGCCAATAAATATTAAGAATGTGAATCAAAACAAGTTTCAAGAATTCTAATCTCAATTAGTAAGTTAATTTATATAATATATATATATATACATATATAGTATATTTGTAGCTCGTTGCGACTCACCTGCATTATGGGATAGGCGATGCGGGCTTTGCCGAAACGTTCTATGATGGTCAATTTGCTGGCACTGGCTATAACACCTGCGATGTTCGATGAGGAGAGAACGGGACGCAACGGCTGGACAATAGGCACAAAATCTCGATTACGTTCCGCAAAAGTGCGATCAAATGAATTACGTCGATCGCTTTGCGAACGTCTATAGGGCACATTATTGCTGCCATTATTACTGCTGCTGTTGCTGCTGTTGCTAGCTGCGGCTTTCGTTGCATATTGAGAGACGCCCATATATGATTTAGATTTACGATATTGTTTGCCTGTATAAACGATTGCCGTCTCCAACTGCAGCGACTGCAACGGCTGTGGCTCCTGCTGCTGTTGCAGCTCGCTGCTGCTGCTGTTGCTGCTGCTGGCGCTGCTGATGCTGCTGTAGCTGCTGCTGCTGGCCTCCGAGCTGGCGCTGCTGGTGGAGGCGGATGAGGGCAGCATGCCAGGCAGCATAGCTGGCTTCGAGCATTTGGCACAGGGCACGGTCAAGGCCGACGTTAACAAATCATTGGAGCTAACTTTGGTAACAAGTGCTGTTGTTGTTGTTGTTGTTGCAGCTGTCGCTGTTGCTGTTGCTGCTGCAGCAGCCGTTATTGATGTGTTGCTACATTTGTTGCTGCTGCTGTAACTGTGGCTATTGCTGTTCAACTGCAATTGTTGCTGGCTGCCGCTACAACGCGATAGTGGCTGAAAGAATAGCTGCTGTCGCTGCCGACGTGACTTTTTGCTGCTGCGCTGTTGTTGCTGCTGCTGCTGTTGATGTTGCTGCTGTTGTTGTTGGTGGTGCTGTTGTTGCTGCTGCTGTGCTTTGTTGTTGCCCGCCTTGGCACGCGCTGCTTGGTTGTTACATTTGTTATTTGCATTTTTAGTCTTTTCGCTGGTTTTCAGTTGATTACCGCCGTTGCCGTTGCCGTTGCCATTGCCATTGCTGTCATTGTTGCTGTCTCTGCTGTTGCTGTTGTTATTTGGTTTGTTAATTTGTAGCACCTGTTGCTGTTGCGACTTCTCCTGTTGCTGTGTCGCTTGTTTGTCCTTTTCCGCCTTCGCCTGTTTCCCTTGGGCTTTGTTTACCATTTTCACAACGGTAACGTTGTCGTTGCACTTAAAACTTGTCCAGCCGTTTTTATGGAATTTTATTTTGTTTTGATTTTTCACTTTTATTAATAAATTTAATTTTTTTTTTAATTTTCTTGTATTTTTGTGCTGTTTTTTTTTTTTTTTGCTTTTTTTTATTGGCTTTGCGCTGCTACTAAATGTGCCTCTGTGCTTGTTCTATGCGCAATTGGCTTTGGTTGCTGTTTCGCTTGACGAGCTGTTAAATTACTGTTGCTTTTGCTTCTGCGCTCTCTTAAGCTTAAGCTCGCTCTTTTGCGCTCTCTCGCGCTCGCACTCTCACTGCGGTTGCTTTTGCTGTTACTCAAGCACTTCGACACGCACACATACGCGCATGCACACACACAAACTTAAACGCACGCACGCACTCACACTGTTCGAACACTTTGCACTCTCTCACGGGCTTGCTCTGTTTGTTGTTGTTGTTTGTTATTGTTTCTAAATTGCCAAAGCTTTCTGTTTTAGTTATTGCCACGTTTTGTTGTTGTTGCTATTGTGCGTTTGATTTTTTTCTTTTCTATTTTTATTTGTTTTTTTTTCTTTCGCCGATTTGTTTTTGTTTTTATTTGATTTTTACTTTTGATGGGCTTTTGCCGTTCGACGTTGTGCTCGACGCCGCGATTTTTTATTAAATGAGCTTTTGTTGTACCTTTGCAATATTTATAATCACAAAATTCATTAAATTGCGCCTCGTTGTTGTTGTTGTTTCAGTTGTTGTTTGGTGGTCGCTCTTGCTGTATTTGTTGTAGTTGTTGTTATTGTAGCTTGGTTTTTTTTTCTTTCACTGGCTCTGACGGACGTTGTATTTCGTGAATGCGCCTTTTTTTCTCTCACTGCGTCCTCTGTTCTAAATGTTTGCCCTATTTAATGCTGTCCATGCGTGAAAAAGAGGGAAAAGTACGAAAAATGATTATAAGTATTATAAAAAAAATTAACTAGGGTCTTATATACAATATATATTTTAGCATATTCTCCTAGTAACCTTGTTACCGTTGTTTATCACATTTGTTTTGCGCGTGTGTGTGTGTGTTTGGGGTTGTCGTTGATGTTGGAAAGAAGTTAAGCAAAGTACGCGGCATGTTTACGCTTAGTTTTGTTGTTTTGTTGTTGCCGTCATTGTTGTTGTTAGTGTCATTTCCAATTCCAACGCGCAATTTCTATTACTTTCGACAAGAATAACAACAACAACATTTGCCATTTTTGGCGTTCTTTGACTCGCTACCCTCGCTCACTCTTACTCTCTCTCTCTCTCTCTCTGAATCTCACTCTCGCTTAGTCTGTGTCTCTGCCGCTCTGTGGCGCAAAAGATGATGTAAGTATTTTTTTCAGATACATATTGATATGTATTTATGTATGTAGGTAGGCTTGCGTGTATATGTATGTATGTATATCGCAATGTTTTTGCATTCCCAAACGATTTTAAACGGATACATGTGTATATGCGTGAGTGGGTGTGCTATTCACAATTGCTTTTATTATGGGCTTTGGGTAAAGCGCTTAATTAGTTTTCCGTCTAAGAATTGGGGATTTTCATGCCATAAACTGCAAGATTGTTAGCTGGGAATCCCAAGTTATAGATAAACGGATATACGGATGGAAGACCCTAAGGCCCTATTTACACTAATTACTGGTATAATTATTAAAAGAATTTCTAGCTATATCAAATATTTTATATATCAAATCCCATTATAATCCACGTGACTCAACGTTGACAAATAATGAACAGAAAAAAACGAATGGAAAAGTGGAATATAATTGAGATAATAAAGGCAAATTAGTCATATGTAAGAATATACACATACACATATGTACATATAAAATAAAACTCGGTTGGGCAAAACTTTACCTCATGGAAGACTGTTGGAATATTTGAAATATTTGTCTAATCTCCTTGGTTGGATAACTGGAACTTTAAATAGCTCTTCATGCTGACACTTATAGGTTAGCATATGATTCGCATTTGGCGATTTGTTTATGGCAGACAAAAGCTAAACAGCTTCAGGGATTGTCCAAGAAATCTCCTCAATCAGAACGGAATTTAAAAATTTTTTGATTACATGCTGTTTAAAGTTACTGAAATGAATATTTGGTCATCGATTTGAAATTGTGAGACAATTTATGCTTTGCATTTCTGGCCTGCTATATGAAAGATCTATTTCATATACAGCTAAGATTTTAATGCCAGAGTATATAGGAAAGCCTTTTAAACTTGCGTCAGGGCCAAGTTCCCAAAAACGGAATGAAGGTGAATTTTGTTTCAGCCCAAGCCGGAAATGACCGAAATGAAAGAGAAAGAGATACACGTGCTCTAACAGAAACAGAGAGAGAGAGGGAAAGTGATAAACGGAGAGAGAGGGAGAGTGCAACTGCGTGTGCGTTTGTTGGGGTGGGCGCTTTATTTTTTTGGCAACCCGAGACCCGGCAGCGTCGTCTATAGCGCGATCACGTAGTACACATATTGCTAGTTGCGATATTTTGATAAAGTTCGGTGGTTTCTTTTGTAATATTTACCTGCTGAATTGAGCGATAAGTAGCGCTTTAATAATTCTTATCCGAATTCTCAAGATGCAGATCGCGATGTGTGCTGCGAGACACGTAGACGAATTCGCGTGTTAGAGACAGATAGAGAGAGTGAGCGACAGGGAGGCAGAGAAATCACTTTTGCACTACGGCCGAAAATAAACAAGGACAACGCACGTCGAATGTTCGCGAAATGACGCTAGATGGCGTTTACAACGATCGAGTCGTTAGACCGCGCTTCTTGATTTGCCGTTTACTTTTTCTTCGTCGTGCAAAGAGAGTCGCGCGAATGCTGTTGGTTGACCGTTACAGTTGGAGTGACGTTATTGGTTACGGTTACACCATTACAGTCTCTGCTCGTTTTGGCTCACGTGTATATGTAACACTAATGTGAATGTATGTAGTATATTTGATTTGTATTGTATATATAGAGCAGACGCGCACACACACACAGTCAGATATTCTATTTGTTGAATTTGAATAGAGAGCACAGCACAGCCACTGTATTAAAATAAATCAGCAAGCAAAAAGAATCAACGTACATACATATGTACATATATCGACACACAGATCGGAAAGCGTGAGAGCGACAGCGACAGTGAGTATGAGACACAGAGATGTGCAATATTTGTATGTTGTAGAGAGATGCTGATGGATGTTGGGAGAGAGAGTGGAAGCAATGCAGCGACGACCCGGTGTAAAGGTGACGAATCAATTCTGCTGGCCCAACAACGATGTTCGATGGTTTAATTGTATGTATTTTGTTTGTATTATTAGGTGAACCGTGAGCAAGCCAACAACCGACAAGATGACTGCACTTGCTTTTTACCGAACTACACTAATATCGACTGACAAATAAAACCCTAATTGCTTATATTCGTTTTTGGCTCTTCCTTTTCCCAACACATAAGCACACACACACAGGCAAACGCTCAGAATGAAGACAACACAGAAACGCGTGTGGCCAGAGCACGTTGCTCAGAAAGTTTCGAGAATGTTGTGGGCGGCAACAGCGCGTTGGCAACTAGTAGTTGGGTTTGAAATGTTAACAGCTCGATTAATATACATATATTCGAGAGAGAGAGAGAGAGGAGCACTCACACAAGTTTTTCTTTTTGCGGCTTTCGGTTAAATCTCTCGAATCTCCCACTTCTAATTTGCACTATATTGAGCGGGAACTGTTGTTTATGTTCCGTTGCTGCTGCTGTTGTTGTTGTTATTGTCGATGGGTGGTATTTGTGGTGGTCACCGCACTGATCGTCGTCGTTTGGTCCAATTTCTGCACAATTTCCGTTACCTGCTGTTGGTCTTTACTTGAGTGTCGAACATGTGACGAGCAACTGATGGCCGTTGCTTAAGCAAAACCGTATGTTTGTACAAATCGCGGCAGCTACGCGTCGTCGCCAGCGACAGTGCACTGTGGGCCAAAGGCAAATGCCATTGGTCAAACAAGCTGTGAATATCTCTGGACTTGTGTGGTTCACGTTTCAGTTATGTCATTAATTATATTGTATGTAGAAAGTTACATAAAAATAATGTATTTACAAATATATATAGGTATTATATATGTATATACATACTTCGTTTCGTCAAAAGAAACAAGTGAAAAAAATTAAAAGTCAGTTTGATGTCAATCCGATTGGTCGTTAAGATAATCACACGACTCAACCCACTGTGCGACGCCGACAATTCTAGAGAGTCAAGAATCGAAATAAAAGCAAAAAAGAAAACGAAATATAAAAAGTAAGCAGCGAAAAAGTTCACAAATAAATAAGTTGCCGCCGGCATATAGCAACAATAACCGTCTGTGTGTGTGTAGCGAGCAAATTTATATAAGCAAGTATGCATGTATGTACATATGTATATGTGTATGCTTATATATATATATATATATATTTGTGTATACGATTAAACATTCACATTTAAATAACAACAATTAGTCGAGTCTTTTTGCGAGAGCGTGTGTGCTGCTCTCACTGATACTCTTAGCGCTCTCTGCTTGTGCCTCAGCCGCTGCCGGCAGCACTGGGTCAGTCGTCGATTGGCGCGTCCATTGCTTTGGTGTGTTTTCACTTTTAAGCCTAGTTTTTCGCTAAGCAACATGTTGGCGCTCGCTGCTGGCAACTCCCTGCGAGCATTGTATGTGAGCGAAAAGTGAAAGAGAGGGAGAGTGAGCTTTCAACTTGAAGATCAGCCAACGCATTTGGTGCAATGTGAAATGTTGTTGTTATCATTGCTTGCGAGTCATAACGAAATACCGGCCGGCGTCGACATTGAAATAAGAGCGAAGTTGAGTGGGAGAGCGAGCGTGCGCGCGTGAAGAGAAAGCGTCGGCCTTGCGTGTCAGTGCTGCCATTTTTAATTACAGTGCGGCCACTCACACATACATATGTGTACATTGATTTTGTTTTTATCTATTTAATTAGCAAATAAGTGAGGTTAATCATAACAAAATGCGTTTTTCTTTTCTTTCATTGATATCCCGCATAAACATTCGATGGTACACGTGATATGTGAGAAAAGCATAGAATAGGCAAATACTACTATGTATGTATGTATAAATTTATGTGTTTATGTATGTCGCGCATGCAATTGTACACTACCGTGGCATATTTTTGGCTTTGCACAATGCCATCGACTTTTTAAACGCAGCAAAAATAAACAGAAATAAATAAAAACCAAATATACATACAAATATATGCACATACAATGTTTAGATTGCCAAACGCGATGCGTAGTATTTTAACCACATACATATACATATGTACATACATAGATACATGTCTGTATATTTATATTAATACGAGAGTCATTTATTGTGTTCAAATTGTACATAAAACTATTTAAATAAATATAGTAAGGAAATATGTTTGTTTTGTATAAACAAAAATGAAGTGAATCCAAAACAAATGACCTACAATTTAAATTGGAATTTTATCCGAAATCTTTATTCTATACGTAGATGACACTGCTTAATATTATAGTTAGTTTAAGGCATAGCTAATATGTACTGTCTTTCTCTTTCACTCTTCATTTTCGAAGAAATCTCAGGCTCAAATAATGGTATGTATTAGTCGCTCTTATGGCTTTGCTCATGCAGAGAACACTTGGATGATCTCTTTTGCCTGCAGGCTGTCAGCTTGCACCAGTGTTGCCGGCTTAGCCTATTTCAGGCTAGATCTAGCCTATTTGAGAGTGGTCTCCCTGTCTGTCTCACAATCTGTCTCTCCGTCTGTCTGTATAATCAGCGCAAAGTCCGAAGAAGTACAGAAGATCATTTAAGTCTTTATGTATGCAGCAGTATTAGTTTGGTGTTTGTATTTAAGCAAAGACTATTCTCATTGGTCAATTAATGCTCGACTGCAACGACGCCTACCTGGCGTCGGGCTCAACATTTGAGCGCATATTAGGCTTTGAGTGGAAGTGGCCCTATATAAAGGGCAGCAGCTGCATAAGTTCATCAGTCGCCTGGTGGGAGTCAGTCGAGCAGTGCAGTCAGGCTTTGGGTGGAAGTGGCCCTATATAAAGGGCAGCAGCTGCATAAGTTCATCAGTCGCCTGGTGGGAGTCAGTCGTGCAGTGCAGTGCAGTGCAGTGAAGTGAAATTCTTGATCGTAGAGGGAATACGTAGAAGAAATACTTGGAAGAATTTCGTAGAGGAGAGACATAGCAAATTCTCAGAGGAAATTCAGTTTCCTTCCACTTTTCATCTAGCCCTCTCCTCCAGTATGTGTCAGCACTGGCTTGCACGCAAAAAATATACAGGGCAAATAATCTTACTCTTTTGCTCTCTTCTAATTTTTCGCAATTTTATTGTACTTCGATACTCCAAAAAACAAACAGAAATCATTTATCTAATTACTATGCATACTGCATACACTGAAAAAATTATATGCATTTAAAGTTGAAGTTAATTTAATTATATATTTTATTTATTTATTTTATTAGCACGCACAGACTTCATTTGCGACTCACAGGACGAACGCGCACTCACTAAATTGAGCAAAAGTGCTTTCGCTTGCGCTCAACGAACTCTCTATTTCTAGGCATTCGTAGTTAACGGGATCAAAAGCATGAGCAACAATAGCAACACAGCGAGCAGAGGAAATGCTTTTTTTGCGATAATCAAACATCACGTATAGATGGCACCAGCAACTCATTGGCAGGTATAAAATGAAATAATATTTAATCATTATATTTATTTATTTAAAACAAATAGTACATGTAAATCTATGATAGTGAAATATGTTTATAAAATTAGAAACAATAAAGATCATTCAAAACATACATATGTACATTCCAAATTTGATCAATATCTGAAACGTTCAGCGAGACCGTCTCACATAGATGGCGCCAACAGCAATTAAAGAGCTCAACACGATCGTGCCACGTAGAACTTTGCCCAGCAACTGGTCCTGCCACTGACGATTGGCAATGCACTGACTGTAGGGCATGCTGGTGAAGGAGACGCTATTGTAGAGCGGCACCCATTGATTGGGAAAGAGGCGAAACAGCGTTGTGTCCAGCCACTTGCGACAGCGAAACGACCAGCGCTTGGTTAGATCGCGCATCTGTCAAGGAAAAAAGATAGAATCGATAGATAAATGGACGCCAAGTAGAAATCCAGATGCCATGCACACCTCCACATAATTATACATCGCCAGATCACAGATGGCATGGGCATCGCGCCATCGTGATTCCGTAAACTTTTCCAGTGACACATCCAGCGGAAGCTGCTGATTCAGTATGGAGTTGAGCAGTGTCAGATCCTCCATGCCCGCATTCAAGCCCTGGCCATAGTAGGGCACCATAGCATGCGCTGCATCGCCTAAAATCAGGGCTTTGTCCATATAGTGATACGGCTTGCACTTGACGGACATCAAGTGCTGTGGGCGTGACTTGAAGAAGTCCTTGATCAGCTGCTGCTCACCAATCAGAGGCAGTGCGTCCATATAGTGAGTGCGAAAGAAGTCCAGCAGCTGCTGCTGTGTCTTCAGTTGTTCAAACACTTCGAAGGGCATGGACAGTGTAACTGTAAACGATTTATCCTGATTGGGTAAAGCGATCATCATGAAGGAATCCCGCGGCCAGATGTGCAAGTAATTCGGTGGCATTTGAAATTCATCGTCCTTGGCCGGTATGCAGAGCTCCAAGTAGCCCGTGCCGATGTACTCCTGCGAGTAATTGAAGCCGGGCTGACGCACGAGCTGCTGACGGAGTGCACTGAAGGCGCCATCACAGCCCACAATCAAATCTGCGCTGGCGGAGATCAGCTGCTCCTGTTCCTGTTCCGGCTCCTCCTCCTGCACCTGCTCCTTCTCCTTCTGGTTCTGCTTCTCCTTTCCCTGCCTGAACTGCAAGCGTCCCTCCCTGATATTGGCCTTGACCAGCTTATGCTCGAAATGGCAATGGATATTGGGAAACGCATCGCAGGCATCCAGCAGCAGCTCGTTCAGCCGCTTCCGGCCCACCGAGTACAGGCACTGATTGTTGCACGGATCGTAGAGCACAATGCTCGTGCGTCCTTTGACACTGTGCAGCATGCGGCCACGCATGGGTATCGCTGTGGAGAGCACCTGCTGCTCCAGGCCCACGGCGGCCAAGGCCTTACGGCCGCGCTGCGACAGCGCCAAATTGATGCTGCGCCCCTGCACCAGCTGAGCCTTGCGTATGTCCTCGCGGTACTCGTACAGCTGCACCTCGTGACCCATGCGAGCAAAGTTCAAAGCGGCCAATGAACCAACCTGCACAGGTAAATTATAATATTAGATCAACTATAAAACACTCGAATGCTCTGTAGCTGTAGCTGTAATATGATTATGGCATTGCATAACACTAGAGGCGCTTACATATGAGGATATGATAGTATAAAATTCGTATATTACATATGTATATAAGCTTCAAGTTCTCCCTAATTAAAATTTCCCTTAATGCTTTAAAGATGCCCTCTATACTCTATGCACTATACCTATTATACCTATTATACCTCTGCTCAATAGCTCCTAATAGAAAGTCTTATATTATATGCCAAATGTATGCTCATCTAATACTTTGTAGAAGGTTTACTAGATAGGATTTGGGGAACTCGATAACTCTAGCTATACTATATAGACTATCCAAGACTCTAAGCAATTATGTAGATGCGCAAAAAGTTGGGCATATTTTATACACTTAAATCTGTATGCTGTCTGCTCCATTTATCACTTATGCTTTGCTCTAATCTATGTCTCACTTGCCTGGCATTTATTGCTTTATGACAACCAAAAAATTTGTATTTCGGCTACCAGCTAATCGCCGTCCCAAATAACATGCACTAGATAAAACTGACTTACCGGACCAGCTCCCACGATGGCTACATTTCGTCTCCTCGCCGTAGCTCCATTGCCATCCGCATAGACATAGTGCGTTGTGCTCTGTGACATATCTACTGCGCGGTTGTGGTTGCTGACGACGTGGGATGGGTGGGTGTTGTATGCTCTATTGGTAGCGACGACCGTACGCTCGGCGCGTTCGCAACGAAATGGGCTGGCAGTTGGCAAGTCGGTTAGCTATAATGATAATGTGGGAAGACAGTAAATGCTATCTCTTGGCTGAGACGGGACGGCTGGAAGCACTACAAGTGTCAGCCGCAATTCCCGTCAGTGGGCCAGCCGACAGCCAGTTGAGTTTTCACTTTCCGCTGTTGGCAGTTATCAAAGGGCAATCCAATTTGAAGCAACTTGATCGCCATAAGGTCTCAGCTCAATTGGTATTACCAGCCGATTATAATTGTCAGTTGTCTTGTAGGTCACAGCGGAAGCTGAATTGATAACTAAGTCCCAAATATTCAGTGTTTCTAAAAATTGAATATTTCTGGTTTCATTTGTTGCACACTTTTTATTGGGTCATGCATAAACTACGTAAATCAACCACAAATACAGGGTAAATTTGTATTGTGCATATCATTAGCATATTGCATATTGCTTGGCATTCAAGTATGTATTTGTGCCAGCGGCAGTTTTATTTTTAGCTCAGAAACACAAAAAGTCTTTGATTTTATTTAAAAAATCGATTGTACGCGCGAAACATATTTAAATTCGATAGATATGTGCAATAGTTATCGCTGGCTGCCTGTTAAACTGGCCGTTACAGCAATGTTTGACCAAATTTGCGTTAGCTTACTCAATTTGCGTTTTATACGGTATTCGCTCACATTATATTGCAGTTCTGTTTGCTCTTAGTTGGGGTGACGCTAAATAGTTTACAGTTCTATTTACTTACTTACTATCTACTCATCTAATGCATAATTAGTCAACTCATATCTTCTTATCTTCCATTATATTACAGATGCATTACATGCACGCACTGGTCTCTCTCTCCCTCTCTAAGTCTGTTAGCTCACACTGTTGAGTCTCTTAACAGTGGTGATTAACAGACTGCTGAATAACAGAGCTGCTGTCCAACGGCTCAACAGTTCGAAGCGTGGGAGTCAACAGGGTGAACGTGTGTTTTTTTCATCACTCTGCTCCAAAGAAAACAGCTGACTTTCTGTGTGCGTTACCTGCGAATGGTCAGACGCCATTGTGTACAAAAAAAGTGTCGCAGTCCCCAAATAAAACGAGAAAAAAGTGCAAATCTTTTATTAATTGCCAATAAGAAAAATAAAAGTCGTCTCGCTGCTGTTGTTGTTGGTGTCCATACATATTTAGTTAATTACATTTTCAAGCCAGAAACACATACACACAAAATGGTAATAAAAACTCTGCCAAATAACAAAAATTCGAGAAAAGTGCTTTTATGGCATTTTTTCAACATTTGTATGCAAATGGCAAATTTATCGTATCAGTAAAATTTATTAACACACAGCTTATGTTTCTCCTTTCAGGGAAATGAAACGTCGCTACCCATGGAAATGTGCTCGAATTGTAAGTTAATAGTTATATATACATATGTATATGTATATATATTTCTTTTATATACTCAATGTCATTTGAATGGAATTTGGCCAGCTGGGCTTTTATGCATATTCCACGCAGCAAAACACTTAAAATATCCCACAAAGCCAATTTGAACGCGTGCAATCCAATTAGTATTTGCGGATGCCTTTGCATTTATTTACAGTTATTTGCGTTACTTTATGCGCCTTGTTTGTCCAATGGGAGCAGTATTTATTTATTGCCAATTGGAATATGAGAATTGTGCCAGTGTGACACTTGTTTATTTTTGTTTGTGGCATGCGCCAATGGGAATGTGAATTGTAATAGAATGATGCTTGTGTGTATTCAAAGTGATGCGTGAATTTCGATTAGTAAAAGGGAATTTCTATATTAATTGTATTGTTTTTGTAGTTGAATGCTTTTTCTTGTTGGAGTGACCCTTGGTAGTCAATTGGAGTATGATGTTATGTTATGTTCTAATTAGGATTTCAAAATATGTGTAAAGTGCAATAGAGTGAGGCTGTTTATGTAATTCAAATTGCGCTAGTAAATGTCTGCTTACATGAATTGTGCTAGGATGATACATGTTAGTTGTTTCAATTGGAACACGAACTATACGTCTATAATAATAGGCAGTTTTTAAGATATATGTATATTCATTTTCCCTTGCTTGATTTATTCACGAATTCCTAAGTAAACAAGTGTCATTACACAATGCACAATGCCTGCATTCACAATTTGTAGCTGAGAGTTGCTCTATTTTTAATTAGCCTATGCATAATGAATATCAATAAACATTTTCATTGTCATTTTCGCTTATGAGGGGGGTGGACGAGTGATGCTCTATAAATAGAGACGATCACGAGGAGCACAGGGTGCACCGAGTATACAGGGCACAGGCAGTCACACCTGCCTTGAGGAAACGGTTTCCATATGTAACTAATACTAACTCTCATCTCTCTCACTTTGTCTACCTCTCTCTGTCTCTCTCTCACTCTCACTCTCACTCTCACTCTCACTCTCACTCTTTGTGTGCTACTCTCTCAGTCGATGCAGATGAGATTCGTCGTTTGGGCAAACGTTTCCGCAAATTGGATTTGGACAATTCGGGCGCATTGAGCGTGGATGAGTTCATGTCGCTGCCGGAACTGCAACAGAATCCGCTCGTGCAGCGCGTCATTGACATTTTCGATGCGGATGGCAATGGCGAGGTGGACTTCAAGGAGTTCATCCAAGGCGTCTCCCAGTTCAGTGTGAAGGGTGATAAATTATCGAAGCTGCGCTTCGCTTTTCGCATCTATGACATGGACAACGATGGCTATATATCGAATGGTGAACTGTTTCAGGTGAGTGAGAATGAGATGAGAACGGTATTAGAGTAGACATTCATTTATCCTTAATACATTCCTAACAGGTACTCAAAATGATGGTTGGCAACAATTTGAAAGACACGCAACTGCAGCAGATTGTGGACAAGACAATCGGCTTTGCGGACAAGGATGAGGATGGCAAGATATCGTTTGATGAATTCTGTTCGGTTGTGGGCAATACGGATATACACAAGAAGATGGTTGTAGATGTCTAAGAGTGAGGCAGGAGCAGGCGAATGAGGCAAAGATGCAGCTGAAGCTGAATGCTGAATGCGTTAAGGTTTACCTTTTACCTTTATATACATATATTTTATATATATATATGAATACCTTTTTCACTATTTACTAGTTACTATTTATTTTTTGATATATATTTTACTCTTGTTTTTGTTTGCAACTTAGTTTATATTTGTTTTCAATAATTAATATCACATTTTCTAAAAGAAAAACAAAACAATTTTTTAAAAGTTGTATTTCTAAGTCGTAAAGTAAAGTCAAAGGAAAGGAAAGGGAAAACAAAGAGAGATAGAGAGAGATTAACAAATAATGTGCGCCTCCTACTTACATATATCTAAAATTTAAATATATATATAGACATAATTTATTATACAAAAACAAAAGTGATGAAGAAGAAGAAAGAATTGAAGCATAAACATAAATAAAGCAAACATGTTGAGCGTTTTTTTTTTTTTTTAAATATATAATTATGCTCTTTTGATAATACGAAATCAAAACTTAATATACAATCTATATACACAAATTAACAAAATGAGAGGCCTATAAAAGATAACAAGAAACAAGAAAAACCAAACTTGGTCAAGCACAAAAAGCAAATCTCGTGTGTTCATAAGCTTTAAACTAAAAACTTTTATTTAACATAATGTGTGTGTGTATGAATGTGTGTGTGAGTGCATGCTTGATATACTCTATATAATATATATAGTATATATCTGTTAACAACTCTCTTTGACTTTTCTGTTATTAAAATTCTAATTCTAATTCTCCTGTGATTTGGCCAAAAAACAAACTAAATTATGAAATTCAAAACTTTAGCTGCCTCTTTAATAAAAAATATATATATTAATATTACTATATATTATTATATATCTAAATATACTCTTTATAAAACTCTAATTTATAGAGCTTTTAAAACACACACCAAAAAAAAAAAAAAATCTGTGCTATATGTTCTTAACTCTTTTTTACTAAAAACAAATACATATAACAAATTATTTAATACAAAGTCATACACGAAAAAATATTATATAATTAAAATTAAAATTAAAAAACAAAAAAGCAAAAAATAATTCCTAAAAAAAAAAAAACTTAACAAACAAATATCAAACAAATTTTATATGAAAAAAATACGTTTTAAAATATATAAATAAAAAATAATTCTTTCCGGCAAAACTCGAATTATATACTTCAAAAATCTTTTAGAAAATATAAATGAAAAAATAATTATTTCAGAAAAAATTCACTGGCAAATATATTTTTAAAAACTATAAATTTTATTTCCTTTAAAATTAAAAAAAAAAAAACATTTGATACAAAAATTTAATGTTATAATAAGCTTTGAAAAAAAAAAAAAATATATATATATATAAATTTAGTTTGTTTAAACAAAATTCAGTGAAAAAATAGTTATATGCATATATCTTAAAAAAAATTTAAAATAACAAATTATTTTATATGAAATTCAAGGAAATAATTTTATATTTCAAAATAACTTCAAAAACTACAAAAGAAAAATAATAAATTACAAAAAAATGAATAATAATATTAACAATAGTATATATATTTAATAATAAAATATAAATGACTACGAAATTCATAAAAAGTAAATCATATATTTCACAAAAAATCAATTATAAAAAAATTTATGAAAATAATATATATATAAAAAAAATTCATTTAAAGCGCAACAAAATATAATAATATATTTAACACATTTTTTCTCAATTATAATATTTAATATGGATATGTTTATTGCATACATTAAATATATATTAACTAATTCTAACCAAGTTAACTTAGTATATAACGGAAACTATACATATATGCATTTATGTATGTACATATATGTATATATATATATATAACAATTAAATCGAATAATTATACATATGACGGTTGATTAACAACATTTTATACTTCAACGAAACTGTAGTTAAATGAATTAACAAAATGCATGTTACCAATTTTTATAAAAATAAGCAAACAAATGAAAGAATTTTTGCACCAATCGCCATTTCACAAGTGTTTGTTAGCTAAAACTAATCAATTTTTTGTTTATTTATATAATTTTGTTATTAACAATTTTTAAAGAGCGAAGCCAAAAAAGATATATAGAAGAGATTAATCATCAATTGAAATTTTTGATGTTTTTTGTTTGCAAAAAACTTACTTAAGGCGGCTCGATGAAGCAATAAATAAACTTATATACATACATATATACCGCAAGCAAGTTTATTCATTTAGTTTATTGAACAATCTTGAAATTTTTCATAGTTTTACGATTTCTGTCATAACAAATGCAGGGGTCATACAAGCAAGGGCAGGATACAGATTCGGATCTTCGATATGGATCACAATATAAGACACTTGCTTACTCACAATGGAACAAGATGATATTTTTCTATAGAGTGTTTTCATATATGGTTCTGATCCACACAAAATAGAATCGTGTGGAAAAAGTATAGAGCTAAACGGAGATTATTTGGAGAAATATGTATAGAAACAAAATGTTCCCAAATTGATATATTTGCTTTGTCGGGCACTGTTGGGATCACACGAGTTTGTTCATTTGAAATCATGGAAATAAATGTCAATTATCGCTTTTTCCGAATACAAGTGCAAACGCCTCTCTTATCGCAAAATCCGTTAGTAAACCGATGGGCTCTGCAGTAAGAACGGCAGGCAGACCAAACGCAGATCCTAGGGAACCTATAAAGTTCGTCTTGCGCCTCCACCGTAGACGCCACATCCACAGGCTCCTGGGCCCTCGCAGTTTCATCAGTTTGAGCCATTGCCAGAGCCATGAGACCGAGTAAAAACAGACACAGGATGGACTTCATTGTAAATGTTGTTAGCTGCTTAGGCTGCAATGTTGAACTGATCTCAGCTGGCTGGGCACCGGGTTTATATATCACGTTAAATATCCCAAATCCAATTTGAGCGCCAGCTCGACGGGTGTAACAAATCGGAAAATGCATTTAGCAGTTGGACTTGATATTTGAAGTGGTAGAGAGTTGATTACGATCACATTGATATCGCAGATATACAACTATACAAATCTACATCTACCGGACCGTGTCAAATCGGAAGAAACTTTATCTTCTACATCTCAAAAGGAAGAGGAATAGGTTATAGAAACAATATATAAAATTTCATCTCTCTAGTATTCGGAGTTTACGAGATCTCGACGTTCAAACGGACTCTGGGGGAGTTTCTCTTTCAGATCGAGAGATTCATAATGACAAACAATGTCGTGGTCGAGCAATGGACCATGGCCACGCGGCAGACGGTATGAAAAGTCCCTAGAATGGTATTGGAAGATCGCCGGAGTATGGTGAAGAACCTGGTCCAAAATGCAAGCATTTCGCATAGAGCTCTACGTCGTCTTTTGATCGAAAATTTGAAGATGAAGATTGAACAATACGAACAATAATGTTATAATAATAACAATAAGAACAGTTTGTCCTGCACCTCCTCCGAAATAGGCTCAGGCTCCTCGACCTCACGTTGAGCCATCGCCAAGGCCATGAGAGCCAGTAGAATCAGACAAAGAATGGCCTTCATAGTAGATGTTATTAGCTGTTTAACTGTTAATGCTTCTCTTGCCTTAGCTGACTGGGCGCCGGGTTTATATACACCCAAGTGTTGCGTAACATATTAAATATCCCAAATCTGATTTGAACACGTGCTCAACGGGTGTGGCAAATCAGTTAACATATTTTCCGATACGTCAGAAGACTTCCTATTTGTAGTAGTAGATCGTTGTCCAAGTGGTAGAGCAGTTGGTGAAATACATATACCTACCATACCTCTTTTTTGGGGTTGCAAGGGCGTGGTATGACAAGATCTGACAGATCATCAGTGGGATCACGCAGTGAATCTAAAGTGCTTAGCTCCATCAGTATTATCGATAAAAAACAAAGACATGGACTGATCTATCGAAAAATATAGTATATAACAACAACAGTTTTAACCATTTCACAAATGTTGTCTGTTTTGTTCTGTTTTCAGTTAAGCAGTACATATGTATATACCCTATAAACTATATCAACTATATGCAATGGGCATACATGAAATTTATTTAAAAATCCTTAAATTTGTCATAATTTCACTATTCATAGCAAACGCAATAGTTTCCCTGGCATTTGCCGCCAGTATACTTATTTTCTCTGCAGTAGGCATTGCAGATCGCGTTGCCCCCATTGCAGAGGGATCCAAATTTGAGTGTCCTACTAGAATCAGTCTGAGCCATTGGCAGAGCCACGAGAGCAAGCAAAACCAGACACAGGATGGCCTTCATTGTAAATGATGCAAATTGCTTTAACTTCAACTTATCTCTTTTCTCAAGTGACTGTGCGCCGGGTTTATATACAATACACAGAAGCTATAGTACGTTAAGTATCCCAAATCCAATTGAAACGCCAGCTCTACGAGTGTAACGAATCGGAAAATGCATTTTGCGGCTAAAATTGATATTTTAAAAATGTTTTTTTTTTTTTAAGAGCAACAATATATATATATTGAGAATTTATGCATTAGTAAATATAGTTAGCTATATTACAAATCTTTGCTTTTGCTTTTTTTTCTTTAAAAATAATAATTACCGTGCTGAGTTAGAATTATATAAAAATATATGGAAGGAAGGATGGAAGCTCCTTAAATTGATTTCCGAATTTTGCGATTCCGCCGCTGAACGAATACAAACGCAAGTATTTTTGCCAGTGCAACGGCCGGTCTTAAACCCAATGGCTCTGCAGTAAACACGGCAGGCTCTGCTCTGCACGTACTTGATGTTAATCGGACTGCAAGTCATGCGGGATTGACGGTCAGTTTGTTCCACCTCCGAAGGAGCTGCTGTAGTAGCCGTATTCTCAGTCTCTGTAACTTCAGTTGAAGCTGTTGCCATAGCCAAGGCAACAATCAAAATCACACACACGGCATCCTTCATTGTAATTGTTGTTAGCTGCCTATGTATGTATGTATGTATATGTCTTATGCCGCCACGTAGCTGTAATACTTCAAATATCCCAAAGACAATGTGAAAGTGTGCTTTATCTTCTATACTCTCACAGTTAGTTTGCCTCAGAATATTAAGCTGGCAGAGTTTTGACAGTGACTGAGTATTCTGCTCGTTCTTAATTATTATACATACATACATATATGTATGTATGTGATGGTGGATTAAAATTATCTAAGCGAAATTATATAAAACAACGGAACGAAATGAAAATAATCCGCAGTTAAATGTAGTTAGCTAAAATAATATAGATGAAACTAAATAAATTATACAACACAATGAAAAGAATCTGCAGTTAAATGTAGTTAAGTATTTGTTTAAATTATCGCCAGTTGATCAAATTTGTGTTGTTTGCAAAAACATAATTAATACTGCTTTATGAATGCATGCGCATTTAATTTATTTTTACAAGTTTGGAAAAAAGTTGTACAATTCAACGACGACAAACGCAAACGGCTTGCTTATTGCAATAGCCGCCCTTGAAGCCCTTGGCGATGCAGTGAGCAGCGCAGGCTGTGTTGTTCACATTCCAGAAGCTGAGCAGATCGCAGGTGGCACGCTTTTGACGTTGATGGGCGACAGGTGCTGCAGGCTGGGCCTCCTCTAAAACAGCTGGGCTAGCGACATCCTCCTTGACCTCAAATGTCTGCTTGACCACAGGCTGAGCCATTGCCATAGCCATGACAGCGAGCAAAGTTAAGCACACGATAGACTTCATTGTAAATGTTGTTGGCTGCTTAGGCTGTTCAGTTCGACTGATTTGTCTCGGCTGATTGTGCACCCAGTTTATATACACCCGCGTTGCCTTTGTCTTTCGGCGAGCTGTGCTCTGTTTCGGAATTCTCTTGGGATTCCCATTGGGTAGTTTTATCTCTCGGCCCTCTTAAGTATACACG
This sequence comes from Drosophila mulleri, assembly GCA_035047565.1. Taxonomy (NCBI): domain Eukaryota; kingdom Metazoa; phylum Arthropoda; class Insecta; order Diptera; family Drosophilidae; genus Drosophila; species Drosophila mulleri. The sequence continues at coordinate 3,778,766 of JAWNPK010000060.1, forward strand.
GTGGTCACGTACAGGGGGACTTTTAGGCGACAATTTCACTTGAATAATTATTGGATAACAGATCACAATGGATGGTCAATATTTTACACAAGGTCATTGTGTAAGGGTTTATTGACTGTGGCCCAAGTGTTTGCTCATTAAATGTAATACAAAGCCGATAGTCAGTTAAGCTTACTTCGGGAATCAGACTCTAAGAAAATACTTTGTCATAAATATAAAAGAGGAATTGGCGCTCTTATTTAAATTGTGTTATTCATGTTGTAACGACTAAATGTTTCGTCAATCACTTAAAAGTCATTAAGCAAGTTTCGTTAAGTTTCCAAGTACGAGTTCGTTTTGTCAGCGTTGCCAGACTATTATTTATGCAGCCCTAGCACACATGATTTGGCGCCAATCTCTAGGTCTGTTGATGAATTTCACAATGTTGCCGTATAAATTTCTTTCAACCCTGACATTCCTCAGCACTAAGAGTAAACAAGTTGGTTTAAATTGATTGAGCTGCTGTAATTTTAATGATTTTCGCCGGCATATATGCTGAAAGACGAATAGAATATGTCGGACATAGACGGCATTTATTCGGTGCGGCTGGTGATTGCCGATTTTTATATGGAAAAGCCGGTGTTTGGTCTCGATCCGTGCTACTCGGAACTGCGCGGCAAGGAAATTAAACGCGTAAATTCAAGTAAACTGCTCCCAATTTATGATAATACTAACTTATATATGTATATTCTTCTTTGTTAGGTGCCCATTGTGCGCATATTTGGTGCGAATGCCAATGGCCAGAAATGCTGCATGCATGTGCATGGTGTCTTTCCCTACTTTTACATACCCTACGATAAACGGGATTTTGAAACTGTGGAACGGGGCATATTGCAAATAGCGATGCATTTGGACAAGGCCATCAATATATCGCTGGGTCAGGGCAGCTCCAATGCGCAGCATGTCTTTAAAATACAATTGGTTAAGGGAATGTGAGTTATTTATATAAAATATTTAATTATTATTTTATGAATATATCCTCTACTCTATTATAGTCCGTTCTATGGCTACCATCGCACGGAGCATCAGTTTTTCAAGATTTTCATGTTCAATCCTCGATTTGTGAGGCGCGCGGCTAATTTATTGCAAAGCGGCGCAATATTGAGCCGAAATTTCAATCCACATGAATCGCATGTACCCTACATTCTGCAATTCATGATCGATTATAATTTGTATGGCATGAGCTACTTACATGTGCCGCTTGAGGTTGTCAAATTTCGTCGGCAAACCGAGGAAGATGGTATAATATTGTAAATAATCCATTTAGCCAGGATTCTTACTCCTTTTCGCTTCCCTTGCAGTTGTGGCCTATGCGAATGTGAAGCCCCAGCAGCTCCTGGATCCCAGTTCTGTTAAGAAAGTCGCCTGCAGTGCTGTAGAAGTAGATATCAGCTCCAACTTTATACTGAATCGTTTTCAGTTGGTTACCAAAACGAATTCAACGCACACAAATCCCGGCATCGAGGCCATCTGGCACGATGAGCATGTGCGCAGACAAAAGCTGGCTGAGAGCTATGGAGGAGATAGCCAGAAACTAAATGCGGTAGCTGTTGAAATTACACTCATGCCATTCCCTCTTACAACTTACTGATAAATGTGTTTCAACTACAGCTGCCTGTGCTGCAAGTGCCGCCCACGCAGGAACGTTTGAACGTGGAAATAGCAGAGAGCCATAATTTCTATCGTGCTGCTCTAGAGAGTAAGCTGCTGTCCTTGGACCAAACAGTCAGCGGCGAACAAACTCTGGCCGATCAAACACAGATCAGCAATATAAATATCACGCTACAGACCACTGCCAAGGAGCAGCGTCGTCAATTTAATTTGCAGAAGCTTTTGGTCAATGCAGTTTATCCTGAGGAATGCAGTCAGGATGCCCAGCAGCAGTTGATCAATGCGTCAGCTATACAAAATCATCTATCGGGCAGCAGAAGTGCTCACAGTATAGTGCGGGAAGGGGAGGATGATGCTGCCTTTCTGGATGATACGTTAGTGGATGAGGAATTGCAGCAACAAGCCAATGGTCCAGTGCCACATGATGCTACATGTAAGCTTATATCAAATATATAACAGTATAAAAAATAACTCATTTCAATCTAAACTCAGTGCGCGAAGAGGACTTGGAGCTGCTTGAAGTGCTGCAGCAGCTGGAGGAGGAGAATGCGAATGAATCGCACATCGATTTGGACAGTTCACTAGCGCAGCTCTCGCAGCAGCATAAGCAGTGTAAAGCCATATATAAATTAACTTTTCTTATTACTTTCATTAATTTCTAACTGATTTTTCAGTCGAGCTAACGCCTGAGCTGCTGGACAAACAAACAGCCGCAGCAGCCACACAGCAGCCATTGTCCGAAGACGAAAGCGACAATTCGGATGAAGATAACGCAGCTGGCAATGCGCATGACTTTTCCGTTGCTCTGGATGACATTGATGAGCTGCTGCTTAAGCTCAGCCAGAGTCAGAGTGTGCCTGGCCCAGCGATCAGCCAGGAGCGTGAAATGCCGCAAATCGATGGGGCCGACGATCAGTTGCAGCGCACGCCCACTAAAGTCAAGAGTAGGACACAACAACGAACTCCACCACGCACACCTACCACGCCCAAAGGTCGCGTAAGCAGGCAGCAGCCACGCACGCCCAAGTCCAGTGCGGCCAAGAAATATGCACCGTTACCCTTGACTATAACGAGCAGATCTGCACAGAGTAGGTGTGGACATCTTAGAGATTAATACTCCCTCATTCTTAAACTCTAATTCTCTTGCAGAACAGGAGCAGGAGGCAGCAGCTGTTGTGCCAGTGCCAGCGAGCAGTGCCATCAAGAAGCGTCTGAGCCAGCAGCTTGAGCCGAACGTCCAGAGGTATAATCACATATAAAGAATATTTAACTCATACTGCTAATTCCGTATTCTTCACATATAGTCCAGCTATATCGCTGCGCAAGAAGGTGGCCATGTCCGAGCTGCGCCGTAAGACCATTTCCACAGACTCTTTCGCAGAAATGAAAGCTCTACGGGATGATTCGTATGTTAAGTTAGTCTTCTTTTAAAAGTTATTTTATATAGTTTTATGTTTTCAGCACTCCTCCACGTCGCAGCACGCGTAATTTGGACAAAACTCACATCACTTGCTATCTGACGCCGCGCCAGAAAAATACACCCATTTCTAAACTCTTTGCGACAGAGGAGTCACTAATGGAGCAGAAGCAACCACGTCGCAGTAAACGCAACCAAGCTAAACGAGCTGGAGAGGATCAAACGGCTCCTAAGGCAAAGGTCAATTTGGAAAAGATTAGCCCGGTTGTAGATTCTCCTGCAGCAACTAGCGATGATGAGGCAATTGTATCTGATACAGAGAGCGACAGATCTGTGGCCAGACCCAATTTAAGACGATTACGAAGGAGCTTTCGCGAATCACTGCTGGCCAAACGAGCGACACCGCTGAGTAAAATAACAAACTGTCAAGCATCAGGTACACCAGAGGGTGGAAGGAGTAAAAGCCCAGAGAGTCCAATGGTTCAAAATCTAAGGATTCATACTATAGTCCGACCGTTAGAGACGCCAGAGAGCTCTAGGAGTCGAGCTGCATCAAGTTCCATGCCAGAGAATAGAAAGTCATCAAGTCAGATCGTGTCAAGTCCAATGCCAGATAGCTCTAGGAGTCGAGTTACAGCAAGTCCAACGCCAGAGAGCTCTGGGAGTCAAGCTGCATCAAGTTTCAGTCCAGTTCGAGAGAGAGATAGTATGCCAGAGGGTGCCAGAAGTGAAGCTACAGCAAGTCCAGCGCCACAGAGCTCTAGCTGTCGAGCTGCAGGCTCAAGTGCTAAATGTCAAATCTTGGCAAGTCCTATGCCTGTGAGATCTATGAATCCATCAAGTCAATTGTCAACACCTTTGACTGCTAAGCAATCTTTAAAAGTTGTCGAAGCAGATGAAACTGCAAAGGAACCAGTGGACACACCACAATGTAGTCCACGAAGCATAGATAACAATACGCCAGAGCTGATGCAAAGTTTCTATGAGCACTCGTTGATCATAAACAGCCCGTCCGTGTTCAGCGATGACATAGACAGCCCACAGTCGTTGGCACAAAGTCAGCTGGAGGCCAAGGCCAATGCAACGACAACAAACTCAGCAGATCCCAACGCATTTGTGATAGCTCCCTTAGAGCTGCCGCCCAGCTATGAGGAGATGTTGCACAGCTGCCGCAAGCTGGATATACCCGAGTATGTGTTCCAGCAACCCTTCTATAGCAATCCGGCGGATGTTAGCAAAATGACCGAGGTGGGCTTGTTGGTGTTGCGCATACCGGGCAACAAGCTCAACGATCTGGAGCCCTTTGAAAGCAGCGTTCTGCATAGCAATCAAGGTCTGGCTGCCTGGCGAAGGAGGCAGTTGGTGTCGATTGGAGGACCGGCTATATTGCAGCGCTATCGCAATGAGCAGCAGGTGCGGGAGTACTTTAGCAGTGAACAGCGGCAGGTAATGGAGCCCGCATCGAGTCCGCCCAGCAGGCAGGATGCCAAGCTGTGGCTGAAGGCAAGGGAGCTGCGCAAGCAGCGTCAAGGCGAGAAGGAGGAGCTGCGGCCTGCGGGCAATGATGTGGACAGCCCCATAAAAGTCAAGCGCCAGAAAATAACCATGATGCTTAATGAAGTTGATGCTGAGAGTGGAGCCAGTGGCGATGAGGATGGCGATCTAAATTGTAGTGGGCTAACGCTGACGCCCATGTCACAGACGCCACAGCACAGTGGCGCAGCCAAATCCCAAACCAAGGGCACACCGCTAAGCAGCAAGATGCGCTCCAAGCGTGCCACAAAACTTCAGTTTGGAGCCGGACAGGAGGAGCAGGCGAGCAGCAGCCAGTCGAGCGAGAAAAGCGTGAGCAGCAATGCTGCCCTGGAGGCACTGGAACGCAGCTCATTCGTTAGGAGCATCAGCAGCGGACGCAATAGCCATGAGCTGAGCTTCGGACTAACCAATGCCACGCTGGACAATACCTTTGGTTTCAAGGTAAATCTGGAGAACCTGCAGCAAGCCAAAGCGGACATAGAGGTGGGTGAATCGACATAAATCCAAACTGAATAGCTATTGTATATTTTTTATCTATACTCCCATAGTGCAACTATTTGACCACCATGACACTGGAGCTGTTTGTGCCGACGCGTGGTGAGCTGCTGCCGGATCCGATGCATGATGAGATACGCTGCCTATTCTACGCCATCGAGCACAGTTTGCCGGAGCAGTCACAGCAGTCGCTGCCGAGCAAAGCGTGCGGCTATATTATTGTCAGCGATGGCCAGGACATCTTAAGTGAGGGACGTCATCATGGCCTGGATGCGGACATTGAGCTGCAGGTGGTACAGAGCGAAGCACAGGCATTTGAAGCGCTGCTGGCGCTCTGCACACGCTGGGATGCGGACATCTATGCCGGCTACGAGATCGAAATGGGCTCCTGGGGCTATGTGATTGAGCGTGCCAAGCATTTGTGCTTCAATATTGCGCCACTGCTGTCGCGTGTGCCCACGCAGAAGGTGCGCGACTTTGTGGACGAAGATCGTGAATCGTTTACAGATCTCGATGTGGAGATGAAGCTCTGTGGTCGGATTCTCTTAGATGTTTGGCGTCTCATGCGCTCCGAGATTGCGCTCACCTCGTACAGCTTTGAGAACGTGATGTACCACATCCTGCACAAGCGTTGTCCCTGGCACAGTCCGCGTGCCCTGAGCGATTGGTATGCCTCGCCCTGCACCCGCTGGATTGTGCTCGAGTACTATTTGGAGCGGGTGAGGGGCACCTTGGCACTGCTCGACCAGCTGGATCTGCTGGGCCGCACGAGTGAGATGGCTAAGTTGATTGGCATACAGTTCTACGAGGTGCTCTCGCGTGGCTCGCAGTTTCGGGTGGAGAGCATGATGTTGCGGTGCGTGTGAGATTGCCTTTAATTATAAAAATGATCAATATTAATTCTAATCTTTATTTATAGCATTGCCAAGCCAAAGAATTTGGTGCCGCTTTCGCCCAGTGTGCAGCAGCGCGCCCACATGCGTGCCCCCGAGTACTTGGCACTCATCATGGAGCCAGAGTCTCGATTCTATGCTGATCCGCTCATCGTGCTGGACTTTCAGAGTCTGTATCCTAGCATGATTATCGCCTACAACTATTGTTTCTCGACGTGTCTGGGCCGTGTGGAACATCTGGGTAGCAGCAGCCCGTTCGAATTTGGTGCCTCGATGTTGCGTGTCTCACGGCAGTTGCTGCAGCAGCTTCTCGAACGAGATCTGGTAACCATTTCGCCATGTGGCGTGGTCTTCGTTAAGCGGGAAGTGCGCGAGGGCATCCTGCCGCGCATGCTGAGCGAGATTCTGGATACGCGTCTCATGGTGAAGCAATCGATGAAGCTGCATCGCGACAGCTCCGCGTTGCAGCGTGTGCTGCACTCCCGGCAGTTGGGCCTGAAGCTGATGGCGAATGTCACCTATGGCTATACGGCGGCCAATTTCAGTGGACGCATGCCCGCCGTCGAGGTGGGCGATTCAGTAGTGTCAAAGGGCCGTGAGACCTTGGAGCGTGCCATCAAATTGGTGGAGACGAACGAGAAGTGGAATGTGCGTGTTGTATATGGCGATACGGATTCTATGTTCGTTCTCGTGCCGGGACGGAATCGAGCTGAGGCCTTTCGCATAGGGGAGGAAATCGCTCAAGCAGTAACCGAAATAAATCCCAACCCGGTTAAGCTCAAGCTGGAGAAGGTCTATCAGCCGTGCATACTGCAGACTAAGAAGCGCTATGTGGGCTACATGTATGAGACGCCCGAGCAAGAGCAGCCCGTCTACGAGGCGAAAGGCATTGAAACGGTGCGGCGAGACGGTTGTCCAGCCGTGGCCAAAATGCTGGAGAAGGTGCTGCGGCTGCTCTTCGAAACGGCGGACGTCAGTCAAATCAAACAGTATGTGTGCCGGCAATTCACCAAGCTGCTCTCTGGTCGTGCCAATCTGCAGGATTTGATCTTCGCCAAGGAGTTTAGGGGTCTGAATGGCTATAAGCCCACAGCCTGTGTGCCGGCACTGGAGCTGACGCGGTAACCAAATGAAATTGAGATCTTAAATATGTATTTACTAAATGTCTCCCTTTCCAGCAAATGGATGCTAAAGGACCCCCGACGGGTGCCACGTCGTGGCGAACGTGTGCCCTTCTGCATCATCAATGGACCGCCAGGAGTGCAGCTCATACGGCTGGTGCGTCATCCGCACGAGATACTGGCAAATGAGGGCTACAAAATCAATGCGATTTACTACATAACCAAGGCCATTATACCACCACTAAATCGTTGCCTGTTGCTCATAGGAGCCGATGTGAATGATTGGTAATTGAATGAACTGCACTCTTGGAACATAATCTTAAACTATTCAAGATCTTTCACAGGTTCAGCAACTTACCGCGCAAACTGCTCATGACGCCCGCCCTGTCGACGGCTGGTGAGCTGTTGAATCGCGGCAATGCCAAGTCCACCATATCCCAATATTTCTCAACGACCAACTGCATCATTGAGTGCGGCCGCCAGACCAAAGAGGGCATCTGTTCAAAGTGTGCGCGCATGCCGACCAAGTGCATTGGCACACTCCAGGCGAAGCTGGCGCAGCTGGACCGCGGCTACAGACTCACGCAGCAGATATGCCAGGCCTGTTGCGGCAGATTGGGTGATCTGCAGTGCGGCTCACTAGATTGTCCGGTGCTCTATGTGTTGGAAGTGAAGCGTCGAGAGCTGCAGCAGGTGCCATTTATACGTAAACAGCTGGAGGAGCGTTTTAATTAGCTTATGTTAACTTTGTAAATATGTACATAAATATTCTGTTGAATTTTGTTGCTATTCATATTTTTAAAATGATTAATTATAAATAGGTAAAAATACTTATATTTTTAATTATACATGCAAATAAATTATTTAAATAGAATCGTTTTTCAATGAGCATAATTGCCATTTAATTCGCTTTCAAATTTTAACGGCCCAAAAATTCCAGTTCGTCTGCTGGTTCGCTAGATTCGAACGAAATTCGACTAAAGTACCAGGCGAACAGAAGTCGCAGCAAGACAATTGAATACAAATTTCATTGCGTACTTACGGGGCAGTCATTAACAGCTGTTGAGCCGTTGCTAAGCCAAGCTGCTGTTACTGCTAACCAGCTGCTGCTAATTAACAGACAAGCTGCTGTTAAAGGGCAGCGTGAATAAAGTCATCTTAGGCAAATAAGCTTTTATTTTGATGAAAAATGAAAGTCCAAAAAGTCTATAAAAGTTTATATACATATACGTACTTCTACGTCCCCAATAAGATTTACATACACACAAGATTTATATTGTTGTTGTATATTTAACTTGCGGCTGTTTAAAAAAGTTAAAATACTACACGTACATTTAGTATCGGCAGCCTGTATATAGTATATGTAAATAGCTTATACACTATGAATGCATGTGTGTGTGTGAGTTTGTGTATGTATTGCATATATGCACTGTTAACTATTGATATTGTTTAGTTGCCATTTGTAATTTGCAGTTGTTTAAACTAATTTTCATGAGATATTTCTTGTTAATTAAAGTTGTAGACATATATATGTATGTGTGTGCTTGTGTATGTATATATTCAGATGGTAATGCGTGTGTTTATATGATCTAAAAAATAGTATTACGAGAACTGTGTAATTTAACAATTTGTTTCCAATTTCTTTTTAACCAAATTAAATAACAATTATATTTATGCATGTATATAACCATGTACACAGAGGTGAATTTATATATTCCTTTTATCATTTTGATTTTGTTGTTTGCCCTGATTTATCATTCAATATTAATATTATTATAAATATATGTACCTAAACAATTTGCAATTGTATATGATTATTAAATTGAGCGCCTGTTTGCTGATAAACAATATTCACCACATTTACAATCAAAAACGTTTCGTTAAAAAAAAAATAGTAATAATAATAGTACATTTATATTGTTGTTGTATATAATTAGTTTAATAAATGTAGCTTCGAAAATTCCATGGAAAACCTGCCTCGAAAAATAACACATGCACAGTTTGCTGATCAAGAATGACTTGAGCTCAGCTCCTTTATATATTCGCAGCATCCTGCGCTTCCTCTTCCTCTTCCTCATCATCATCCATTTCAAACATCATGGCATTCTTGGCATCAGCCTCACTGCGTTTTGTTTCGTTTTCGTTGCTGTGATTGTTTTTGTTGTTAATGGAACCATTGGTCAAGTCCAGGCCGCTATCATGCAGCGACTGCTTCTTGTTCTCCTTACCATGAGGATGCTTATTGTTGTGTTGCTTGAAATACTGTGCATTGGCAGCGGTCTGAAAGGTGAGGAAGAGGCATGAGTTAGTTAATTAGTTAAGAATATAAGATTTAATTTATCATCATCATCGGCTTTCACTAGCATTCCCGCTTCACGCTTAACAACTTTCAGCAATTGACTTCATCACGTCTAACTAATCTCAAGCATCGTCACTCAACTAACTATTTATTTAAATCACACACTATTTGCAAGTAAACAGAAATATTTCTTTATCATTCCGAACTTTGGCCTTTAACTGGAATCGCAATAAGACTGCTGCAAACTGGTTGATGCCCGGCTTTACTTTAAATTATCGCATTTAGTTGCGAATTAATTTGCATTTTATGTTAAATATTTAACTAGCTTACACGCGTAATTCGAAATTCCGAATTCCTGACCAGACAATAGATAATTTAACACTTTGGACTAGACATGGTTGTAGATAAAAATCAATATTTGCATTTGTCGCACTAATTCAATTAGCTCCTTAAATCGGCAAATTAACAAGGTGTTGCCAATCAGTTGCTATCACAAGTTTACCTTGTGGGCGGGCTGCTCTCCATTGCCGTGTGTTGAATCCACCTCCACGTAATCGACCGAGTCGCCCTCGCTGAGGCGACGCTGCTGGGCGCGCAATTTGCAATCGCGTCGCTTTTGATTCTTCTTGCGTTGGCCCAGTATGCTCGAGTCAAGCCTAAAAATAGAGATGCGAATTGTGAAATTAGATGGAAATTGGTCGCAATTGAAAGCATTTTATATTTAGACGCACCTGAACACTTGCTTCATGATGTGATCATTAAATCTAACAGTCTTCTTGCAGCTCTCCGACAGACCTGCCTCATCGCCACCTCGCTCCTCGGGTATGCTGCCGAACGATTGCGAGAACCCAGTGCCAGCCGCATCCACTGAGCACGAATACGAAGAGGAGCAATCATCAATGGATGAGCAGCTATCGGAGATAGAGGGATGTGGTCCGTAGCGACTGAAACGTTTCAAGATGCCTCGTTGCACGCAGCTGCTACCAAGGCTGCTCTCATTGCATTCTGAGTAGCTGCGCTGCTTGCGATGTGGCAGCTTGAGCGCATCCATTGGCTGAGAGACGCTCGTAAAGCAATCTGAAGACGCATCTTCCAGCTGCTCTTCAGCCGCATTCTCCTTCTCCTTCTCCTTCTCCTCTTGCTGCTGTTGTTGCTGCAATTGCAGTTCAGCCTGCTGTTGCTGTTGCTGCAATTTCAGTTGTTGTTGTTGCTGCTCCTTCTGTTGCTGCTGCACTTGCTCATGGTGCTCTTGAGCCAATTTCAGATCCTCGCAAGCCGACTCGGAGAGCGAGCGTTGCTTCTTGTTGCGCTTGCGCTGCTTCTTGTTCAGCTTCTTCTGATGATGCAACTGTTGCAGCTCCTGCTGATGCTCATGCAGCAGTTCTAGACTGTCTAAGGGAGCTTCCTTCTCTTGCGGCTCGATTGTCACTTCCAGTGCGTGCTCCACATCATTGTGATCCATGTTAATCTGTAGTGATTTCTCCGACACTAGGTCGCATTTCTCAATCTCAGCAACGTCAACCTCAGTTTCTTTCTCATCATTGTTATTTTGGTGACCAAACACAGGATATTCCTTGAGATCATTGCTATCGGGTCCAGCCAGATAGTTAGGCAGCAACATGCAGTGCTCATTCATTGTCAGCCGCAAGACCACATTCTCATCGCCAGTATCAACTTCGACATGATCGATACGCAGCTCTGGCTGCACCCCATCGGGCAGTTGCATTAGGAACGCATAGTGGGTTGGATAATAGCCAGTGCCCATGGAGGCAAATTGCAAGTGCAGGCTGCGTGCCTGCTGCAGTGTCTGCACCGAGTCCGGTTGCACATTCGTCACGTGCAACACGAAGACAATTACATTGTCCAAAATATTGCAATTAAACTGGGCGGGCAGCTGATAATGCAGATTGCTCTTTAGGAATGAGCGAGGCGAAACAACGGCAGTAGGTGGGACTAAATATACAAATCAAAGCGAAGCAAAGCAATTTAGAACAGCTCTATATATACTATATATGTATGTATTCTACTTACATGCATTGGAATCATTTTCTTGATTGTGCTCACTTAGCTCAACAACAAGTTCCTCATCCTCAACTGGCGACTCGCCATTCGAGTTGAGCTCCACGCCGCTGTCCTCGCGGCTGAGATTTCGCACAGTATCGTGCAAAGTGCGCTCTTCACGAGCCGTGGAACGCACCACGGGCAATGTGATGCGTAGACATCTGTGATCCGTGTCGAAGCGTGCATTGCCAGCCTTATCATTCACAGTGTAGGGTAAATCCACCTTCAGTTTGTATTTGGCCCCTTGCTTCTCGCTGAGCAGATAGACCGACTTTTCCGTCACATCTAGATGACAATCGGCCGTGGACTTAAGCAGCGGCAATTCGATCTCAACCACCAGAGCACGTGGTACTGTCACCTGCAGCTTGGCATCCAGCTCATCTGTATATTCAGCCATATCCACGTCATGGCTATGCTTGATGCAGTATTTGGGCACCGCAAATTTTGGCACGGCCGTCACCTTTGACTTCATAGGCAAGACCTTAGCCTGACCGGCATCAGATTCGGGCTTCTTTGGATACATGTGCTCTAAGGGATGCGGTTCCTTCTCTTCGGCTGTTGGATATTTCGATAGTGTACGCAGCACACTGGGACGCGCCATGCCCTTGTAGTCAAGCTTGGGAAACTTTAGATTGGCACGATCCAGATTTACATGATATTCACGCTCCACGCCATCGAGAGCGGTATCTATGAGGCACTGACGGAACTGCGCATTGCGTTTGGCCAAATGCAGTGCATCCGGGTGGAAGACAACATCATAGACCTTACAAAGCTTGTTATTGGCATCGAGATCGTCGCGTGGCGGTATCTGGGCCAATGGAATGGACCAGCTGAGACCCTTTTGGCCAGTTTGGGAATTAACTGAAACCTCATTGTTGGGCCGTTCTACAACTTTACAGCTTGCAATGTTAATGAAACATTTCAGCTCGCCATCAATTGATGTTTTAATCACAAAGCCCGGCTGGGGATGTATAAAGGTGACATCAACGCCACGCTCCTTTTCCAGCTGTGTTATCTCCTCCTCGTAGATTTTGCGATTCTCCGGATCCTGGATTTCGTCCACGTAATCGAAGAACAACTTGCGAAACTCTTCGTTCTTTAAAGCGTCACGAATGCGGTCAAATTCATCGTTGGAAATATCCAATTTTTCATTACCATGGATCTTTGAGTGTTTATTACGAGTAGAAGCGGACATAGCTTCAGATCCTCAAGCTTGCACTCACTCTCACTAGCACTATCTCACCCTCACGCTCACTGACACTAGCACTTTTACAAAGTCACGCGCAATTCGACAGAGATCTTTTTCAAACACTTGTTGCACTCTTTTAATAATTTAAAGTTTTATTAACACGAATAGAAGTTGGTTGCTGATGTTTTTGCTACGTTCGAGTGGGTTCTGAAATGAAAGAAAAAACAGAGAGAATGAGAGAGTGAAATGGTAATGACAGCTGATGCAATAACACGCAAAATTGATTTTCGATGGAAGCCGCATTCTGACGTACGCAATCAATCACACACACATCCACACAAAGTCGATGAGTCGCTTATCACTCAATTGTCGTAGGTTTTCGATTCACTAAATATATGCAAACCCCTTTCGTAATCTACACTCACGTATTTATATGATAACATTATTTATACAATTCATTTGATATAAAAATAAAAGCACACTCAATATAAAGCCAATACTCTGGCTGACATTCACACACACATACACTCTTTCGCTCTATCTCTTTTTGTCCCTCTCTCAGTAAAATTTGCCGGTTGCACTTTATTTATTATTCTTGTTTTTGGCACCCACGAAATTTATAATTACATAGATTATGTAACGAGCACGAAGGCGGGCAGAATATAGACATAGTGGGGCAGGGTATCGTTATATTATTATTATATAGTGAAAACGTACTGCGTAGTTTGCCGATTTGTTGTGACCGTCGCTTCGTATCAGTGTATGTGTGTTTGTGTAAATGTTTGCGGCGCGAGCGAACTTTTACGAATAAGCATTCAAACGCCGGCAAATATTTTGCAGGCCGTATGACGAAAGCGAATGGGGGGATGGCGGGGGCGACGATAGATAAGCAGTGGCAGCTAACCAACCACTTGCCCTCAATTGTTTTGTGTCTGCGTTGTTATTGTTCTTGTTTAGCGATGTTCTGTATATAAATATGTAATGTGTGTGTATGTAATCTGTATGCGTTGCTAGTGTTGCGCAGCCGGACGAGATGCGATGTCAAAATACACGTATACAGAGATAAACAGGACAATAAAATGATGGCAAAGGGACAACAGCGACACACAATCACATGTTTGGGCTGCTTAGCGCGTGTGTACGTGTGAGTGTGTGTGCGTGTTTATGTGTACACGCGCAAAAGAAAATGTGGAAAAATTATTACAGTTACGTGACCAAGGGGAGCACATGTATGTATGTATGTATGTATGAAGGTTGTACACATAAAATGCGGTGTTTGATCAATATCGATACGAATGGTAGGAGATTGATTGATTTTCTGCATTTAGTATGTGGCCCACTAGATGAAACCGGTCCCAAATAAACCAAGCACACGTTTACCAATCACACGCCCACCGAACAGGATTTGTGGGGAGAATTGCACAGGCGCCGTTGCCGTTGTAAGATGAAGTTGACAATACGAATGAACTTGAGCACAAGAAGGAAAGTCAATGACCACTGGGGCGCGTTTACAGCAATCACAATTTGTAAGAAAATAACAGAACTAGCGTACTAATGCATTTTGTTACAGCAACCACACGCATACATACAAGCTAAGAGATACATATAGTCCAAACTTACCTAAAAAATATATATATGTAAATACATACGTGTATGTACTTAGATATTTATTAACTTTTATTTATTTTAATTTTTTTCTGTTAAAATTACTGGGATATTGTCTTTGACGTTTGGTTCAGATATTCTAGAAACTTTTCAGCTGATCAATTTTTTCCAGGCGAAGCAAGCTGAGGACCGGCTCAGTGTGACCTGAACAACTTAACGACGAGTGGTTTAAATAGTCATCTCTAACAACATTTGGTATTATTCTTACAGTTTTAAGTATGGGCACCCAAAAATACTGCTGTTAACACAATAAGCAAATGTAAATAGGGTATTTTGGGTGACCACAGCCAGCAATGTATACCTGTTCGTGTTGGTTAACGTATGACTGTTAGTGTTGGGAAAAAAACAATGGCAATGGAGTCAAATTTATTTTTGGTTTTTCTGTTGTCGTTTTTTTTATATAAAAATGCAAAAGGTGTGTTAAAATAGATGTTTTATTATCACTTAGTGGATGTACAATACAAACGTTTTCACATACACATGACTGTGTCGGTTAAAAAGCGGCATATTGCCTCGAAAAAATGATGCCTACGCGATGCTTATTTGTTTGCGTGCATTTGTGTGTGTGTGTTGCACGACAATTTGTTTTCATATGCTACTGTTCTGACCAATTGCGCCGCGAATAATGATAAGTCTGATACAAAATTGTCACGAAGTGCTTCAAACAACATGAAAATAATGTACAATTGTAAAAATATGTATTATATAAACGCATAAGAACTCTTATGTGGGCAAGCATAGCATAAAAGTGCATTTATAATCTACACACACACACATGCGAATACAAACACACAAACACATAGATATGCTTACTTCTGATTTGTGTATACAAAAATGTATTTGCGTATGTGTGTGCGCGCATTGAGTTTTCTAGCCTTTTGCGTGTATTTGTGAGACTCATTTGCCGTGCTGTTTTTGTTGTTCTTGCAGCGGAAATAAGTGGACTCTTGTTAGATGAGCAACAGGATATGGATATGGAATTGCCGCCGCACATTAACGGCAAAGAGTTTCCAGCGATACCGCAAAACTCTTTATTAACGCATCCGAGGTAATTCAATTGAGTAGAATTAAATGCATCTGCCAATCACTTCAATTAATTGCTAAATCAATACAATTAACATCTATTGCTATATCCTAATATCCCAAGACCCTAATATTTATGACCTACCCAATCTATTTACACGCTGCACTCCTTAATAGAAGACATGTTAAGAGTAAGCGACGCATGAAAAGAAGGTAAAATTCATTTGCCCGCCTGTTTTATCAAGCTCCCCTCACACATACACAAATAGTATATTTTGTATGCTTTGAATAATTTGCTAATCTTATATTTTTTGCATGCACAGATTAAAATGTTATGCGTGTGAACCACCCTGTCTCGATCCGAATCAACACGCCCATACATGCCAGAATGCCATACAGGTGAGTAGTAGATAGAGAATTGTCTAATCTGTCTGATTACTCATTTCCTGCTTCTCGATTGCAGTGCTGGAAATCGCGTACACGTGATGCCGTCGGCCAGGAGCTGGTGTCGCGCGGCTGCACCAAATCCCAAGATCAGCTGCCTTTAATTTGCAATCAGAATGCATTGAATAAGTTCAACGGCCCCTCGAAACGCAACACAGCAAAGTTCATAAATATCGTTTGCTGTGCAAGCGATTTTTGCAATGATGGCGAATTCCCCGAACTGCCGCCGTTCGTCAGCGGCGATGTGGTGATCACAGCCGACAGCAGCAACTTGAGTAAAATGATCGCTGCAATTTTGGGACCATTTCTAATCATCACACTGATGGGTGCTGTGGCGGTATACTTTATGCGTCGCAGTCATCGCAAGCGACTGGCGGCAACGCGCATTAAACAGGATCCCGAATCGTATTTGGTGAATGATGAATTGTTGCGCGCCACAAGCGCAGGGGATAGTACTCTGCGTGAATATCTACAGCATTCGGTTACTTCCGGTTCCGGTTCAGGGCTGCCATTGCTGGTGCAGCGCACACTGGCCAAACAGGTGACACTGATCGAGTGCATTGGCCGCGGCAAATACGGCGAGGTGTGGCGTGGTCACTGGCACGGCGAAAGCATCGCCGTCAAAATATTTTTCAGCCGTGACGAGGAGTCGTGGAAGCGTGAAACTGAAATCTATAGGTTGGTTAACACTAAATTATTCTGAGCTCATGTTTACTAATTTCAACTCTTTCAGTACCGTTTTGCTGCGCCATGAGAATATCCTAGGCTTCATCGGCTCCGACATGACCTCTCGCAACTCCTGCACTCAGCTCTGGCTTATGACCCACTACTATCCGCAAGGCTCGCTCTTCGATCACCTGAATCGCAATGCACTTAGCCACAATGACATGATTTGGATTTGCTTATCGATTGCGAATGGACTCGTGCATTTGCACACTGAAATCTTTGGCACTGAGGGCAAGCCTGCCATGGCACATCGCGACTTGAAATCGAAGAACATATTGGTCACGGCTAATGGCACCTGTGTCATAGCTGATTTTGGTCTAGCTGTTACACACTCGCATGTTACGGGACAGTTGGATTTGGGAAATAATCCAAAAGTGGGCACTAAACGTTATATGGCACCTGAAGTACTGGATGAGAGGTATGCAAAGCTTAATTAACTCTTGACCATTGAATAGCTCAAGTAATTTCGTTTCACTTCAACTCTTTAGCATCGACATGGAATGCTTTGAGGCACTGCGTCGCACTGATATTTACGCCTTTGGCTTGGTGCTGTGGGAGGTGTGTCGCCGCACCATTTCGTGTGGCATTGCCGAAGAGTATAAGGTGCCCTACTATGATGTGGTGCCTATGGATCCCAGCTTTGAGGATATGCGCAAAGTTGTCTGCATTGACAACTATAGGCCGTCCATACCCAATCGCTGGAGCTCAGATTCTGTGAGTACAAAACAGTATATAGAATATGTCACCGTATATTAATTATGTACCTCATCTACAGCTTCTGGCTGGCATGTCCAAGCTAATGAAGGAATGCTGGCATCAGAACCCGAATGTTCGCCTGCCAGCGCTGCGCATTAAAAAGACTATACATAAATTAGCTTCCGTTGATGAGAAGATACGTTTAGACTTTGATGAAGTGTGCGTTTAGTAGTTGGTTTAATGTTTAGACAGTTAAGTTTTAGCATTTAAGTAACCGTAAGCGACATTAGTTGAGTTAATTTTGCTAGCAGACTAAGTTGAATTCATCTCTACATTATATATTGAAGTTTTATTTTTCATTGTACCCTTTTTCGTTAGTCTGTAGCTGCATGAATCGATATTTAATTTTGTGCCTTGCAAATTGCCTTAAATGTAAAAAGAAGAAGAACTAACTTGACTAGAAGTATCAACTTTATAAGTTATGTGAATTGCCTACATTTATACTTAAAACGTAAATCATTTTCATTTCAAGTGCCATTACAATTAAGAATTGGTAAATAACAAACGAGAGAACATTTTATATATATACATATTTATAAATAAGCTCACTTTTTACGTCATACACCTATGAACACACTCAACACTGAACGTAAACAGCTATCTAAGCAGCTATATTGTTTCTTTTTCTTATCAAGCTATGATAGAGTTATTGAGAATGTAAGCAATTGGAGACACATACACAACTAAAAAATGAAAAACATCAAAAAACAAACAATCAAACACTCTCATCAACGCATACACATGAAACATATTGCGCACCTAGTTAAGTGAAAAGTTCCCAACTACATATAGAAGATATAGATTATACACATAGATATATGTATATATATACATACATATATATTTATCTATATACATTACTTCGTATACTGTACAAATGAGCGCTATTTAAGTTGTATATGTAGTTTACAAATGACTTTTAAGATACTATCAACAAATAAAATACAACCTAATTGTTAAGCAAACAAATATTAAACAAATCTAATAATTGTCAGGTAAATTGAAAGGAAAACAAAGATAATTAGTTAATTGAGAGAATTTCAATGATTTTCAATTTATAACGGAGAGTTTATTATCAAAAACAAATTTGTATGGTGCTAGCATAATTTAAATGTTTTTTGTGAAGTATGAGAAATGCTTGTAATCGTTTCTGATTACGTTTACTGTGCACTTTATATGAATTACTAAAGTTAACTTTTCGAATATTTCATTATATATCTATATTTATAGGTTTTGATCCTTTGGTGTTAGCAAGCGGAACGTCTTGTCGTTCTGTTCGTCGAGGAATAGCAGCTTGAAGCTGTCATTGAAGAAATCGGGATAGTAATCGCAAGCTCGCTTGCAATCGGGTGTCCAATTGATCTCCAACAGCTTTGGCTGCATGTCCATCTGCGTCTCCGTCTCCTCCCCGCTCGGCCATGCGAGCATTATATCGGCAGCATATAGTGCTCGCGACTGGGCGCAGGGCGCTATGCCACAAGGCGGTGGCTCCTGGCTAGCGCACTGCAGCACCTCGTGCAGCATCTCACAGATGAGATCCTCCAGGGCAGCCCAGTCGTGTTGTGGATATTGTTCTTGCCACATGCTCAGGAAATCATCGCATTGTATGTGATGCAGCTGTGCATCCTCCTGGTAATTCATTACCGTATAGTGCTTCTGGTAGTCGTCAAAGTTGTCCAACGAGAAGGCGTGATTGGCAAAGCGCAAAAAGAACTTGCGATGCACGTAAGCCTCTAGGGGCTTCACTCGCTTCAGCAGCACTATGTAGCGCAAATCGAATTTGACCAAGGCATCGATTTCCTTGCGCTTGAATAGCACGGGGCGCTCTATGTACTTTTGGGCTATCTTTGGGCCGGTTATGGGCAAGCGCACAATTTGCTTAATGTTATCCGTGATGATGGTATCGAGGCCACGTGCCAGATTCCAGGGCTTAATAATCCAGTGGTTATCCAAACGCTTCGCTGCTCTGCACTGAAAATAGGCCACAAATTCCTTCAGCTCGGTGGATAAATTGTACGTGGTAGGCAGCCAGGCTGGATAAGTCTCCAACGTAGCCGCATTATGATGTTCTTGAGCGGCACGACGTCCCACAATGGCCAACAGATCCTTGATGGTAATAACATATTCAAAGGGAAACTGGTTTACGAACTTGTGCGGCGTATCCCTAGCGAATTCAGCGAAATTTTTATAGTGACTGGTGAGCCAGAGCACATCCGCCTCCTCCTGGCTGTCCACTAACACGAATTCAGACGCTGTTAGATGCTCGCGTATCACATCATATTGAGCGTAGACCTTTAGGGGATCACATCGAGCAGGTGGAGTAGGCGCTGGCAAAGTCTCACCCTCGTCTGGATACGATTCGGGTATATGACCACTGGTAAAGTAATCAGCACTCGGCTCCACTTGCAGGAAACTTTCCCCGCTCAAATCAGTCTCCCGCCAGGGCAGGAGCAAGGCAGGTCGCTGCGGCGCATCTTTGGCCACATATTCAGCAAAGTCACGAGTCACTGGTGTGCCCTGAACTGAATCCCGTATGGGAAACAGTATGCTGTAGGTGATTTGATTAGTGAGGTACAGCAGTGGCACTAGACGGAAGTTAGGCTCGTCCGAATGATTGACCGCGGAACCGACTTCATCCATCACATACCAAATGGGCAGCCGCTGCTCGTCGGTCAATCCTTCACTGGCAATGGTATAGGCATGACAGTATCTCCATACACGTCTCATTACCTTATCGATGCGTTGCTCATGCTCGAGATCAACGCCCGTGATGGCGCACAATCGATCCGTCAGCTGTGGATAGCGCTCCAATTGCTGGCGTGCGGTGTTCCAGCGAAATGTCCAGGCATGATCTATTAGATATACAGCCGTGGGATCATTTGCCTTGATGCCCTGCTCACGTGCTACCTCCAAAGCAAATGATGGGTTTGAATTGTCGTCATCATCCTCTGCTTCAACCTCATCGTAGTCGATGAGCATTAACTGCAGCGCTTCGCCAGCATCAAAGATTTCCGTGCAAAGCTTGCGATAAAGTGCTGGCCAGAAATGCACAGGAATTGCAGCAGATTCTAGTTGTGGTTTGTGCAGAGCCACAAATTCATTGTATTTGTTAATTCCATCCATATCGTCTGTGGGAACGTAGTAAAGGCACTGCTTCCGACCGGCGAATTCACATGGCTGGTATATTTTTTGTTTTGACATCTAGTACTATTAAAATATACTATCTAGTAACTACTGAAAATGCTAAAGAGCAGGACTAATAACTATTTGAATTAAATAAGTAGAGCAATCTACATTGTTAGATGTAAGAGGAACAAAACTAATATTCAATAATAGTTTGAAAGTAATAAAGTTAAATTTATTTACAGATATGGCATTTTTGTCGCGAGAATTAACGAACAGTTAATTTAAACTAGTTCAGCTGTTGAACTGTGCTGGTATTTTTTTTTAATTCCGCACAAATTTGATCGAGAAATTTAATACCAAACAACGAACATATGTCAGGGCTGCGTTATGGCGAACAGCTGTTGCTCCAGTCAAATTTTTGGTGAGCTCATATAAATAAATGACAACAATATACAATTTCACCATTAGACAGAAATTACACTAAAGTGGCGGCCGCACACACAAATACATCTATACAGTCACATACTATCAGCTAGCTAGCTTAGAATAAAAATTCATAGTCATCACAACTCGACACTAACAGAGCCGTTTTTTGACCAACAAAAAAGGGTTAACTTGGCCTATAAAATATTTACAAAATTCACGCAAATGTTGCAACGTCGCAGTCATTTGCTAGTATTAATTATTGTCACTCATCTTGCAAACATTCAAAATTAACAACAACTACAACATATCTGAGAGAAAATACTGCGAGAGAAAATTGTTTAAAAATATACTCAAATGAGTGGCACACTGTCATTGCCAAACCAAGCCGAAGGCCCAGCAGATGCTCCGCTAGAGGCTCGGTCAATGGACGTTGAGGTAAGCGAGAACGAAAAAGGATTTCGAATAACATTGACACAATTAAAGCCGCAAAGGTCAAACAGTAAGCTGTCAATGCTTAGAAATATGATATACACATGTGTGTGTGCATATATACAAACTTACATATGTATACATTCTAACATACATCAATACATACATAGTTAAATGCGCAGTTTCTATGGGCGCGATCATTGTGTTCGTTAGGTAATCCACGCCCATTTGGTGGCACTTCCGCGTATGCCATAGCAGCTGTGACGTGTATATAAACATATACAGATGGGTTGTGTGTGTGTGTGAACAGTTTCTGTTGCGCCAGTAAATGAGAGTATAACAATACTCCATTTTCGCCGCTAAGTATAACAGCAATTGTAGAGTAGAATAGTATAAGAGTGCTGTAAAATGTATATTCCTTGTCTTTATCAAGATATATTATGTATATTTGCTTATGTCTAATCATATCAAATATTTTTCTAATCATACACAAGGCAAAAGCTGTATTTTTCACAACAAAATTCCCTTTTACATTTGTGTAGAGAATCAATTTGACAAATTAGATAATAGTAGTTATGTTTTTAGTGTAGTCAAATTCTCGTATTTAATATCTATGAAAAATTACATTCTAGGTTTCGAAAACTAACGGCTTCAGCCTATGGCAATGGTGGCATAACTGGACAGCATCATCGCCAACCATGCTGCGGGCCGTAGAGAAGAAGATATTATCATATCTGAAGCTGCCCTACCGCGGCTTCTTTGTGGACATAGGTCCGGCTGTGGGCGATGCGGATAAGATCTGGACGGTGAGCATGAATACAGAGTCAAAGGAGGTGCCGCTTGTGTTGTTGCACGGCCTCGGCGCTGGTGTTGCCTTGTGGGTTATGAACTTGGATGCCTTTGCCAAGGATCGGCCCGTCTATGCTATGGATGTACTGGGCTTTGGGCGCAGCTCCAGGCCGTTGTTTGCTAAGGATGCCTTGGTCTGCGAGAAGCAATTTGTTAAATCTGTTGAGGAATGGCGTCGTGAAATGAATATCACTGATATGATATTGCTGGGTCACTCCATGGGCGGTTTCATTGCGTCCAGCTATGCCCTGAGCTATCCGGAGCGTGTTCGACATCTGATACTGGCCGATCCCTGGGGATTTCCCGAGAAACCCGCCGAATCGACGAATACCAAACAGATTCCTCTGTGGTTGCGTGCAATTGCACGCGTTCTGACGCCACTGAATCCGCTGTGGGCGTTGCGAGCTGCTGGTCCGTTCGGCCAGTGGGTGGTGCAGAAGACACGGCCGGACATTATGCGCAAGTTCCAAAGCACCATCGAGGAGGACATAAATCTGCTGCCCCAGTATATACATCAGTGCAATGCCCAGCGGCCGAGCGGTGAATCGGCATTCCACAGCATGATGCAGTCATTTGGCTGGGCCAAGCATCCAATGATCCATAGGATCAAGGATGTACGCAGCGATATACCCATCACATTCATCTATGGATCACGCAGCTGGATCGATTCCGCATCCGGTGAGAAAATCAAATCACAAAGAGGCACAAATATGGTGGACATTAAGATCGTGACCGGTGCCGGGCATCACGTGTATGCAGATAAGCCGGACGTATTCAATCGGTACGTCAACGAGACCTGTGATATATACAAAGTCAACAAAGGCGAGCGACAGCTGCAACAGTTGCCGCAGCCGGTGGCAGCAGCGATGCAGTTGATCCACGGCCCAACTGAATCGGATGAGGAGCACGATGTGCCCAATTTAAATACAGCTGCGGCATCTGTGGAGATCAAGCCCGAGGCGGATGCTGCCCAGGATGTAACATCCACAACAACAAAGGATGCTGTGGCAGGAGCAACACCAGCCGTGGCCACATCAGCACAAACAACGCAAGGAACAGCTAAGACAAAGGCCAGCAAAGGCGAACAGTCAACGAATCCAGCTGTTGATTTGGCCGATGTGAAACGAAAATGAGAGAATGCGCAATGAATATTCTAGACGGCCTTTAAATTATTATAAATGTTGCTCCACCAACAATGTGTCTATTATTACTATTATTATTATTTTTTAAACTTTATTATTAGCCTGTTTTTCGTAGTATTAAATGTTGTCTTATCTTAGTCGTTCGTTTAGTTTGTTATTCTCTATTGTTGCCCAAGTCCAATCATACAATCATTTCTTTCCCTTGTGCCTCAAGCCAACGTTGATGCCTGATTCAGTGCTCGCATCTGATTAATTACGCGTGCTATAATATTCTGTACAAAGTTCAAGAATTTTTCTATTTAACGAGTTGTGATAAATCATTTGTTATATGTATATTCCTTATATTAAGAGTGCGCCTAAAAGCTCGCTTTTGCCTAAGAATTCATTTCCTATCAGCCGTTTGATTCACACGTGTGGGTCTGCGTCAGTCATCGACCCGACCCGAGGGGCCTAAAAAACAAAATTGATTTAACTTTTAGCTTAGCTCATCCCAATTAATCAAGCATTGCAATCTACAAGCAAATATGGGAATGTACTTAAAGTGATTATTTCATAGACAAAACTAATTCATTCGAATTTTATTCACTGAGCAACTCAGAAACTGGGTTAGTTGCCAACCCATTTTTATTTACTTGGAGCCAAATCAAGCTCTCATTAATTATTTGTATTTCATTCCTCATTCTCGCAATTGCTCTCTTACCTACCTTACAATTCTTCACTCATTTGATCGTTCTTTAATATAACCATTTGCTTTTATGTATAACAGTTGGCTCTCTTATTTAAGAGTTCATTCTCATACTACAGCTTACTCAATTGCCTGTCATCTTATTTATTTTCGTCTATAAGAGCTGTCTCACAATTAAAGGGGACTATCTTAAATAAATCCTTCACTCACTCTCACATATCACTAGAAAGTCACTCTCTTATATAAGCTCTCTCTATCTCTCGCCTTTCGCCTCTCTATTCAACTCCCACAAATTTATCTAGATGTCACAAATTTGAATCAAACTATTTATAGTAACTAAGTTTAAGTGCCTTGTTGCATAGTGTTAATTATATTATATTATATATACATGTACATACACATTTGTTTAGCAATTTATTTTCCAGGCTTTGTTCTATCAGCGATGCTCATTGTAATAAGCGCTCGGCATATAAATAAATGTATGTGCATGTTTGTATATACACAATAATCGAAGTAATCAAGTGTTTTAAACCATATACATACATACATATGTGCCCATATCAGATCTGTTGAATGCGAGAACAAACAGTGATTGGCTCTCTTTCAGTAGAATATGCATTGTACATACATATATGTATATAATAAATAAACAAAGCTATCGACTATATACAGAAATATCAAAGAGTATTAAAAAACAAAAATAATTTGCCACTTGATAAGCAAAGGTCCATGACTAACAATAACAAAACTCAGACACAACAAAGACAAAGGCATATTTTTTTACATATTATGGACAATATAATAATGATATTTAATTTGTTTCTCGAATTGCAAGAAAAGTCTTTCGAACTACATGAATAATTTCACATGCTTTGGATTACAAGTACAATGTTTTTTGTTTTTGGTGCCTTTTGCATTAGGACATAAGTATATATAATTGAATAGGAAAAAATGAGTTCGGAGACAGCTCTACTTGGCATCGGCAAAGCCGACACGATCGTTGCCCATATCGAACTCAGTGTAGTATTTGCCAATGAAGACATCGCCCAGAATCCAGAGAGGACCATTTGGCGGTGGTATATCCATGCCCATGAAGCCGGACAAGCAAATAGTTTTTCCCATTTGGGCAATGCGCAAAATGTAATCCTTGCCCTCCAGCTCAAAGGTTTTACCGCCCAACACGAATTTAATGACCGGCAAATTGGGTATCAAGTCACAGGAGACGATGTACTGGAAGAGTAAACAAAGATGAAATTCAATTCTTTTACATACACATATGAAAAGCTAACAATAAACGGCATTCTTACCTGTCCGCCCACAATGGGGGTGCCCCCAATAGCCTGATTGATTGATGTAGCCTCGGCAGCAGGTGCAGCAATTAGCGAGGTGCCGGTATCGGCAATCACCTGACAGCCACCTTTGCACAGGTCAACATTATTTATCTGAGCCGAATCCATTTTAATCTGCCAGTAGCCCTTGCGTGTAACAGGCAAATAGGTGAAGTCGCCAGTATAATGATTGGGATCGGAACCACCGAAAATGATTTCACCTCCTTCGGGTGCCTTGGGATCACGGTTCAAGTAGAACGAAAACACCGGCTGTGCGATTAAGCTCTGTTCGAACATGTTGTAGAATGGTGGCTTAACACCATCCACCGATATCGAACTGTAGCCCAATCCAAGGATACCGTCGAATTTGGCAGCGACAAAGACCAAACCGGGCTCACTCAATGCCTCGGCGAATGTCTGGCCCTTGACGTCCAGGCCGGCAATGTTGACTGTATCGCTCGATAGATAACCCGAGAGACTGCCCGAGCCATAGTGTATGTCGAATGAGGTGCCATTTTTGCTGTATGTCGACGACTTGCTGGCATCGTATTTGTTGTGCATCAGGCAAGCGATGTTGGTCAGGTGACATTTTTTGGATGGCACCCAGAGGTTAGAGGAGCCCGTGTCGAAGACAACCTTGAAATTCTGCGGTGGTGTGCCAATCGATATGGGGCCATAGTATTGGGCGTCCAGGTAATTAGAGAGCGGTTCGGGTGAATCGCCGGCGCCATATTTGATGCGCAATTGATGCAGCTCGGTGCCGACATCGGCAAAATGCCGGCGCACAGACTGGAATTTTGTCAACGGCACTCGCAAGAGTTGTGGCTCTGAGGCCCAGGCAAGGGCCAGGCAAGCAGCAATTAGTAGCAGTGTCTTCTGCATGACTACTGCAAGTAATTTAAATGTTTTAAGTTGTGAAATTCGCCCTCGACTGATTGCTGTAGAGTCGTTTGTGTTGCAGTTAATTAAATATTTGCGGCGCAGCAGTGAAAATGATTCAGCAAACAAAATGTACTAAATATGACCAGAAATACCAGTCACCGTTTTACCAGGGCTGAAAGTATTTTACATTCAGTAACTGAATTTGTTCGTTTATTGTAAATACTTGATCAATTTTATAATTTTTGATTAAATCTGATACATCCGTTTGTTCTCAAAAGGCTTTTGTAATCATATATATTAATATATATATTTTTGCAATAAATTGTTGAATTTAATCTAACATACGATATCCAAAAACCGTAGCTCTTTGACTTATTGTTACTTTATAAAGTGTGCTTGGTAATCCTTCTCTGTGCATATAAAAAGGGGTATCTTTATAAGCAACCATTTTCCAGCGTTGAAAATTTTGATATAGATATATGGGTAGATCCTTTTCAAAATGCATTAGAAATTGCTTAAAGTACCGACTTGCGAAATATAGTTTATGTTCTCTTTTATCCTGTTCAGTACTTGTAGCGGTAAATAGCTACGCCCGCTACGCCTATTAAAATGGTGCCCATCAGAAATCCAATTAGTTTCAACTGGAAGAGAAAAGCAAAGATTAGAAAACAAAACAGAACATTAAAAAAAAAAAGAACGGGAATGTCAGCAATGCTTTGTTTTTTTTTTTTTTTTTTGCTTACTTTTGAATTATCTACCAATGGTGTTTTCTGTCGAACGTTTGTTTTTTGCTCCATTTTCTTGGCCTGACCTAACATTTTCTGGTACATTTCTTTTTCGTTGTGCTCATCTCGGCGCGCTTTAATAAAGAGTCTAGCCAAATCTGACTGTACCGATCGATTATCCGGCTCCAATGTCGCAACCTTCTGCAACAGCTTGATTGCCCCCTGCGTATCATTCTTGCCCTCGAGCACCTGATAACGAGACAAGTGCGAGATAAAGCTGTGTTAAGTGCCACGTATACAATAAGCGTTATTCAACTCACCCTGCCCTTCCGATACAGGGCCTTGGGATTATTGGGCTGGCAACGCAGCACATGCTCCACAGACTGCAATGCAGCATCGTAGGCACCAATTTTTATTTGAGCCATTGCCAAATTATTGTACACAATCAGACGATCTTCTAGCAGGCTTTGCAGATCACTGTTCGATAGCTATAAAATAAATTTGATAAGTATATGATTATATTGATTCATTTTACATTAATCATCAGAAAATACCTCCAGATCTTCTTTGCCGAATTCCGCATCGGGATCACCATCGCGATTATCCAAATAGTCAAGCGCACGTCTATACAGATGTATTGCGTTATTGTATTCCACACGTTTGTAAAAGTAATTAGCGCGCTCTTTTTTCCTCGCGCTGCATTTTCAGAAAATAAATTGTAGTGATTATTATGAATTTTTAAATTATCTATTATATATTACCCATATTTACGCAGCACATCAAAAGATTTCAAATCTGCAAAGTCTTCGTATTTAACATCAACCAGTTCCAATTCGTAAATCAGCTGGAATTAAAAGTAGATTTATGCATTTTCCTTATCTCTAACGGATCGTTGCACTTACATTAGCGTTGGGTGGTATAACAGTTTCAGGTGGATTTTCAGTTTTAAGACCGATAGTACCGTAGCCGAACCGTTGATCGATGCTAACTTGTGCCACTTCTCCAACATGCATCATCGGGAGCACCATGTCCAAGCCCTGGACCACCTCGAAATCGCCCACATGACATTGGAAGCGCTCTTCTTTTTCCACAACAGTGCCATCTTCCAACTTTCCAGTGTATGTTATCGTTACCAGATCACCGCGATTGGGTCGCTTGGCATTGGCGGGTGCCTTTTTGATAATGCGCTTGATTAGCTGTTTATTTCCCAAAATATCGCATTCGATTTCATCTTCTATGTCTTCCTCCTGCTGTTTTGCATAATCCTCGCTATTGCTACTACTTTGCACGGCAGCCGACTCGGCTTCAGATGTTTCCGATTCATTTACATGGGCATGGGCTCCACGAATATCGTTGGTGTCATCGGCATTGGTTAGGTCTTCAAAGGAACTGCTGCTAGATTTTTCGATGTCCATATTAAGCTGACGGATTCAAGCGTAAGACATTGAAACATGGTAACATGGAACAAAGGGCAAATAACCCAACCAACAAATTTAGCCACTGCCATCGATACTCACTCTAAATGTAGTGCAATTTGGTACTAATTGTGGATAAACAGTCAGTGGCGTTAACTGTTTAGTAAGTGCTAAACTTTCAAACGGTTTGCGCACTGAAACGACCCAACAATTTTAGAAACTAACAAACTTTTTGAAATTATACAGTAAAATTCAGGTTTGGGAATGATTACTTTCACAAGTACGTTTGACATTTCACATTACCAGGGTTGCCAACATCGCACAATCAAAGTGCCACGGGCAATAATTGAAATTTTATTATATTGCTGATATTAACAAATATTAATTTTTACATAGCTTGAAATTTTTTTTTTTTTGTACTTATAGATAATAATATAAACAATAATATTTAAAAAAATACTAGGCTACAGTAAGTGGTTTATTTTGATTAATTTTAGTATGGTGGCAACGCTAATCAGCTGTTGCTTTCCGCATTCAGTTTCGTACACTTAATATTTAGCATTTCAAACAACATTTATCGGAGTTTTTTATAATGGTTAAAAAAAATAAGGGTGGCGGCAAAAAAAGAGGAAGAATACATAAGCACCGTTATAAAAAGAATCAGCAATCGCCGCGCAAGGGCCGCAAAACCTTACTGAGTCAATCGGCAGACAAAACAAACACGTGCCCGACAACTGTTGAAAATAAAACACTTCCAGAACCATCTTGTTCCAGGACAACGCCGAAAATGGACGTGAGTATTGAATTGCAATTAGTTAATTATTATTAGTTATGCATTAGTTAACGTGTCGCGATTATCGGGGGTTCGTTGAGATTGTTTTAAAGGGGGATGCCGACGCTGTTGACGCAAATCGTATTGCGCAGGCGTCAGTCCCCCAAACACCAACCAAAAAAGAGAAGGAATTTTTGCGAAAAGCTCATCGCGAGTTCCAGTACAAAAATTTCTAGCAAATTGGATTGAGTGCAAAATTTTGTGAAAATAAAGTGGCCAAAAAGTGTAACTGAAACCACCTAAATAACTACAACTACAAAAGTTAACTAAGCGAAATGGAGCAAATCTGGCGTAATATCTGTGCCCACTACGATGTGCCAGAGGATGTGACCAATGCCTGGTTTGCACGCATCGAACAGCATCTGAGCGAGGACAGTCCCACTCGCGCCTACCACAACTGGCAGGAGATGATGCAGCGCAAGCACGAGCATCTGTCGGACTGTGCACCGAGTATTGCTCTGGCTGCCTTCTTTCAATACTATCATTTCGATGGCAATCGCAGCTGTGTGCAGCAGAATTGCGAAGTCTTTGAGGAATTTTGTCGCGATGCCATGATTGAGGATGTGAGTAACTATATAAGATGCAGATGTTTATCAATATTTGAATGTTTTGAAATGATGTAATTAATGCAGGAACATGCCAAATCGCTCGTGTGCAATCTGCTGGGTCGCAAGACACCTGATAATGAGGTCACCTGGTCACATGATGAGGAAGCCAATTTGTTGCAGGATGTCGATTTGGTTGTGTTGGCGTATGTATTAAATAAACGAGCTTTGAATATGCCCTGTATCCAAATGTAGTGGAAATGTTATAGTACTATTCGAAATTTTTGCGACTATGGCTCAACATACATATGTAGCAGGTCTGTCTGTCTGTCGGCATGATGATATGAAGCCAAATTAGGCATCTATGTCTAAAGTAAATTTGTTGGTTGTGCTAATAAACAACAATAAGATTCTATCCAACCTCTTAAACACATTGATTAGGTCAATAAATTGACTGGCTACAGCCAGGCAAATATAAGTTGAACAGATTTCATTATTATTCGTAGGAATAAATAATGTTCGATAGTAAAATGCTTACCTGGATGCAAGGGTGTAAACATAGTCGAGCACTCTCGACTAGCTCATTTGCAAAGAGTCTAAATGCTGTCCCTTTGTCACGTCCAGTGCTCCGCCGGATGAATATAAGCACTATACTCAACTCTTACGTCACGAGTACGCCAATCTGGACGACGAGAGCTATAAAATGATGCGTGTCAAAGTCTTGGAGACATTGTTGCTAATACCAAGCATTTATGCGACAGCCGAATATCACGAGAAGTACGAGGAGCTGGCACGTGCCAATATACGGAACGAGATACGTGAGCTAAAGCAGCAGTAAGAGTTTCCGACGGAATGTAGTTAGTAAAGGAATTGGGATCAAGAATGCCCAGTCAACAGTATAGAATATGCAGCTTTTGTCTACAAATATGTGTGTGTTGCCTTTTTATATAACTAAATGTTGTCAAGAAATCAAAAAATCGATTTTCATTTTAATTCAATTAATGAAGAATAACGGACATAGAAGAAGAAGAAGTAAATCTATCGATAGTGTATCATTCGAGTGATATGAACGATCTTAGCTAGCTGAATTTACAAGCGATGCGCCAATCATATGTTTAGTTAACAACACTCTGAAACAAGCTTCTCTGTTAAGTGTCTAACAATAGTGGTATTTTAATCAAAATAAATGTAAACTGATATTGCCATACGTAAGCTATTCATGCGATTCAATAATAATGCTCGATGTATATACATATAATCGAAAAACCGATCAAATTGTAGTTTTATTCGAAAAGCACCTTAAAGTAAACTCGAATAGTGAGCGCAGTAAGTACGAAAAATAAATATCAATGTGTCAACATTTTAGCTACCAATTTTAATATATTTACTTATGTACGTACATACATACATATGTAAACATACATATATTTCTCACCCAACACCAGTTACAATTAAACACCGATACCTCTACAACAATGCCGTCGCAATTCCAAAAGTTTAAGGACAGTTTGGTAAAAGTAAGTTATGAATTTATATGTGTTACTTATTGTATACTTAAATCTCAGTTTGTTTTAGAAGAAGCTTAAGCGCTTGCAGAAGAAGAAATCACAAAAATCGAATTCGAATAAAAGCAGCTATTCCGTGAAGCTTGCCAATTCCATTAAACGTCGTGCATTTAATTCACAAAGCAGAAATGCATCAGCTACACTCACATCCAAAAGAAATGTACAGCAGCAGCAGCAGCAGCAGCAACAGCAACAGAAACAGTCGCCGCCTCAAAATTCACTGCCTAAGCCCACGTTTTATCCCACCAGACAACGACAATCCGCAGTAGAAGAGGGCGAGATAATCGAAGAGATTGAGAGCAGCGATGACGACGATTGCATTGTCCTGGAACCGAATATGACTAAAATCACTATAGATACAGATGATGAGCAGGAAGATGAGTCATCGAAGGAGCCAGTCGCCGCCAAAGTAGAGGATAAAACCGCAGTTAATTTCTTTGAAGTAGATACTAAACGTAGACATCAGTTATGGGCACGTTTTGTAAGTGGCACAAATCAGAGTAGCGTTGTATATAAAACAAATAATGCGAGTCCATTATCGAAGGATAATACGTCGTGTATTATCATTGATGATGGCGGCGATGAGGCTCAGAAAGTTGAACAGAAAAAGCCCGTTGCACAGAATTTATTAGATGATAGTGTGATATTTGTACAAGAAGACTTTATACCGCTGTCGAGTGGTAAGGATGATGGTGATGGGGATGGTGTTAGTGCACAGCGAAAGCGTCGTTCGAAGTCGTCAGAAGACGGACCGAAAGCTGCTAAAACACCAAAGATGGTCACACAGCGGATGAACGAAGGACTATTTACCTCAACGGAGCGCAAAAAACTCGCCGATTATAACAGTAATACATATAATCCGGGAGTAGAGTCGGATGCGCCAGTAACTCATAAACGTTCCATTATTATAGACGGTAGCAATGTGGCCTTTGGGTGAGCATTTATTCTTTACTTGATTACTTGAGTCTAATCTTATTTCTATACCTTTCTTTCACAGTCATGGACGCTCCAATATATTTTCTTCGGAGGGTATAAAATATTGTGTGGAGTACTTTGAGAAGATGGGGCACGATGTAAAGGCTGTAATTCCATTGTTTCGACGAAATAATAACAAATCATCGAATCCGGCCCTGCTCGATCAACTGTATAAAGAGGGCAAAATTGTGTTTACACCCTGTAAAAATTTACCCAATCAACAGGCCATAAGCTATGATGATCGGTAAGTCTTAAAATTGGTTATACTTATTAGATATTTATTTTAAATATTTTTCATATTTCAGCTTTATACTTCAGTTAGCTTATGAGCGCAATGCAGCCGTTGTCTCCAATGATAATTATCGGGATCTCATCAATGAGAATGCGGCATTTAAGAAGATCATTGAGAATCGTGTGATTGGATATTCGTGGTGCGATAATATACTGATATTGCCAAAGGATCCGTATGGAAGATTTGGTCCACCTTTGGCTGAAATTTTACGTTGTTAGCGTTAATAAGTTTTTTCCTATTTTTTGTTTATCGTTAAATTTAGTACAGTGAAAATTTGTATTGAAGTTAAATATATTTATGTATTATAAGAATATAGAGATATAAGGGAAATGCTGCGTTTAAGTTTAGACTCTAGGCGCAACCGAAACAACTGTTGTTGTGGATATAGTTGTGGTAGTTGTCGGAGCTTCAGCAATGTCTATGGTACCCTGATAATCTGGTGGCGGCTCATTTAAAGCTGCCGCTGCAATCAGATTCGGATTGCTGCAACCCAAGTCTGTTGTGATGGTCAGGGTGGAGGCGCCCAAGGTCCCGTCCTTGTTACAGATGTTAAGCTCGTCGTAGCTGGGCGGTAGATCCATGCCCTTTGGCAATATGGTCATGTCGTTGTTATCCACTTCAAGGCAAACGCCGCCATTGCCCATGTTAGTGTTGTTGTTGTTGGTGACGC
Source organism: Drosophila mulleri (assembly GCA_035047565.1). NCBI lineage: Eukaryota > Metazoa > Arthropoda > Insecta > Diptera > Drosophilidae > Drosophila > Drosophila mulleri. Next base: position 3,811,927 of record JAWNPK010000060.1, read on the forward strand.
TTATTTCCATTTCGCGTCGTGCTGCAGTCGTAAATTGGAAAGTCAAATTTATTAATATTTAAATAAAATATATAAATATTGAATAATTATCAGCATAACGACATATAATAATTGTATGCTTAAATTTATCTTATCTCTATTTTGTGTTAAATTCAAATTATGATATATCGACTTGTATTCACTTATCGATAATAGCGTTATCGCGTTTTTATTACACTCTCTTTGGTGCGCTGCATACGCGGCTCGAACAGCTGACAGTTCGCTTCAGTTGCGCGCAGCTGAGCAAGCAGCAACAGATTTGAAGCTGTTTCTCTTTTGTTTTTCACTAATATTTGTGTGTAAGTCTTAACAACAGTCACTAGTAAACAAGCACATGTATTGCAACTAAGAGATTTTTTGGCGCGCTAAAACGTTGTAAGTGAAACGGCCTGGCCAAGAAGTTTGGCCCAAAACTTCGATTAGTCATTTATGTAATAGACAACAAATAATACAATTGCTGACGTTGTTTAGCCAATACATGGTGAAAGTTTTTAGATGGGCAAAATATGTAAATTGTGACTCAATGCAACTGCAACAGGTTTTGGGGTTAAACGTCTCTGGCAAATTAATTATGGAAATTTATATTAGCAAAGTGTAAGGTGATAAATGATGTTTTTCTTGTGTGTTGCCAATTTTTTGTTGGCAGCTTAACGATGAGTGAAAGTTTACAACGAAGGGCCAAATATATCGTGTTACGTGTTTGAAGTGGCCCAGCGATCTACATTTTATCAACTTGAGCGGGGAAAAAACACTTTAGAGGCCAGCAAAGTTCAAGCACATTGAATGCTTGAGTTTTGAACTGCTCTGCAGTCCAAAGGTTTTTAATTTGCCTGAACTAGTTCTTTGGATTAGAGGGTTGAAATTTTAAACGGAATGACAAGCTGTTGATATAACAGTTCATTGCGTGCCGCCTCAAGTTGACTGGACAGAATATAATTCATGCTGAGAGTGGAAGAGCTTTCTTGAATCTTTGTTGAGCTTTCTTTTGGGGTTGAGCAGTTGACACTGAAACGGAATGACAACCTGTTGATTTAACGGTTCACTTAACAGAGCGCATGCTGGCTACGAAAATTGTAAGAAAACTAACACAAACTCGTTTGCATCTTTTCAGCTTGAACTGAGCATCAAATCTGTCTGAGATGTTGCGACGCGTGCTTGGGTTTAGCGCTTTAGGCGCTGGCCTCGTCAGCACTGGCCTGAGCCTCCATACGAATGACTATGAACTCAATTCTCTAGGAATTGTGCGCTTGACGCGTTCTGCCTGCGCTGTGGTCGATGTGGCGCTCACCTACAAGCGGGAGCTCTATTATAAGGAGTGGGATAAAACCACGCCCGAATACAAGGCTGAGAAGAGCCGCGTGCATAAAATCGCCGCTGAGAAACTACTCGAACTCATCTGCACAAACAAGGGCGTATATATCAAGGTGGGTCAACATATTGGCGCACTGGAATATCTGCTGCCCAAAGAGTTTGTACAGACTATGAAGGTGCTGCATTCGGATGCGCCACAGAATCCTATCGAGGATTTATATAAGGTCATAAGGCAGGACCTGAAACGTAATCCCGAGGATTTCTTCGATGACTTCGAACGTGAGCCGTTGGGCACTGCATCATTGGCACAGGTGCATAAAGCGCGACTGAAGACAGGTGAAGTGGTGGCTGTTAAGGTCCAGCATCCATATGTCAAGGGCAACTCGCGCGTGGACATGAAGACCATGGAACTGGCCGTCAAAGTGCTGGCGCTTATATTTCCCGACTTTAAGATACAATGGCTTGTCGAGGAGTCCAAGAAGGTAATGCGTCCATTACAGAGGGATTACAGAGATAGTTACTAGAAATTTTTATTTTAGAATCTGCCCATTGAGCTGGACTTCCTGAACGAGGGCAAAAATGCCGAAAAAGTCGCCGAGCACTTTAAGAAATACAGCTGGTTGCGTGTGCCGAAAATCTATTGGGAGCTGAGCTCATCCCGTGTGCTAGTCATGGAGTATCTGGAGGGTGGACATGTCACGGATTTGGATTACATTAAGAAACATAATATTGATACCTTTGCGGTGGCCAACAGAATCGGACAACTTTACTCGGAGATGATCTTCTCCACGGGCTTTGTGCACAGCGATCCACATCCGGGCAACATACTCGTGCGACAGACGCCCAAAAACAATTTGGAAATCGTTTTGCTGGATCACGGACTCTATGCGAATCTTAGCGACAAGTTTCGCTATGAATACTCAAAGCTTTGGCTAAGCATCTTGAATGTCGATCGCAAATCCATGCGACAGCACAGCGAACAGCTGGGCATCAAAGGAGATCTATATGGACTGTTTGTTTGCATGGTGACGGGTCGACCCTGGGATACACTGATGCAGGGCATTAACAAAGTCAAATATTCCAAAGAAGAGGTGACCTACTCAATTGGCCCCAGTTTCATTTGCAAATTTGTCTCATATGTGCTCCGCTTCTCTTTTGTTTTTTGCAGAAGAACACACTGCAGACCAACACGTCGCTTGTACTGCCGCACATTTCGGATGTGCTCGAGCAGGTGGATCGGCAAATGTTGCTCATACTGAAGACAAACGATTTGATACGTGGCATTGAGTCAACGTTGCGCACACAGAACCGCATGACCGCCTTCTGGGTGATGTCCAAGTGCTGTGTGCAATCCTCCTACGCGGAGCAGCTGGCAAAACAACCGGAGACAGCGAAACGTTGGCAGTTGAGGCTACGCGAACGTTGGGATCTATTCAAATTGAATATCTACTACCTCTACCTGGGGTTAATTAACTTTGGATTTCTTGCGGCGCTCAAGCAGGTGCTTTAGCATGGATAGCACTTGAATTGAAGTACAAATTAAAATGGGATAAATGCAAACAAAAAGAATTACCTCGTTGTCTCTGCAGGATCAGCCGGCGTTCGTTTTCCCGACGCTTGTGCTGCACGGAGCTCTAATTTTGTGGTTGTTTGAAGAGTTACATTAGCTCATTGGTTATAGATAGATATAAGAGCTTAGCATTATGTTACCATTATAACAGCCAATGGCATCAGTATGACAAATAGAACAACTAGCACAATGTAGAACGCATACCCCGAATAGAAGTACACATAGTCCGGTTGTGGATTGTAGTAGGGATAGTCTCCTAAGTTGCCATTGGGAAACGGTGGAAATGTGCTGTTGTCGATATATGAGCTGTTCGTCGAGCTTTGCATGGTGGCAGCCGTTGTGGCCGCCACTGGGGCTGTCACTGCCGTTGATGGTGTTGCAAGTGCCATTCAGGAATACTGTTTCTACTCGTTGTGTCCGCTCAAATTGAACTGAAGCCCCCTAAATTGATGGGCGACCGACCACTCATTCATGGGTCAGGCTCATGGTTCACATATTTGCTTTGTAATCATTAGCTGATAAGGTTGACAAAACAAAAAAGAATGAAGCAAAGCAACGCAAAGCACTACCTAGGCCGGGGGCTTAAGTTTGGTGTGCTGTTGGCCTGACCCGCCCACACCCCGGCTGCCTATAGCAAGGCATAGCTTTATCTAATGAGGCGCTATGATAAATGTGTGCAAATGACACACAAACTGCGTGAACGTGTATCTATCTATCTATATATATATTTTATATATTTAAGATATGTGTGTAAGATATCGCCATGTATGTGTTATTGCCTGTTTACATGATTTATAGCAAGTTTTCCATTGTCAAGACGTTCCCTGTTTTAATTTTTTTTTTTTTTTTTTTTTTTTTTTTTTTTTTTTGGGAGGTGTAATATTTGCTTTAGGCATGGACATCCATTTATGTGAAAGACTCACGCAACGGAATGGAATCATGTTTAATTAAAGAGCTTGTAGCTATCCATAATCGTATAATTTATATGTTAATTTATTCCTAATTGGCATATATTAATGCTTAAATAAGACTTGCGAATTGTTGAAGCTAACAAATTAATGTTAATAATAATTTAAATTGTATTAAATATGCTGAATGAATAATAACTTTGATATATAAATAAATAATTATATATATATATTTTTTAAATTATATTTAATAATTATAATTAAAAAATATCTGAAACAAACTTTATAGTATAATTGGGATTTTTATAAATTTGAATAATGACAATTCTTTATAATTGTTTCATGAATATTTGTATGGCTTTTAAATTTTATGGAATTGCTTTAAATATGCTTAATTACTTGTGTTGTAATTAAGACTAAAGCATAATTCCTAGAGTATTTTGATATTTAAGTTGAGTTATCTGAGAAATTACCCAAGTTTCTTCATCTAGCATGAATAGCAATGATGACTTTTACTAATATTTTAAGAGTTGAAACTATCAATTATAATTACTAAAGTAATTAAGAGCTCAATTTGAATATAACTTAATTAACTGCCGAGTTGCAGTTAGATTATTTAAGTAATTAAGGACTAAATGCTTAATTGCTTAAATAATTAAATGGCATATACATATATGTGTATCATATTGTATAATTCCATCAGCTCTTGTCCAGCTCTTTGAACTTAAGCCTCAACACTCACGAACAATGAATAAAAGCACGACTTACGCCCATCTCTAACAATTTGGTCGATGGCATAAGAATCTAGTGCAAATATTGGCGATTATGTTTGCTTACCTTGCTCGCCTTGCGACATTTCCTTCAGCTGTTTGAGCATATAAAACCGATAGGCAATCATAATTGACTGTAAGTGCAATGTCAAATATAATATTAGCAATTAGGGAAAGGCATAATAACGGTAAACATATCAAAGATATTCACTTACGCGTATAATGAAGAGGCAGAAGCAAACGACGGCCAATATAATCAGCAGACCCGACGAATCCATTTTTAATGCACTTTCTTAATTATCGGCAATAATTTACGTATTTTAATTTCGATTGTTTCTTTCAAAGATTTGCAGTAGCTTGATGATTCACCGTAAGCTCTAGCGCATGTTTCACGATAAGATATGAATATGGATACGCTGTTATATATAGATATATACTATATGTATGTATGTATGTATATAGGTTTCTATATGTTTATTTGCGTTGTATTTGATTACATTTTAATCAGTATTTCAAGAATTATATATCATCAAAAATCGATTCGCTAGCTAACCATGTAGCTTTCTCTTTCTTGCACTCTCTTTCTATCTGTCACTCTCACTCACTCACTCTTTAATTGCGTGGGCGCTCGCTTAATTATGTGAGGACAATTCGATTTGGCTTGCGGATTGCGAATGGATTTAGCTGCCGGTTGCGTGCTAATAAAAATAATTAATATTATTAAGCTTTTTCTATGCTCTTCCAACGGGTATTTTCGTTTTTATCAACAATCTCAGATAACGGCACATTTGTAGATGAGTTATATAAGTTCAGCTTGTTCCCTTCGTTTTTCAATTTGGTATTTAGCAGTTTTTTTGATGCTGTTTAGCTATAGCTAAAATATTTTTATTTTATTTCTAACAGAGAATCAGACTAGCGCAGAAGCCCTGATGTACAACACCGTATATAAATAGATCAACTACATATAATCAATTCTTAGTTGAAATTTTGTAGATTAACTTTTTGTTTATATAGCTATTTATGGAATCTGCTCTTATCACTATTTGTTATGCTCTTTAAATGTCACGTAAGACTTATTTCCATTAATATGGTATAGCCCTTACTGCTCTCTATCAGAAGCTATAGATTCTAGACAGAATTTTCAATTGCTCTATCGCTCTATTGGGAAAAGCGTAAATTCTTCTTCTATACTGACTAGCTCTCTTCATTTCCGTTTTTCCCCTCAGTATTGGGCTATTCAATTCTTAGGGTATTTTGTAGTTCGTTCAAGCCTTCACTCATTTTCAATTCTTCTTCTTCTGCATGGCATTGCCTTATCTCGATTTTTGCTCTGGCGGCCTTCTCTTCACTTCAATAAGCAGATTGCATTCCGCTTTTTGCCTGTTTATGGCTTTTTGGGTTATCGCTGTGCAAAGCCGCCAGCAGGCGAGACGTGTTGTCTGTTTGGCCACGCCCACCCCCACCCCCACTCCCACTCCCACTCCCGGTTGTATAGCAAATTGCGTAGACGTAGCAGCCAGCAGGCAGCAGGCAGCAGTTGCAGTCGTTAACCGTTAATTAAAGTGAATGGCCGCTCTGGCTTTCTGGCCGAGATGCACCTTGACCTGGCCCAAAGCCATCAGCACACACACACACCACCATACACCCACACACACACACACACACACACAGCCTCGCATATGATTATCGCTCTTTTGTGCATTGCGCTGGCTGAAATTTTCGCCGTGCTGCGGCTCATTTGCATAACGCCGCGGCTCGAACATAAATTATGGCAGGTGAGAACGAGCACCTGGGCGCGCGAAAAAAACAATCCTTATGTTGTTGTTGCTTCAATTTTCTTATTATTGCATTATGCAGCGTGTGTGTTGGTGTTGGTTGGTGGTATTTATGTATGTGTGTGTGTGTGTGTGTGTTTGGCTTTCAGTGTCTTTGTTCTCTTTTGGTTTGTGCTTTTTCACTTTGCGTCTAGCATTAAGACAAATCGTTTTAGACTTCTAAATGATGCTAGAAACAAATAGACTGGAGAACCAGGTAGAAAAACTAAAAAGAAAACAATTTATAACAAAAAAAAATGTAGGAGATCTCAGATTTAATAGGTTTTTAAGAAGAATATGGGTATGTATGCTAAAAATAATAGAATGTCTCTATCTCTATCTCTATTTAATAAGCCAACTGAAAACTGAAAATATCTAGTTATGAAGTCATAAACCATTATGTATATATATATATGTATATATATGTATATATATGTATATATATGTATATATATGTATATATATGTATATATGTATATATTTTGCTTGGTCTGAAACTGAGGACTTACCTTACTTTTAAATATATACATTTTTATTGTATAACGTATATTATATTTCATATATTTTTGTTTGTTTAATAAAACCCAGTTTTTATTGATTTTCCGAACATATATATTTCGATTTAAATCAATAAATTATATAAAGAAAAAGCACCAGACACGAAAAAGTTAATGTTTTTTCATATATAATACAACAATTTGAATCGCTCACATTAATTATATAGTAAATATATGTATATGACTAACACCAATTTCATTTGTTTATCAGTTAATACATTTTTTTATTATTTTACATTCTAGATTACTAAATTTGTTATTATTAAAAGTTGGCACAGTATCGTGAAATAAATAAATAAAAGACAATTAATTAAAGGAATATATATTCTATATATAGTAATATATGTATGTATATATTATTATATATATATATTCCGATTATAGTTTTGCAACAATTTCTATTTGATTTCAATTTTCATTTGTAACTATGTGTGTATAGATTTTCGTTTTAATTTTCTTTTTAATAAATAAAGCTTTGCTCTTCGCCTGTTGCACAACATTTAAATAAAATTTTTAAATGTGTATGTGTGTTTGCTTGCTATTTGTATGCAATTAACATACCTCAATTCAATTGAAATTTAATTAGCTGACATTTTCATTTACGTTCTGTGTCTCTATATATGTATGTATGTATGTGTGTACGTTTGCATATATATTTTTATTTTCCATTGATTTATCGCTCGTCTAACTGCAAAAGAGAAATTGAAAAATATATACGTTATTTGTTTACTCAATTGCAGCGTAGCATAAATATCGTGTGCATTGCATCAATATTTTTTTATTTTTATTCTTTAAATAAAAAATAGATAAGTTTACGCAAAGAGTGATGCATATACATATGTATGTATATAGAGGAAGTGTGAGTGGGAGGCAATTTCTATAAAATAATTTCCCTTAAAGGAATTTCCCTTGCATATGATCTGGCACAAATGCATTTTTTACAGCTCGATATACTACGATATACTGCCCGCTGCTCTCATTGTTTCTGGATTTCCAGGTACATATTAATAATATTTACAAATACAAACAGATATTTTGCTACCATGAGAGTAAACAGTATATATATTGTATAAATTTGCTTTTGCTTCGTGTTTTTACTGATTCTCATAAAAAATTCACAGTCAAAGGTTTTTTGTTTGGGAGAGGCATAGTGAGAGTGAGAGGTGGCTCTTGGCATAAATAAATTCCCCCTTTCAAATAATTTCCTTTTTTGCCTATGCCCAAATATACAGAGCATATTTTAATGTTAAGCCTAAAAGTAAGCTATACAAAATTTATAATTCCCTTTGATTTCGCATTGTTTGCGCATACTGTGTGACATTTTAATGAATTTAAATGCGAATGCTGTTGCCTTGTTAATAGTTGCGGACTGATGCTATGTGGTTGTTGTTATTCCTAAGCTAACAATGTTAACTAAAATGTCAAACATATAAGACCTTAATCAAATATACACACACACGCACACTCACATAGTTTGTAAGGTAAACTGTAGAGCAAATTGTGAAAGAAACAGAAGACACAAATCAATTTGCATGAGGATTGAAACTTTGTAACTTGTCGCAGCCGAAACTTTGTTTAGTGTGTGTGTGGGAAAGTGTTTTTGTGTGTGTGTGTGTGTGTGAATGTGTTTGTGTGTGTCTAGCAATGTTTTAAATTTGAAATTCAAATTTATGAAATTGCTGCAGTTGAGGAGCACACACGCACACATATATATATATATATACAACCTAATATATGTATGGGCATACCTCACTCACACAGCCACACACACACACACTTGCTAATATATGTATGGGCATTTCTCTCTTCAGTTCCTCTCTCCTTCTCGCACACACACACAAATTTGTGGCTGATGCCTTTACAATTAGATGGCATAGCATGCTTTTTCGGGTGCCCCTCCCCATACACACACACACACGTCATAAAAACCTTTTTATGTGGTGCAAATTTTATGAATAGTCTGGCAACTCCAGACCCCCACCTAGACCCCCTTCTCGACTTTGTGTCCATTTGCCTGTTGTAAGTCGTTCAGCTGGAATCAAGTTGTTGGCACAATTAGTGTGGGCGTGGCGGCTGCTGTTGTCTGCCGTCTGCCGTCTGCCGTCTGCATGGGCGTTATTGTTGGGGCTGGGCGTGGAGGCGTGTCTGTTGCGGCTTTCATTATCGGGTACGTGCCTCATTTTGTTCATGAATAAAGTTAAGTAAAATTAATTGCGTAGCCGCTGGCACCAAAAGTGTGCGAATTGTTGCCGCTTTTGTTTGCTTACTTTTTTGATAACAACAACATCAACAACAACCAAAACAATTGTAGCAACAACAACAACAACAATTATCACAACAGCAGCAGCAGCAGCACGAAGAAGAAAGTTTTTGAATAATTTCATTAATGTATTTGGTAAAAATTTGCTGGCGCGTGAGATATTTGCAAGCAATTTTCATATATATGTATGTATATATATACACGCGCAATTATAGCATCTGCTTGTTATAATTTATAATTAGCTCAACAAAAATATGAACAGAAAAAAATTAAAACTTTTTGTTTATTTTTAGCAACAAAACAATCAAAGCCAGGAGCAGCGCTGCCTTAGCCAGTTTTAAGCGGGCCTTAATAGAGTTATATTTTTGGACATATTTCTGAGAAAATTGAATAAAAACAGTAAACAGCCAAAATATTTTGAAAGTTTGTTAATTGGCCAAAACAATGGGTTAATTACATATATAGAGCGAGAATTTCTATATGATTTGTTCAAATTTAGCATATTTAGCAATCAAACAATATTTACTCTTTATAAAGTATCACAACGTTACCCAGTTTGCTTGCTTTGTTTATGGGGTAACATTTTTAATTATACTTTTAGGATATTGGGAAAAAAGTTTGCTCTTCAAGCAGATTGAACAAACAGAGAGAAAAAAAAAATGAAAATAATAATGGTCAAGCGGTCGAGTTATAGCCCAGACCCGAAAAACAAAGCAAAATAAAATATAAAATGTATGAAAAAAGAAAACAGGTCAACAAAAATGTTGTACAATAAACTTTAATGAATTACAATTTGGCAGCGGAGCAGGAGAGCTCAGGCCTGTAAATCCTTGAGCAAACAGCAAAAAAAAAGCAAAATGTAAAAGGAAATGAAAATATGTCGACGGAAATGAGCATTGCCGCCATTGCTTATGCTGCTGCTGCTGCTGCTGCTGCTGCTGCTATGCCTGGCGTATTGGGCATTCGAGCTTTAGAGACTTCCAATAGGAATTACACAAGTGTGCGTATATGTGTGTGTGTTGGTCAAGCCAAGTTGCCTTGGCGCTGATTTTACTCGAATAAGACGAGTGGGGCATTAAGTTGCCGTTTCATCATTGTCAACAGTCGCAGTCGCAAACAATAAATATTGTAAACAATTTGTTGTGCCTGATGCTTATGCCATCTCCCTTGCTCCTGCTCTTGCTATTCCTCTCTTCCTCCTCTTGCACAGTTTTGAAATGCCAGGGCAAATATTTGTACACGCCCAAAGAGGAAATAAGGTTCCAATGCGAAATCCGCAAAACCCTTCGGGCCCATAAATTATCATCATCAGCAAATGGCTGTGGCTGGGGCTCTTCGCTCTTGGCGCTGCCTCGACTCGCTGCGTTTACAATTTCCAATTGCCGCATACTGTTTCAAAAGCTACACACACACACACACCCAGACAGCCGCCCACTTCCTTCCTACTTGCCCGTGTGCACGTGGCCGATGTGGCATTAATTAAATCAAGCATCATTAAGCGACTGTAGCAGCAGACACCGTGTGGGCGTGGCTGTGGTCCTTGACTGCATTTGGATTTGCCGTCAAGTGGGCGCACAGTGTGTAAGCGATGATTAATTTTGTACTCAGTATCAATAAGCTCTATCGATATTTGCATTCAATATCAGCCCAGCCGAGCTAGCCTTCTCACTCGCTCAACAGATCACCTTTTGCTTGCACTGAGTATCGCTCATCGCCTATCGATACTGACGCTCAGCACTTGCCATTTCTCTAGTTGCTTCTCTAAGTCTTGCTAGCCTTCTCACTCACACACATGATCTCAATGAAACGCGCTTGTCCTGTTATTTTTTGCAGTCCTTTTTACTTTTCATTCTCTCAGCAGCCGAAGTGTCATGGCCGTTGCATGCGAACGTCGCGCATTGTCTAATATCTCAAATCGAAAGTGCAATTGATTTTGTTTTTATTGTGCCACTTTTTCTTTGGGTCCACCGTGCAGTCGCGTGTAATTAAAAATTGCTAGCCTCGCCGCTGCTAGTTATCTGAATTTCATTTGTTCAAGTGTAATTTTATGGCATTGCCTGTTGTTTATATCTTAGTGTCTATTATAGTGTGTGTTAAGTGCTCAATTGGACTTTAGAAGCAAAGCCGGCATCATTACTCTTCAAGTCTTAGGCTGCTTGAAAGGTGCACAAGAAAGTATGTAAAATATACAAAATAATTTCTAATCATTAAAAGATTGCAAATATACAAACATACACACTTACATACATATGTATGTACATAAGTGTATACAAACATATGAAGAGTCATGAGTTTGCTTATAAATGTCTCGGAGAGGACAGGGAAATTTTAAATGTTACTTATGTTTATGATATGCGAATGGATTTTCCTCTCGCTAAATCAGTAAATGTGTGTATAAATACATACGTATACATGCTCATCACCATTTATGATCTTCAGCATGCTCAAAAGAGATAGAGGGGAAAATTGGATATTTTTTCGGGACATTTATTTTAAGCGTGCATAAATTAAATACAAATGCTGCTTGCTCATAAATGCCCAAACGCGAGAGGGGAGAAAAAGGTGGGTAATTTTTTGGGACATTTGCGTTGAGCACGTATAAATTAAAAGAGCAGAAAATTTGTTATTACATTCTTTGCTTATGTGTTTTATATGCAAGTGCATTTTTTTTGCACCAGCCAAAATGCATTGTCTTTGCCCAATGTCTGGCAGCTGGCCAAGTCCAAAAATGTAATAGGGATGCCAGCTGCGCTTGTTGGTTTAAACAACAGCAAATGCACTTCGCAGAGGCATTTTGTTGGTCGAGTGGGTTGGGTACACACACACATATGCACACAGTCACACATACATGAGCACGCACTCTCATACAGAGTGTGAAGCGTCGCCCTTTTCTTTTGGCTTAAATGGGCTTAACGTTCACAAAGTTCTATTTATTGCGCCTCTTGTTGAGGCCATTTTTCACTGGCGAGGATTTCGGCGCGCTTGAACGCTTGAAATTTCATTTGCTAAATGTAATTCGATTTAAGTTTAAGGCATTCGCCATTTGCTTTTAGCCATTTGCTTTTTGCCGTCTGCCATTGTAAGAGAATTGCAATGAATTTTTCATAGCTACCCGTTTTTTTCCCTTTGCTGCTTTTTCTTCCTCTTCGTCTTTCCTTTCTACTGCAAGCTTTTAGCTTGCATTGTGCAACAGCAAAGTACAGCAGATAAATATAAAATGCATTTCTCAGACCTATTTTATTTGTAGTTGATTTTTGGGTTTCTCTTGCCATAAATAAATATGGCTTAAAGTGCTTTAAATTTATTGCTGGCACATTTTTAATATGTGGTCAGAATTTCCATTTCACTGTGTTGTATTTATTAAAATATTGTTGAGTATTTTGCATTTTCTTATGTATATCCAACTAATTTTTAACAGATTAAACAAATTGGGGGCTTTAAAATACTTAAGCCTAACTGAAATGTTGTTGCAATTGTATACAAATTAATCATATCGTGCTTTCAAGCAAGTTAACAACTAAAATAAGCCAAAAATTAGCACTAACTGCTCTTTAAAACTGAAAGCTAATTAACTGTCTGTGCAACCAAAAAAAAAAAAATAATAAAACAATAAATCCTCATCAACTTGATTGCAATTTCAAACAATTTATCTGAGCTGGTCTTTTGGCTATCAAAATGAATTCATCTAAAGCTCTTCTGTTGCAGCTTGATTGGAAATTTATTTGATCATAGCGTGTTTTTTATTGCTGTGCATTTTAAGCTTTGTTCAAATATTCATTTTGCTAGTGCAGTATGAAATTTCACTGATTTTGCTGCTCTCAATTAAATTATAAATTTTAAAATGGCTTTCTTTTTTTTTTTTTTTTTGGGGATTTTCGCATTTTCTATTGGACAAAAAGCGCAGCACTTGGCCATCAAAATTGTTTTTGCATATTGCTTTGTGGCGCTCCGCACAAATATGGAAATGTCACTTGTCCATGGAACTGTGTAAAATCAAATTTGCTGACCTTCCCCAAAGTGGTGGGGTTACGGCGCGAGGGGGTGGTCCGCTGGCTCTGGACTGTGGGTGTAGCCAAAAATTTTGTTGCGTCTCGTATACAACAATCGGCTAAAAATCCACAATGAAAACAACAACAATAGCAGAAAACACAACTGGGCTAAAAGCAATAAACTGGTTGAGTTGGCCAAGTGGTTTTTTGGCATTGCCAGTGTTGCGGTTCCCGTTTGCCCACCGCTGCCACGCCCCCGCTACAGCGTTTGTCCCCCTCCTGCTCTTCTAGCCGTTGTCCGTGCTGAGCAGTGGCGCTTTGCCAACTCAGCAGGCATTTAGTTTTGTGTAAAATGCAATTTGCTGCTTTTGCATAAAAACCCCATTGTTGTTGCTGTTGTTGACTCTCATACTCTACAAAGCGTTGATTAGGGGGTATATGAATTTTGTGGCCCTAGCAACTTCAGCAAATTTTTATTATGCTGCATATTTTCCGTTCCATTATTTTTTTTGTGAATTGCTTCAAATTGAGTTGAGCATTTAATATTCTGTTTGAGAATTACAGCCAAAGTTTACTGTGCAGTCGAGTTTGTTGTTAAATGAACTATAAAAGGGAACTAGTTCGGACTTAATGAAACTGAATTGGTTTAATTTGAGGATCATAAGTCGAATCTTTGTTTAATTAAGGTAATAATAATAAAAAAATAGCAAAATAAAAGAAAATATAATGAAGAATAAATTAAAAAAAGTTATGCACAATAAAAAAATCCAAAAATAAGAAAATTAAATTTTTTTTTAAATACAGTTGAATACAAAATATAAGTAAACTAAAATTTAAAAATTTAAAAGATAATAAATAAATCTAAAATAAGTGAAAGGGCACTTACGATTAGCTCGAATTAGGAATTTCATCATAAATCATATTATATAAATTAAATTAAATTGGCTGAACACCAATTTAGTTCATTTCGATAAGTTTATTAAAATATTTTACATATGCATGAATGCCATGTATATTTGTAATTTCTTTCATAATTAAATTTCAGCTTTGCTTTTGGCATGCATGTTATATGCATTCGCGTAAACCAAACCAAACTTTTGCTAATTAGCGCCCAAAAACTAATTTGAAAAACAATAAAAATTATATTTTGTTCAGCTATGCAAACATTTTGCAGTTTACACAAATTTACACAAATTTTTTGAAATTAGTTGTAGCTTCAAATTATAACTACAAACTAGGAGTGCATACATAGCTGTATTACCATGGCTGCAGGCTAAACTTATGCGATGTACTTTCAATATGATGGGAATGAGGAAAACTATTTGGAGAGCTTTGAACTGGCTTTGAACACCTGGTAGGGCGTACATACATATATATAAATATACATTTTACTGTGGCTAGTGAAAGACAGAAACGAAAACCCCAAAACCTGACTTTGTGGCCCTTGTGTAGTAGACACGGCTGCTATGCTAGAGGATTATGGTTTATAATAGCATTTTTGGCATACAAAAGATGCTAGTCTGAGAAAGAGAGAGAGAGAGAGAGAGAGGGAGAAGTTGAAGAGAGAGAGAGAGACTGTGTCTAGACATACCTGAAATTTACGTAAATGGCTCCACTTGCTGCTCGGCATCCAATAAGCTTAAATCGTTGAATGTTGAACAATTTTCCAGCACTTGGCTGCTGGTTGCATTAATTAAATCAAAATCAATGGCCAAACGATGCTCAGAAGAAGATTTGAATTCCTTCTCCTCCTCCTCCTGCTCCTGCTGCTGCGGCTGCTGCTCCTCTGCAACTGTGCTGCAGCAATTCTCCTGGCAGTCGACGGCATAGCAGAGCTTTAGCTGTGACTGCTCCTGTTGCTCCCGCTGCTCCTGCTGCTGTCCAGCTTGTTGATGCGCATTCGCTAGCAGTAGCATTTGCTCCTCGTAGCTATAGCCGTAGTCATATTCATCGTATTCATCCATCAATGAATGCTCCGAGTAGCTTTCGTCATCATCATCGGCACAATCAAAATATCCGCTCTGTGTGTATGCAGAGTGATTTTATGCTAAACTGTTTGAAAGTTCCATGCAAATACTCACCTGGCAATCTAAGCAACGGCAATTATCACAGAGGCTGCAGCTAAGTCCTAGTATATCTGCGGCCTCCTGGTACAGTTCATAGCTCGAGGACCTGTTGTTAGACAGTTGTTGTTGTTGTTGTTGCTGCTGTTGTTGTTGTTGTTTATGACTCTCCAACTTCCGTTCGGCTTCAGCTAACTTGTTGTTGCTCTCATTATGCATGCTCCAATTGTTCAATTTATTTTGCTCGGCTCCTGTTTGACTGCTGTTGCTGTTGTTGCTGTGATTTTTCATGTTGCTGTTGTTATCCTTGCTGGCTGAGTGAGCCGCAAATGATGATGATGATGATGCGGCCGCTGAACTGGACGTCGACATGGTTGCTCTGCCGTTGAGCTCCGCCTCATTGCTGTTGGCCCTGAAATGAAAAGTTTATTTCTCGTCCTGTATTTAGCTTTTGGTTGACTAAACTAAACGCCCAGTGCACAAATGAACAGGAACTTGGCATAGCACAGGAAGCGTATACTCTAGGGTGCGTTAGATGCCGATGGTAGGCAGGGAGGGAGGGCGCAAATGGGGGAGAGTACTTCAGTAAGAGAGCTATGCAAATTGAAATAAAGCGTAGCATACTTTTCAGCGCAATTTAATTTAAGCCCAACCATAAGCCGATCCATGTAAATACAGCTTTGCCATGTAGACAAGGGGAATTGGAAATGTTTTTGGTTTGAGTTAAATATATAAATGGAATGAATATAAAGCTATTTAGCATTGTTAACAAAAAAGGAAGAGGTTAAGTTGCTTATGCCTATTGCAGGTAAAGTTACAATTCATCCTGTTCAGTTATTCCATTCATATTCCCTATAAATTCATTCAATTCAATTCACAAGTTTAGCTTGAATTTTAGCAGTGTACAAGCCCTGACCGTCGTCAGGGTTGCCACACTGTTGCAAAGTGTCAGCTGCTCTTGCTGTAACTTTAAACCTGTCAGCCTGCTTCACCTGAACCATTTAGTAAAAATAAAAAAAATAAAATAAAAAATTCCACTGCATTGCAGCACACTAAAAAAATGGAGTTGCCTTCCGCTAAGTGCCTCTTATCAGATAGAGCGAAAGATTGAGTGAGAGAGAGAGAGAGAGAGAAAGAGCAAGGAAGAGAAAGAGAGGGTATGAGTAACGGCCAGGCAAAGGTCGGTCGAGGTGCTGCGTAAAAATGCAAAATAGTTCTAAAAGTGAGCGCCAAAACTTTGGGTAAAATAATTTTTCTTTGGAAAAAAGAGAACGAACCAAGAAATATGAAGAAAGTTATTTTGGGGCACACTTGAAAGCAGCTTGATGGAGTTGTCGCCAGTTCCCTGTGCTGGCCTGATGAATGTGCGTTGCGAGAATTCTCTTGTAATCAACTGTGAGAAAAAGCTTCAACGCTGCCGACGCTGACTGCATTTCCCAGCAGAGAGGCTCTGTTCTAATTAAAGTTGCTAATAAATCAAAGGAACTTTGCTGACAGCCTGCCGCACCCCCTCTCCCCCTATTCTCTCCCTCTCTGTGTTCTCTGTGCTCCTCTACTCAGTTGCAATTAATGAAATATTCAACGCTTTGCACTTTGACATCATTATTACGCAAGGACTCGCTAGCATTTCTTTGGGGAAATTTTATTTTTGGGCCTTTTGTGTGTGAGCGAGAGGGTGGGTGAGAGAGGGGGGAGAGAGGTAACGTAAAAGTGTAGGCGGAACAGGAGATGCCAACGGGCGTGAGTGCTAGAAAAATGCAATTTTTACCTTTTATTATTTCTACTTTTTTTGTGATACTTGTTCAGAAGGTGTATAAAATGAGTATATTGGCTTTAATAAAATATTAGACGTTTCGTTTTAATGGATTACTGGATGGATATATTTATATAATATCTTTCCAGTAAAACGCTATAA
This sequence comes from Drosophila mulleri, assembly GCA_035047565.1. Taxonomy (NCBI): domain Eukaryota; kingdom Metazoa; phylum Arthropoda; class Insecta; order Diptera; family Drosophilidae; genus Drosophila; species Drosophila mulleri. Next base: position 3,829,123 of record JAWNPK010000060.1, read on the forward strand.
ATATTGAAAATAAGTTTAACTATGAGTGCAGAGTAGACGAGTATGTTGCAGTCGATTACGCTCGATGGCAATACTTTTTTAGACAGTTTCAGTTTTTTAGTGTGCTCGCAACTTTTCATGGCTGCCACGCCCAGCAATCACCAGCAGCTCGTTAGCTATTGAAATATGATTATTGCACTTCAATATATATTGTTGCTAGCGTTGCTGCTACGGCTGCTGTTGCAAGTTTGGCCAGCTGCCACATGTGTGTGGCATGCATTTTAATCAACTTTATGGGGCCAGGCCAGCGCACTCGACTCTCTGGCAGTTTAGGGTATCGGCATTTTAAGCGCTTCAACGACTTTTTGTTAGCGCGTTAATTTTTCAATTTCACAAATGGCTGAGCCAACTAAAGCCTGGCCATAGTGCCACGCCCCCACGTCCAGCCACTTGCACAAAGTTTTGCACGTTGCTAAGCGATGGTGATCAAAACTTATGACTTCATGAACAATGCAACACAACGGAACGGAATGGAGGCACAGCTAAACAGGGGGCGTGGCAGTTGTAGATGGGGGAGGGGGGGGGGGGTCATCTGCCACATTGTGAACAGCTAATTGAATGCGTTTAACAGCCGTCGGAGGGCGACGGTGACGATGGGGAGGCGTGGCATCAACGTGGCAACTGGCCACACAGTTGCAAACAAGTTAACGCCCAAGTTGAGCTCATTTTTGCGGCACAATCTGTCATGAGCGATGTCTTTTCCCAAGGCACAAAACGTGTTGATGCTGACCAAGGCATCCACTCTCACTCTCTCTCTCTCTCTCTCGCTATCTCAATCACTCTCCCTCTCTATGTGCTATTGCTGCAAACGCAATGCGAATAAATATTAAATCATTGGCTTAAACTTAATATTTATAGCGAATTTGATGAGTTCGCCATTAAAATAGAGTTTATTAGCAATAAATATTAGATTAAAGCGTCGTACGTGTGCTCCATATTGAACAGCAGCCACTTTAAGTATTGGTCAGCGTTATAAAATGTTTAATCATATATAACAGCTTTGGTCTACTTAAATATTAAAAAGCCTCACATTTAAGTGTTGTCCAACACTTAAGAATAACATTAAGATGGTTATTCTGCTCTGTAAGCTCGTTGGGAGCAGACATACCTAACAATCTAGTCTTATTTCACTCAGCGTTTGCTTTTATAGTATAGCCTAACGCCAATATAGTTTAATGGTATTTTAAAGCGTAGCTCAACACTAAAAAATTGTATTGAAATGAAGATAAAGTTGCTTGCTGGCAAATGGCAGTGTTTAGTATTGCGTAACATTATAAAAATCCTTGAAAACCAGCTCATGAAAGTTGCAGCAGCATACAGAAGAATGTGTATGTGTATCTATGTCTATATAGTGCTGATAAGACTTGTTAAAGAAGAATAGGCATATGTTGCTGTTCTCTCTGTATTCCCTATATCACTATCGCTGTTACTCGTAATCTCTCATTCCCTCTCTCTTAAAGTAGATATCTCTTTGTCTCCATCGATCTTTCTCTCTCCAGCTCTCACATTCTCTCTTCTCTCCTATCTTCTTTTCTCCTTCTCCACTTCTCTCCATCTCAACTTCTCTCCTCTTTCTTCTCTGATATCTTTTTCTTTACTTCCCTATTTCTCTCTTTCTATTTCCCTCTCTCTCTCTCTCTTTCTACCCTACTCTCTGTCTATCTCTCTCTCAGCCTACAATAATTGCTTTCCATTTCATCGTTGTTATCGATAAACTTTCAATTCGATAAATCATTTGACTCTCGATTGCTTTCGTTGCGCTTCCTAGAATTTTCGTATAGCCTTCAGTCGGGCCAAGTTTCCTATCTGCGTGGCAAACTTAATGACAAAGTTGTTGTCATGCTCGCGCATACTTTGCCCATAGATAGTGTGCGAGAGGGAGATAGCGAGTGAGTGGGGCGATGAGAGCCACAGAGTGGCAGAGCTCTCGCCAAATTCCGTTGGCCCAATAAACTTGTGCCCCATAAAAAGTTGCCCACAATTTTAGCACCGCAATATGCCTTATAACATTTATGAGAATTTATAAGTTTTTGCCACAGAGTACTGAGCGGGAGCGGCAGGTGGGGGGGTGGGGGTTAGGAAAGGGCAAAGGACACACCTACCTGCTGGGCTGCTGTGTGGCGCCACAAGCTTCCGCTTCATCCGGTATCAGCAGCTGCTGCTGCTGCTGCTGCTGCTGCTGGTTGCTGCGCCATTTTTCTTCTTCGAGAAATTTGAGAAACTTTGTCTTCTTGGCAATAAGCGTTGATTTGACATTGGTGCACTTTTTTCTGTTGGCCACGGCGCCAACAGCTGCTGCTGCTGCTGCTGCTGTTGTTGCCGTTGCTGCTGCTGCAGTTGCAACTGCTGCACCCTCGTGCGTGTCGCAGCGGCAACTATGCAAGCCTGCTGCTGACAGGCAGCCATTGTTATGACTTCCAACTGGGCAATTGTTGCTGTTGCTGTTGCCATTGTTGTTGTTGTTGTTGTTGATGATGATGTTGTTATTGTTGCTGCTGTTATTGTGGCTCTGGTGCTGCTGATTTCTGTGGCTGACATTTTGGCAGACATCGCCCATGGAAGCCACATTGCAATTGAACAATTTCTGCAGCGCTGCCGTTGCCGGTGAACACATTGCGGTTGACATTGATGTAGCGACCGGATTTGTTGTTGCTGCTCTGACAACAGCAACTGTTGCTGTTGTTGCTGCCGCTTGGGCTGCTGCCGCTGCTATGGCTGCTGCCGTTGCTGACGACCCGTTGGCTGTGCCAAAACTTTTGAATTTATGCTGCAAACTGTAGGCGGCACTCGAGCAACTTGCCCCAATTGAATTGTTTGTCCTGTTGCCCGTTGTCCTGCAGCTGCTGCTGCTGCTGCTGCCATTCATTTCACGCCCTGTTGCTCCAAAGTTCTGCAAACACATCGACACTTGACCAAACCAATTCGACCTTACAAGATTTTTGCTGAGCAAAACTTACGCCATATGCTGCATTGTAGCCGGCATTGAGTACGTAAATAGAATTTTGATTGCTGCACTGATAAACCATATCGTCCATTGCTGGAGCTGCGGCTGCAAAATAAATATATAAATGATAAGTGCTTAATATATTAATAATATTTTGGGCTTACAGAATAACAATAATATTTGTTCTATATTATATGACGATTATCCACAAGAAAAACTCCTTAGAACTCTCGCTCACTAGAAATTTTAATATATTCTTTCTCATTTCCTACTTCTTGATATCTGCTTCGTTTATCGCTTGAAGCTTTTCACAAACTTTAAGTTCGAATTTTGCAGCTTTTAAAATTCTTATGCTAGTTGAAAAATATTGTAGCCTACTTTTTGGGGCCACTGAGAAATCATTTAATATGCGCGCAAATAATGAAAGTATGCAAATTTCTGTTGGCCGCAAAAATCAAAAAAATTGTAGCTGATGCCGTATATCAGAGGCCAAAAATAAAGGAAGAAAATGTAAATGAAAATTGAAAATGAAAATGAAAATAAAAATAAAGGAAAATTCATTTAGATTTTGATTGATGGCAAGGCGTGAAGGCACTGCTGCAGCTGTGATTTCTTGTTATTATTGTTGTTGTTGTTGTTGTTTTACATTACCCGCAGAACTTTCAATAAATCTCGTCTCGTTGATATTGGAGGATATTCCTAAAATTCTCCACTGCTCCCGTTGGCTTTTGTACCGATTTTTTAGCTGCTTTTGTTGTTGTATGAAAAGTGTTGATTGCTCTTGTTGTTGTTGTTGCTGTTGTTGCTGTTGTTGGTAATGTCCGGATGGCAGCTCGTGTTGCTGGTAATCAAAGCTGCAATTACCGCCGTACACGTCCAATTGAAGCGGAAATTTATGCGGCTGCTGTAGCGTGTAAACGCCAGCATCGACGTTGTCGAAGCCGTCTCGACGTCGCTGCTGCTGCTGTTGCGTCTGCTTCTTGTTGCTCCTGTTGCTGGTGCTATTGTTGTTGTTGGAGCCAAACCAGCTCGTTAGCCACAAGGATTGTAAGTCTAAAAAGAGAGAGAGAAAGAACACAAGTAAGAGAGAGTGAGACAGACAGTGGGTGTGAGTGAGTGAGTGAGTGAGGTGGGTTAGACCGCCTTAGCATATTGAGCCAAAATAAACAAGTTTCATGAATGCCCCATGAAATGTTGTCTTAGATTTGTTTAATGCACATGCTGAGCATATTCTTGTTATTCTTATTCTTCTGCTTCTTCTTGCTGTTTTTACAGTTGTTGTAGCATTGTTATTTCTTACCGCCTGAGTCGACACGCATAAGGACTTTTTGGTATTCATTTTACTTGACTGGCTTTCAGCTGTGTGATGTAGCTAAAGTGTAAAAACAAGTTAAATGACTTGGGAATACCCTGTATGCCCCACCCGTTTGTACAGCCAGTAACTAAATGAACTAAATGCTGTTAACTAACAGATCTTTAACATATTTGTTAGAGAACTTAACATTATTGCCCATTTTTCTTTGATAAATCTTTGAGAACATTTGATTAAATGGGAAATTAGTTTCGTTATGAATAATCCTAGCTAGACTGCTCAAGTTTTTTGGATAATGTATACAAAATTTAATTTAAACAATTGTATAATATATCTCGCGGCTCTTGTAGATATCTGAGCTCTTTTATGGCATTACTCAACACTGTTATATATGCATTATGTACCACTGGTAAATACTGTATAATGAAGTCAATATATAAGTAATACTGTTATATCAACACATTTTGATGAGTATTACTCGCTCTGTATAAATTATTACCCAGCTCTACCTTTTATTATATCACCCATCATCCAAGACAGTTATCCAAGTAACAGTACTCAGCAGCTGTTTCGCAACTCTGTACTTAACCTTTAATGCGTCTATTTTAAGTACGATTAATGTAAGTTAATGGCAACACTTAACCGTAACCATCAACGGCATGAAGAGAAACACTTAAGATAGCAGCAACCCTTTGATAGGAATATGATTTAAGGGGCATCAAAGGCAGACAGAGATAATGCGTGGGTCTGGGTTAAAATTACGTTCGAAGGGCGGCTCATTGAAATGAAGAGCAAGCAGTCCGATTGCGGCTCATTCATTTCGCTTGTTAGCAGCTCCATTAAAAAGCGCTATACTTGCTTATTTCCTTCGTTTTATATTTAGGCAGTAAGTCGGTTTAAATGCTATCTGGCTGTGCTCCCTATGGCCAGGCCGAGCGAGCACTAACAATAGCCAAAAATATAAAAAAAAAGGCAGTAGAGACAACGACAACAAAAAAGCTACAAATTTGTTTTTGTGGCACGCAAAATAATCAAAAATAATCCTTTTTTGTTGGCCCTCTTCTTATGATGCGCGCCCAAAAGAATTGCGTTAAGCGAGTATATTGGTTTTCGAAAATTGGAAATTTTAAAGATCGTAATTCTATAAACAATAGATTATATTATATATAGTGCTTTATAATATAAAGCTAGAGCATTCGAATTTGATATAGCCTCGTAATGTGACTCTCTTTGAATACAAATGTATCAAGATAGATATATAGATAGATAAACAGATAGGTTGATGTATGTTAATGTAGATACATAGATAGATACATAGGCCCAGGGTATGTTTGATAGATTTTAAGAGCTCTATACTTCCACACACAAATAGATTACATAACAAGGCCCAAAGCATCTTTCCCCTGCTTCTCTCTCAATAAAAATATGAACAAATTTCTTATTATATTATCGATAATTTACTTGATATGTGAACGAGCATTATGCAGTCGCTTACACCCAGCAATAATATCTTCATTCCTATTTCGCTTTGTCTGTGTGTTTTTTTTGTTTGCTTTGTTTGTTGTGTTTGCTTTTGTTGGGCTTTAGAGCTGAGCTTAGTTATGGATGCCATTGTTGTTGGCAACAGCCAACGGGTTGTTTGTTATATTTTTTGGTTCTCATCATCTGGCTAAGCTCGCTGATTGGTTTCATGGCCAGCCAAATGCGTATACGTTATATTTGTGCGCTTCACACACGAAAAGAGTCAACAAATTACTGGAATATCGCTACAATTGTCCAGCCAAAAACAATTTGTATGCAAAATTGTGTGTCCAACATGCCTGTACGGCATACAATACAAACACACACACACACACATATATATATATGTATGTATATATCACATATAAGTTCAGTTTCCATTCATCAAAATGTCACATCAAGTTGACTTTGTTCTTTTTATACCCTGCTCTGCCCGCAGCCAGGCAAAATCTTTGTGATGTGCTGTCATTAATCGCAGCTAAACCCTCTATGAGACATAGAGACAGACGAATACGTGCATAAGCCAAATGTAGCCAAAAATTTGTTAAGCTAAAAGCCAAATTATTCAATAGAGAAATGCACTGAAGTCGTAAGTCTTGAGATTGCTAGAGCAGTCTCTTTGATGATGCTGCTTAAACATCTACATTTTATCTACATTTACTTTAGCTAATGCCTTGAGATTATTATTGAGCAAAAATTTAGATATAGATATATATACGTAGATAGATTTATATGATTTATTGAATTTTTATTCCAATTTACTTTTATATTTCTTGTTGAATGCAATTTATACTATATTCAAAAATTGTCAATGATAGAATTTGAATAAATGAGATGTTTCATATATATATACATTTGTTTTTTGTTATATATATATATCAATTTATATAGTTATATCTTTGTTATATTTTATATTTTGGCATCTAAAAATTTATAGCATACTTTTAAGCGTGTTTGAACTAATATTATAATGAATATACACACTATATTATAATACATGTATTTGTGTATTTCTTAAAATATTTTGCATAATATGAACAGCTCCCGTTTTTCTCGCAGTGCATGCCAGTATAACACACATCAAGGGAACAGCTATTAATGGAAGGTGTCATTGTTGTCAGCCGATGTTGATACGTGGGTGGGCTTGCTTGGCTGTGCGTGTGTGTGTTTTGGGTTCGTATTTTGTATTTTTTTATTTGTATTTGTATTTATTTCTTTTTTTGTTGCTTCTCTCTATTTGTCTGCCTTGGTAAAGCTGAAGGCTGAGCATTTCTAATGAGCGGCAATAAAGCAAATGTGGCAGGTGACATACATCAAACAATTTGCACATTATAATTGTTGACACGCATCGCCTCGCCTCGCCTCGCATGTGGAGCAGGGCTGCCCGGGGAACGAGAAGAGGTAAAAGAAGAAGCAACTCACTCCAGCTGAGGTGTCATTAGTGAGGACAAATGCGGAGGGAAGTGCGGGAGACCTGCTGCCTTTTGGTTGATTTTATTTATTTGGGGCGCGGCTATGTTGACGTGTGTGAGTGTGTGTGTGTGTGTGTGTGTGCCTACGTATACTGATGCTAATAATAAGGAGTCGTATTTATTTTGGGATTTGCGTAAAATGACCGAGCAGAAGGCAAAAAACAGGCCAAGCGAAACACAATAAGCGCTTTAAGGGGTCGACATTTTGGGTCATAGTACCCGCACCCCGTAACCCGCGCAAAGCCTGACAGCGAAGCGCAGTCAGTGAAGCGTGGCATATTTGTCATAATCAGCGCTTAGGCATAAATTTGAATGAGTGTGCACATAGAGAGAGAGAGAGAGAGAGAGAGAGAGAAAGGGACTTGCATATGTGGTATGTGACTGGCAGATGTATGATAAAACTGTGTGTGTGTGTGTGTGTGTGTGTGTGCTGGGCAGTTAAGCTCAGCTATGTGACTGTGATTTGTGACTCGAACGAACGACTCTAGGCCACAACTAGTCAACTGGACCAAGCCAAATGTCAATTTGAGGCCAACTAGTTTAGCGTAACCAGAAAAACCAATTGAGAATTCTAAGCGAAAATTCAGTTTTGGCTGTAGTGGGAAGCTAGCCATAATTTCGTCAGCTATATCAAGCTGTTCACTCGACTCACTGGCCATGACAGCATTTTTATTTTCATTTTCATTTTCGCTTTTATTTTTATTTTCGTTTTTCAAAAAAACGCTTTATGGCAGGCCAGCGCCTGCCCTGGCAGGCAGACAAATTTTGAAAATGCTGCAGGCATAACGGGAAATGCGAATATGGCATGAACAGATGAGAGCCTGAAGAGCCACACATATACTTGTGTCTGGGTGTGTGTGTGTGTGTGTAGGCTCAGCGTGTGGTCATAAATTTGATGGAAGGAGAGGGGGCAGAGACATAAAAAATGTTTTCGATTTGGTTCGCTGCTCGCATAAATTGAAAGGTCACGTATTCACAGGTGTGTTTTCCAGCTGAGAGGTGAGCGCGGCTGCTTCACCTTCTTCATCTTCTTCTTCTTCATCTTGCTACTACAGCACATATCAATATGAAACTCTAACAACATATAGGCTAAACTACAATAAATTGCGTTTTTAATATTTTAATGCAGATGTTTTTGGCCATGTTGCATTCAATTCATTGCCAAATTAGGGTTTACTGCGCATCCAAAACAGCGTTAAAATTGAGTTTGGCATTTTCAATTTAACGGGAGTTCAGCGCTGGAAAATATCCTGGAAATTTTGTATGCTTGCTAAATAAATCGAGCTGATCCGAAGTAAAAAATATAAATATATAATTTTATTTTATATATAATTTTATTATATTTTTATTTATTCTGTGATTACAACCAGTTTAATTATTTTATTTAACCAATCTTATACATTCAATGAAATATTAATTATTTATTTTTATTAATTTAGCAAGACATAAATTTCATGAAGTTCAAGTTGAAATTTCATTGTTCATTTAGCTATTCTTTCTATATTTATAACAAAGTTTAGCTTATTAAATTTTGATTTTAGTCCACCCTCTTCTAGCATTGCAATCGCCTTAGGGTATTGTGTGTATGAAAACAATATGCGGTCAATCAGTTTGGTCCGTTTTTGTGTGCTCGGCTTTTGTTTTGCATCATAAATTTGAAATTCAAAACCCCAAATAAATATTTAAATGCAGCAATTTTGTCATTTTGCGCTGTTCCTTTGTTTCACTGATTATATATGTCTACAAAATATAGTTTTGTATAAAGCAAATATCGGCAAAATGCCCGCAACGAGCAATAAATTAGTATTTTATGCAAACAGCAGCAACAACAATAGTTAGCAGGTCTCTCTCTCTCTCTCTCTCTCTCTCTCTCTGTCTCTCTGTGTAATGCGCGTAAAGGGTTTATTTATCCGTTATGCAGTTTGTAAGGTTTTTATGGCGCGATTATCATTGAAACATCGATCTATATATTCATCTACATATATATATCCATCGATTCGCATGTGCATATATTTATTTTTGGCATTCCAATAAGCAGTTATTCAAAGTAGATTTGGCGCATGGCTCGCCGTTCGCCCTTGTTTTATATCTCCGCGCAACACTTGGCGTATACGTAATGTGCTCATAAAAATAGCATGAGCAATGCGCTCGATTCGCTTTTTTACAGCTTAAATGAGCTGCATAAAATGGTAAAAAATTGATAGACGAAAAACTGAGCAAATTGAAATCGAATAACTTCCATTTAAAGTAGCTGAAAATGGGGCAAAATGAAGAGAATTTCTTATGCACTTGGCTAAAAATATGTGGGAGTAAACTAGAAATGTTAAACTGTCTTAGCTGGAGAAAAAGTTTTTATTATATAGAAAGGGAAGAAGCTTTGTGACGGCTTCTTGTTATAAATAGAAAATGAGCTATGCATTATGGAACAACAAAATCCAAATATTTTCGTTTAGTTCTATTTCTTTAAATTGGCCAAATACCAAATAGCAAAACATTATAATGGGGTACTTAGATATCCACCTTAAAAAAATTGTATAATAACATTGCACAGGCTAACGAAGGAATAAATGAGTTAAGGTCAGTTTGAGTAACCTAGAATATTAAATAATCAAAACATAAACAAATACACACAAGCTTAACAACAGAAGTTTATCGCTTAAAAGAAAAAAAAACAATTCTTGGGAATTGTGAAAACTCCCATCGGACCACATATGAATAGCTCCAAGAGCATAAGTCTAAAATTAAATCTAACTTTCAGCCCCTCAGCAAGGAGAATTCTGACATAAGTGAGGTTACGCACGAGATTTTCATTCGAAAATCAAGTAAAAGTTATTAAATTCTTTGACCAAGCGCAGATTTAGGCGCAAGTTTTTATTTAATGAAAATCTAACAAATAAATTATACAGGAGGCTGTGCTTAAGTGCTGAGAAGCGTGGGACAGTAGATGCTTGGAGAGACAAGCTGAAGGAGGAAGTAAGGCGAGGGGCAGGAGGCGAAACTGTGGGGCATTAATGTTTAAGGCCAGCTGGCACTCGAAAGCAGATAAACATTATTTAAGAAATATGCCAAGTGCGTGTTTATACATAGCAGCATATACACACATACATACATACATACACACACACACACACGCATACATTCACAGTCACTTAGCCTGAGGGTAAAATTTACATGAAGCAAATGTTTGCGCTGTCGCATGTTTTGTTGTTGAATTTGTTGTTGTGATGTTGTGGCTGGCTGTTGTTGCTGTTGTTGTTGTTTAGTCGTATTGAAGAGCAGTTATTAGTCGTAATTAATTAAAGCAAAACATTTGGTCTAATTGGATGAAATACCACTGAGCGAATGCTTGGCTTTGCTTTGATGCGATGCGATCCAGTACGATGTTTGATTTGGATGAAAACCAAGCCAAAAGCAAATGTGTGGTAGCAGCTGATAAAAGCGCATATTACACAGATGGAGAGATATACGGAGAATGTGAGACAGAGAGACAGAGAATGCGATAGAGGTGGCCGCACTTAACGAGCAGCCTTGAGGGCCAGTTCACTTTCAAGTCTTGCGGCACTTGAATTCTAATGGAAATGGCACATAAAACAGCAAGAAAAACGAAAACAAGTAAGACTGTTTTAGTGTCTGACTGGCCGATGGACTATCCGACTGGGAGTTACCCATTAGGTTATGTCAATGGATGTAACAAAGTGAAGATTGCCATAATCGTTGATGATATGTGACGAAATTTGATAGAAGAATTTGATAGATCTCTCTCTCTCTCTTTGATAGATCTCGCTCGTTGATGATATGTGGCGAAATTTTATAGACGAATTCGATAGATCTCTCTCATTCTTTGATAGATCTCGCTCGTTAATGATATGTGACGAAATTTTATAGACGAATTCGATAGATCTCTCTCTCTTTGATAGATCTCACTCTTAAAGAATTCGAATTGATTGAAGGAAGGATGAATGTCTTTACAATTGATCGTAGCTCTCGAATTCTTATAGATTCCACACATAGATAGACGGATATTGTTTTTAATCTTAAATGTATACAAATGAAGAATGTGTTAGAGCGTAGACCTTGCCTAGCTTTTTTTTAGCTCTTATAGGTAACGAACGAGTGGGTGGAATAGGGGATCCTACACAAGAATATAAGCCTTACATATGACAGTCTTCGGCATAAATGCCCAAAAACAATATACCCCATTGACCGCCTATACCCCACTTCGCTTTGGGTATAGGGTATCAAAAAAAAAAAAAAAAAAGAGCCAGAAAAACTGAGGGAAAACCAAAAAAACAAGAACCGGAGCCAATTCGCATTGGTCTGGCCCCGAGGACAACGTGCGACAGCCGGCAGGACAAGGATATGGACAGACGGCACCAACGGGACATGGCGATGAAATGTACAGCAAAAACAGCAACAACAACAAGAGCAACAATGAAAAAAATAAAAGAAGACAACTTGAAGTACACGATGAAATTTTCTTTGCTTTTTTTTTCTGCTTGCCTTTGTTGTTTTTGTTGTTGTTGTTGCTTTTGTTTTATTTATTTTTTTTTTAGCAAGTTTTCTTGCTCTTTGTTGGTTTGCTGCCAATGTAAACACATTAGACATCGCTCTATCTCTGTCGCGCTCGCTATCTTTATCTGCATTTCTCTTTCGTGGCGTACGAGCTGGCTCTATTTGTGGCTAAAGTTTTATTTCACAGAAATATATATTTGCCTAACAATAAAGGCGAATGGAAACTGGATGCGTTCAGCACACAATAGACAATCACTTATTGCCGGTGTGCTGAACGCACTTACTTTGCATTTTTACGCATTTCTCTTCTCTCTTTTTTTGTGCGAATTGTGAATTGTGATTGAGCCGAGCACGCGCTCAGACCGAAGACAGAGATAGCAAGAGATAAGCATAGAGCGAGAGGACAAGGCAAATCAAATGACATTTGCATTTTTGTAGATTTGCCATTGGATTGCGCTCATTTCTTGCCCATCATGGCAATAGATTCTCATTTTCAACCGCTTGGCGCGTGTCCAATTGCCACACACACATACACATATACACAGGCATGCTCTACCATTAACTTTCCCACAAACTCAAACACACACACACATACACTCACTCACACTCTCCCTCACTTTCATTCCCATGCTCACACTAAATATTCACTAAATGCAACCAAATTTTGTCATTTGTTTCAGACGTGATTTGATTACACAAAAAAAAATTAAGAGAAGATTTTTCGAGTTCTCTTGCCAAAAGTTCTTAAAGTTGACCGAATTGCTACTGCGACTGGAATTAGTGATAAAGTGAAAGCTGGAAGTGGATGCCACGAAGGCTGATTAGTAAATTGATAAACGTGGGTAAGTCGAAAGAGCAAAAACTGTTATATAACAAGAGAATCATTGTGCTTAAAGAGAGCACGTTATTAAGTAAGTTATGATGTGGAGTGGAAACTTATATTCATATAAGAGCAAGAAATTAGATTATGTGTAGAGTAGATAAGTTATATAAGAGGCAATTGCATAGTAGAACAGTTTGGTTATGTTTTATGTTGCTAAATCTTATCATCTCTACAACAACAAAAATTTCGCTGGCTGTTAACTTTGACACCTAACTTGTCAAATATAACAGCTTGTTTGGATGTCAAACTTTAGTGACTGCCCACTCACGTTCCGGTATTGGATCAGTGTCAAAGCTTTGCTGGAACTTTTCTTTCATTTATTTCTCTTCTCTTCTCTTCTCTTATTTGTATTTTATTATTATTATTATTATTTTTTGAGCACAGGTCGTCGTCGCCTAGGTAACGGATTTGGATTTGGGCACGTAGCCACATGATGGTGGTGCACCTGCTGTCAACTGCTTGAACCACATGAGTGCGTGTGTGTGTGTGTTTGTTATGCTTTGTTTTCTTTGTTTGACAAAGTCCTTTATAATAAATAGTTGAGTCACTTAGGGGGATTAATGTTGAAATTAGTTGATGCTGCTCGCTGACAGTTTCTGATGACAAATCAGTTGGGATTGAGCAACGAGCCACACATGCTGAATATTAGATTTACCACACAGAACAACAGATTAATTTGTATTGCTTTCGAAATGAAGTCTGTCAGCTGCAGACGATTTTCATAATTTGTGGTAATTCTCCTCCTTTGACATCATCTGCAAAGTGGATTTATATGGAAAGCTGTCAGCTTAGCAAATGCCATTTTCAAATTTAAAACACATTTCTAATGAAATGCTCTGAAATTGAGTTATATTTAAGCCATCAGAGAATAAGCAATGAAGATTAAAATGTTTGATTTATGATGAAGGTTCGCAATGAGAGTGAATTTTATTGTTTTATTATTTTACATTTATTACACATTAAAAGAGAAAAATCCTCAGGCTGATTTGCTTAAATAAGGAATTTGGATATGTTTTGAATTTGATTTCTGTTAAACTTAAAATTTTATTTAAGTTCAATCTGCTTATAAAATTAGCTTGACTTAAAAGTAACTAAATATACATATATATTAATACGAAAGAGAAGCTCCTTTTAAGTAATTTATAATTTCCCTAAGAGAATCTAAGTTGCATTTCTTCTAATACAAATGTGCAAGAGTGCTGTCAATATATACATATGTAGGCGAGTATTACGCCTCTTCATGCTCACTCTTTTACACTCATATTTAACTTCTTAATTATCTGTTATGTTATGTGCTTAGCGCTGCTCAGCGCTTGACTCCCACTTCAACTCTCTGACTCTCACCACAAACTTACACTGTTTCATGGAATTTAAGAGAGTCAACTGCATTTGATCTATTATACTTGCGCAATCAGCTTATATTCATATGCAACTACGTTACTTAATCCTTTGATTTAGAAGCTTGATAATCGATTAATTAAATAAAATAAATATAATAAGTAAATATATGTATAATAATTTAAATACAAAATACATACATATGTAAATTTGCCGCTTTGATTGATTGGCATTGATGCTTTATTGATCAACTATTAAATCTTTATAATTTACTGTTTAAACAATTTATTTTTGTTATTTATGCGCTACAAACAAATTTTGTTATTTGCTGCTAATTTTGTGAGTTTATTTGCCCTTGTATCGCTAGCACTCGTCTCTCTCTCTCTCTTTCTCTCACTGTTACTCAATCATCACGTGCTCGCGTTTAACGCTCGTTAAGTGCTCGCGATGCTACGCTCTTTCTATTTGTATGTGTTGTTCGGTTCTTTAACTGCTTGCGTTGCTTCGCTCTTTGACTCACGCTGCCGCTGCAACGCTCGTTGACAGACACACGCACTCCCATCGCGTCGCTCTTTACGTTCGTTACGCTCTCGTCACCTACACAATCACACAAATCGCCGGTTTGAGCGAACGTCTTAGCAGCGGTTACGTTGAGTGCTTAGTGGCGTTACAGCGGGCGGCTGAGTAAGACGCAAAGTAGAGTGTTTTGGTAATTGTATTCCGCGCATTTCGACTTAACATCCGTTGCTTGGTTCGTCCCCTTCATCTCTTCGCTAATGGCGCTCGTCGAGCTGTTTTTTGTGCTGACATTTCTTGGCGCGCTATTCTACAAATGGTCCGTATCCAGCTTTGCATACTTCAAGCGCCGGGGCGTGGCCCATGAGCGCCCACTGCCATTCTTTGGCAATGTGCCGCTGAGCGTAATGCTCGGAAGCGATTCGCATGTGAGGCACAGCATCCAGCTGCATCAGCGATTGAAGCAACACAAGGTCTACGGCGTATACAACCTGCGAGAGCCACTCTACTACCTAGCGGATAGTGAATTAATACGCCTGGTGGGCATCAAGCATTTCGATGTATTTGCCAATCATCGTCAGGCCATTGGCGATGAGCACGACACAGGCGATATATCTGTAATGTCCAGATCATTGTTATCGCTGCGCGATCGACGCTGGAAAGAGATGCGCAAGACTCTGACACCTGCCTTCACAGGTGTCAAAATTCGTCTCATGTTTGAGCTGATTAACAGCTGCAATGTGGAAGCCGTTCAGTATGTGGAACGTAAGCTACAGGCTAGCGAGGATCAGGGCATTGAACTGGAGCTCAAGAAATTCTTTACACGCTACACGAACGATGTGATTGCCTCGACGGCGTTCGGGGTGCAGGTGAACAGCTTTGTGGATGAACAGAACGAATTCTTCGCATTCGGACAGCGGCTATTACAATTCAGCTTCTGGGGCGGCATCAAAGTCTTTCTCTACATTGTAATGCCAAAGATAATGAAGGTAAGGGAAAGATCTTTAAGTGATCTATGTTATATTCATTAAGAACTCTCATTCTCTTTCTTCAGGCTCTGCGCGTGCCCGTTATGGACCTGAACAATGTGGCCTACTTTAAGCGTTTGGTCTTTGGCGGCATGGAGCAGCGCAGGGAGCAGAAGATAGTGCGTCCCGATATGATTCAACAGCTGATGGAGGCGCAGCGACTCTTCAGGGAGCAGCAGCAACAGCAAGTGGAACAGGATCAGGCTGCCGCTGAGTTCAATGATGAGGATCTCTTGGCACAATGTTTGCTCTTCTTTTCTGCTGGCTTTGAGACCGTTTCCACCTGCCTGAGCTTTACCGCATACGAGCTGCTCATGAATCCGGACGTACAGCAGCAACTCTATGAGGAGATTCTGGCTGTGGAGCAGCAGCTGGCGGGCAAGCCATTGGACTACGATAGCCTCATGGACATGAAGTACTTGGATTGCATCATCTCGGAATCGTTGCGCAAATGGCCGCCCGCAGTGGTCATTGATCGCATGTGCTCGACGGACTTTGAGCTGAAAGACGAGGCGGGTGAATCGATCTTGAAACTGAGCAAAGGTGATCTAGTCCATATACCCATTGTAGCGCTCCACTACGATCCGGATAACTTCGAGGAGCCGGAAAAGTTTCGACCCGAACGCTTTGATGAGCAGCACAAACATCAGATGCGACCCTTTACTTATCTGCCGTTTGGTGTGGGTCAACGCAGCTGCATTGGCAATCGCATGGCCTTGATGGAGGTCAAATCGCTCATCTATCAAATGGTGCTGCGCTTCCGTCTGCTGCCCGCCGAGCGAACTGTGCGCGACATGATGGCCAGCATCGAGGGCTTTCGCATGGAGCCGCGTGAGCTTTTCTGGTGTCGTTTCGAGCCCAGAAAAAAATCCAACTGAACAGTATTAAGGGGCACATTAAGAGAGTTGAAGCTTGAAGCTTTAAGCGAGCTTCTTGCCTGAAGCTTTTCGTTTGTCTAAGTAAGCTTGATATCGTTTACATACATTGATTTATACATTTTTTTGTAAAGCTCATTGTTTGATCGAATGAGTACATAAAGCTACCTATAAATATATTTTTCTGCTAATTTGTATTACCTAAAAAGCTTTAATTTACTAGTTTACTGAACCAATTGAAGATCGAACATAAAATATTCAAACTAGTTGGCTTGCAATATTCACTTTAAGTTCAAGCACTCATATTCCAGCTTTGAGGTGCTTATGGAATTCATTTGAATCCAAGCTTGATGACCTTCATGTAGGATTAAAGCTTTAAGCTGCTTACAAAGTTAATTTTATGCAACCTTTAATATGATATTACATCACGCTAAGCTTTCCATGTGCTTTTAAAGGCCTCTGTTAATCCTCCCGAAAATCATCCATCAAAAATGTGTTGTGCTGAAATCTCAAACCCATTAAGTGCGCTACAGGCCTTAATGTGCTTTCAAAGCTAGTCATGCATGAAATTATGCAAAAATATATATTAAAAACAAATATAACCGGAAAATCGGGCAATTTATTATATGTATATAATTTGTTTTCTTTTGATTTTCTTGCTGTTGTTGCTCGCGCGATGAAAAGCTGACAAATTTGGCGTGGCAATTGTTTCACATGGTAGGTGGCAGCGGCGACAAGGCAAGTCATAACAGTGTCACGACTTGGCAGTAGCTATATATGTACTATATACACATACCTATACGTATATGGCGACTGTGGTTACAACAACAACAACAATAGCATAAAAGCCGCAACAGAGAACAAGAGACGTGTAAAGCGAAATCACACGCAGGCCAACAAAACCAGCGCAAAATAATGTATGTAGGTGGCAAAGAAGAAGAAGAAGAGCTGAACTTTGAGGTATGGGTCAGAAACACACACACACACACACACACACACACACGTGCACTCCTACACACACATAGTCATGTTGTTCGCGCAGGACATGGGACACAAAGGCACATTAAGGATTATTTATTGGACGTTATTTTTCAGGCGGCATTAAAATTTTTGGTTTTTTTTTTTCGTTACAATATGAATTATATTTCACTTGTGTCATAAACCGCGTAAAAAATGCGCTTCCAACAGCTTGACGAAAAAAAAAAAACAGCAGCAGCAGAAGAAGAAGAGAGAGAGAGAGAGAATTGTGGATGTAGCAAACTTAAAAAACATAAACTGATTCATGTCTATAAAATATTTAATATGCTGACATGAACTTTGACGCCTTAAACGAGGCAATGGACGATATATTGCTCTGATTTTAGTGCTGTGCTGCAGGTGTGTGTGTGTGTGTGTGTGTGTGTGTGTGCGTGCGTTATCGCTTGCTCTGAGCTTAGACTATTCTACTCTCTTTGGTAATATTGAAGGAATTTTAGAATACTTAATAATCATTTTTATTTGTTATCACTGTATTAAGATTTGATATTATCGATATATTTTTGACTTTTTAGAATTTATGGAATTTATTATAAATCGTCTGCTTGACTTTTAATGCCTTACTATAAATTATTATATATTATATATTATATCTTCATACATTTTCTCACAGCAAAAGTTCAGGATCATCATCATGCATGTACATATATCTATCTATTAGTATTATTAGCGATAATCTGAGTGCATGACTAAGAACTTTGGCAACTAGTTTCAATGTTCTTTTCACAAAAGGAAAGTTATATATATATTTTTTTTTGTAAGCGAACTTCTCGTTCGTCCTTTAGCATTTCTTAAACGTTTCACATCGCCGTGAAACTTTCGTAAGGCATCGAAGTGTTGGAAAACATTTCGTTCTGAAAGTTCACATTTGACTCTACTTATTGCAAAAGTTAAGATAATTTTGTTTGCTGAAGGACTCGTTAAAATCGTAAAATTCATAAACTTCCACAGCTTGATTTATTGGACTTGCCGTTCAGTTAGCCGCCTGGACGATGTATTCACTGGGGGTCAAGTGCGCTGCTTTGCGCGGCTGGGTCATTAAAGAGTCGTATGGTGCGATAAAAAATGCAATTAGCTTGTACACACACCAACAGCAACACACACACACACACACGCATACATGCACACACATTGTAACAGACGTAATTAGCCGCATATTTAACTTTGGTCCGGTGGTTCATAAAACTTTCAACGTGGCTCAAATTAGTGGCACAATTGTTGTTGTTGTTGTTGTTGTTGTTGTTGTTCTTGCTGTTGTTTTGTATATTTTTTATTGCTCAGCTTTTGCAGTTGTTGCTTTGCTGTTTGTTGTTTTTATGGCTGAAGTATGTTAATATCCTTGTCAGAGACCTGCAGCTGCTGCACGGATAACTCAAAAGTCTGCCCATTTGAGCCCAATTGAAGGCGATTGGCATCGGGTATATTGGTTTTCTCATTTGCAATGCCAAGGTGTAAAGCAGCGTCAATGCAGTTATATGCCATCCATTTCATGTTTGTCTGTTTGTCTACTGTCTAGCTGTCTCTCCGTCTGGCTATATGTCTTTCCATCCATCGCTCAATGCTTTTATCTTCTTGGATCTATTACAATGTACGTCCGTCCTCCTATTTTTTTCGTCCGATTGCCCTTTCCTTGTCATTTTGCTCCTCTCTTCCTCCGTCCTTTCTATCTATCCTTTTGTCCATCTACCTTTTCGTCTATCTCTCCTATGCCTGTTTTTCCGTCCTGTTTTCTCTTATCGTTTCTCTCAACTAATCGATAACTTGTAATAATTGTGAATTGATCTAAAACGATTTTAAAATCATCCTACCCCAGCATATTTCAAGTCTTTATTTCATCATATATATTGTAGATAGATAGATTATACCACAATTAAACATTATCGCATGCTTCATTCTTTGGTTACCTCTTTTTGCTCTCTGCTTACATCTTCTCCAAAAATTGGGATACTTGACATATCAGCTCGAGACGGGTATTAAGGGTATTTCCTCGTTAAACAATTCCGATTAGAGTACTCCCACTCCGCCCACTCCTCCCACTTGTTTAACTTTCAGAGATGCCGTCAACGCGTCGTATGCGTAATCTGTGCAAATCTAAGCAACAAAACTCGACACTGTTTACAAAAAGCTTATCAATCAATTCAGGCTAGCAGCAGCTGAGGCAGCTGAAGCAGCAGCAGTCGCATCAGCCTAGCGCAGCCAGCGAGGGCAACATCTTCTAGCTCGCAGAGGTCATAAAAAAGCAGCAAAGCAAAAACTTTGGCGCCGCGACCGACAGACGCCAAGCGTATCCTGCAACCCTTAAACCCTAAGAGTGACGAGCGAGAAGAAAAAAGTAAAACAGAACGAAGCGAACTGCAGTTGAGCATAGCCGACTGCATAATGCGCGCTCGTGGTGCGAGAAAGTGCCAGAGGAATGAGGATATCAACTTGGTTTAGCTTAAAGTAAAACAAAATTAGAGTAGATATATTGAAGGAGAAGATCGAGAGATTCCTTAGCTATTTCTTAAAGAAGGCCAGCTGAGACTCGTATGGTTATCTGGGAAATATAGATATTACCTGATTTCTCCTTGTCCCAGTAACATCTTACGATTTTTGCCTTGTGAAGAGATCAATAACAACTAGACCTACGAAACTTGGCCAACTTTTGCAGCTGCAAGAGATTGAGTCTTATACCATTTGGCAAGCCTCAATCCTCCAACCCATATTCCCAGCTTGAACCAATCTCAATGCCTCCAGCTAGACACATATGGCAGAACAACCAATATACTCTCCTGCTCCCCAATGTGAATGCGAACAGAACAAGAACTTGGACAATAAAAATTGCCAAAGTCAGCTGTGGCAGACGAAAGGGGGGAGGGGGCGGCAGCTGGGCGAGGGCGAGGGCGAGGGCGATACAATGATAATGCCAAGCATAATAACAGCCAAAACGGCGTCATCATAGCAACAACAACAATAACAACAATAAGAGCGTGAGAGAGCGTGAGACAGAGAGGGAGAGATAGTGCATGAGAGAGCGAGAGAGAGAGAGAGAGAGGGACGGTGGCTGCTCGCTTGACTTTAACAATTTTTTGGCCACAATGGGAATTGTCGCCGAAATCCTGCGAGCGCGCCGTTGTCCTTATGCGTGGCATTTTGCGATAAACACGATGTGATAACATTTTACTATATACATATATAAATATATATCTATGTGTGTGTGTGTGTGTGTGTGTGTGCTCGCTATTTGGGGCGTGCTGCTGCAAATATGAGTGAGCGTGTGATCAATAGCTTAAATTGTGAATGGCATGAACACAATATATATTATGGCAAATATCTCTGCTATAAATTTATGCACATATACATATATACATACATATATGTATGGCTTATGCATACAAAGTAAGCCAGAATGAAAATAATATATATATGTATGCAAGTATATAATATGTGGAAAGTGGATATATTAACTAAATATTGATTGTATTTGGTTTATTAGCATTGAAAGTAGAATTGAAAATATTTTAGATTTAATATTAGTATTACTGACTTGTTAAAAAAAAAAAAAACTCAGTAGCTATGCATAACATTTTCCATAAACATTATTAAAAATTATAAAAATAGTTTGATTTTTGAGTGAAATGCTTTGATTATTTATCATATGGTAAAGGTAAAAGATTAAATATATATGCATGCAACTATTAAACAAATAATATACACAATTCGAGGGCTGTTCAAAAAGTATCGCAACTGTTGAATATAATCATTTTGATTTTTTGATACGCATATCCCTTACTTAGATTCTCCAGCTTGCTCACTAGCTTCGACTTAATTGCAAAAATATAGAATGGAGCAAAAAATCCCTTTAGAATTGCTATCCAAAAACAAGACCCTAACGATGGAGCATATCCCCAAGCAGCGCTTTGTCACATTTGCCTGTTCCATGAAAGGACGACGCTACGTTACGGTTGAGGAGATAAACACGACACCGAGGCCAAAGCTGCACAAGATCCCAAAAAAGGATTATTCGAAGTGCCCCGAGCACTGGGAAAAACTTGCACTCAAATGTATAAAATTATAATAATATATTAATATTAATAAGAAAACAAGTAAGAAAGCTCTAGTCGAGACTGCTCGACTACGAGATCCCCTGAACCCTTCAAGCAACAGCCATTTCAATAATTTTTATCGTCTCTCTGCTTACACAAACACACACATACACACGCAAACACACATACATAGACACCCATAGGCGCGCACGCATGGGCTGCAGTGTGGGCTTACTATGGGAACTTAATTGTTTAATAACTTTTTTTCTGGACGTACGTTCTCCATGAAACTTTCAGATTGTGGTTTTATCATTACTATGCGTTTAATTGCCAAAGCTCAAGTCTCTAGTATTTGAAATACGCCTTTTACAAACTTATGGGTGAGGGGGTGGATATAGGGGTGGGGGGTGAAATTGAACAAAAATCGAAATTCTATAACGTACATATCAATCTACATTTAAAATTTGGATACTCTAGCTCTAAAGATGTAGGAGATATAATTTTATAACTGCATTTCGAAAGGGTTTTTGATCGATAAAAAAATAATGGGACGAGTTATCGATTTTTGGTGATAAACTCGATATGCGCGCTGTATATACGGTCATTTTAAAAAAAAATTCAAGTCTCTAGCTCTTATATCTTCGGAAATCGACGCGTTCATACATACGGACGGACGGACGGACGGACGGACGGACGGACGGACGGACAGACAGACGGACAGGGCTAAATCGACTCAGTTCGTCGCCCTGATCAAGAATATATATACTTTGTGGGGTCTGCCACGCCTCCTTCTCCCTGTTACATACTTTTAACAAAACCATTATACCCTGATTTCCCATTTTCAATGGGTTCAGGGTATAAAAATAGTAGTATAACAAGATATATCATATATATTTTGAGCAGACCTCGTACGCATATTCTCATGTGTGTGTGTGTGTGTGTGTGTGCATGCCAGAAGCTGTTCTCGGAACATGGTTTATTTCCTAATGGTATATAGTTTTTATTAAATAAGCAAGTTCATTGGAATTTCCCCTTATTAAATGCCCATCCCTAGCAATATTTCGGTTACTCTCGCTCAGCTCTAACAACTGCCTCACTTTTCACTTATAAGAAAATATTATGTTTTGCTTTGTTTTGATTACTTGTGTGTGTGTGTGTGTGTGTATGTGTAGATGTGGGTGCGTGTGTGTGTGGGTCTTTGATTTCTTTTTTGTATGCAATGCTTTAAGCATATTATTTGGCTTGAAAATCTTATAGCTTGCTCTGCCGCTGCCGTTTCTACTACTTCCTCAGATTGTTGCCGCCTTATTATATGCATATATAGTAAATGTATGTAAATGTGGGTGTGTGTGTGTGTGTGCGTGGGTGCTCTTAACATCTCTTAAAGTTGCACATTCAATAAGTACCCAAGCAGCAACTACAAGCAGGCAAATATAACATACATATGCATATACATATGTATTTCTGTGTATATGTATTTGTATATACATCTGAAGAAAGCGCTGTTGAAGGAGCAACATAATTTCAAGCATCCTTGAAGCGTAAGTTTCTTTACAAGTTGCCATAAACAAGTATATATATATATTCCTTCTTTTTTCAACTCAGCTCTACTCGACTCGTCTCGTCGCGTCTCGTCTCGAGCTGTGCGCGCTTCAAATAAAATCAACATAATTTTATTTTTGCCCCGGCTTCTATTTAATGCAAACACATTTCAAATGTTGCCCGTCCACAAGTTGACAACAAATTTTTGCTACTGCAGCTTCAGAGTCTGGATTGCGGTTTTCTCTGTTATGCTCCTACGGGTTGGGGGGAAAAAGGAAGTAAAACAGTCGAAAGGAAGCACGAAATTGTACAGAAAAAAGAAGTTTTGTAAAAATAGAATATCTGATGGTTAAAAATATATATAATGCTCCTATATATACTCTGCTCATTTGGTTTGGCTTTATTATTATAAGAGCTTGACATCCCTGACTGCTTCATTTGTATAAGAATTTCACATTCGAGTCTATTCATTTGTATAAGAACTTGCGAGTCTCAACTGTTACATTTGTATAAGAGCTTGACAGTCGTGTCTGATTCATTTGTATAAGAGCTTGACATTCTTAACTGTTTAATTTGTATAAGAAGTTGACAGTCTGGTTTGATTCATTTGTATAAGAGTTCGACACTCGTGACTGTTTTTTTTTTTTTTTTTTTGTATAAGAACTGAACAGTACAGTACTGTCTATATATATATATATACAGTCTATATATAATACAGAATATAATAATAGAATTGGTCTATAAGAATCAGTCTCTAATAAAATTGTATATAATTTGGGAAATAATTTGAATTCCTCATTCAGAAAACATGAAACCTAGGCATATTAGCATAAATACTCTGGACATACAAATGTTCGTTGGCTACAGGGCATAATTGTTATTGTCTAATGCACATTGAGCCAGGCCCAGCATAAATTTGTTTCTATGTTTGTGTGTGTGTGTGTGTGTGTGTGTGTGGTATTGTCATTGTCATAACATAAAAAGCGCTGCTCTTGCAGAGCGTAAAGCCTTTTGGGGCAAGCATGTGGGAAGAGAGGGGAGGCGGGGTTGGCGATTATATGAGGTGAGGGAGGTGGGTGGCAAGGATGGAGATAGGTGGAATGTGGCACATATTTGTGTGACATGTTTGTTGTCGGTTGCATGGTCACACAGTGACGGTGCGCGCATGTGGCATGTGGCATGTGGCAGACAGGTAGCAGCTTTTAATATTTCTATTTTGCGCAGCCCAAAGCTGCTTTAATGCCAAATGCCGCAAGAGTAGCAACAGCAGCAGGAGCAGCAGTAGTAAATGCCCCGCATGTTTATGCATCAGCTGCTGCTGCTGCTGTGTGTGTGTGTGTTGGTGTGCGTGTGCTGTGCGGGTGTTGCGTGATTTGTGTGTGCCCGCGGCAATTTGCTAGGCGAACGGGCTAAAATGCATTTTGTGCATTCGGTTTCGCTTACAGCGCAGCCGCAAAGTATGCAACGCAAATGCCAACAAAGTGGTCTTTTCTCTTTTTTGGTTTTTGGTTTTTTGCTGTGTTATCAGCACTGCGGGCGAGCGCATGAGTAACGGTGCATGGCCAAACAGCGGGATTAAAGCGTGCACAGCGAAACCAACACAGTTGATGACCATAAAATTGGAGCTTAATAACTACGCTCTGGTTGGATATAACAATGCGAAAATATAATATACCATAAGAGAATAAGCAGAATTAGTGGGAAATGAATTTAATGCCAACTAGATTGAAAAATTCCCTTCACATGGATGTTGCGGCTTAAGCTTGGCAATTTTGTAATTTCTGATTAGCTTTATGTTGCGATTTTAAAAGCTAATTTCCCAATTTGAAACCAGGGAATATTGGGAAAAATTATTAACAAAAAAAAGAAATATGTAATAAAAATAAAAAGGGATTTCTCCAAATTCCTATTGGGTTTTTCTAAATTTAAAAAATGCTTTATCCCAATTAGTTAGGGAATATTGTGAAAAAGTACTACAAATTTCCGGCATTTGTAATGAAACAAAAAAAAAAAGGATTTATAAAAATTCCTAGTTGAATTTTAAAAAGTGATAAATTTTGTTGTTGATATTTAAATATGCATGCTTCATTTGAATTATATGTGTAATGCGGGAACATTAAATCTGGCAATAGATCAAATATTCAATTTCCCTTTGACAAATTACAATTGAATTGTGCATCGATTGCTGAAACAATTATCGACTGGTTACACGCTCAATCAGTTAGCTATAATCAGCTTATCAATGGCTAAATAATCTGTAAACTAGCTCAGTTTCAATCTCTTGACTTTGGCATGACTTGTTAATTGTGTTTTTACAGTTTTTCTTTGCATCTGCCAGTTGACATTTTGCGGGAGAGCAAAGGAGGACAATAAAAAGAAAAAGAAGGGAATGAAGAAATTGTAAGCTGCATAGTTTGGCTAACGCACAGCAAATTGCAATAATGTCAAGCATTTATGGCCAACAACAAAGCGAATTTGTGGAATTCGCTCAACTCGAACTCAAAGTCAAATACCCACGTATCTACACACACACACACACACACACACACGCACATCTAAACTCTGGGCACATCCGGCGCAACGGTCAACGTGAATTGCGTCGCGTTCCGGAAGTCGCTGAGTAGACTTCGTTTCAAGTTGTTGTTGCTGTTGTTGTTGTTGCTGCTGGCAGCTGGCGCTGCTTTTTAACATCATTCAGCCAGCCCAGCCCACCTACAACTGCCGTTAATGAACAGCAGCCTGTGGCAGGTGAAAGCCAGTAAAAGTAAAGGCATAAAAAAGGAAGAAAAAATGAGAAACGAAAATGTAAGAAATGCGGCAAAGAAATCGCTTGGCCAAGTGCCATTTGGCGATTGCCGAGGGGCGGCGGTCATGGGTGGGGGCGTGGTTCAACTTACTTTTTAGCAAATCCGCCAGTGTCGTAAAGTCGTTTATTTCAACTGTGGCGAGACGTAAATGAAGTTAATGTCCTCGTCCTCGTCCTCGACGTTGACGTTGATGTCGCCGTTGTTGTTGTTATTGTTGTTGTTGTTGTTGCTGTCGTCGTTTTACGGCTGTCCTTGCTCTTCCTTGCAGCGACAGCTCCTTTAGCTGGTCTCGACTGTCTTTTGCTTATCGTTTCTCGCTTTGCATTGGAACTGGACCAAATTTGCTTGACAATTGCTGTGTGCGCGTGTGTATGTGTGTGTGAGGGTGAGAGAGAGGGCAATACAGGTGTGATAATAAGCATAATGAACATCTATGCGACAGCCGAGCTCAGTTCTCATTTTGGTTTAACGGCGTAAACTCTACGCGATTCTTTTTATGCTCTTTTCATTAGGCGCATTTGTGTCAGCTGCTAATGAAGATCTAATGTCATTTAGCTCAGTCTAATTGGATTAATCCAGCTAAGTAACAGCAGCAGTAGCAATAGTAGAAGAAGAAGCTTAACTACCGGTAGCTCAGTTGATAGTTGAGCTTTTAAGCACCTAGATTGTATTAAGTTCTCTTTATATATATTGAAGCTTTAGTGAGCTTTGCTAGCTGTTTGGTTGATGTTTGCAGTTTTCCTATTCATAGGTGAAGCTTTCAAACTAAAGCTTTTACAATTCGTGATCATATTTGAGTATTTGTTTTATTCAGCTTTCAAATATCGCACTCACAAAACTCAAAAATTCTCTTGCTGTCTTTGATTTGAATACCATTTCAGCCAAGTTGAATCTAAGCCTCAAGCGACGTTTTCAGCTGGTGTCATTTGTGTGGATAAGCAGCGGAGGTGGGTCAAGGGAGGCCAAGAGTTGCTCATCTCTGACAGATAGTTAGATAATTACGAACGTAACTGAGCAACTAACTGATATCGTCCGACTCCTTTTCCAGTTGCTGCTTTATTAAATCTAATGGCAGCTGCGGTTGCTCCGAGATGGAAACTGCTGAGGGCTGTGGCCCGGGGGCTGTATATAAAAAGGGGGCGTGTTATGACTGTTGCGGCATTACAATAAATAACAAACACTGTGTGCAAGAGAAGGGGGAGAGCGAAGCCGGAACAGCACGCAGCCAGCGACTCGCAGGCAGTTAATAGTTGCTCTGCGTGCCATTATATAAACATGACTTTGGCTCGGAGTCCGCAGTTGGAGATAGAATCGGATCTGGCTGGCTGGCAGCTCGATTTGACTTTAGCCTCGCACCGCAGCGCCAATTTTGTTGCTGTCTTATTTTTTCTTATTTTTTTGGCACAGATAATCAGGCAGGCAGACAGCTGTGCATGTGTGTGTGTACATTGTATCAGCCTGGCCACATTGTCAATATATACACACGCTCTTGGCATTGAGGCCAAGCTCCACAGCAACAACAACATCAAAGCTGCCCGCCAGTCGCCAAGGACCTCAGCAAGCAGCTGAAGAGTAAGAGTAGGAGTGGCAACAGCCAGAGCCGAGATTTGTGACGATAGAGACACAGACAGAGACAGGGAGAGACGGGGAGAGACAGGGAGAGACAGAGAGAGAGAGAGAGAGAGAGAGCGAGCAACTCACGAATGCGTATAAACGTTGAATATTTCATAAATGCAAAAAAGGATAATATTAAAACGTGACTGCAAAGGCAAAAAACTTGCATACAATGTGACTTACTATATATATATATATATATATGTATATATATATGTATATATATACAGTAATGCCCTATTTAAATCGGTCCAAGTCTATTATATACAGCTCCTCAAAAACAAATGCATATTTACTGCTTGACTGGATTTGAATAAAAGCTGATTTATCTGATAACCTAATATAAACACTTCTTTACGCTAGTTTATGGGATATATCACAGGGAATTACAGTAAGCTGTGAAAACTAAATAGATGTGGAGCATAATCTGCTGATATTTTCATCAAAACTCGTAACTAATAAGTGAACATCAGGAAGAAAATAATAAACATCTTTTTAGAAATTCATACTAAATATAAATTATATACTAAATAATTAGATTGTCAGACTACTCTATATGTTATATGGTGTACATCTATAGATATTTGAGGAAAGTTTCAGTACATTTATATTAGTTTTTGTATGCCCTACAAAATTGTAAGGATAAACAGAAAATTTTTTAAATATTTATATATTAAAAAAAAAAAAAAAAATTGTAAAAATAAAAATTTTTTCTATTATAATCATTTACGCTTTTTAGTGAATATATTGTTTAAATTAAAAAAAAGTACTTTTTACATAAAAATTTTCAGCAAAAATACACTTTAATTAAATATTCTTATATTTTATATTTTTATATATTTAAATCATTTCGTTTTATCTAAAACCAAAGTCTAATGATTTTTCTGTTTTCAGAAATAAATAAATTAATAATTAATTAATAGTTAATATTTATCTATTTTATTTTATTATTATTATTATTATTTCTTTTTTATTATTTACTCTCAAGATCTTAAAAAAGTATTATTTAATTAACTCAACTTTTATTGTTTTTTAAGAATTCTATAAGGCTCCTTGAGTATATTAGTTAAAATACTTCTTCACATTTGAGAATTTATGAGATCGTAAAATTTAGTTTATTTTTTGTCAAATAATAAATATAATGAAATCATTCACTTAAGCAGAAAAATCAGAGTATCTAAAGCAAGCCACTAAAGGCTTAAATCGTTTTGCTGATATTTTTAATAATGTTCGGCTGGATGTTTTTTGCGATATTTTTGCTGATAAATTGAAACGGACTGACAAGAGTTCCCCAAGTGGGAATCCCCAACAAGCGACCGCAGGGAATTGTCTCTTTTTACTTTTATTTCTCGTCCTGAGGCTGACGATAAGAGCCTGCAAGTGCGCTTTGAGCGCTGCAAAAGTGGAATTTTTATATTTATTTTTACTTTTTGTTTTTATTAATATAAGTATTTTTTTATGCTGGCTCAGCTGTCAATTGGCATTAAGCGATAATAATTTATAGATGAATAATGAACTAAGCGGCTTTACAGCCAATTCATTGTCTGGCTAATTGTGTGGGCGGCAGAGCCGGGAGTGGGCGGGTATCTGGGTGTAAGGGATAGGTGCGCAATTAACGTGGCCTAAAGCTAACCACGCTCGCCTAATGGCTAATGCGTTTACCTAACACACACGCACACGCACACGCACACGGACACACACACACGCGCACACACACACAAACGAACACAAACACGAAAACGTAAGCACTGTCGAAACGTAATATACCGTTAGTAACGTAAAGCGAGACGTAAGAGCTAGCGTGCGTTGCCTTTGGCGTGCTGCCTTCAACTGATTGTGGCAAATTATGAATCTGAATGTGATGCTGCTTCCAGCTGCTGCTGCTGCTGCTGCTGCTGCTGCTCCTGCTGCTGCCAACATTCCTCCTTTACAGTTTTTCGGAGTCGCACGTCTCGTTTCGGTGCATGCAACTCGTGGCACTGGGGCACTGGCACAGCCTAGCCCTGCGCATGCCTCGTGAGAATCGCAGAGAGAGGCCACTTGATATGTGGGCAGGGTATTAGGTTAGTTGGGCCAAGTGTAGGCCATATAGCTATTGATATTACTTAAAAGAAATAGGCAGACTAATTGGTATAAGAATTATTTACCAATACCCTGTAAAATGGGTGTTGATTGGGAGTGCAAATGATATTATGTTATTCATTTGAAATGTCCGTTAAACACTTGCTTTATAGGGTAAAAGTCGGGCGGAAGTTACACGATATTAAGTTATGGAGTATTCGGAAATTAATTGTTTATATACCCTGTAAAAATAATTTATAAAAATGTTTACTTTATAAAAACTAAATAGAACTTTTATTATTTTCAAAGTTCGTTTATATAATATTTAAATGTAAAATTTTAAAATTTTCAATATATATATTTTTATTAATTTTTTATTAATTTTTTTTTTTTATTATTATTTTCAATAAAGTGTTCTTTATATACTCTGTATTATTCAACATTTTCGTTATATATTTTTTTTATCCTCTCTTTTATACTTTATATATAGAATTTATAGGCGAATTTTTGATCAGATTCTCCGATTTTTGTCCCACTGTACGCTCTGCTTGTCAACTGTGCCCATTTCGGAGTAAACAACCAGGGCTGCTTATGCTCAAACGAACTTACACCCACAAACACACACGCACACGTACGCAATAGGCTGAAGCACTGTGTCACACACACACACACTCACACACACTCACACATACACAGGGACTGACAGGCAGTCATCAGTCGTAAAGTTTGCGCTCAGTTTGAATTGTGTTTGGTTTAAAAACGCATCAAAATTGACATTTAAAATGTCAATTGTTTTACCAACAACAATGCGCGTTCCACTCACGCGACGCTCGTCTAGATACCCATCAATTGGAATGGCAAGAGAGCTTTCACAAAATTTACTTATAGTTAAGTCCCATAGCCTTAAGCAGCAAACAAAAACAATAGCAACAACATCAGCAACCTAACGTCTTAGCTTTAAGACATGAATTTTAATTAAATTCAAGAATTTTAATGCTATTTGGCGTTAATTTAATTAGCGAATAACCCTGTCGAAAGACGAAATGATATTTATACATATATATACATATACATACATATGTATATATGTACAGAAATTGGTATTTTGCATGTATATTTCGAGTATATTTCTGATGAAGCCTTTGGGAATATTTTAGAGAATTTCTATTTGAAGAACTGAAAGTCTTGGTTTAATGAAAAAATATGCAACATTTTTTTTTTAATTGAACAATTTAAAAACTTTAATTCAATTAATTCAAATTACTGTCCGTTCGTATAACTGAAAATTTGAAATATAAATCGTTATTTTTTATTTATTTTATTTTATTTATTTTTTTTTTAATTTTTACTTCATTTTAAACAAAAACTTAAAATAAATTAACATTTTTATCATTATTATTTTTAATAATTAATTTCAAAGAAGTATTTCATTCAAGTATAAATATTCCGACTACAATTTGTTTTTCTTTTTGTAAAAATGTAGTTTGTAAAAATATGTTCACTACAATTTCATATTACTTTTTGAAAAGTTAATATTCAAAAGGAAATAAAAAATAAAAAAAATACATGTAATACAATATTTTGCTTTCATTGAAAACGCAGCTGCGTTGCAGAGATTAACAAATATTTGACTGCCGGCATATGGGAATGGGAATCAATTGAATTGAATTCAGGAATCGCAGTCAGGCGAGGTCTGTAAACAAATACAATTTATTGGGCCAGAGTGCAGTCAATTGTGCGCACTGCGAAACGCAATATTAATAATAATAATGTTTTTAATACTCTTGGCCATAAATACAAACGTGGACCGACAGACAGACAGACAGACAGAGGTCCTGCCTGAGACTAAGAGAGAGAGCTTGGAGAATGTGGCTGAAAAGATTTATGAGCCAGCCAAACACTTGGGAATGCGAATAAATAAATGTCGTTGACAATAATGAGTGCGTCAATTATTAATGCTGAATGCCAGTTACGCAATTAATGGCGATCGATAAAAACACTTCACAGCATTCATCATAAAAGCCATCAGAGCCAAATTAAATTCAGGCATTAATATCAAATGAATATTCAATTACAAAACTAAGCAAATGAAATTCGTTATGTTAAACAACAATAATAATACAATGAAGAATACATTCAGATAATTAATATTTAGTTAGAGTTAAACTCGTATAAATATGAAGTCTAAAGACTGAAAGAAAAGAAATCCGCATTCAACAATAGATGGCGCCACAGCAAGTGTGATATAAGTAGAGGCATCTAAATTCTTTAGTTTTTATAGAAAGGGAATGGGATTGGGAATGGGAAAGCAAAAAAACAGGCAGAAGGAGGCGTGGCAGACTCCGCTCGTATGTTTCAAGAAGAAGAAGAAGAAGATATAAGAGCTAGCAACTTGATTTTTTTTTGCGTAGGTTCGATAACTTGTGAGTTTGATAACCACTACCCTATTTCTTATTATCGATTACAAATTGAATAGATTTAAAAAGTTTTGTTCTTCTTTTTGTTTTATTTGCTTGGCTTTATGTAAATGAATTTGAAATTCTACACGGAACCAACAATGAAGCATCTCTTTGAGTTTGGGACGCTCAACAACCGATCGACTCTAGTCATAGTCTAGGTCGTCGGTAAAGTGCCAATATGGCACGGGAGTTGGTTCACCTTCTTCATTTAATAGACCGCAATCCACTTGGACATCGGTCCAAGGGCAAAGGTTTTTGAATTCTTTGTCTCTGTCGTTGCAATCGCAGTAATTTCTGGGAGACAGCGCTATATGATATGCGAAAGATTTCGGCTGCTTGTTGCAGCCGTACAGGCAGATCATCAACTGGATCTTCCAGTTGTTTTCACGGTAGCGCACAATGCCACAGCCCACGCGAGTGTTCATGCCGGTCATCAGTTGCAGGAAATGTGAAACATCCCGACTGTCAAAAGGATGAGATTTTTGAGATGTAAATTGAAATTGAAAATTTTAAATTGAATGTATGCTGTATTATTCTCACCCGGCTCGTCCTACGCCCGATATTAAACTATTCACAGTCATATGGACATGCTGCATGTACCATGTCCTTAGATGTGAGTACATTATTTTGCGAACACTCTGTTTCTGGCTATTGGGATATTTGGTAAGGATCGCCGTGTAGCCCGGCTTCGAGGCGAGCGTGGTTGTGAATTTTTTCTTGATCGGATCAAGACTGCAACGCATTGCCGCTATGGATGCCAGCTCGGCCAAAGATGCATCCCAGGCCAGTTTTTGCATACGTCCAGCTGCAAACAAGTTGGGAAGCCCGCCCTTTGCCACGATATTGCGATAGGTATTCATTTGCCTCACGATTGCTGCCGCCAGACGCGGTTTAATATGGTGAAGCTTAGCTGTCTCATTGCAATGTGCGGCGAATCTCTGTAAGTCCAAGCGTGTTGCTGCTACTCAGTTCGATAAATGTGATCCGACTCACCTGATTATTGTTGCAGCCCAGGTGCGGTTGCGGCTGCCTGCAGTAGTCGGGCGTCTTATATGTCCGCGGGGACTTTAGCATGCATATTCTGCGTTTGGCATTGGCATAGCCAAGGATCCCAGCACAACCAAACAGCAACAGCAACAGATATCGACTCGACATAGTCTTAGCTCATATTAAAGCAAATCTAGCTGAATTCGATTCTATTTATGCATATAATTGAATTGACTTGCTCCACACTTATTTGGCAATAATGCCATTAGCTATACTAGTGTGGAGAACGATATTACAGCCAGAGCCAGAGGCCTTCACACGGTGCACTCCTGAAGTTATTACAAATATTATGTATCAAACTTATTTATACACATTCTGAATTGGATCTAGATTTATCTAAAAGGTGTTCTTAAAAATCAATATAATTTCGATGGGATTGATTTGTCACACTAATAAGATATTTTGGTACCGCGATAAATATTTTTAGATTATAATAAAACAAATACAAAAAATTTTTATTCTCCTTTTTTTTTCATTTCTCCCTTTGCACTCCAAAAGTTTACCATATTGTTTACTTTAGGAACTCAGAATCAAATAACTCATAATCATTATCAAATGCCAACACTCATCGGCTGCCTCGATAAGCCTATGGCATAGATACGCTAGTTTTCAATATATTTGTAGAGGGTGGCCTGAAAACTTTACGAGAGCTAAAATAGAACTAATCGAAATAAATATCAAGAATAGTTTGCTTTTAAGTTTGTATATGTAATATGTATAAATCATGCCTCATACCTTACATCGAATATATAATATTAATAACATAACACAGCTATTTAATAAAGTTGCAACAGTAAATAATAAATCTAACAATCGCCGAATGTTTTATTCAACATACGTCAGCGAATGTTCAGGCTTGATAAACTTCATCATTTATATAAACTATATACCATGATATAGACTGTTATTTAACATAGCAAAAGTGTCAGATATAGTAACAGCAAATGGTACTGTTGCTGTTCCCAAAGGATAATTCATATTGTTAGTAACAACAGTACAGTTGCTGTTATTTAACATAATAAGTCATAATCTTTCTATGATCCTGGTCAGCCAGCGCTGTTACTTAACATAGTCAGCGGGTTATAATTATTATGTAAGTATTTTTAAGCCCAATCGCTGTTAGTTAACAGAGCCTAATGATATACAGAGCTTTCGAGCACAACAGCCCAGCGCTGTTAATTAACATAGTTGTCAACTGTTAAGGAAAGCTTCACTAGCAGCCGCTTGTGCAGTGATCGTAGGTAACTTCGGCAAACTTTTAGAACAGCCCGTGCAGCTATCAATGACTAAACACCTGTTTACATAAAAAGTAATACGTATAAGCAAACACTATTATTATTAAGTTTTATTTATTATATACATATGTATGTATATGTTTGTAGAAAAACTTTAACACAGACTTAAGTTAGCTAGTCGGGGGCTTAGTCTAGACTGAAAGTTGACTTTCTCGCTTAGTGAAGGTTCTCCTGGCGATTGGGTTCGATGGTGACTCGAGCATAGGGACTGCCGGCGCCCACTTTGCGGCGCATGGTGACACCGCGATGCGGTCGCAGTCCCATCACAATTAGATAGACGCCCGCGGCACAGAGAGCGATGAGAGCGAGAATAATCAAGCCGTACGCCCATCTGGGCCATCTCTCGCAGCTGAACTCGTCGCGACGCACCGAGGAGACGAGCAGGCCGCGGACTCTGGCCGGTTTCAGGCAGCGGCCGTTCGTCTGGATGGCCAGATCCCTGAGCCAGACTAGCTGGCAGTCGCAGTGAAGCGGCACACCATTGAGATCCAGCTGGGTAAGTTTTCCAAAAACCGGCGACAGGCTGACATTAAAATTGCGCAGCATAGTACCACGAAAGCTGAGCGTGCGTAACGGGGGCAACGTCACGTTGCCCTCGGCCGGAACGAAGGCGTCTCCGTCCAGCCAGCTGAGGCGACGGCAATTCTGGAAGCTCATGGCCTGCACCTGATGCAGCTGGGCGAATGCGTGGGCGGCGATGCCGCGCAGCAGCGGCATATCCTCCACATAGAGCTGTTGCAGCTGGCTAAGATTGGCCGCATCCGACGGCAGCAGGTGCTCCAGCAGATTCTCGCTTATGTCCAGGCGCTCCAGTTGCCTGGGCAGCTGGCTGGGCACACGCACGAAGAGATTGCGACGCAGCGACAGCTCGCGCAGCGGCGCATCGATCGGCAGCTTCAGCTCACTCAAGCCGCAGGCATCCAGACGCAGTGCGTTCAGCTTGGGATTGATGCCATAGGTGCCATAGAGCTCCAGTCCATTGGTCTGATTGAGCTGCCTGTTCCAGGAGAGCTCCAGTGTCTGGAGCACCAGCAGTGGGGCAAAGATCTGCGCGGGCAGCGCGTGCAGATTGTTGTGCGCCAAGTTCAGGACCTGCAGATGGGGCAAGCCGGCAAAGGCCTGCGGCTCCAGCAACTGGATGCTGTTCCAGCCCAGGTAAAGCTCCTTCAGACTGCCGATGCGAGCGAAATTGCTGGCGGCGATGGTGCTGATGTTGTTGTGCATCAGGTTGAGCATGCGCAGGCTATCGCTGTTGAAGACTGGCGCACGATTCAGCTTGTTCCAGGACAGATCCAACGTGTCGATGTAGAGCGGCAGCAGCGCCGTCAGATCCTCCGCCTGGAAGTCCTTGTAGCTGCAATCGATGTGCAGCGCCCGCATGCCCCAGGGCGAGGCACTCACATTGCTGCACTCGCAGCTGAGCCGACTGTTCTTGTGTGCGGCCGGATAACAAAATCGATCCACATCCACATCGTTGGCATCGATGAGTTCGCTGTGGCTTGAGCTTACTACGAGCAGCAGGCAGATCGCTGTCGAGCCGAGAGCAAAGTGCGATCTCTTCGTCATTGTCAACGTTGGCGGCTTCGTCATGGAGGGTTTGCGCTTGACCGAACTACTGCCAGCATTTAGCCATTGAATTCGTGTGCTGCGACACTCACTGCCAGTCGATATGGATGAGAGATAAGAGCTTTATCTTATCGCTGGGCGTGCAAAGCTCTGCGACTTTGCAGTGGAGCCAGCAGAAGTCAGCGCTGAGAGCCCAATAGGAATGCAGAGCGACAGTAATGAATGTTGCGTTTGCCCATAAATAATATAAATGCATAGGTGTGAAGTAGTTAATTAGTGCTATTTTCAATAGTGAAAACTCCAAGATTAGACTGGGAGAGAGAACCAGAGAGAGAGAGAGAGAGAGAGAGAGAGAGAGAGATGTATATAGTATTTATGCTGCCCATAATATAACAATGTCAGCATTAAGAATACTTTTTTATATTCTTAGCTATATGAATTCCATTTTCATTAGCATTGCAAGTATTACTATCAGTATCATTGCATTATAATTGTCCATTTGAAATGAATTTGAATGGCAAAAATCTTACAAATACATCTAATTACAATCAACCAATTATGCTCTCATTATCATCAGCATCATCAATATTCTCAGTCAATTTATTTCATAGTTCTCATTGCCATTAGATGTGTTATTGGCCTCTTTATTATCTTCTGCATTATTCATGCGAGTCTCATTATTATTCTCATTACTTCCATAACTTGCGATTGAGCTGTTATCATATCATCATTATTATTATTATTTTCATTATTATTCATACGAGTCACATTCTTCTCATTAATATTTATATTTACAATTATTTTTAATGTGCATATTCATTATCATTCTTATAAGATATTTTATATGATTTGTTTATTTCCCATATGTGCATTTTTTTGTTGTTTGTTTATACTTTCATATTGTTTACATCCGTGGCGTCATTCTCTGGCCATCTCTCGAGCCGGCACGCCGGTTAGTTTGTCAATAAATTTCCCTAACATTAGCCCCCATTCAGTTGAACATATGCTGAACATTCATCTGGCACTCATTCCATTGCTCAACGCACTCACTCGGGCAGTTAGTCATGTGTTGTGTTCCGTTCAGGTGTGTTGCATTGAAATGCTTGATAAGATAAGGAAGCGAGCTTTTTCTTATTGTGCTGTCCCTCTCTATGCATCCCTCTCTCTCACTCTCTCTCTATCAGTTTCTGGCTCTCTTTGTATCGGGTGCTCTTTGTTTTGGTCTCATATCATTTATCTAGTTCATTAATCATGGCCCATTCCGGACATAAGCTCTGGACATGGACAAAGCAAAAGAAAAACATTTCATGTGGCAACCGCTGACAGAAAGCACACACACACACACACACACACCCACACATACGTCGCATTGAACCGCATTGAATATTGATGAAAATTGTTTGGCTTTGCTTTAAGTAGTTAATACTCTTACTTGTTATCTCATTTACTCTGTCTCTCTCTCTCTCTCTCACTCTCTCTGTTCTTCTCCCTCTCCTCTCTTTTTAATACCAGCTCAAAAGTTGCAGCTTAAGTCCTGACAGCGATTTACACGCTGAATTGATATTGTTTTGGTCTTATCCGCTTGGGCTTTGTGCGTCGCTGTGAAGCGCGAAATCAACTTAAGGACTAATTATGGCGACTACGAAATGCCGATAGACTTTTCAACCTGCTGGCATTTGGAATGCTGTATACCCTGCAGAAAGCAAGAGCTTAATTAAGTATGTTTGGCGAAAATTGGCAGAAAGAATCCTGTTGCTGAGCGTCTCTGACTGCATAATACTTTGCATTGTTTACAATCGAAAAATATTGAATCAAGTAGGGTTAGTCTGCAGAGATCCTAAAGAAGTTTTCAGTTCATGTTCTTTAAAACTGTAATATCATTAAAGAATAATATATAAATTATATAAAAATATGCGAAACGTTTGAGGTGTCTAGGCGGATAGGTAAGCTGAGTCGGCTCTTGTATAAAACTAATATACTCCTTTCGCTTGCTGAATGAGTATAAGTTTCAGCTCTGCTGTATTTTTTATTTATTTTTTTTTTTCGCTTACGAACTTTATTAAGCGTTCGAGTTGTTTTTCTTGTAATGGAAAATCAACTACGTTCCTCTTGAATACCTATTTTGTGTAAAGTATTTCCCTGGTTAAGCATTTTCCTATCCGTTTTTTCAATGCAAATAAAAACTCTTAAATACCAGTCGAAAATATTTTCATTAATTGCGAAATTTCGCGCAATAGAATTTCAGTTAATTAAGTTTGCGATTCTTTGAACTTTTTTCCTGATTTTTTTTTTTTTTTGCATTTTTGGAAACTTTGAACATTTCTTTCACTTTTTCAGCTGGACTTGTGCCTTTTCCTTTGAGGATTTTCCACAGTTGCTCATTAGAGTCGGCAGGTATGCATATTTATATAAATTTGTTTGTGCTCTTCAGTACAAAATGCAATTGTAAATCAACTTCTTGCGACTGTCAATGGTAAATTGATGAGACGCACTGGCGCATAAGTGTGTGAGTATATATGTATATGCAGAGAGAGAGAGAGAGAGAGAGACACGCACACACACACATGCACATATGCTCGTTAAATGTGCATAAATTAAAGATTTTCATGGAAAACTGTTGCCCGCACTTGACTTTTGTGCGTAGACGAAGCGTC
The DNA here is from genome assembly GCA_035047565.1 of Drosophila mulleri. Lineage (NCBI taxonomy): Eukaryota > Metazoa > Arthropoda > Insecta > Diptera > Drosophilidae > Drosophila > Drosophila mulleri. Next base: position 3,867,668 of record JAWNPK010000060.1, read on the forward strand.
AAATTACACACACACAGAAAGAGAGAGAGAGAGAGAGAGAGCGAGAGAGAGAGAGAGAGATAGGGTGTATGTGTGGGCGCGGGAAATGCGAAAGCGGAAAAAGATAGATAGAAGCGCGAGGGGAATGCGTAAAGGGGTGGGGGGGGGAGCTCTCTTGGCGTAGCTAAAATGAGCACATGTAAAGCATTTAATGAGCTCTGTTGCCAGCTGTCAAGTCTGTGCGTGTATCCGTGTGTGTGTGTGTGTGTGCGAGTAATGTCTGTGTTTCTGGAAATTTTATAAAATGCCTGGCACATGTTTCACGCTTCACACACACACACGCACAAAGAGAGAGTGAGAGAGAGAGAGAGAGCCTCACACACTGTCCACGCACTGCCATTATTACAGGCAAATTTATTTTCAACTAAAAACTCATTAATTACATTGAAAAGCTGATTACGCACGCGTGTGTGTGTGTGTGTGTCTGTCTGTGTGTTTGCGTGTGTGTGCATGTACTTCAGAATAATTATGCACAATTTAATTAAAGCCCACTTTGGCGAGTCGCTGCCAAGGGATCTAATGGAATTGTTAATTAATAGACCCAATTCAAGCATCAATGCAACAAATGGTTCAACATTTTTCTTCATTTTCCCTTTCTCATTTCATTTTTTTTGCAATTTTCTCAACCATTTGTATTTGTTAAATAAATTTGAAAATAAAATCCGCGCTAAACGTGCCACCGTCAAAAGGTAGAAATGCACAGAGAGGCACACACACACGCACAAACACAAACACATGCACATGCACATGCACATGCACCTGTGCCATGCTGAATGGTTTGAATATTTAATAAATATTTGTATACACGCTCACGGTGTGAGTAGAGTATATTGGTTTTGCTCCAACTCCAGAGAACAATTAACAATATGGGGTCTCAACTGAGAACTGGGAGTATACTCTATATATAACTTGGTAGATTCATTCTATAGATCATCTACAGGTGAGCCATTCGTCTATATCCATCATATTACTAGAGCTACCATCCCCATGATTACCTGCAGCATAGACTCTTAAAAAATTTCTGCAAAAATTAATTGAACTATTTTTGGCGAGTATTTTGCAATGGTTTCCATGGGATTTATTTTAAATATTAAATTGATTGTAGCTGAAGGGCTTAAAGTGCTTGCATGGCAAAGCTCTGCCACAAATGGTGGGGCACAGGAAATGCAAATGGAAATTCAAATGAAAATCGAAATCGAAATCGAAATGGGAAAATCATTAAAAAGTCGCTACGCGTTATCCGGCTGCGATTGACTTTAATGCAACAGCTGCATGTCAGTTGACAGCGCTCTATAATACCGAAAGGGAAACAGAGGCACACACACACAGAGAGACACTCATGCATGGCATCACCCACACACACACACACACACAGAGACACTCATGCATGCCATCACCCACATCAATTGTTGTTCGAGCTGTGCCAATTGAATCACTTGTCATGCATTTTGTCTAATAATAGCGCATTTTAAATGCAAATTACAGTAATGCATTGCGTTTTATTGAGAAGGCGGTGGCGGTGGCCAGAGGTGGGCGTGCTGGTAGCTGGTAGCTGGTAGCCACATCCGCTCACCGGAAGTGGCTGTGCGCCACTTGCCGCAGCTGGAGCCAGCAGCAGCTGCAAGTGGCATAAATGCCTGCATTATGCACACAGAGCCTGCAGCTGCGTGCCATGCGGCGTATACGTAATTTTAAAATGCCTGCAAGTATGCAACACAAACAGCGAGACAAAGACAGAGCCAGCGAAAGTGTGTGTGAGAGTGAGATAGCTACCGAGACAGAGAGAGTGAGAGTGGGAGTGGGAGTGGGAGTGGGAGTGGGACAACCATTAAAAGGCTGCAGCACACATTAACTAATTGGCTTTGAAACGTTGCTGTCACCCACATTAGATAGCATTTACAAGCACGCTCAGCATCTCTCTCACTCTCTCTCTCTCTCTCTTCATCTATCTCTTTCGCTTTGCTGTGTCTATTTAGCTGCTGCTGCTTAGTTAGGCACTGCTCTACCGTTATTTGTGGTTACTCTGTTGAAGGCATTATAAATGAGCAAAGCGAACAATCAAAGAAGGCACAATCAGCCCATAGAGCGGCAGAGGGGAAGGGAAAGCAAAGAGAGAGCGAGAGAGAGAGAGTGAGAGGATGGAAGGTGAGCGAGCAGAGGCCATGTGAATTATATCAGGAAATATGTGAGGCTGGGCATCTATTAGAGTATACAGGGTGAGTCTATTGAAATGCAATTCTAATATATGTTCATATAAATATTCCTGTCGATATTTATATGGATTAATAAATGTGCTCATTCAGTTGAAAAAAACAGTATATATAATATATAATAAATAATATTTAAAATGCATAACATTTCCTATAAAGTTTACTTGAAAAGTTTGGAGTCCTTGGAGGCGGCTATTTATGTGATATGATCTTATATACAATATAAATAAATTCTTTATTTAGCTGGAGGCACCAAAGCCGCTTTAGGGTTTCACTGCTGTATAACAGTATAACAGTTGAAAAGCCTTACCCTGTATATACAAAGTGCAGATGTTATTTTTTGTTCTATATCTATTGAACGTCTGTTTTATATAAACTGAAATATGCTTTGAATCAATCTCATTATAATTGAATAAGACATATATATATATATATATATATATTCTTTTTGTTGCTGCAGAAATCATCATCTGTCTTATGTATGATTATACATATTTATATCAGTCTGTCGACTAATGAGAAGTTTGTCGGCTTGTTTAACTTGAATAGAAATTAGAGTACATTTATTATATTTCTCTATGCCCCACAAGAATCTAGAATTTGCATTGATATTCATTTGATCATTTATAGATTAAACTCTAGTGCATATTATAATTATATCAATATTTAATATTTATATAATTTTGCTTAAATTTATAAGGAATTTCTTAAAATCTTTTATTCTATTCAAGTTATAAAACAACTTTTCAGTAAATAAAAATAAGTATAGAACAATGCTATTGGGGAAAGCGTATTCAGTATTCGATCTGCTATAGTCAACGGCTTGTTTATTTACTGCGCTCAATTAAATGTCAAATTTAAAGAAAATGATTTCGTCTAATGGCAAAACGTGCCGCAAAACGAGCTCGATGCGTACTTCATCTGTGGCATGTACCGTGTCTAATGCCTTGGCTAAACAATAGGCCAGAAACCAAGGTCTAATATGTGTGTGGGTGTGGGTGAGGGTGTATGAGTACATGTGTTAGTGTCTGCCTATTAAGCTGCGTTAGGCAGTCAAACAGCAAACAGGCGAACAATTTAATACTTTCATTTGATCAAAATGATAAAAGCCAAAAGGGAATTACACACGCACATAAACAAAACACTCACAAACCCGCACACACACACACACACACACGCGCACTGTTGAAGTCAAGTTCGAACAAATATCATAGAGCTGAAATAAAGGCGAAATTTCTGTGGCTATCAATAGCCATAAAAGTTATTCAAAGATTAAGGAGAAAGTCTTTTAAATTGAAAAAGTAACTTTATTAACTTAAAACTAGCGAAGTGCGTGGGGCAGATAGAGAGAGGGAATGGGAATGAGAGAGTGAGCCAGAAATAGAAAGAGGCACCGTCAAAATGTTTTCTAACTTTTGCATACTTGTGTTGATGAAAGGCAATGTGAAAAGGAGATATGTATAACTAGAGAGAGAGAGAGAGAATGAAAGACTATTGAAAAGTCTAAGAAATATATGCATATATATTTGTGTTGCTCTGAACTAGCTCATTTGCAATAGCGTCTTCTTCTTCCACCCCTTTTCCTGTAGAAATACTCGTTTATCTTACTAATGAACCTCTTTTGAGTGCCATTTTCTGGTTTTCTTGCTCTGCTCCCATTCAGCCGAAGATATTTGTTTTCCAGCTGTCATTTTGGCAACAGTTATTTGCAAATGCAAAAGCAAGTGCTTGCTTACTATATAGGGGTCTATATACATATATATATATATGTATGTGAGTATATACATGTAACTGAATATATACATATATCCAGGAAACTCCCAAGTCGTTGCTTCACAACGGCTTTAAAGCTATTTATGCTAAGCGACTGTAGAATGTGCAGGCTTTACTTGAATTATATTTATAATCAGCATATAAATATCATAATAAATTCATAATATTCCAAACTTATTTATAAAGTTGCCTATCTAAATGCCATATATATGTCTTATTTAGCAACACATCTCTATCAATCAAATATGTCTAAGCATATGCAAGGCTTGAATACCTAAGTTATTTATGCCTTTGTGCTCAATTTTCCAGGAAAGCTTACACTCACACATATACACATAAGTATATGTATGTAGCTGTATAAATATATTAAATTATGCATTTATTTAGCTGAGCTAAGCAAGGCATCAAGTGCGTTGCGTGTGCTGTAAGCGTAATGGAATTTGCAAGCCTTTGACAGCTTTTGTGGTATGATTTTAATGCAAATAAAGTCACACACTCACTCTCTCTCTCTCTCTCTCTCTATCTCCCTCTTTCGCTCTCTCCTACTTGCAGTGTATGTGCAATGCTTTTGACCTAAGCAATGCTTACTCAACTAATAGCTCAAATATTATTGGGCAACTGTGCGTATGCGTAATATTTCAACATCCACACATTACGTATACGTCGCGTGGCATGCCATCAAATCACAATAGAGCGACAAGTGCATGCATTTAACTAATCGTTTATAGATGACTTGCACGTTAGCCAAATAGAAAACATAAAAAGTTTTTTTTTTACAAATTGAATCGCTCTCAATAAGTGTAAAGTGCCAAGTGCTTAAGCATGCAACTTTTTAATACCCTGTAAACATATGAAATAGCAAAGAGGGTTGGCTTGAGTTTTGCGTTTCACTTAGAAATATGTATAACAAATATTGCTGTAAAGTTTTTAAATACCTTGTGTTTTAATGATAACTAAGTTAGGGGTAACATAGACTTTGTGATACCCTAGAAAAATATTAAGCATTGGTGTACTTTTTCGATGTCTCTTTTAAAATCTATATCAATATATATGTGGAAACACAATTGTTGTCAGTTGTTGACACTTTAATACCCTGTAAAGTTAGAAGAATTTATTTTGCTTATATTTGAATACCCTGTAAAGTAATGAGCATTTATTTAATGAAATACTTCACATGTTCACATTTGAATACTCTGTAAAATATATATAGAAATATATTTTTGGCTTTTCAGCTCATTTGTAAGGCATTTGCTAGTCGTTCAGTGCCTTTTCCCTTGTGTTATTTTGTTGCTTATTGCAATTTCTCACATGAAAGGCAATTTGCTTAACAACAACATTTGTAGCCCTTGCGCCACTCGCTTCCTCCCTTACTTCCTCCCTCTCTCTCTCTCTCTCTTGGCCGTCTCGTCTGTCTGCTTTGGTCCATGCTTCACGTCTGCTCCAAAAAGATGAAAATTCAGTTTCATTTGCAAACGTCACGCACCACGCCCCACCGCCCTTAGGCAAACCGCCCGCCTGTACGTCCGTACCGCTGTCCGGCTGTCCGGCTGTCTGCCAGCTTTTGCAGCTTTGTTTTTGTTGCTTTTCACTTGTGGACAGCAGCAAAACTCTCTTGGCTTGGCCCAAAAAAGTTACGTTCCGAGTTGCATTTCATTTGGTTTCAGTGTTTGTTGTTGTTCTTGTCGTTGTTGTTGTTGTTGTTGTTGCTGCTGCTGTTGCTGTTGCTGTGGCTCAGCTCGAAGCTGTAATTTGATTTGTTTTTTCCGCTTGTTTTTCTCTCTCAATTTTATTGGCAAATCTTTTTTTGTGCTTCGTTGCACTAATTAATTTTGTTGCATGTTGCATGTCGCATGTCGCTTGTTGCTGCTGCCGCTGCCGCTGCTGCTTTGATTAAGCTTCAATTAGTTCAGTTGAGCTGTTCATAAATGTTTGCTGTCTGCTGTTTGCACTGCAGTCCCCACTTATTAGTCCGAAGCAGCTGTCAAAGCCATTGCTCTCAGTGTGTCTGTGTGTGTGTGTCTGTGTGCAATGCGCATGTCCTGGCGGGCAAGATTTATTGCCTTTGGCCTTTCGCTAAGCTTGAAATTAATGTACTTCACAGTTGAGTTTAGCAGCTGCCAAAACGCTACCAACAACAGATTAGCGTGGGCCACACAACAGCACAGCCTCTACATAAGTGTGTGTGTGTGTCTGTGTGGGTGGCAGCTTAATGAAGTTGTTAAGGCCTAGGCAGAGACCTTTCTCCGTGTGTGTGTGTGTGTGTGGGTCCGGGTGAGTGTGTGTTACAAGTACTCGCCTGCACTTCACGTTCAACCAGACAAAACACACATGAAAATCTAATAAGACGCTTATGAGCGAGTGTGTGTGGGTGTGTGTGTATGTGTATTGCTGTATGCTTTGTGTTTTAGCTAAAGTTTTCACACCCTTTCGAGTGCTCGGTCATAGCTTGGGGCGCGGTCTCAACCTCTCCCACACGTCCAATCTCCCTCTCCCTCTCTCTCTCTCTCTCTCTCCCTCAGCGAGCTGACCATTAGCCGGCGACAGGAGTCGAAAAATTGGATCGTAGAACGTGAGGCTGGAGGTACTCGTGTATAACACCATGGCGAGTGACACTCATCTGGTTTATGTACAGCTCTTTTCTCTTCTACATACATATACATATACATATTATATATGTTTGTTTGTTTTTTCTTTTCGCACTTTTATTGCGCTGCTTTTGCTTTATTTTTATGTGTTTGTTGTGTGTTTGTAGTTACGATTTAACAGTTTTTTCTCCCAGCGCTTTTCGCCCACCCCCCCTTCCCCCTTCCCTTCCTCAGCTGGGGTTTCTGGTTAGAGTTGTTGTGCTTTTTCGCTGGGACAGCGTTTATTTTTATGTGCACACTTGATTGGATCGTAAAACTTGTGTAGCTGATGCTTAACTCTGGCCACTAGCCTCGAGTAGCTCAACACACATAAATAACTCAACATGGGGACATAAATTAAAGGCCATTACTTATAAGCTATGCCCAACTCAAAAAGAGCTAACATTCCATGATCGTTTGGCTAATGAGCAAATCATGAGGAATTTGCCATAAACTAGTTATATTGAGTTATTAATTCAATTTAATAACTATTTCTAGTTAAGTTTGTGTATTCAGTGTATTCACACTTCGTCTGTTCACTGAAATTAAATAATATTGGGAATTGGCTTGTTTTGGGTATTTATTAAAATAATCTCCCAATTCACCCAGAAAATGTAACTAAAATTATAGGGAAATTAAATATAATTAAAATCCAGTTAAAATATAGGGATATGTATAACTTTAAATAGGAGGAAATTGCTTACTGCAGATAGCTCAACTAAAAATATAAGGCAATTAAATATATATACAAAATAAATTAAATAAATTTAAATTATACAATTATTTGAATATCTTTGAATTAGCTAAACTATTTGATACACATATAGCCTTCATATATCGATCATTGTTAGTTATTTGCAGCAAACTTTAGAGGGAAATACATATATAAAGGGAACAAATCAATCAATTATGACGCCTAATAAAGGGAATATTCAATAATTGCCTGGCTAATATTTTAATGCTGACCTGCTCAGTCGACTGAAATTGCATTAGGAATTCAAGTGAAATTTCAAGTGAAAATTTTGCCAAAGCCAAAATGAAAATTCGCCCCACACCGCATGCAGTGTTTTATAACCGAATTCGGAGTCAATTCACAACAGTAACTACAAATACGAAAGCCAACTAACTGGGTTAAATGCACAGAATGAACTGAAATTGTTGCCTGCCGGCAGGAAGCGTATGCCGGTGCCAGCGCTGCTTGGCTCTGCTCAGCTCAGGCCGGCTCAGATCGTAGTTTCTAGTAGCCTTAGTAAAAGGCAATTAAATTTAATGCCCGGGGCATGCATCAGTTGCACTTATGCCAAGGAATTGAATTACCGCTAATGGGGAGGGGAGGTGTGTGGGCGGCCAAGTTAACTTGGTTTTGGCTCGGATGACATCATTGCAGCCCGTAGTCTGTATCTTGTTGTATCTTGTATCTTGTATTTTGTATCTTGTATCTTGTATCTGGTAGTTTGCATGCCGCTGGCAACGCTTTGAGTCTGGGACTTGCTGCCGCTGCAAATGAATTAATTTTTCATTTATCTTAGTGTTTTTGGGTCTGAGGCGCTACGGAGGCTGGCGCTTAATTAGGTAAATGAAAGTGGCGCCAGCGCCAAACAATTGAAGCTGTCAGACGCCAGCATTAAGTGGGTCAATTGCCATGGGCAAGCCTGGCAGCTCTACTTTCCTAGCCAGTCAGCCAGTCACAGCCAACCATCCATCCTGCCTTTATCATCTTTGCCATCGTGCTGGAGCATAGTTAAAAAAAGAAAAGAGAAAAGAGAAAAAACTGTATAAAAATCTGAAACAATGAGCCAAGTGCTGCAGCATTACAGTTGACATCCATATAGAGTAGCCCACGAGCCGACGAGCTGCTCTGATAAGTGCAGTCTAATTGAATTATGTGCTCAAATTCTGACAGTTGCCCATCAAAGTGTAAGAACAAGCGATGCAGCTGCCTTTGGGAATCACTTCAGCCGCAGGCTCTTAGCCGACTCAGACTCGGTCACTGGGCAGACGATGTGTGTAATTGACAACGCTAAGCTCACTTGACAGCGTGCCATGAGCACAGGGAACACACACACACACACACACACACACACAGAGGCGAATGCACGCTCATACACCAACACACACTAAGACAGGCCGGGCTGGGAGGCAGACAACACTTGTTGTCTGTGGCATCAATATAAATTTTATGTGCTACCAATGACACGAGCTGCTCGTAGTGAAAGTGCTTATAAGAGAGAGAGAGAGAGAGAGAGAGAGAGAGGGGGGAGATGTTCAATTTGTATGCAGCACTTCATTTGAATGGGAAATGTGAGAGTACTTATAAATATAATTATAAATATGTAAATTCAGAGATTTAAGCATTTAAAATTAAAAGTAAATTTAATAAAAATAATAATAATAAAAAATAATAATTTATTAAATTAAAATTATATACTTATAAATAAAGAAAATGTTTCGATTTTGTTAATTAATAAAAAGTGTTAAGTTTTAAATAAATATTTAAAATAATAAATAATATATTGAAGAAGAGAAAATGAAGAGGCAAATGAAATCAAAGCTCTGAAATCAATTTAACTTAAAAGTTATTTAAAGCCTTTTGACTAGTTTCATGTAGAAAAAGACAAAATACGTTGAAAAATAAATGTAATATTGTAATTAAATCAAAATTTGCTTTGGAAATAATTACAAGTTTTTATTCTTGCAACTTTTACTTAGCAAGCAAAAGCTGATTTCAAACTAATTTTAAGCTTATTTGCATTAAAGCTTAAACTTTTTGCGACATTGCCATATTATTCATCTGCTTTAGACTGGCAGAAGTTTTTGTGCGACAAAATTGAAATATAACATTTAAATAAGTCCTTCGGCTGCTGTCATTGTTGACTGTCTCACATATTAAATGAATATTAAGCATTAAATGCGTGCACGGATTTCCGAAATTTAATTTAAATGTCAACCCCAAACGATGCACTCGAGAATTTAATTGTATTTATGGCCAAAGGCGCAATTCAGGTTGAGTGTGACGGTGAGAGTCGCGCTCTCTCTCTCACTCTGTCTTGCCATCTCTCTTCATTCACGTATAATTGAAATTTTATGTGCCTTTGCTGCATTTAATTTTGCAACCACAAATCTTATCAATAGGCCGCATAAAACCCAAGTACAACGCTGAACTTTGACAGAGAGAGAGAGAGAGAGG